>BCGR01000008.1:781179-1370667 GCA_001599375.1 Phoma herbarum | reverse complement strand
AGCTGCGGATAAGGACGGGATCCTCACACAGAGCTCTCTGTCTATCGTACGCTTGGTTAAAACGCGTCTTAAGACTGTCTGTACGCTTAACAAAGTTGGCTGGCCACTTTTGCCCAACCTGGCCTGCACCGCGCGCAGCTAGCAGCTTATTAGCCATATCACGTACAGCTGCGTACGTAGGCGCAAATCCACGTAGATCCAGATCAAGTATGTATTTGACAATCACCTCCTCTTCTAGCTGGGTAAGCTTCTTTGAGTTGGGCTGGCAATCGCGTCGGGCAAGCTTCCCAGCGCGTCGGCGGCGGATCGTTCGTTCAGACACGTTGTAGACTGCAGCAGCCCTACGATTACTCTGCATTTGATAAGAATTGATAGAGGAGATAGCAAGCTGGACATCTGCTTCGTTTGAAAGTAATAGAGTAGCGCTGCGTTGAGCCATTGTACGTTAAGATGAGAGAGGTGCACAAAGTTGGTGGGGTGCGGCGCTCGCTTGCCTGCGGCGCTCGCTTATCCAACACGTTATACGTTTTGCTTAGCATCTAGCAGATGCTCAACTGCGGAGGAGTTGTTATGTCCGTCTCGCCACTTGTGGTGTTGTTGCGGAACTCCACGTTCCACAATCGAAAAGGGCGGCTTACGCGCCCTATGATCTCCCAAGATCACTTCACTCAGTTGCCTCTCTGTGGCTACTATGACTGGAGTTCTCGGCCGAACAATCTAGTTGACAATGGGTTGCTCTTTTTGGCGCACGTTAAGGCGATAAGCAGCAACCGCCTTGCTACAACATGCGTGTTCAGTCCGGCATCTTGATAACTTCCGGTAGAGCAACATGACTATGGGTTACTGAAAGTGGTAGTGAAAAACGTATTCCTGGTGTTTGTGAATTATAGGCATGACTTCACAAGCAATGAAATGCAAGCGGTTGGTATGCCTAGTGCGATCGCATTGACCTGTGGGACTCTGATCCATACGATACTTTAAATCGCTGCTGTGGCTCGTCTGCGATTGCGTGACCACTACACTAGACAGCTGGCCCACGTCCAATCCAGATCTTGTAGCTCCGGAACGGCCCCTTCCGCTTGTCAACATTGTTGTACTGATACGGCGGACCCAGCTCGAGCTGGTTTGTGTTGAAATAGAGCCATCCACCCAAGATCGCCATACTATCCGCATGCTGGATCATCGCGTTGCGTATAAGCGTCTTCACAACATATTCATTGGCTGGGACAGGGCCAGATCCACCCGGAGCATGATTATTGATGGTCATGTTGGTCTGTGACTCCAGCGTGTCGACATAGTAGATAGCATTCTGTTCGCTTGCCGCTATGTATACGCGGCCTCGATCATCGGCAGTGAAGCCGGCCTGCTCAGAAGCGCATTGTCCGGGGTTCTGAACAGCTGCAAGAATCTCAGCGTCTGTCTTATTGATATCCACAAGTACCTCCTGGGAGATGTAGTAGAAACGGCGGGACGCTAGAACACCCCAATAGAAGTTTCCTGATGCTGGAACAATTTAGCTAAAAGGACCAAATCACACCGAGGCCCGGAATATCTCACCTAAAGCGATACCATCTGCAGCCGTGGTGATGTGATTCCTTTGTGTGCCATTCCAGCTGTAGATAAGCTCCCCATCGTATGAACCCACATACTTCTCGTCGGCTCTGACGACACTTTCATTGAAGAGCCTTCGCACACCGCTGCCATCGTCCAGGTTGATCGCTACAAGGGAGCTGTTCCTGCTGGCATCTGTCATGAATGCGTAGCCAAGTGTGGTATTAAGACGCAGGTCGTTCATGTTCATCCCATGAGCCAGGAGGTCGTTAGGTATAATGTAGGTACGGATAAGATCGCCGCTTGTCTCATTGAAGCTCATCAGTTTTGCGCCTCCGTACGTGGCATTGGACCCTGACGGTTTGCCATATGGTATGCCGCTGTCGACGACCCACAGCCTCTTCTTGTCATCAAGCACAATGTTCTGGACATTGATGAAGCACGTGCTTGGATCTTGGCCTGCAGTGCAATTTTGGATTGCAGCATTCGGCCATGGTTGTTCATCGTTGAAAGAAGTGCAGACGACCACGTTGCTTGGCGTTGGGCTCGCATTCCTAGGATACGTCAAGTACAATTTGTGTTCATTGTCGACTGCGAGGCCAGTCGAAGGCTTCTGGCTGTCGTGGATTGCTTCCAACTCTTGACCGACAACACTGAAGTCCTGGGGGTAAGCACCCCTGTTGTATCCCGGGCCAAATGGACGGAAACCTCCTGGTGGTGTATCGAAATATGTCTGCGCCAAGCAGTAGCCTGTGAAGGCACTGAGACGTAGGAGAAGATGGGCTGCCATTGTGAAAAGCTTAAGCAACATGATTGCAGCTCGCCAGAGCTGGACGGCGGGAGACTAGGTCACTCCTCATGTTCGATGACGCCACGAGCAATGTTCGATATTGCCTAATTACCGTCAGACTAAACCCTGGCGACGTGATGGACTAATGCTGTGTGTCTGCTGCTCTGTCATTGCGCTGTACATTCAGATTCACGATGCACAAGCGGTCATACTGCACCGTACATTCGACGAAGCATCATGCTTCTGAAATCGCATCCTCCTCAAGAGCGATGCTGCTGCTGAGACGGAAATAAGGAATGTGTCACACAGAAACGAACCGCGGGTTTGGCGAATGAAGACGGAGGTGTTGCTCAGGGCTGCAATGACGCACTAGCGCGGAGCACGGGCCCCCGCGATTTCGCGAACAAACGCGTACTGATGCGGGAAGCATGGGACGATCAACAACACCAGCACAATATATCGCACGCTCAGAACAGCCATGTACAGCCTCGATGTCCACCTACGCGTTGCAGACGAAGACAATGCTTAGTTCAAAATCCGATGAACCCGTACACATCTTTGGACTCACCGCGACACGCGACGAATCGAAAGCGGAGCTGTCATCGAAGCGCAAGAGAGATTCAGTGAGCGTACTGGGGCTTTGCACTGCACCATTCACGATCAAGCCGTACTCCGACTCTCAATACGCCAAGCCTGCAACCTTCGAGCCTATACGAATCATCGACCGGTCTCAACTCCCGCTTTCTTTTCTCGACACCGCCACTGCCGAGCAATTCCCTCCGAACGGCTTATTCAGTTCACGTGTCGATGTGCTAGAACAAGATGTGGTTGAAAAAGAGCGCGGCAGTGATGCTTCCCAGGTGCTCATTGCACGATATGAAGCAAATCGAGCGCTCTATGTCGTCGAAAGAGTCCAAGCTCGCGTGTACAGCATATGCAAGCTTGCGCCATGGCTGAACGAAAAGGAGGTAATCGAGCTCTGGGACCCAGCCAATGCTTTGGCATATTCCATGCGTCCAGCAGTTTTACCAGATGAGAATGCTTGGGGGCCATGGTGGAAGCACGCTGTGCTTGAGACTCAGCTTGCTGAACGGCCGACCAAGCGTGCAAGGATATCAATGGTACGGCGGACAGCAGAGAAGGTACAAATCAAGCCAGAGACTCAACACGGGCCCGACCAGATCACTACAATACCCCTCTTGCTGGATGTCCCTACCATGCCTGAATCTGTTCACGAACTTCCTGCGCAAACACTCGCTCCTCCTGAGCAGCTCGACCTGCTAGTTCAACAGTACCTTGAGGCGGTCTATACATCGAAGACCTCACTGGCCTATTTTGTCAAGGGCCCGATCACACGAATACGCAACGCCTTCACTTCGCCTGACGAAGGAGCGCCACCGACACATGAGCTCGTTACTTTCTTGAGATCCATGCTTTTAAGTCCCAAGGCTAGTGAAAAGAAGTACTACGAGAAGCTGCCTGCGGTCATCAAAGCCATACCTGTTGGCATGATCTCAGACGAAGAGGCAACCACAAAACCCAGCAAGGCCAGAAAGTCGAAGAAGAAGACAAAACTCAGTCGTGAGGGCGTGTATCCTTTAGAGGGTGCCTTCATCAAGAAGTGGTGGCGGTCTGAGATGCCTACGGAGAGTGCTGGCCAGGAGACGATTGAGGCTCGTATCAGGCGAAGGATTGGCGACCTACGAGTTCGTGAAACCCTTGCGCAATTGATTCTCATCCTTGAGATCGTCGCCTTGGAGTCACTGGCGACCTACAAGGGGCCTCCAGAGACTGAACTGCTTGCTCATCAAAGCCAGCCACAGGAGGATTCACAAGTCCAATCGAAGAAGCGTAAAAAGAAGCTTGACGACATCGCGCTCCAGCTGGACCTGTTGCTAGACAGGTTGAGCATCTGGCACGCGACAGAGGAGGTTGGGATCTTAGACTTCGAATCCAAGGCGGCGAAACAGCAGGGTAGCGCCGAATCGAACGGGAAAAACAGCAACGACCGGCTGCATGGTTTTTGTGTCGAAGTCATTGTTCCTTTCTACATGAGTCGACTGCCGGAGCAGGCTCTGGCTATCAATAAGAAGCTTGGCGGACCTGCGATTGCCTCGTCGAAACGGAAAGCAATGCGTCCGCCACTTAATTCGAAAAAGTCGGGAGAGTCCAAAGAACCAGAGATGAAGAAGTCTCGTAGATCGTTGGCCAGGATTGCTACCGACAATACTGGTAAGACTGGCCGAAAAGACACGCCATCTTTAGTCCGCTCGGCTACAGATACGGCATTGCTGCGACAGCAAAGCATCAAGCGAGAAACAAGCGAGGCACCTTTGTCTGCCATACCCTTCAAACGCAGTCCATCAAGAGCTAGACAATCAATGTCACAGCTGAGGCATCTCCAAGGACGTGAGATGGATTTGACAGCTACATCTGCTGCTGCTGCTGCGAAGTTGAAGCACAAGGCAAGGGTTGAGGATGATCTCAAGGAGGCTATCGCTACTCTGAAAAAACCAAACCGTGACCTGGCTGCTGGCGGCTACATGGCTGAGATAGAGAAACGCGGGCTTGGCTCAGCAAACCGATCCAGGAAGCAAGCCAATCCAGTGCGCAAAATGGTAAAGGACGTGCAGGTTACCGCGACGCCTCGAGTCGGTCGAAGGACGAAGAATATGGTAGAACAGACGCCAGTCCACTATCACCAGGACCCTTTCGTGCGGCCAGCTCCTACGGAAGCGCTGCCTCAGAGCGACTTGGTCATTCCGTCTTCTGGCATCCGTCAAACGTCATCTGTAATACCGGGTACGATTCGTCGTAGTACAACGGCCCGAGAGCTAGCGCAGCCAGGCATTGCCGAAACACCATCCAAGGCGCCGACGACAAAATTGTTCGCCTCAGGGACAGCTCGTAGAACGATCTTCGCGACCCCTGTAAAGAGCTCGAATCGACTGTTCGATGCGGACCCTCATCCAACCTCAAACATCTTCGAGACCCCGGTCAAATCCGTGCGCAACTCACCTCCTGCGTATAATCGCGCAATGGACCCAGCCATTGCTGCAACACCTGTCAAATCAGCAGTCTCTTGTGAGGAAATTGCACGAACTGCTTTTGCAACCCCAGCCAAGCAGGCAGAAGAGCCTTCAATCTATGATGCGCTGGGCTGGAATGATGATGACGACTTTGCTTGAGGGATCATGATTTGTCTTACGCTTAGCATAGCGAGCATGGAATGGACTTTGTATTGGGACGGTGCATTCAACGGCGCAAGGTTTTACTCCATCGATATTTGATACACGCGGCACGGCATTCAGGGCATTCTAGAGTTGTGGCAGCACATGACGATAGATCTTAAAGTGATCAAGATCAAACTCATACTTCTCTGGCTTAACATGATGACTGCGCCCTCACATCGGCGTGCCAAGCTGGCACATGTGTCTCAAAGATGCTCAGCCACTTAGACACTTGGCCTCAACTTTACTTGCTACCTCGTTGTGGCACCTATAACTGCGCAAGGCGCCACTTGACGGCTGAGCGTTGAGCAAAGAGCAATTGAGCCGACGACATTAGCCAGTCTCATTTCCAAGAGCTGTCACTAAACGGCTTCGGATCAACGAACTGTAGAGGAGTGTAGATCGGAACCACGGTATTTATCGACAGCTGCGCAGTAGTCCAAACCTTGCTTGTTGTTTACTGTAGCTTCGGTTGAATATCGATCTAGATAGCTAGCTTACAGTCCCACTCAAGGAGATTTTCCACCGAGTCATTCAATCGTTGAGGGTTGCTCTCTTGTAACGACGGCACCTAGCACGGCTTGTGCCGTGACCAAATCGAGTCGAGGTAGTCGCGCATAACTGTTTGCACAATAACCGAACCTCTTTCTGGCCGCCACCTCGAATCACAGCGATGACAGTTGAGGCTCAACAGCCGGTGCTGCACCCGCGAACGTTGGACCTTCCCAATCTCGAATTCTGCAGCGGAACGCGAACGCCCAACCCATTGGTCAATTGCGTAAAGATCCCCTGGCACCAGTGAATTAAACTCCAGTCTGCCATGTTCTAGCAGCAAATCAGCACATCAGGACATGGCGGAGGCTTTCCCAATTTGCCAGGGGTGCTGATCCTCCCGGCGCTACCATCCCCTAAAGACGCCTGCAAGAGACCGATGGCCAGTGCAGCCGTGTTCGTAGGGCCTAATGGAGCTGAATCAATGAAAGTCGTACGCGTGTGCCTGTTGTCTCTCGTCTGGTCGAGTCCTGTCTCACTTTGCAACATTCTTCAGCGACTCGACTGCGTGCGCCGGATTGCATTTCACACCACGGTCTTCAGATCATGTCCAGGTTCCCCGGAGAGCTAATATAGCCGAATCCCTCGAACGCTCGCAACCATGGTCCTCGCAGCCAAGCAGCGCGTTCCGTCGAGCCAGCGCAGCCCGACCCTTTCAGATGCTGGAATGATTCTGCCGGGCTTCGAGGCCGACCAAGCACGCAGCACATCGCCTGTCTTCGAGCGCCCACCATCCGTGTCTGCATTATATGATGCAGTAGCATATCAGAGCCCCAAACTAAGTTTCCCGCCCCAGAGCCGGCGCCGCGCTTCACAACAAAAGCAGTCACCTCCGCTCTCAGCACAGTCCTCGCGCTCGACACTGCGCGACATGGGCGACTCAGGAGCCAATGCTAAAAGGCCATCCCCTCGCAGCGATGTGCTCGCGTCGTCGCCCACGGTCGACGTCAATGGCCTCAAGAGCTATTCCGCACGCAGCTGGGAGGAGCAGGAGCAGCGCCGACTGAGCACTGCAAGCTCAATGCTGAGCGAGGACTTTGAGAACTGGCCTGGGTTTGACAGCAGCAACGGCGAGACGTTCGATGACAGCGGTGTGGACCTCGAAGAGCAGGGAAAGCGCGACCGAGCTCCCCGCGGCTTTGCCAAAGACGGCGACGACATGGAAACGGAGCCATGGACGAATGGCCGGACTGGCAGCGACGAAGACGACTTGGACGACCCTCAGTCTTCGGCAGCACTAAGTCGCAGGGCTGAAATCATTCTTGCCAATGCGAAGAAACGACTCAATGTATGCGTAACCGCATGCGGCCTACCGATTGGACGACCGCTAACTGTGACAGGTCATGGAGGGCAACCTCAGAGGAGCTAGAGAGTCGCTGGTTGTGTCGCCTACCTACCATCCTATAAGGAGCGCTTCTGAGCTGTCCCAATACATTGCGTCTACACGAGAACGGGACCGGAGATTGTACGCTGGGATCGGACCCATCCCCCCACGCACGCCTCATCGCAACTCTCTTCTTTACTCGAACAACAGCAACAGTAGTCCAAGCCACGCCCGAGGTGCTAGCGAGACGTCAATACCCCTGTCATTCACACCGTCCTACACCTCGAGAATGAGCACAGGCAAGCGAGCATCGAGCGCAATGGGAGCTGCAAGCGGACCATGGTCTCCAGAGGGATTTGGACATGGTCGATTCCCAATCAAAGAATCGCGCAGTCATGAGGTCATGCGCGACCCGCGAAACACCTGGAACACCACCGATTACCAGACGCCCGGGCGATCGACCTCCAGGAGCTCAAGATCACCCCCTGCTCTGGAGACGCTGCAAGAGGACGATAACGGACATACGCTGCAAAGATCGGCCTCGGCTACGAGTGGACTCCGCGACCAGATGAACGATCTGAAGGGCAGGATTTCGAGTCTCAAGCAGAGGGCCGCCGAAGACCACATGCGGCGACGAAGTCTCCAGAGTCTGCGCACGCCGAGTCCGTTCACTTCGTCCGAGGTGTGGTACCATGGAAAGGACGGGTACCAGGTTGGGACGTCCGCGGTCACTCAGAATGCTGGGCTCGGCATCAAGGCTGATTCTGCAGCGAGAAAGGCACTGTATGGTGAGGGAGGCTCACCTACGACGACTCTCTCGCAACGAGAAGGAGAGAAGTTACTTGCTTCAAGAGATCGTAGCCCCAAGGGACTTGGTATCGAGCAAGCAGGCTACAACCCACCGAGCACGATCGACGAAGTCACGGAACGATCAGGCTCAACAATCGAGGACAATGATGACCATGACTACGTCTCTGTCAACGACGAGGATCTGGAGCCTGGAGGTGATAGCGTCTATGAGGATGCGGTCTACGAAATGCCTGTAACCGAGCGCCATGAGGACCGTCTGGACGCCTTCGACTATGAGCACTTCTTCTTGCACAGCGCCATGGGCACGTACAGCCTCGAAGACCGCCGATCTAGCATAAGCTCCAACAGTTCTACCGAGACTACCCGACCTGTAACCGCAATGCAAAACAGCGAAGATCTCAGCAACGTCGAAAAGCGGATCTCCATGCACCAGAGGAATCCCAGCGTAGATTCGATCTCTACAGTGGCTACTTTTGCAACAGCTGCTGAACACCAGTCCGATGATGAGGACGAAGAGAACGAACAGATGGACCAATTCGCTCAGCAGATCATTCAGCACAACCAGCACATCGCCGCTCAGCGTCCATCGCTTGTGTCCCTTCGCTCCGACTCTGCTATCAATATGCGTCGCGGCAACGGCATTTCTCCCACACAGACTGCTATTTCGCGTGGATCTTCGCGCACCTCCTCGTCCTCTGGATCTTTGGCCAGCGGACTGCAAACAAGCAAGATCTACTCGATTCTTACGGAGAGTCAGAGCAGCGAGCCGCGTCTGGCTTTGAGCGAGGAAGAAAAGCAGCTCATCTACGGCCTAGCAGCCAGCTTCCAGAGCGTTGTTG
Organism: Phoma herbarum; assembly: GCA_001599375.1. NCBI lineage: Eukaryota > Fungi > Ascomycota > Dothideomycetes > Pleosporales > Didymellaceae > Phoma > Phoma herbarum. The sequence goes on along the minus strand of BCGR01000008.1, from coordinate 1,361,571 downwards.
CCAACCTGCAAAACACGTATGGCGAGCAGCACGACCGTAAAGCCTGGCGTCAGCGTCTCGATGACGCCCGTCGCATCCTGGCCGGTGAAGAAATCGAAGACGACGGCTCCTTCTGACAACGACCACCACCACGTATATAATGTGTATTAGTACCATTGACAGCGTTCCAGCGTTGCATCTCTGTACGATCTAGAGACTATCGTCTCGCTAAACGACTTCGACCGACATATATTTCCTACTCTTCTCTACGACTACAATGAGCTCCACGCCATAGTACTATCAGCATCCGCAATTTCTGTAATTAGCCTCGGCTTGCCTTCTCTCATACTTTATATCATTTCTTTCAGATTCGAGACTTGGGAGGACACTTTCTAGATTTGTATTGATACCCTGAGGTGTGGACGCGGTGACGGTGTAGGCGGGCTTGTAGTCTAGATCTTTGTATGGTGTAACATATGCCACCTACGTCCTCGGGCGCCAATGACAGCTATTGCATATGGTCATTCGACAATGTGCATGTCTTTTTGCCCAACACTCTGCGCTGGCTTCACCGACGGAGTGGCTAGAATGGGGGAGAATGGTGAAGAAGGTCGACTGCGGTGCGCCTTATATGTACGCCCCTCTTCGAGGCTGTCATCTAGTCTTGAACTCTGGTTGACACGCGGTGTCAACGGTACCAGGCGCGTGGAAGCGGTGTTGCCTGGTTCCACTATCCTCACCATCAACAGCAACATGAACTTGGGTTAACTCCCTTCTACAATGTACAAGCGCCCCACTTACAGCGTCATATCGTCACAGTCGCGGCATCTGAACTGCGTGCGTTGTCGTTGTTTACGTTCTCGACATCGCTCAGAGCCATCGAAAGCGGCAGCTCTAATGCACGTTCGACTGGTGTGCAGCGCCGATTATTGCCGCTGCGTGTCATTGGGCGGCCCATGGTGGTTGCGGACTGGCGGTGAAGCTTCTTGCCCCCAGCCACGGTCGTGAGGTCGTAAATGTGCGTGTGGAGGGCCAATTGGGGATGCGCTGTGGGGAATGGGACTCGCTGGCAGCTCCTGACAGACGAGCTAGGCAGAGAAGAGCGGTGTTTGGTGCAGGGAAGGGACTGTTGAAGCACTCCCGCGGCCACGCAGATGATCGCGAAGTCACCCACCACCCAGCAGCTCCCGAGGGCCTCATGCAATGCACTCACGGCCGCTAACTTGTTCAGACTTTTCGTGGACGGAACCCCCTCTCCCTTAACCGCCCGCATCGCGCATCTGCTCTCCCTGCATTGAAGTGTTGCTTGCTGCATTGTTGACATCTCACGCGGCCACGACTCATACGCCGCCCGCCCTGTACAATCGCCCCTCCTCTCATACCTAATTACCCCTCGATTTCGCATCCCTCACCCCTCATTTTTGAACCTCGCCAGCTGGTCTGAGCGTGAGTGTGACGAGTAGACGAGGCGGATGAGACAGCAATTGGACGCCTCCGCCGGCTAAGAGCGCGCAAGGAGAGCGCGCGCCGATAACGAATTCGATTGGCGTCCCGGGACGACAGCGTCTGGGAGGTAGCTGGGCAACACACTTTCGCCCTGTGACCAGTAGCCTGTCACGCATCGCGACTGCGCGGTGCTCGAATCTGACGCTTGACGAGCCCTGCGCCCCTGCATCATCCTGCATCGCCCACTGTTTCCGCGAGCACAAGGTTTCTGTCGCTGTGCGCGCATCTGAGCTTGCGAGTCTCTCGAGGTCTCGGGGGTTCAACTTGCGCCGGAACGCATCACCACATTAGCTTCTTGCAAGCTGCCGAGCAGGAGCATTTGCCCGCGTGTACCACCACCGCTGTACTGGCACGCGCTGTTTCGACGAGACCTGCAGCGAAGTCACACTCCGCGGTACATAGCCATTAGCTGCGATAGCACCGCCGCGACAGCACCGCACCGCTCTCATTCTCGCCCTCTGCCCACCCGCCGCTCGAGTCTTGCGGTGCCTGCGCGCGCTCATGTGCCCGTCCACGCCGTGCTTCCTCTGTTTGCGCATCTCGAGATACCCGCATAATGTCCCGCACCGCAGCACCGCGCGCGGCCGCCACCACGCCAGCACCAGGACGAAGGACCCGGCCGTCTACGAGGGCTGGTTCGGTTGAAAGTCGCAAGACCTGGACGGAGGAATCGCACTATTCGAAGGCGTGGGAAGCACGCAGCTACACATCTGCAGACATGGCAGCGTGGGCGTCTGAGAACGACGAACCCGCTGCTTGGCTGATGGACGTCGTCCGCACGCTAGAGCGGCTGGAATGCCGCAGCGCTGGACAGGACAAAGGGACAGACAGAAACGCTTTCTCGGTACGGCACGCTTCATTTGGTCGCTCTTTCCCCGGTTTTGGTTACAGCATCCCCACCGAACCAACTTGACTTATCAAACGTCACCTGTATACTGTTCGAAGCACAACATCTAACGACCGCCAGTTTTGCGACCTCGCGACCCAGCTTTCACAGCTTTTTCCGCTTACACCAGTCCCTTCTCCAGGCCTCTGGATCGATTCGTCCCTGCGTAACGATGGAACACCACCACCGCCCTCCTACGACGACAGCATTGCAGACCCTCCGCCAGACTACACATGCACCGATGCGCTAGCTACAGCGCAGACGCCCGAATACACACCCTTTCCTGCACTCAATGCTTCCCTCTGCTCTGACGTGCCAAATTGTCTGCGTATTAGCCGCAACACATTGCCTGCATCTTCTTTATTCATAGACGAGAAATCGTTATATGCAGAGATTGACTTTGGATTCACCGACGACGGAGTCAGGTCTCATGCAAAGAAGAAGAAAGCTGCTGGGAAGAAGGCCACACAGACGTCCAATGCTTTTGATCCGGATCCAACACCACCGGCTGACGACCCGCCACCGCCAGATGAGCCGCCACCACCAGCGGACGGAGGAAGTTCTGGAGGCGGCGACGGTGGAGATGGTGGCGATGGCGATAAAGACAAAGACAAGCCTGACGACGACTTGGGTGACTGGGGCGACGTTGGAAGTAAGAAAAAGAAGAAGTCCAAGAAGCAAGCGCAAGAGGAAGAGGCTGAACGTCTGAAGAAAGAGGAAGAGGAAGCAGCAGCGAAAGCCGCAGAAGAAGCAGCAGAGGCAGAGCGCATTAAAAAGGAGGAGGAAGAGGCCGCCGCGGCTGCTGCCGCCGCGGAAGCTGAAAAGGCAGCAGCCGCAGCTCCAGATCTCAGCTGGGCTAATGATCCACCTGCTACCGATGATTGGGCGTCTTTTGGAGGTACTGGCAAGAAGAAGAAGAAAAAGGGGAAGGTTCGTCGATTCGGCTACTTGTTATGACATATGGAAGGCGCTAACTAATGCAGGCTGAACCATCGCCTCCACCCCCTCCCGACCCGCCAGCCGCGGGAACCTTCAGCGATGTGAACCTCGACGACGGTGCACCCAAAATCGACATGAACTTTGGCAGCTCTGGCGACGGCAAAGATCTTCTTGGCGGTGGAGGGTGGTCTGGTGGGTGGGGCGGATCCAAGGGGACGTCATCGTGGGGTTTTGGTGATACTGCTTCGAAAGACACATCGAGTGATAACCCTTGGGGCTCGACAGACAAAAAGAAGCAGGGTGATGGCTTCGACTTCGATTTTGATGCGTTCAAGAGTGCACCAGCAGATGCCCCGGCTGCTGAACCAGCAGCAGAGGAAGATCCGTGGGGCAGTTTTGGTACGACTAAGACCAAGAAAAAGAAGAAGGGTAGTGCTGCACTGCTCGAAGAGTCGATACCAGAACCACCTCCTGAGTCCGTTCCAGAGCCTCCAAAAGCTGAAGACGACGGTTGGGGGAGTTTCACGTTCGGGGGCGACAAGAAAAAGAAAAAGAAGAAGGGAGCTCTCGAGGAAGAGCCAACACCCCCAGAACCAGAGCCAGTCGTTGAACCAGAGCCAGAACCTGTCCCAGAACCTCTGCCAGAGCCAATTCCTGAAGTTCCAGCGGTAGATCCTTTCGCAGGTCTTAGCAAGACGCAAAAGAAGAAGCTTGAAAAGAAGATGAAAGAGGAAGCTGCTGCGAAGGAGAAAGAAGAGGCCGAGCGAAAGAAGCTAGAGGAAGAGGAAGCTGAACGCAAGGCGATTGAGGAGCAGGAAGCTGAGGTGAAGCGTCTAGAGGAAGAGGAGGCTGAAGCCCAGCGACTTGAAGAGGAAGAGGCCGCGCGCGTCGCACAAGAGGAAGCTGACCGTCTTGCTGCTGAAGCTGCTAAAGCTGCTGAGGCTGAGAAAAAGAAGGCCGAGGCTGCAGTGGACGATGGCTGGGGTGCCATCACGACAACGTCTTCGAAGAAAAAGAAGAAAAAGAAGGGAGCTGTTGAAGAGGAGCCTCCTCCACCCCCACCGCCCCCGCCCGAACCTGTTGCTGAGCCCGAACCCGAACCTGAACCTGTCGTTGTTGTCGAATCTTCGCCAATCAAAGAGGAAGAGGATCCATGGGGCAGCTTCGCAACTACTAAGACCAAGAAGAAGAAGAAAAAGGGTGCCGTGGAGGAAGAGCCTCCGCCACCACCACCGCCGCCACCACCTCCTCCACCAGAGCCCGAAGTCGTTGCGGATCCTGTGGAAGCGGTTTCACCACCTGCTGAGGATGATGGATGGGGTGACGAGTGGGGCCTGCCGTCAACGACTAAGAAAAAGAAGTCTAAGAAGGGTGCCGCTGTCGAACCTGATCCAGTTGTCGTGCTCGATGCCGAGGTCCCAGAAACCGAGCCTGAACCAGTCCCTGTCATCGAGGAGAAGAAGGAGAAAAAGAAAGAGAAGGAAAGCAGCAGTGACTGGGGCTTCAGCTCGATCTGGGGCGGCGGCAAGAAAGAAAAGAAGAAAAAGAGCAGCAGCAAGACCGTCGAACCTGAACCAGAGCCTGAGCCTGTCGTGGTACCTGATGTGCAGGAGCCTGTTGCTGTGGAAGAGCCATTACTTGACGATGAAGATGACTGGGGCGCACCGTCATGGAGCAAGGGCAAGAGAAGCTCGAAAGCCGACGTGCCGGTCGAGGTCGTCGAAGAGTCGACGGACCCTGTGCAGAAACCAGACGACGACGATCCATGGGGCAGCGCAGCGTTCAATATTGGCAAGAAGGCTAAGAAGAGCAAGAAGGGTGTTCTCGGCGCGCCAACACCTCCTGAACCTGAGCTTCCACCGCCTCTTGAGATTGAAGCGCCGCCTGCTGTCGAAGAGGAGCCTGATCCATGGGACTTCGGCACTACCTCGTCCAAGAAAAAGAAGAAGAAGGGTGAGTCTGCTGATGAGCTTACTAAGACAAGTTCCAAGGACTCTGCGACCAAGTCTGCCACCGAAGACTTGCTCGGCCTTGATGACCCGCCTCCGGAGGATGTAGAGGATGCGCCTGCTGAAGAGAAGAAAGAAAAAAAAGACAAAGAAAAGAAGAGCTCCTCGAAGTCATCAAGCCTGTGGGGCGCATTCGGCGGATCCTCGTCCAAGAAAGAGACCTCTACCGAGAAGCGAAAACGCGAAAAGAAAGAGGCTAAGGAGGCTGAAGAGGCTGCAGAGAAAGCTCGTCTTGAGCAAGAGGAAGCTGATCGTGCTGCCGCTGAAGCCGCCGAGGCCGAAGCTGCCGCTGCTGCCGAGGCTGAGGCCGCCGCCGCTGCTGAAGCTGAAGCTGAAGCTGCCCGGGTGGCAGCTGAAGAGGAAGAGCGGAAAAAGCGCGAGGAAGAGGAAGCAGCCAAGAGCTCGGGCTGGGGCAGTAGCATCTGGGGTTCGTCCAAGACAACCAAGAAAGAGACAACTAAAGAGCGCAAGGCCCGTGAGAAGAAGGAAGAGCAGGAGCAGATCGAGCGCGAGGCGAAAGAGGCCGAGGAAGCTGCCGAGAAAGCCCGGCTCGAGCAGGAAGAAGCTGATCGTATCAAAGCTGAAGAGGACGATAAGCTCCGCAGCGAGGCCAAGGCTGCCGCTGAAGCAGCGCTGGCAGCTGACGAAGCTCGCCTCGATAAAGAAGATGAAGCGCGTATGCTCCGCGAGGACTTCGAGGCGACCTCCGGTCCACCGTCCAAGAAGGAGACTTCCAAGGCCAAGAAAGAGCGCGAAACTAAAGAGAAGAAGATGAAAAAGCAGATCGAAAAGCTTGAACAGGAAGCCGCCGACGCTGCTGATGCTGCCACGAAGGCTCAACAAGATGCTGACAACCTCGAAGCGGAGTGTGTTGTAGCTGGTCTCGACATTGCGTTCCTGGACGAATTCAAGAAGAAGCCTGAACCTGCTGCCGAAGAAGCGCCTCCACCGCCACCTGAGGAAGAGGCTCCGCCTCTAGAGGAAACAGCACCCGCTCCGACTGCGGACGACGATCTCTGGAACTCTGTCAAAGACATCCCTGAGGATGAGCTGCTTGCTGAGCTTGGCGAGACCAAGACAACGCTGCCTATCAAGAAGAAAGAGGAGGCCGGTGGTTGGGGAAGTGCATGGGGCATCTCACTGCGTAAGACCAAGAAAGAACCCGAACCCGAACCTATCGTTGTTCCAGATCCCGAACCAGTCGCTGAACCTGGACCAGAACCTGCTGCAGAGCCTGAGCCTGAGCCCATTGTGGTCGAAGAGGCGCCTGTCCTCTCTGCCAAGGAGTTGAAGAAGCTCGAGAAAGCGAAGAAGAAGAAAGGCAAACTCGTCGAACCTGAACCGGAACCTGTGCCGGATCCAGTGGTTGTCCCAGAACCTGAGCCTGTCGTCGAAGCGGACCCCGAGCCAGTCTTCGAAGATGTTCCTGAACCTCCACCGCCGCCGCCTGTCGAGATCATCGAGGCTACACCAAAAAAAGAGAAGAAGAGCAGCAAAAAGTCTAAGAAGTCCAAGTACGAGGATCCATGGGAAGAGGAGCCTGTCGTTGTGCCTCCTCCACCTGCGGCTAGACGGTCACCTATCCCAGGCGGATTCCCTGACGAGGACGACATGTTGATTGACATGTCTGAACCGCCACCGCCCCCTGCGGATCCGGAACCTGAAGCTGCCCCAGAAGCGGTTCCTGAACCCGAGCCCGTTGTTGAGGAGCCCGCTATCGTGGTCGCTGACAAGAAGTCAAAGAAACTCAAGAAAAGCAGCAAGTCTTCCAAGTCGACGCCTGTTGTCGAAGCGCCGCCTCCTCCTCCGCCACCGCCGCCACCAGCTGAGTCTGATGAGTTCGTTGACGCTGAGGCGGAACAAGCAGAGGTCGTCATCCTCGATAGCGCACCTGTCGATCGGGAGGTGCTTCTAGATGACGATCTCTTGCCTGCAGAAGAGGCTCCCACCAAGCTGCCCACACCACCACCCGAAACCATTGATCCTGTGGTCATGGAATCACCGAAGAAAGAACGTGCAAAGGTTCATCGCACTGGCACGTCAGGGACATGGGGTTCATGGGGTACGACGCCTCAGAAGTCAAGCAAGTCGAGAGAAAGCAGGAAGAAGTCACGCGACGAGGGTGGCAGCGCAGAGAAGCCGAGCATGAGCCGTTCAAAGTCTGCGCGCACATCGTCGACAAGGGATCGAGATGTCATGTCCAAGTCATCTGGCTCTGACAAGATGTCGAAGACGCCTTCTGCCGCACGAAGCAAGCCTCAACGTGCGTCTACGGGTATCGGGGCGCTCTTTGGTGCCTCTCCTTTCGGCAGTGCTCCTGCCCATCCTACAAGGTCTCGCTCCAAGTCGCAACGAACGTCAGCAACTCCCAAGATGCTTTCTCGTCGCAATTCCATAGATCGCGACGCTGCAATGATGTCGCCGCCGCAGACTGACACAGACGTGCGATACTCGTCGAAGGCTGACAAGGTACTGGGAAGGGAGAAGCCGTCTCGAAGGTCAAGCACCAGGGACAAAGGCAAGTCCAGAGACAGAGGTAAGCATTTCACTAGCACGTTGGGCGCCATTGGTCGGCCCGGCGTAAGCAACGGCTGGACGGAGCTAACCGAGAGCTCAGCTGTGCCCGACCCGTACCCCGTGGAAGACGACCTCGTGATGCTCGACGACTCTCCCACACCTGTGCAGGAGCGACCAGAGACCAAACGTCGCAAATCGAAGCGCGGCTCTGTGCAGCCCGAGGAGCCCATCACTGCGCCGCCTAGCGCCGACGACCCTGTCATTGTGGATCCCATGGATGTGGAGCCAGCCCCAGTTGAGGCTGAGCGCAGGCCCCGCCGCGAACGCGAATACTCGCGACGCGAACGAGCTTCGTCAAGCGCAAAGGACACAATGCCCACGCTGGCTGGTGTTGCCGGCACTGCTGCGGCCGTCAGCGGCCTGAAGAGCATGTTCGCGTTTGGCCGCAAGAAGAGCGTCGCGCAGGCGCCCGATGAAGACGCGCGCGACCGTCGCAGGGCCTACGAGACAGAAGATGAGCGCCGACGGCGCAAGCGGTCGACGATGCGCGGCGAGATTGACGAAGAAGAGGCCAAGCGCCTCCGACATGAGCGCCGCAGTGTGCGCCGTGAGCGCGAGGAGGCCGACTACATGGCCTCAGGCGCAAATGGCAACGGCAGCCCCGACTACGACCCCGAGCGCGAGGCACGAAGAGCCGAGCGTCGCGCCCGCCGCGAGCGAGACGGCGACAAGGGCTCGCGCCGAGCTGAGCTGGAGGAGGTCGAGGCCAAGGCTGAACGGCGCCGCGAGCGAGAGCGCGAGAACGAAGCGGCTATCCTCGCGCAGAAGAAGGCGCGCCAGATGGCCGAGCTGGAGCGCCGCAACAAGCAGGCTGAGGAGGAACTGCGCCGCATAACCGAGAAGGAAGAGCGCAAACGCCTTCGCGCCGAGCGCAAGAGCACCGACGACCGCGAGCACCGCTCCTCCCGCCGCAAAGACAGCATCCGCGAAGCTCCCCGCCCACACAACGAGCGCCGCCGCTCCCACCAAGCCGAAACAGAAGACGAGCGTCGCCGCCGCCACGAAGAGCGCCGCGCCGCGCGCCGCGCATCAGAGTACCCAGCGCCGCCCGTCAACGGCTCTGGCGAGCCCATCACCGACTACTTCGACAGCCGCAACGCCGAGCGCCCGGAGACCAACGGCTCCGGACACCGCAGCTCCAAGCACCGCTCCCGCCGTGGCGACGAGGGCGAGCAAGTCTACCTCAACAAAGGCCCGGACAAGACGTCCTCATGGGTGCAGTCCCTCTCCGACGACAATCCGCTGCCGCCGCCAATCGCAGAAACGATTCTCGACCCCCCGCCTGGCAGCCGCGACGCGGTCGACGACGAGGAAACCCCGAGCATGGACGAGGACATCCGGCTAAGAATCGCAGGCCGTCGCGGCCCGAAGCGCGACAAGGAGCGTGCGGAGCGGCATGCGGAGCGCGAGCGCGAGCGCGATCGAGAGCGAGGCAGTGAGCGCGATCGCAAGAAGGACCGCAGGAGAAGCTACTACGAGGACGAGGACGAGGCGCCGAGGAGCTCGAGGAGGGATTCCCGACGCAATACGTACGACAAGTATGACCAGCCGGTGCGGACGTGGGACGGGAAGGAGGAGACGCCGAGAGGCGTTAAGAGGGGGAGTTGGTTGAAGAAGTTTGCAGGGCTGAAGTGAGAGGGTTGCCCTTGGGGTTGTTTGTGTTGCATTGCGCGGCGTTTTGCTTTGAGTACCTTGAGTTGCATACCACTCGGACAGCATCGATCGGCATAGCGTGGGCTTGTACTGTGTTGGTAAGAGTGGGTGGTGCTTTGTCTATCCTTACCGTAGTTCTGAAGCGTTCCGCAATTCACGACCTCACGAAGCATACCCACGGTGGATGGAATTGGTACACATAGGATCGAGTCGAGATAGATACCCCGTCGTTTATTACACGTTGTTGAGCGAGGTGTGCAGACTTGTATCTTGCCTGTGATGTCGTACTTCTGACGCGTTGGGCTTCCACGCTGGAGTCGTGGTGGATCGCTGTTGGCTGGCTCATGTGCTGTATGCACCTTCATCCTTTTCTGGCGATATGGCGTTGATCAGCACTATCTGCAGTCAGACGAGTACCCGCTGTTATGCTTTTGAGATGTTATGATTGCATGTGAGCTGCTCGTTCACGGGGTGTGTCGATGCTCTCTTATGGCGTATTGATGTAGTAGTTTCATAGCTGCCCAACCCGGCCAACGCCTGTCGCCATCCCAATGCTGAATGTCAGATTTCCCATTTGTGATATCTCATTCGTGACCGCACAACGTCACATCGTCCGCGAAGGAGCCCTACTCCCGCGGGACGGCTGCGCCCTGGAATCCCTCGCCGCCCTCCATGTCCTCGTCGTCGTCGTCATCGTCGTCAAGCTCTTCGTCTTCCTCCTCGAACCCCGTCTCGATTTTCAGCCCCTTCAGTCGGTCTTTCATGGCGTCGCGCTGGTCGCCTTGCCATCTCGACAACGCGGCGGCGGCGTGTACTTTGAAGCCGAAGACGCGCGGTTCGTATCGCCGTTGTGACTTTGGTGGCAGCATAGCCGGGTAGACCTGGAAAAGGATGTTGTGGAAGGAGGTGCCAAAGTAGGCACCGTCGATGACGGCGTGGCGGGAGGACTTGGGGTTGTATAGGTCTTCGCAGCGTGAGCAGTAGAGCTTGACGGGCGAGGTGTTGGCCACGTCTGACTGGCCCATGGGCAGCAGCGGTTGCGATTCGCACATGACGCGCGGGCATTTGCCAAAGTCTGATTTCTTGAACTTCTCGAGCTGTGTCCGTCAGCAGTGTTGGCGGCCTTGTTGCTTAGGCATGTGTACCATCTTGGCCAGCCCCCGCGTTGTCACTATGTAGCGTGCGTGCACCAGGCCGTACAGATGCCGCGCCGACTTCTCGATCTGCTCGCGCATCTCATCGTCGCAGTCGAAGTCGAAGACGTCTGTGACGAGGTCGAGGGCATATTGGTAGTACTGAACCTCGGTATTCAGCCCGGTGAGGTTGAAGCGGTCGGTGAGGTACTCTTCGTCGATCTCGCAGAAATATTCGTTCCCCCTTGACGATATGAACTGGCTGTACGTCAGCTTGTTTGGACTGGACATGGCCGCGCAGTGTTGGCGTCAGTGAGGGCCTCATGCCATGCTCGTGAATCTCGAAAGAGGTGGCACAGTCGGCGGTGGCCGTCGCATATGAGACATGTACATGGCGATGCTTGAGCGAAGGGGCAGTGTTTGCTTGGAGCGCTTGCTGCCGGTGCTCTGGTGGGGAGCAGGCTGCACGTACCCGGCGTTCGCGGGCTCTGGGTTCATGGGTCACAACGTGGGAAAGAGCGCGTGGTCATGAGACACAGCCGGTGGGCGGGCAAACAACAGCAGCTCCAAGTGCACCGGGACATGAAAGCAAAGCAAGCACCTACCCAATCGCGCCAGTAGCTTGTGTAGTCGCTGTCTGTGTCGCTGTTGAAGTCGTCCATGGTGCGCGGAAGCGCCGCGTGCGGCAGGTTATGCTGTTGAGATGTCGGGCTGGTATAGGCGACTGGGGTGCCGAGGGGTGCTGAGGGCTCGTTTGCGTGGAGGGTCTACCCAGGCGCGGGCCGCGGTTGCTGTGAATTGACGATAGGTCTCAGGTGCGACTGCGATGCGCGGGGTCTTGCATGTGGAAAGCTCTAACCGCATCCATCTCTAGCTCGAACTTGCGTCCAGAACACTCTCGAGGCCGTTGCTCTTGACTTCTTGTGCCTTCGATGCGTCACATCTGTGTTCGTGCGATGCCATTATTGCAAGAGCGCTTGCATCTCCTCCCTAGACAAGCACCGTGAATCAAAACGACTCTCTCGCCGCAGCTTCTCTTCCTTACTGGCCTCGGATATCAACAGTTTCGTTCTTGCATATTCAGTCATCCTTGCCATTGCAGCCACAGGTACAAAGTTCGTAAGCCGGCACGCATCGCAAGGATTACGATTCAATTAGCTGTGTCTCTCGTCAAAAGCACAGCTCGTGGCCCTTTCTGTGCACTGCAGATCCGCACACAGTCCTCTGATGGTCATAGTCCTCTGATGGTCAACTAGCATGCTGCATGGCGCTTCAACGTTTGACTACATTAACCCATCGACAATCGCCGCACTAGCAATCACTTCGGAGCAAGTCATCGCCAGCGGCCTCGCTCCGTCCCATCATCTCCGGAACACCACCCGCGACATCAGCTGCTCGATCTTGATCTTCTCCATGTTAGTGGTGCCCTTTTTGGTACCTGCATTCGACATAGCCGAGACGGGATACCGGATAAGTCGATCACGCTTGCAGATAGCCGTTGATGCTACTCAAACTCAATGTCGAAACACCACCGACTCTATTTTACAACGTGTATCTATACTGAGCACGCGGCAAAAGCAGCATTACTCATTTCATATGTGCACAAAATCGGAAGCTGTCATGCGATTCGTTGTTCATGGGCGTTCCCCTCCCTGCACTCTTCCAAATTCCAAACTCTAACCACACTAACTAACCAGTAGTTCGATCTACTTGCAGCATTATGCGGGTCTATTGCCGTCGTGCAGCTCCGCTACTCACTGCAACGCCGGGTCGTTGGCGTCATCTGGGATATAGCTGGCAGACATGGAGTCGTTGAGTAACCCGAGCTTTTGGCCTTATACTGCGGGATAGGAGCTTTTCGAACCCTCGATTGTGCCACTCCGCTCCCGCTCCCGACCCGTACCATGGATGGAGAACTCAACGAAGCTCTCAAAGATGGTTTCATGGTACCTTCGATGCCGCGCATCGATTCCGCAAGCGAAGCGAGCGACTATGAGGACGCGCCTACAGACGATGACACTGGGTACACACTGAAACCAAGTCGTCTTTCGACCGATCTGGAACATGCCTACGATCTCAGTCCACCACCTCCTACAAACACGGACAGACGAGCTGAAGCCATTGCCGAGCAACTGTTCTCAGTCGAACACCTGGACGTTATCCTCAAGGATAATGCCCAGCTCCAGCGATTTACTACGTTCCTCATGCGATACAGAGCGCATTGCGTCCCGACCTTGGTACGATATTTGGACTCACAGAAGGCTCTGAAAGCGATACAGTACGCCAATGCGCTGGCGGATCAGATCACGCAGCAACCAAGCTGGCCAGCAAAAGCAAGCGCTGCCTCTCTGGATCCTAAGTTCGAGCAGCTGTCCCAGCGTGCTCTAGATGATCTCGTCGCTGAGGCGCTCCCTGCATATGTGACATTCAGTGTGGTGGACGTTGTCACAGAGCTGCTGAACAAGGAGATAATGGGAAAGAATACACCCGTCATGCGCGAGCTCGTGCATGGTCTTGCCGAAGTATATTGTCTGAGCGATCCAACGCAAGAGGGCAATCCAATTGTGTTCGCATCAGAAGGTTAGTGTGGCCGCGCGACAGCACAACAACCAGTTATCTTCGACGGCTGACGGAGACTGGCAGAGTTTTACAACGCTACTCAGTATGGTAGTGGCTACGCGATCGGAAAGGCCTGTCGCTTTCTTCACGGGCCTAAGACCGACAGACGCGCTATTGAGAGAATGGACAAGGCCGTTCAGGCACAGCAGGAAGTCGTCGAGACTATGGTGCAATAGTGAGTACTGATTCGACCTGGCACTCTTTACTAACAGTACACAGTCGGCAAGATGGCACACCATTTCTAGCACTTGTACGTCTGCTTCACTCTACAGGTTGGTCAGAATTGACGTTCATAGGTCATGGTCTCGCCATTGAAGGATAACAAAGGTGGAGTCCGCTACTTCATTGGCGCTCGAATCGACATCACGCAATTGGTCGATGGTGGAAAGACTATGGACTCATTCCACCAGCTGCTCACAAGGAATCGCCCTGTTACTCCTGTCGTGGATCCTTTGGAGAACAGACCGACACTAAAGGCACTGCGAGATTTTGGAGACCTTCTCAACGATGAAGAAAAAGGATCAATGAGAGATAGCGAGACCATGCGTGTCGATTCCCGGCCAAGTACTCCAACGGCAAGAGTACCAAACAGCCCGTTACAACGACGATTCTTAGGCATAGAAGAGCGCATATCCCAAGACGGCTTGCGCTCCCAATACGCGGGCCAAGTTCTAGGCGTATATCAAAACGTACGTCCCCTCTCTCCCGCGCCAACATAGCTGACAAGCACCCCAGTATATCCTCGTCCGCCCCTATCCCTCGCTTCGCATAATCTTTACATCTCCCTCACTCCGAGTCCCAGGGCTCTGCCAATCCAAACTTGAAGACCATATCGGCGGCCCCGAACACATACGCGACTCGCTGATCGAAGCCCTCGCGCAAGGAATCGGCGTCACCGCAAAAGTCTCCTGGCTGACCCGCGTCAACCGGCCATCTACAAACCTCTCCATCCCCCACCTCTCCGATGACGCAAGCATTGCCACAACCGATGATGTCGTCGAGGGCAAAGCACGCTGGATACACTGCACGCCCCTGACAGGCTCAGACGGCAAGGTGGGCGTCATCATGATCATCATGGTCGACAAGCAAGACGCGACTCACCTGCCCGGCATGAGCAGTCTGCCGAGCATGCGCTCCGAGGGCACGATCGGTCCCGTCCCCCCTCGCGCTCGCGCAAGGAGCCATGCAAGTTTCCGCTCCGAGCACGCGACGCCAGAGCGCTGGACACCGCGCGAGCGCACCAGTCCCTCGAGCGTGATCAAAGAGCGCCCGAGCGTGGACGGGTCGAGGAAGAGCATGGACATCACCGTCGGCCACACGACCACGCCTCCAGGGCCAGCGAGGGGCGCGTCCGTCGTCGATCCTCCGACGCACAAGAGAGGCGGCAGCAGGTTGTACGCGGACTGGATGAAGGAGATTCGCGAGGCGCAGAAGCGTGTTGATTTGTTCAGCACGCGGCTGAGGGAGCACGAGGTGCATGATCCTGCGCTAGGGAGTATGGCAAGAGCGGTGGAGGTCAAGGCTATAACTGGGCGGGGGAGGACGAAGAAGATCGGCGGTACGTTTTGATGGGTGTGATGCGTTGTGCTGAGTGGTGTATGACGGAGGAGGCCTGTCGAAGGGGTTGTACAATATGACGACAATTTGGTGATTCATGTAATGAGCATACGAGTAGGGGTTGTGTTGAGTTCTATCTCGGTACATAGGGTCGGTGTTTCGATAAGTGTCGACTGGTGTACAGCGCATGTCTCCTTCTGCTTTAGCCCGAACAGGTAGAGAACTCAAGGCTTCACTGAGTCTAGTGGCACTGTTTGACGTTGACTTCAAATTGTTGAAATGTGCAGTGGTGCTATGATGGCCTGACCTGATGGAAAGAGAATTCTAGCTTATTTGTCTGGCAGCTTCGTGGGGACGACAAGGCTACAACTCTGTACAGGTTCCTTGCAGATGACAGATATTATGCACGCATCACAGTATACCATGTCATGATTGAGACGCGACGAGGATTGTGCATCTTGCAGCTTTTTGGTGAAGAGGGCGCAGCATCTGAGATGTCAAATTGCCGTACAAGACGACTAACGGACGTGTTTGTTCAGGGGACAGGTCACGAGTAGCATTCAATGAGAGGATGAATGATGCATATGAGAACGTCGGTGTAAGGGCTCGACCGAGCTTATCCGCTGGGACTGGAGCGCTTCTCACGTGGTAGGGACGGTTATAACAGGGTTCAAATTCGCTACGCGCGATTGCTTGACTGAGCTGGCTCTCGGGATCTAGAAGGGAACTTGACATTGTTGATACCGTCTATCGTCTGAAAGGCATGTGGTGACCTCGTCGAGGGTGGTGTGTCAGTCAACGCTACCGAAGTCGAGCATGCATTCGAATACAACTCTAACTATACTCTCAGAGCATCGAAAGGGAAGCTGATCACCTACGATACAGAGTCGAGTAAGCATTTGTTCGGTGAAGAGGCGAAAGAGAGGTCCGCATCGGAGTGAGACATCGCCGACATGTGCGTCTGTGTAGGAGAACCACGAGGAACGAACACACGGATATGGGCGGACGTCTAGGCAGTGCTCGCGTGGCAACCATGTACAACGAGATCGTGAGTATAGTGCGTTGAGGTTGTTCGCGCCGGCGAACTTGTCGCCCAATGCACCATGCAATCGAACATACCACCTACGTGTCATTGGTGGACCTGCGTATTCCATCTTGCCTGGCTCTCCTGCGAGTTTAAAGGAATATCCTGGGAGCAAGACGTGGTATCACTTCACGTATTTGACCCCTCATCCAAGCGCGCGTTCTGCGCTCACCGCTTGGTTCAGGTCTTGCATGGCTGGTCGCACAGCAGGGCCAAGCGGTTACAAGAGCGTCAGCACAACGTCTGAAGCTTTGCTCCACGCAGTCGCATGGTTAACAAGGCGGACAATGGAAATGGCGCGGTGGAGATTGAATCGATACATTGAGGGTCGTGTATGCCGGCTGCAGGGCGCCGTGGGCATACAGAACCCAGGACTAAGGCATCGACAATGACATGGACCAGGATGCCACGAGAACGACCAGATGTCTGGAACAAAGCTCTGAGGGTGTAACAGAAGAATCGAAGAGTGCCGGTCCGAGAGCCCGTCGTCGTATATGATGGATGTTGCTTGTGATGGAAGCCTGAAGGGTAAAGCGCATTGTACGTATCGAGGATAGGCACCAAAAGTAACCCATAATGCCGTTGAGATCCTCGACAAGGACCGTAGCATGCAGCTGTATCTCGAATGCGTAAGGACGTCCGTTTGGGTAGATCACTCGACCTCTGGCCCGTGTTGTGGCCAAGCACCACCGTATCCACTGCTTCGCGGTCAAGACTCACCGTTTAATGTCGGCATTCCGTATTGACAGGTGCGGTACTCAGCAGTCCATACAGTCAATACTTGACCTGGCAGCATTATATGGGGCGTGCAATTGCGCACATATCGAACTACCGGGCGGCAGTTGTGCAACGGGCGCGAGAATAGCATGACGGATAACGGTCGCAGGCCCTGGTCGACAATCTATTCCACTCACCTTGTTGGCCAGCCCATGTCAACACTGAGGCATTCAGTGGATTCAGAGGCCTGTCCACAGCACAAAGATGTGGTTGTGCAGCATACGCGTTGTGCAGGGGAAGTGAATGGCGAACGGTTCTTCGATGCAGGTGGGTGGAGAAGAGATGGGAGGGTCGTCAACAAATTGCTTCGGCCATCGGCAGGAACGCTCAGGAAAGAAGCAACGACAAAGGTGCTGATCGCGCGAACCATGAGAACAAAGAACGAATTTTTTTTTTGCAGCTTCCTTTTGAGAAAGGAACTTATCGTGAACCAACGTTTGTGGCCTTGTGCATCGGACGTCTGACCCGGTTCCTGCGGTGTACCTCGCCAATCGATGTCAACGTCTTCACATTGCTTCTTGTACCAGATCTTGATCAGAAGCAAAAGCGTTTTCCTAGGAGCCTGAGGCCGTGGTAGCGACTATGCGCAGGTACGCGCTCTCGACTGTGTGTTCGATGCCGACTGCATGAAGGCTTCCGATCAGGACGGTGCATCCTGCGCCGTGACACAAATGCTGAGTTTGTATTGTTGCAGAGACTACCTCATGCAGTCCAGACTGGATGACAGCGGATGTGATGCCTGATCGAGATGCCCACGCACTTCTGGCTGTCTGGTGCGTTAGAAAGACGAAAGAATCTACGAACAGAGTCTGGATGACAACGATGATTTTGCTTGTGATGCTTTTTAGGGGTTCAAGTTCACCGAACGGGAAGGCACGCACGGCCGGGTGTGATTATCAAAGCTAGAGCCTCGCGTTCGGCTCCCGAGTCAAAAGAGAGTTTGATGATCAGCCACAGTGTTGATCTCCAAATGTTCGAGGTTTCGAGCTGGACGATCAACGCCAGAAAGCCTAAAAGCATGCTCTCGCGATTCATGGCAACTTTGACATCAGGCTAACGTAAGCTTTGTTCAGACTGCAAGATGTCATGCCGTAACAGTAGAGTCAGGATTGCCGCAAAGTTGACCTACACGCCTGCAGAACGTGGGCATAGAGTTCCTTGCCTTAAGGGTTGATCTTAGTAGCCCAAATGTTGCAGCTTCGCCATGGGTGGAGCGGCCGGCAGCGGAACGCGCGATCGCTAGAGCTGCAAATAATGTCCCGGAAAGTGTTGATGTCGAACTTGATTGCTAAGGCACCCTTGTCAGCAGAGCTATAGACACGGAAAGGGGGTGACGGGCGGCAGACGGCAGCGCTTGGACCAGGCACATGCAACTGCGAGAAGGGCATTTATGACTCGCTACCTAATGTTTGAGTATGTAGAGGAGTATACATCGGGCAAGCAAAATCCTTGCTTTAGATCCTACAGCTTTCGCAACACCTTCTCAAGCCTGGGATCTGTTGGGTCGTTTGGCTTGATGGTCATTGTGTGCATTTCCTGGTTTGAGCCCTTGGATCCAATCCTCTCGTGATGCCAGGAAGAAGCGCCGCTTCTGACCGAGGAGCCGTCGCCATTTCGATTATGACTAAAGCGATCTGCGATGTCTTGTCCAGCTCTAAAGAACCAGGGGTCTCTGCCGCGTGGTTTGACTGAGCCAAGTTGTTAGTGCGACAGCTACATTGGTTGATGGTGCGTACTTACGGCTCCAGTATTCGCGGGCATCAGCATCGTCGGGCACGAGGCGCCCGCCAGACACAAGCTCTGTGAGATATGTCATGCCATTCAGGGCGATGTAAATCATGAGACCAGCGATGAGACCGTAAGCTGCGCTGTAGCTGAAGGGAATGAACATGAGAGTAACGAATGCGGGAATGGCGTCTCCTATGTATCGCCAATTGATGCTTGTAACTTGTCTCATCATCAGGCAGCCGACCTGTATGCATGTTAGAGCTTTTGAACCGACGAAGAGGACGAACTTACGATGACAAGTGTGCTGCCCGTAGCCCAAGGCGGAATTGAGGCGAAAATAGGAGCAAAGAACATAGCGACAATGAAGCAGAGCCCCGTGGTGATTGCAGTGAGACCTGTCTTACCGCCCTCTACGATGCCAGCTCCGGACTCGATGTAAGCTGTGACTGGTGAGACACCGAGAAGAGCGCCAACAGAGATGCAAAATGCATCTGTGCAGTACGCCAGAGTCGAACGAGGAAAGTCGCCATCCTCTGGGTCCACTGCGCCGCAAAAGCGAGCCATTGCATACAGGGTCGCTGTACAGTCGATGATGTCTACGTAAAGAAACGTGAAAAGAGCGAGGACGAACTGAGATGTATGTTTTCCGACATCCCAATCCAGTGTGTTCAGCGTGTGGTCGATGGGATGAAAGTAAGCGACCTTCTTGAAGTAGTCCCAACGGTCGTCACCGGCCTGGTCGTCGGGAAAATAGGTTACGTTCGTTCCTCGTCTGCTGACAATGAGCTTCTGCATCTCGGAAGTGGGACAGGGAACCTACGGCCAAGCGGTAATTGACACGATCAGAATACCTACAATCATGGCACTCTTGACCTTGAACATCATCAGATAGGCGGTAACAATGCCGCCACACATGAGTCCAACCCATAGCTAGACCTTACTTCAGCACAATGCTCTGTTCATGATAGATTAAACTCACGGTTGGAGACGTCATCTTATGGCTCGTACACATGCCGAATTCATCCTTATACTGGTCGGGACAGCCAGCTATTTCCAATGGTGTGCTCTTAGCTCCGCTGATTGCGCCAATGCCAATACCGCTGCTCAGGCCGATGAGAGAAAGAAAGAGTCCGATGCCACAAGCTGTAGCAATCTTGAGGGAGTTCGGAATGACTTTGACAAGCCATTGGCGCATACCTATCAATGAAAGACCCATGAAGACGAAGCCCTCGATGAAGACAGCTGTAAGCGCAAGGTTGTAAGGAACGATGCCGCTGCCGTGGTAGCCGACGACTTGGTACGCGAAATAGGCGTTCAGTCCCATGCCTGGTGCGAGGGCAACGGGCATGTTAGTCAGGAAGCCGAACAGAACAGAGCTGAAGCCTGCAATGGCTGCGGTCGCCGTGATGAGTGATCGATTGAGATCTTGAACACAGATTGCGTACTCGCCATTGTTCGAGCAGAGAGGGTCATTGGCGTCGTTGCAGACGCAGTTGCCTCCCGTGTCGGCAAGGATCGAGGCCTTTCAACGTCAGTTGGATGCTGCTTCTTGTCGTCGATACGCACATTGACAGATATCACATAGGCCATCGTGAAGAACGTTGTCAAGCCGGCACGAATCTCTGTAGTGAATCTTGCATTCTTGATCTCTTTTTCCTGCGTTGTTTGTGAGTGATATCACGCTGCCAGCAAGGGCACGACTTAC
This sequence comes from Phoma herbarum, assembly GCA_001599375.1. Taxonomy (NCBI): domain Eukaryota; kingdom Fungi; phylum Ascomycota; class Dothideomycetes; order Pleosporales; family Didymellaceae; genus Phoma; species Phoma herbarum. The sequence goes on along the minus strand of BCGR01000008.1, from coordinate 1,341,419 downwards.
ATGTCCACAGCCTTCGAGTCGAAAGATTCTTCCAAAAGTCGAAGCACCAATGAAGACATTGATGTTTTGGCAGTATAGCCGTAGTGAATTCATCCTGAGCGGTGCTTTCGAAGAGGAGGATACCAGTGACTGTAGAGGACAAAAGTAAGGAAGGGTGGCGATACGGCGATACCTGATCTACCGCGACAGCGCCGTATTACGCGCAGCTGATGAATCTGCGAGAAGATTATATCTTGAAAGGATCGAACGACTGCTGTGGACAATAGGGCAACTCGAAGTCGGGAATTAATCCATACGCGGAAGTTACGCCTGAAGTAACCCAAGGCTATAACGTCTTTGACTTTCAATAAACGTTGCAGGTGGGGCCGAATTGCAGGCGCGCATAAGATGGAGAGAAAGACAATTGTAGCGCTGAGGACCACTGTCTGGAAATGACAGACGGCCGCAGCGTGAAGCGCGCAACAGGGCATTGTACAAGGGATTCCCACAGCGGCGTAGCGTTGTGTCGCAGTGGAGATGCTAGAAGTCGAACTAGGATTGGGAAGCTAGCGCTGTGCTCTTGTGGCTTGCTCAAGCGAGTCAGAGGTTGCCCAAACGCTCTAGTCTTGCCTTCAGGAACAGCCGATGCTGATCCCTGCTGCATTTTGAGTGGTGGACGATAGATCGTCTCCATGTTTCTTGCTCCGCAGATGCATCTGCTGCTAAACGGACAGCCCGCTGAACTTTCGCCTGTCTCTACCAGAACTCTGTCTATCCACCGGCGCTACCGCGGAACCTCAGTTCAATTTTTCCCGCATCTGTTTTGCGATATGAATGGTGTGATCCTCGAATTTTATGTCTAAGGCAAACTTTGTGAGCATGTGGACTGTTGCGACGGTCCGCCACAGTTGCCCAGCTGGCAGCTTTGCGAAGTCGGACAGTCTCAGATTCACATCCTCATGTCTTGAGCCGGCCGCATAATTGTTAGATCCCCGGCCCAATTGCACTCTCCTGTCTGCCAAGATGAGCCACCGAAATGACGGCGACCTGGAACATGGTGATTGTGCGGCACAGAGAGGCTAGCCACCTGTCCCTCCCGTACGACATGGGCGTTTTCCTTTTCCGACAGACGTCTTGTCGGTGCGAAACTTTGAACACGCGCTTACCACGTGTGGACCACATCCCCAGTAACATGGGTAGGATCCCGAAGGTCATCACGGTCCAATAGTGGGCCTGCGCACTGGCGTTCTGGTACAACAGCATGTGCAGAGGGTGGCTCCTCCTCAAGCGGAACTCGACGACTCTCGTTGTTCTGCTTTGATGAGCCAATGAAACCATGCCGCAGGCGGCATATCTCAGCTTCCCTAGCGCGGTGAAAGGACCCGTTGCGCAATCCGCTGTGACGGCTGCGACGCCTTCTCCCGACATCCTTACTGGATGTCTTACCATGAACTTGTACCCTGACGTGCGATCGTCATAACTTATGATACTTGTTCGCTCGTTCTCCTCCAGAACTGGTGGAGCCCAGCCTGTGACCGCCTCAGTGCATATCCCCAGGACGATCGATTGACAATGTTCGCGGCCGATCTCTCATGGCAAGTTGGCGAAAGTGTTGGACAGCGGAAAGAGCGAAAGGCGCGCGAGCGTTTGTCTGGAACGCCCTCCGTCAGGACTTCGGTGACCTCGAGGAGCTCGGGCTCTGGCTCTGGCTCAACTGATAGACAAGAGTGGTGGACGGCTGGGTTGAACAAGATCAAGGCGAGATCATCCTCGAAATCATCTACAAAAGGACGACCAGTCACAAGCCCAAGCTCGGCCTCACAACAGAGTTCTAATCCACCACCACTTCAACCGGTTCGCGAAACAGTTGCAAGAGACTTCCCTGCATGGGAGCTCGAGCTCCCACAGCATCTGAAAGAGCCTCTCTCGAAGCCCGCATACAAATTCTCGAAGTCGCTGTCGCCAAAGTTGCCGTCCGGAGGTTCTATGGACATATTGGAGTGCGACGTCCCAGAGCTTGAAGGTGATATCTCTTCGCGCTACACGCATTCGATCGTCTCCGAGTCTTCTCGTACGCAAATCCACCCGGTAGCGTCTTGCTTCAAGCTGACTTGTATACAGGCGACCACCATTGGGAGGTCAAAACGCCTCCGGCCGAAGCTATGATTGGGTTTGATGGAGTTCATGCATACGATCCATACTCCCTTGCATCAATTGATACAAGGACAAGTGTTGGGTCGCGTGAACAACGAGAACCCATTGCATTACCGAGGGCTGATGTGGTTAGCAGAGAGAAGCGGTGAGCAGATCGAGGGCTTACATGGGATTACCCGCTGACTGATTGTAGAAGAATGATTGTTCCAAGGATCGAGACTCGCATGGATGAAGACTACAGCCCCCAAGAAGCCTCAAGCCCGGATACTGCGAGGCATATCGAGGTCGACCCGAAAGTAGCAGCTTGCAGACCGCTGGCTCAATGGGACAGTCTATCGCCCATGATACCAGTACCCAGTGGTTTCCGGAAGCTGTCAGTGTCCCGATCGGTCAAGGCCTCTGGTACACAGAACAACACATTTGTGCGAACACGATTCCAGCGTTTCATCCAGAGGCTCGAAAGTGCAGGACCACAACTTGTCTTAGACCGGATGAAGGAATCCCAGCAAGAATCCACGGACTCGGAAGAGGATTTACTGGAACAGCAACTTTGGTTCTTGACTGGGTTTCAACTGCAGAGTTTAGGCAAGGCTCGGCTCGTCCCGAAACCACAGTGTGACACAGGCAAGATCCTGGAACTCTACGGTAATCTCTGTAAGTGAACGCCTTGCTCGAGCCGCACTGTTGTGTATCGTCTAACAGTCATGTCAGCTGAGGTCTACCAATCATCTGCAATGCACCCGGGTCAAATGGTACATTTCCTTACTACCAAACCGCAACGAACCCTATCCCTTCCCAGCAACGTGTCTTATCTGACAGTACGTGAATTCGGCACTGTACCTCTGCCATACCCAGAAGACTATTTCTCGCACATTCGCGCTTCGACTTTGCCATCTTTGGTCCCTTCCGCGAAGCTGCCGGAGCTGTTCCGAGAGTGCTACAAGCTGCTCGCTCCAGGCGGTCTGCTTGAGATCAGGATCATGGACGCGGCGCCTGTGCGGAGAACTGCTGGTCCCATGATGCGAATGTGGATTGAGGATAGATTGTCGGTCAACTTGGAGAAGCTCTTCCGTTGCTCGAAACCATGCTCGCTGGTGTCTGGCTGGCTGGCGGAGGCAGGCTTTGAACTGAGTGAAGACAACGATCACGGGCTCCAATTGCCATGCGCGTTTGACTGCGCTTCAGATGACGTCGAGAAAGAGCTTTCGACCATGATAGGTCAAGCTCTGTGGAAGAACATTTGGGGTCCTTTCGTGGAGGACCTGCCGGACGAGCCAAAGTGGTGGTGGGAAGAAGAGATCATCATACAAGAGTGTCTGAAGAGGCAGACAGTGTTGGAATGTCGCTCATTGTACGCATACAAGCGGTGAAGGTTACGAGAGGATTACCCCCACTTCGAATGACAGCGACAGGTTAATGGGTGGATGAGCTGTAATTTTTGGATACCCTTTTAGCGATTGAGTTCAGCATTTTAGTCAAAGCCTAATCTTGAAGGCGGACGGCATTGCCTCAGCCGCCAACATAGTGTGCTTTCTTGTCCGCAGTTGTTCGAAGACTGAAGCAGGAAGATGCTGTCACTCAGGGCTTAGTTAACGCAATGTCACATGTGACCCCGCGTCCCCACTCTCCATTCTCCAGAGTTGTGAACACCTGAACATCAACATCAACACCACTCAGTGACCAGATGGCTCCAGGCTACGACTCGCCTTCGCGTACAGATTGTCGCGGCTTCAGTCAGACCACGTTTGAATGTTTGTAGACAATTGGCTGTCGCGTCCGTGCGACAGCCCCCGTTTCAACGCGCTCCGGACGCCTCCTGGCTGTGCCTCAAAGGGAGCCTCGCTGCAAGTGACTCGGTCGGTAATCTCGATTTCTCGTCGGCATTGCCGAACACAGTACCAACTAGCGACGTTGTCTGCCCTTGCTCTTGAGCATCTCAGAGCCTCGCCGACGGCTATAGTCGAATCGTCCTAAACGCCATGCTTAGCAAGCTCACCACACAGATCGCGTTGCGAAAAGCCGGACTGGGCGGAGTGAAGATACCAGATCCCTTCGCTACCAGTGAATCAAAGAGCTCGAAAGGCAGCCAGGACTCGGAAGGAGGAGGCTTTGCGAACCCCTTTGCCAACGTAAAATGGGGCGCACCCAAAGCCCTCGCTTCATGGACGACTCCACCGCCAACACAGAATCCAGTACAGCCAATTCCCGTCGCAGGTGACAAGGCCAAGTCTGCTGTTAAGCTACGGTTTCCTGCAGTCGATGGACGGCCTTGTGTTGTGTTGTTCTTAAGATATTGCGGCTGTCCCTGTGCGTTACAATGTTTTTGTATGTCTCAGCTTTCGCAAAGCTAACGCAGTGCAGTCACAGAGAAGCTATTCCTCCACCTTCGATCGCTAGCGAACAGACACACCTCAATTCATTTCGTCGTCGTATCACATTGCACCCAAGCCGCCACCAACGAATGGGTGAAGAAACTAGGCGGGCCTTGGATGCTAGACATAATCGTCGACACAGACAGAGAGCTGTATGCGCTTTGGGGACTAGGCATCTCGAGCTATGCTCATCTCCTCAATCCGCGGAATGGGTATAACCAGTACATGCTCGGTAAGAAGGAAGGCGTGTGGGGGCAACAGGTTGGGGAAGGGGGATGCAGATGGCAGATGGGGGGCGCATACGCCATCGACGGCCGAGGCGTCGTCAAATGGTCGTACCCTATGAAGAGCGTCGACGACCCAATACCGATAGATGAAGGCATCAAGGAGCTTGGAGTCGTCCGCTGAGAAGATACCTCATGCAATATCATATCGTTTACGTCACGAGGATAGCACCTGTGCAAGGTAGGACAAGCAATTGCATCGAACAGACTGAGTACATTACGCTCTCCGTGTCTCAAAAAGCGACTTAGGGAGCACCGCAGGACTCATTTATATGATACGCATCTACTGGCTCTTCTTCTCTTTCTCTTCTACTGGCACAAATCTCTTTCTAACAGCCTTCACCATCTGGCTGAACCAGTACACGTTCAGGAAGCTCAGCGCAGTATTTCCTATTAGATAAACAGCCACGAGCCACATGGGCAATTCGGTGATCTCGCAGCTGACCGGTCCACCATATGCCCTGCCACTGGCGTTCCGTCCACATACGTTGTCGTCCAGGAGAAGGTTCGTCAACTGGGAGGCCGGTGTCGTTAGAGCCTTGTAAATGTCCGAGTAGATCATGATTGACTGGTAGGTGCCCCAGACGACTCGGCAGGCGAAGAACGTGAACAAAAGTGCAATGCCGTTATATAATTGGAGCTTCGAACCAGTCATACCGAGCTTGTCGCAAAACCAATGGATGTTGAGGAATGGTGTGGACAACTCATACAAGATGAAGGAGAGGCCATAGTAGTTCCCGAACGGTTTCTGCGGTCAGATTAGTCTTTGTCTGTTCAATCGAAGTGTCTATACGCACGAATCCAATACATGTAATAGCTAGAGCACCTATGGCATGGACCAAAGCGCCAAGGCCACAGATGTCAAAATGCGTTAGGCAGACTTGGAGGTCCCAGAGGAAGTAGCCAGCTGCGAAGCCCTGGACCATACCGCTTGCCGGTGTATAGCCCCACAGCCTGCCTTTCCAGTCCATCTCTTTTCTCTCTGGGTCGCTGAAGATGACATATAGCGCAGCACCGTTGATGAAGAGAGCTTGTATCATCGAAACCCAGTGGATATCCCAGTTCAGTCGTGTCCGCCTGTTGAAGCCTGCATATGTCTTGGGGCACAGGAGTCGAGAAACCGCTGGCGAAACCCCATACAAGATGGCATGATATGCAAGGAAACCAATGAGGATCTCGTGAACATGATACGGCATGGTCTTCAGGTCCAGCTTATCAGCCAAAGGCTGAGTGAGCTGGACCAACATCGATGGCGGCGGAATTGGGTCCCGCATGGCGTGGAATGTCGGAGGTAAGAAGGCAGACATCACAAGAACAAGCTCAAGTAAGCTCAGGAAAACGGCTGGAAGGGAGGGTACACTAGCAGCGGCGGTAACCACATGTTTAATAGAGCTTTACACATCTTGAAGGGGCAGCTGCACCGGCCGTAAGGTTTCCTCGTGAGTAGCAAAAGCCGCCCGGAAACGTTCGATGCCGCAGTCGCGCCTGATCGTTGAGACAGATGGTGCCCAGGCGGGGTTTAGAGGGGTCCAGCGATCGCAGCTCAGGAACAAGGGTAGGACCGGCCACTTTCGCCGGCTGCGCGCGTAAGCGAGGAAAGCACGAGGTCTTGCATCATTCACCGGACAGAGCTTCACCACACTTCGACGACAAAGCTATCACAACGTCGCAATTTGCTGCAGTCACAGGCACTACCAAGATCTTCGCTACCTCTCGTCAAGCGCTGTGTAGGTCCATCCGCGCCCTCGAGATGGCGGCATTCAAGGGCAAGCCCTTTCGAAAGACTAACGAAGGGTATCTCAAACAGCGGTCGTGCCCACACTTCTGAAGGCCTCCACATCCTGAAACCAGCGACCGAAGGGTCCAGATAGCTCGACGAGAACCGGAAGATCAATATCACCGTCGAAGTCACGAGCTCTTGCCGCCTAGCTCACCGCCAAACTTTTCTGCCACTAAACGGAGCTCTCTTCGACAAGGTCAACTGCGCGTCGGCGCTTCTGCAATACGCCAGCCAGCTAGATCACCACCTGTGTTGAAGCCCCAGTCCAGCTATCTCTAGCACTTGCAAGCAAAGGTCTGAACCTAAGCTGCTGCTGAATATCGCGTCAACAACAGCTTTTCTGCTCGGCTTCCTGACTCTTGCGAGATAGACTTAGAACGGTAGCATTTGTCTGCGCCACTCAGCTTCGTCACGAATATGACGCACGAAGTTGTCGATAACCCTCTGACCGAGGCTGATATCGTCACCTCCGAGACGTCCATGAATGTCCAGATTGATCCAACCAGCAAGAAGCGGAAGAACGCGCAAGCAGCAGATGTACTTCCACTCCTCTTACACGTCAAATGGTCCATAACTGACGCATTGCAGGTCAACAAGAAGCCCAAGGTCCAAGAAAACCGCGCAATCTACGTCAGCAACCTCCCCCGCGACACGAACGAGATCGAGATTGAAGATGAGTTCAAAAAATACGGCATCATCGACCAAGGCGCCGACGGCAACAAGCGAATCAAGATGTACAAAGACGACGACGGTAATTTCAACGGCGAGGCGCTGATTGTTTACTTCAAAAAAGACAGCGTCGACCTGGCCATCCGCATGATGGACGAGTACTACTTCCGGATCGAGGACCAGAGCCAAGGTGTGATACGGGTGAAGGAAGCGGATTTCAGCTACAAGAAGCACAAGGATGGTGATGAGATCAAGAACCAAATGTCGAGAAAGGACAAGAAGGCGAGTGAGCGAAATAGGGCAGAGTTGAACCGGTGCGTACCCAGGCGAAGTCTTCGATACGCCACCACCTGGGACCTTGAAGTGTAGTCCGAGCTAACGTGGAGACAGTAAACTCGCAGAATGGTCTGACAACGAAGAAGAAGTCGCCGAAACCTTTGCGCCTAAGAAGAACAAGTGGGCAAAGGTGTGCATCTTGCGGTATGCCTTCACGCTCGCCGAACTCGACGAGGACGATGCCGCCATTCTCGAAATCAAAGAGGACATGCGCGAGGAAGCCGAGACTTTTGGCGAAGTCACGAACGTCACGTTGTTCGATAAGGAAGAGGATGGCGTCATCGCGGTGCGCTTCAAAGAATTTGAGAGCGCGGAAAAGTTCAAGGAGGCGATTCATGGTAGACATTTCGGCGGAAGGAAGCTCGAAGTCATCCTCGCGGAGGAGAAGCCGAGATTCAAGAAGAGCGCAAAGGGCGAGGAGCCAGATAGTGATGAGGAGGAGCGCAATCTCGACCGACTTGCGAGGCAGCAATAGAGCAAGAATGGCAGGTGGGCGCAATGCAGAACGATACCCAAGAAATACGGAAATGTGGTCAGTTTAATGGCATGCTCAGATTTGGTCGTCATCACTACATCGTTCTCTGTGGCAGTGAAAGCGTGTCTTTGATGTGCCAGGATGAGTCGAATCGCGCTAGTCGCCATCTTCACCTCCTCTGATTCGACCGCATAGTACAAATACCATCTGCGCCACTCGAAACACAAACAACAAACGATCAACCTGTGACAGGGACGACTGCTTGCTTCGCTCGCGTAGCTTCGACTCTTCCACTCCTCAGGAAAGTTGAATCTACATCCGCCCATCTCATCACCGAATCTTGAAGAATGGCCACGCGTGTGACGATCGCAAACAACGCACAGCAAACGCAGAAGGCTCCATTGCTCGTTCCCGGCTCTGCAGACGCAGATCCTGCAGCAGCGAAATCCATCCGGTCACTGGTGTTCAAGACAGCGCAGGCAAAGCTGAAGCTCAAGAAGCCATTACGAGTCTTCGTCAAGCAGACAGGGCAGGAGCTGGTCAGCGAATGTGACTGGGTGCACAATGTCAAAAACGATGTCGTCCTGCTTGTCTCAGCTGGAGAAGAGTACGTCGGTGTCAAAAAGGAAGGAACGCTACACAGTAAGTCCAAGACAATCTACGTGAGCATGTTTGCGCACATTTCCCGGCATTAACGCTTGTGCGACATACGTTGCCCAGACACGCTGACTTTACTTAGAAGATGTGAACCTCAACTGTCCCATCGAACTCCTCACTTCCAAAGCAGCAGTCGAGGCTCTCGCTATCACCCAGCTCACCACTACAGCACACACCCTCCCCGGCATCATCCACGCAGTCGGCCAACCTGATCTCCACCCCGGCACCAAGTTCCCCATCGGCGCTGTCTTTGTGAGTAAGCGATGGATTCATCCCCCTCTAATTGGCGGGGATATCGGGTGCGGAATGGCGTGGTACCGGCTCTCCCTGTTACGTCATGTAGTCGATGGCGACAAAGGTCGGAAGATCGCTGAGACGTTGCGCGGCTTGGAAGGACCGTGGAAGACCCAGGAAGGTAGGGAGTTGTGGCTTGTGGACGAGCAAGGCAGTTGTGCTGCGGGCGAGCAGTGGGACAGGAGCGTTGGCACGATTGGGGCAGGGAACCACTTTGCGGAGGTGCAGGTTGTCGAGGAAGCTTCGGAGGAGTTAGACGGATTGAAAGAGGGGGATGTTGTGCTGCTCGTCCATTCGGGGAGTCGTGGCTATGGCGGAAGTGTGCTGAAAATGTTCTCTTCTGGGGACAAGGTCAGTCTGGAGGAGGGCAGCGCTGAGGCGGAAGAGTATCTGAAAGATCACGAAAAGGCATGTCGCTGGGCGAGGGCGAATCGAGATCTCATTGCGATGAGATTTCTGGCGTGTCTGGAGCCGGGGAATGAGGACTGGCGACTTGCGCTGCCGGACGTGGAAACGACCAGCATCAACGCTGCAAGCATTGAGCGGAGCAGAGGCGCACTCAATGCACGCAAGGTTGTCGACATTTGGCACAACAATGTCGAGCGGGTGCCCTGGCCGCCAACACATCCATCTTCGTCCGCTCCGACGCTCGACGAGGTAACAGCCGAACTCACTCTGAACAACGTCTCGAAACCTCAGAAGCACGTCTTTATCCACCGCAAAGGTTGCGCACCGACCTACAACCCATCCACGGAGCAGCCGCTCGCTCTCTTGCCTCTCCCAGGATCTCGAGGCACACCGACTCTCATCCTCTCACCCACCTTTTCAACCTCTACATCCTGGGGTCTGGAAAACGCGCTCTCGCTTGCTCACGGCGCCGGCCGTAGCATGTCGCGCGCAAAAGTACTCACGTCTCTATCGCAGAAATACAAAGGGTAGAACATCCTTGAGCCAAGAGGTGGGGACGCAGAGGGCACCTGGGTAGTGTGCGATGAGAAGTATCTGATTTTCGAGGAGGCGCCGGATGCATACAAAATGTCCAGGCTGTAGGTCAAGACCTGGTGTACGCTGGCGTTGCCAACATCGTGGGTCGGTGTCGGGCGAGGGTGAGCTACAAGGTGCGCAACGAGGGGCGTTAATACCAGTACCGGTCTTCGAGGCATGCGATTCTGGCACCCGGCAGCACAAAGCGTGATTGCGATGCAGATTGCGATCCCCGGCCAAGAGTGCTACTTGTGGCTCTTCCTGTGGCACAAAGAAGCGTAGATTGGCCTTGCTTCACATAGATGTGCGTCTCCTGTTTCGACGCCCCAAAGTACGTCATTTCATCTCGTCTGTCTTACTCTTATTTCCTGTTCCCGTCTCTTCATCCGTGCCGCTTTCGTTCGAATGTTAGTATCTCACAGTGATTGCCAGCCGCGCGAACCAAGCTGCGCTGAAGCTGGCGTCGGCACACCGGCAAGCAGATGTCTCTGCAGATACCATCTATTTGTGGCGAAACAGCGACGGTTCTGGCAGCAACGTTGACACGTTGGTGCGTTTGCTGTCAGCTGTCTGGGTTTTGTCTTTGTCCTGGAGAAACACTGGTACACGTGAATCCAAGCCAGCGATATTGCGGCCCGCTGGTGCTGGGGTATTTTTGGAACCAGCTTTAACCGACGCTTAGCACATGGCGAGCGAGTCCGGTCCTTAGTCGACGACATCGACACAGCGTTTGGAAGGATCATAGGGCACTGCGAGTGTATTCCCAAGGCGCCGTGCTGCGCTGCGCAGCTGCAGCCATGTGGCGGAGGTACACAGCGGCGTCAAACAGCTCGTGGCCCACTGTTCACCAACCTCCCTCTGCGGCCATCACCTGCGCACCTCAGGTTGTGCGCGCCCACGGCGCTCGATTGGCCAGCCCTGACCGCGTTCCTGCGCCAAACATTGAAACACCACGCTCCAATTGGCTGTCAACGGCCGACATGTCTGGGCGTTTCAAAACAGCTCTGCAGCCGTGCGCGCCTGCTTACTTTCGGGCGCCGAACGACCTGCAACGACCCCCGTTCCTCCAATCTAGGGAACAAAGCAGGTGGTTTGAAGTGTAGACTATTCCGTTTGGCGGCCAATGACAGGCTCGGGACTGAATGAGAAATGTACTAGGAGTGCGTAGCTGCTCGGGCTGTGGCACCTGCAGTAAGGTTTGCTTAGGAAGAGCGGCACGGTGTGATGGCTTTCGTAGGGCTAAGTCACACAGCCAGCCTCCTGGTCGGTTCGAACGCGGTGACTGCGCCTGGCTTGTATATAGCTGAGTACGCGCCCGCTTCAGGCCGTGAGGTCACTCCCGTCTTCAGTAAGAAAAGCTGAGTACTTTCCCCGCATTCAGCTGCATTCCAGTCATTCTCTACGCCCAATTGTGGTTGCGCTTGCCTGGTACAAACGATCGTCATCGTCACTACTTTGTTTAACAAGAGTAAGAACTGCGCCTGCCCTTTCACTTTAACTACGCCTTTCACCGCAACTTGAAGAGCTTGGCTTTGTTGACTTGAACCCTTCCTCTCTCCTTCAATCCCTCACAACGCTCACTCAACTCACCCTCGCCACTCGCTGAACAAAGTTCCAGTACTCCATCCTTTACATATCACTCAACATGCGCACCTCAATTCTCTCGCTCATCGCCGCGGCTTCGGCTGTCACTGCTCAGTCATCGACCGTTGTCCCTGCTCCTGTAGTCAGTGGCAACCCTAAGGGCGCCTCCTACGTCGCTACTCTGCCCGAGCAAACCAAGTACACTGTCCGCGGCTCCGTTGCTGCTGTTTCTGCTGAGGATGGCAACGGCGTCAAGTTCACCGTGTCGATCTCTGGCCTCCCCGCCGAGGGCGGCCCCTTCATGTACCACCTCCACGAGAAGCCCGTCCCCTCTGACGGCAACTGCACTGGCACTGGCGCTCACCTCGATCCGTACAAGCGCGGCGAGGTCCCTATCTGCGATGCCAGCAAGCCCGAGACTTGCCAGACTGGTGACCTGAGCGGCAAGCACGGCAACATGACTACGCAGCAGTGGTCGCAAGAGTGAGTCATCTTTTCGCAGTATCGAGACCGATGTGCTGACAGTAACTAGGTATGTGGACCTCTACTCGGCCACTCGATCTGACAGCAATGCCTACTTTGGCAACTTGTCTGTCGTCGTTCACCTGTCCAACAAGACCCGCATTGCTTGCGCCAACTTCACCCAGCTCTCTGCGGGCGAGGGCCCCGAATACCCTGTCTCCAGCATCAACCTGAGCACCGGTGTCTCCTCTGGCTATGCTCTTCCCACAGGCAGCGGTGGTTATAACAGCAGCATTCCGGTCGCTACACCCACCGGTACTGCCTCGCCCACCACGGCCGTCCCTATCTCACCCAGCTCCGCCTCTTCCTCTGCACCTGTCGAGTTCACTGCCGCGGCGGCCAAGTTCGCCAGCGGTGCTGCCGGTGCCGTCGTCGCTGCCGCAGCTGCTCTGTTGCTCTAAGTGACGTGCCACAAGCGCGTTAGCTGACAGGAACACTGGAGTGGGTCACCTTTAGGAAGGGTGTCTCAACCAAGGATGTTTGTACATATCGGCGTTTCGGGCGGATTCCATCGATACCACTGAGCTGCGTCAGCTTCAGTTCTTTTCTTCTGCATAGTAGGCCTAATTTAGAGGCATTTTCTTGTACATTGATTCCTTTTTTTCGATATGATATTGGAGAATGTAATGGATCAAAAATAGATACCGTATCTGAGCATGGCTTCACATTCGACTGTACTTTTGTGTCTCTTGGGTATCGTGCTGCATTACACTCCTTCACCATTCTTCCTCTGAGTCGGGATATCGCTGAGCAATGCGCTGCCTGGCCTGTTCCCGGCATTTCTGTACCATCGTTGCTTTCTGGAAATCATCCAGCATCGCCCACCGCGTCGGATCTTCTTGCTCCAAGAAGTAGCGCATATTAGTGTTCTGCCTCGCCTCGGCCTGTATCTCGACCTCCTTGAGATGCTGCACGTATTCCGGAAGCGTCATATACTGTGTCTTCTTGCTCTGCGCCTCGAGCTTCTCCTTCAGTCACTGCTCCTCCCGGGCCACCGCTAGCCTCTTCTTGTTCTTTGCCTCAAGCTCCATAAGCTCCTCTTGATAGTCACGGAGCGGGCTCGAGCGAGACTTGTACACCGGATCGCGCCCAGGCAGCGCGTAGCGCCAACGGTCCTCGTCTTGTTCGTCTGCAGGTATGAAGCGCTCACCGGTGATAGGACGAGTTGACGTTGTAGTTTCGGAACTGCGCGGAGATTTCGTCAGCCTGGAGAGGCTCGGCTGTGATGGGAGACTTGGGCGGGGACACGGAAGGGGATGTCTCGTACGTTTCGTAGTAGGCCGGCAGCTCGAAGTCGGTGGCTGCGTGGTTGAGGATGTTGGGGTCTATGCCGGGGATCTGGGTTGTTGGGTTCGATGTGTTGATTTGGCTGGGGGCAGAGCCTGACTGGTTGGCTTGTAGTGCGGAGTGTGCGCTGTTGCTAATGTTGGTTTCGACCATCTTGTCGCCTTCGACGCGGACCTCGCGGTCGCGCAGGCGCCGCATGAGGGAGAAGAATTGCGAGTTTTGAAACTTCTCGGATGTGTTGTCGGCGACTCTTTCGAGCAGGCGACCGGCGGTTGCTGCCATCTCGTCGTCATCATTTATCTTTGGCTGCTCTTCTTGCTGCGCGGGCTCTTGCTCAGCCAGCTCATTCTGCGGCGTCTTCATGTACCCGGCCTCGTCCAGCTCCTGCCATATCGGCTCTTGACTCATGGGTACTCGAGCGCCCAGCGGGTACTGTGACATGATGCGCTGGTTGATGGCCGCGATCAGAGCCTCGGTGCGGGTCCTGACTTCTTGTGGCGCTCCGCGGTTCACGATGCGCTGCAGCGAGTCGACAATCCACCGCGCTTCGTTGGCATCCTGCACAAGATCCCCGCTCCTCTCCAAAATACCCATGTTGTCGAGGTACGACACGGCTTCCTCGGTGCGGCCGAGGCCCATTTCGCTCCAGACCTGGATGGCCGAGTAGACAGCTAGGTGAGTGTTAGCAGACATGGCACAGCAACATGATACTACACACCTGGCCGTGTTTCCCGTATCCGTATAAGAAGAGGATCCTCACTTGGCCGGGTGAACTCGCCCATCACCTCGGGGTTCATTGCGCGAGACTGCGCTCTCTGTGCTTCTGCTGCTTCCGCCTCGGCGGACTCGAGGGCATCTTGTTGCGCCTGCGCGAATGCCTGCTCGAAGGCTGCTTCGTCGAATGCCGGCTCTTGGACGGCTTGCTTGCCTTGCGCGACCTGCGACATTTGTGTGCTGGGCTGGAAGCTGTTCTGCATATATGACGGCGCTGCGAAGCCGCTCATGCCGTAGTTTTGCACACCGCTGAAGGAAGTCTGCTGCTGTGCCGGCACAGCTGGACTCTGCTGCCTCATGAAGTCCTGATGCCATGCCGACGCCGCGTTCGATCCCTGAGGCCTCAACTGTAGCGTAGGCGCAGGCTGGTTCGAAATGTTCAATCGCTGGAAATCCGAAGCCCAGTCTGGCGCCTGCTGGGCATGTGCGAACTGCGGCGGAGGCGCAGTAAATTGCGGGGAGAAGTGCTGGAAGTCTTGCTGCGGCGGGCCCGGGCGACCTTGCTGGAAAGCATCGAACTCGGTCTCAACGCCAGCGTTCGGTCCCGGTGACGACCTGAAGCCCTAAATGACATCAGCTAGTGTGTCCAGCTTCGTAGCATCTGAACTGACCTGCGCTGGGGAATGGCGACCGACCAGGCGGTCTTGCTGCAGGGTCCGATCGACGGAGGTGTGTTTCTGGAAGTTCTGCAGAGCGTTTGACGGCCCGCAGAGTGCGTCCGCCATGGCGAACAAGCGGAGCCTCAGAACAAAGGGGATCTGCTGTAGGAAGCAAGGGGTATCACGCAAAAAGCCAGTAACGAAACGTGGAGAAAGAAGTACGCAGAGCGCCGCAGTGCTTCAGAGTCCGCCTGCGTCAGAGCAGAAGCAGAAGCCGAGGCTTGCTTTCCGGGCCGAATTGCCACGACCAGATGTTTCGCACGTGTGCCACCCTTCATCCGTGGACCTAAAATCCGAGCCCCCCTCGCGGTCAAAATAGCGCGTTTGTCATGTGAGTGATTCTTTTCGATGTTCAGCTGCCCAGTGACCAAGTGACGGCTGCTACTGCTCGCTTCCTGAACCTACTGCTCTGCTCCGTCAGCAAGTGGCGCGTCTGCCGAGCGCCGAGCTGGTTACACACGACCGGTGAACAGCTGAGAGCTTGTTGAGATAAAAATTGACATCACCGTCACGCAGACATGCAAGAGGATGTACTAAGCTGCATGCAATACCTGTATATTGTAAGGGATTCAGCTGCACCTGAGCCCAGCGCAATACCATGGGAAAACTATGGACTGTCGTACAGCTGATGGTATGAAAGGGTGAAGAATGGTATACGCGTTAGAAATGACAACAAAGCAATGCTCCGACTCCAGCATCAGGTCGTTATGGTAAAGTACTTCTATCTGAAGAACATATCGCCGAGCGTGACGTTCTTCGCCGGACGGGACACATCGCTGCGAGACCTCGACCTGGACTTCCTGCGCACGAAAGCATACTCCTTCTTGCCCCGGCGGTCGCGCCCGTCTGCTTCGATAAAGAGGCGGTCTCCGTGGTTGGAGCGCAGGCGTCGTGTGTGCTCAAAGAGAATGTCCGTCTCCTTCTGGCTCATCTCGCGGAGAACAATGATGTAGCTGGGGTCCTAGTTTCGTTTCGTTAGCACAGACATCTTGCGTGAAGAGCGTGGCGGCGACTTACGACATCGTACTCGTACGGAATGTCGTAGTAGTGAAGTGTCTCGACGTCAAGATACTCCCGTCTGATCTTCGCGTACGTGGGCTGAGGTGCGATACGCAGTGGATTGTGTGGTGTCAGTCCGACCTGCTGTTGCTCCAGCTTCTTCTGCTGCTCAGGATGCACCATGGCCTGGATCTGATTCTCCTGGAACCCGAATTGTGCAAGGCGTTTGCGCATCTTGTCCTCAAGCTCCGCGTCTTCCTTGTCTTGCTTCGCTTTCTCGGCAGCCTTCTTTGCCTCTATCTTGCGCATGAATTCTTCCATCTCTTCTTTGTCCTTCTTTTCTTGAGCCTTCTTCTCGAGTTCGATTTGCAAGAGCAGCTCTTCGCGCTGCTTCTTCGCTTTCTCTGCGTCAAGTACCTTCTTGCGTTCGTACTCGTAGACAATACGCTCCTGCTCGGCCTTTTGCTTTAGTTCCTCTTCAGCTTTCCTCTTGTTGTAAGCATCTACAGCGGCCTCTTCAGCCTCCTTTGCTTTCTTCGCAGCTGCCTCGCGCTTAGCTTGCGCTTCTGCGACGATGCGCTCAGCTTCCTTCTCAGCTTCCTTAGCCTTTGCCTCACGCTCGCGCTGCTCCTTTTCGAACTTCTCCCGTTGCTCTTGGACCAACCGTTTATTCCGCTCTTCAGCTTCTCGCTCCTCCTTGTCGTGCTCCGCCAGAATTCTATCCCGCTCTGCCTTCCTGTCCCGCAGCTCTTTCTCTGCCTTTGCTTTGCTGTCAGCAAGGATGCGATCTCGCTTCTCTTCTTCGTCGCGGAGTGCACGCTCGCGAGCCCGTTCGTCTCGCTCCCGCTTAAGGTCCAAGTCCACACGCATCCTCTCTTCGATACGCTTGATACGAGCCTCCTCGTCTTCGCGCTCTTGGCGATCCTTGATGTATTTGAGCTCAAGTTTCCTCCTTATGATTTCCTCGCGCCGCTCTGCTTCCTCTTCGCGTCTCTCCGCCTCAAGCTTTGCTTCTGCTTCCCTCAGCTTCTGCTCAGCCAATGAAAGCTTCAGCCGATCTTCGTAGGCACGGTCTGGTGAGTGCCCATGGTGGTGATGGTGTTCGCCTCGGGAACGAGATCGAGCCAATCGTATCTGCATCCTCAGTTCTTCGACTTCGTCTTCAAGTCCCCACTCGCCAGGCATCCTTCGAGTGCGGCCGCGGCCATCAGCACTAGGCTCGCGGCTTCGTTGATCGGTAGTAGTGCGCACATGGGGGCTGCTCTCATTGTCCATGCGAGTTGTGTTGTAAATAGTCACATTGGGAGTAGGCGCGTGACCTGTGGACTTGGTTCGGTGCAGACCACTTGAGTAGTGAACTTCAGGGTTGAGGTACTCGGAGGTGCGGCGGCCGAAATGCTCGCGTTGCTGTGGTCTGGGAACATGGCGAGCGCCGTTGTAGACATCCCTGTGATACCACTCATCTTCCTCATACTCGTCGTAAGAGCGCGGCATTTTGGAGGCGTGTAAACGTATTCGTTGACTGGTGTAATATGTTTCTGAGAAGATGAGAGTCAGAATTCTGCGATAAATGCAACCACGAGCAAACGGCGCTCAAAGATGTGGGTTCAGGTGTCAGCTGCGAAAGCGGGGCGGTGGTGATAGCTTGTTGGGGGCGGCACAAGCTGACTGACACAGCACACAAACGCAACAGACAAGGAGATAGCGTAAGAAAGCAGGAAGTGTCTGGAAGAACGGCAGACGCGTGCGAATTTGAGAGAAATTAAGCGGCCGTCATTTTGGGGGCCAAAAGCACCACACTGCACCACGATGCAGCTAGTCATCAGGCAGGCAGCTGTGTCGCTTAGGGCTGAAGCCGGGCACTTGTGCATGGTCTGCTGCCCGCCAGGCTGCATCTGCGCGAACGAG
Source organism: Phoma herbarum (assembly GCA_001599375.1). Classification (NCBI taxonomy): domain Eukaryota; kingdom Fungi; phylum Ascomycota; class Dothideomycetes; order Pleosporales; family Didymellaceae; genus Phoma; species Phoma herbarum. The sequence continues at coordinate 1,323,702 of BCGR01000008.1, read as the reverse complement.
TGGGTGATTGGATGTCTGGTCACATTGCTGAATCCTTTGAAGACTTTGCGCTGAAGGGTGACAGCGTCCTGCGACGTTTGCGACATGTTTGCGAATAGTCTATTGCATACAAGCACGCTTTCTTGCGCGACTCCATGGAGGGGTACAAATGGCTATATTTGTCGCTTATGCCGGGCAGCAACGCGCTTAGCCAGGAGAGGCGGGGGCGGTTTGTAGACACCTTGGACATGCTGTCAGCCTCGTCGATCGATGTCTCTAAGCCGGGATAGGAGCCGGTGGTTGCCGTTGCGCTGGAGTTGCCTTTCGCAAAGGTACTCGTTGCCTCCTTCAACATGTAGCAGCACAGGAGTGCTTCATGAAACACGGCGCTCGTGTGTGTCGCTACAAGCATCGTGACCATTTGCTGTTCTGGACAAGCTTTCATGTGCCTGGCAGGACGAGGTTGGCTCCCAGTGGCCGGAGCAGCTGCAGCCCCACCGAGGTGCATTGACAACCCAGCCGCCCTTCGTTTCGACATCTCGACATCGTGACTGTCATCTTGCTGGATTCGCGGAGACTGGAGTTGCATCGGTTGTCATGCATCTCATCATGGACGTAGTCATGCAGGGTGTGAGGTGCGAGAGAGGTAAGATCTTGAAGAAGGGTCTTTGATTATGGGCACGTGAATGCGTGACTAGTGCGGCGCGCTTTCCGGAGCAGGCAGTGTCTAAGCGTTTTGATATTTGTTCACAACAGCAGACGGTCGAACTTTATCGGCCTTGTCATGCCACAAAGCTGGATCTTTCTACCAATATCCAGTTGGTTGCATCAGGTGCTCGCCGACACCTATCACGCGTGAGTTGACTTTCGAAGTCCCGCCGCCTCCTTCGGGGCCTGTCACGTTGCAGTCCGGTCTTTACGATTTCGAGCCAGATACTCTGTCCGATGCCGAGCAGTTCAAACAATTCGATGAGCGGATACTTTTGGTGTTAGAGACAATGACATAACAGGGCCTTTCCACCCTCCAGTAAGCTGTTAGGGGCAAGACCTACGCGAGTCTTGAGGGACAACACCTAGATATTGACGAGATCGCTCTCGAATTCCCGCACTTCGCGAACGTGTTCATGCAGTATGTCGAGAGGGTCGGCATATATCCCAAGCTCAATGCTGTCGTCATCGGCTTGCACTAATGGCATCACGGGTTCGGAATGCAGAGGGACTTAACAGTGGCACCAACACACCGTTTTATGAGAGACTACTAGACTGAACCCTTGGGACGATGGAGACCAGTCGATCATCCTGTCAAAGGCTCGGGTCTCCGTCAAGCGTAATCCATATCAGCAATGCAGATTTAGATCCCCCGAGTGTGATTTAATCGACGGCATGCCTAGGCGCTATCACGACTAGACAGGCAATGCGGATCTCAGATCTTCTTTGCGATTGTATCCATCCGCGTTGCGGCCCATCTAGACGAACATTGCGCGATCAACTACAGCCAGTCCTTTCTCTTGACGACTTTAGAACCGTCCGGAGTACTACCGCGTCCCTTTGTTGGACCAGTAAACTACGCCCAATCAGTGTCGTCTACTGTTTGCATGAAGAGGGTCTATGACAAGGACCAAATCACTGGATCACATAGATCGGACTTATCCGCAAGCGGTCTGTACGACTGTGCCCAATCGACAACCAAGCTTTGTGTGGGAGAGTGAACAGTGAAACTTCTCATGTAACCGTTGATCGCTCCAAACTAATCAATCATCACTCGCGACGGCTAATATGCGCCCTTTCTAGGCTCGTACTTCTGACCATCAACAACATCTACCTCCACGCCGCCCCAAACCTCGCCATCTACAGCAAGCTCCAAGTCCTCAATCTTAGTCGCGCCAGCATCAAGACCCCACAGCGACACAGCAAGGTAGTTCGTGCCATGGTAGTCCAGAATACCTTCAGGTACCGGGAAGTTCGTCTGCGGCCCGACATTGCTGACGTACTTTCCATACTGCCACCCATTGACGTACAACTGCACCCTATACGCTTGCTTGCTCGACCCAGCGCCAGTGCTATTGGTGCCCGTGCCATTGGAGAACGTGAAACTGACAGGAATATCCCAGCCGGAGGGCAAGTTGAGATCAAACTCGGTAGCGAAGAACCCGATACCAGGTGCGGAGATACCGTCTGCAACAGGACCCTTGCTAGACTTCCAGTTAAAATCAGCAGACAAGGCGCCTGGCTGGTGCAGACCGTTGCGCTCTGCGAACAGACCGCCTTCGTTCAACGGCCCACGAGAGATGTCGACATAGTCCTCGCCACCCAGATTGCCGGTCAACTTCCAGCTCACATCGGACTGTGCGCGGCCTGCAAGCTGGTAGTTGAGGATGCCGCGTGGATTCTTGCCTGTCTCAGTGCCGATGGTCCATGTCTGATCGAGACCCTGGTTGTCGATCACGACGGTGATGGTGTATTCTTCGCCAGCGCTCAGATTAGGTAGAGTTACCGTCGAGTTACCGTTTGTTGCAGCGTCGTAGCCGCGCCAGGAGCCGAGAAACTGTGAGCCCAGCCAGATGGAGGAACCGAAGGCTGAGCCACCCTGGGTCCAGGCGTAGAAGGTTGTCTCGTTGCCATTTGCGGTGAAGGTGCCGCGATAAAGAAGGGTACCTGTGTGAAAGCCGTAGTCGGAGCTGTACAGGGAGACGGGTGTTGTGAGAGGCCTGAGTGAGTTGTAGGTCTTCTTGAGATCGGCGACCTTCCACTTGCTGTCGTCGTAGTCGGCTTGAACTTCGGGCAAGGTATCAATGTACTTCCATTCGAGTTGGTTGAGCTTTGGGATTTTAATATCGGCCTTCGGTAGCTCGATGGTGCCGCAGAGAGCGCCTGCATTTGAGGCTGTGACGCTCACATCCTTGCCATTGAAGGTAACCTTTTTGACGTATGAAGGAGCACCAATGACCTCAATGGAAGTTGTGGCATTGAGATCTCCAGTGACTGCCAATGTATCGCCGGTGACCTTCGCTGTACGGGTCAGGTAGCCAGCCTTGAGGATGACTGCCTCAGAGTTATCGTGAGGCGCCTGGTCGACTGCCCAGTAGTTGTATGCTTCGTTGCGGCTGACCATGTACACGTAGATAAAGTTGCTCCCAACGCCAATCTTGGCGACTTTCCGGCTACCATCGACATTGAAGTTGAGAACTGTGTAGCCGCGTGTGGTGATGCTCTTGACATCACCTTCAAGAACCTCCAGACCAGTCACTCCAAGCGCCACTTCGTGGGTCTCTCCGGGGCCACCATAGACAACGAGCACCGTTTTGTCGTCGTACTCGTGCCATGTGAAGATCTCAGCGGTCGAGTAGACGACTGTGGAGCCGCCGAGGTCGTAATTGCTTACGTGAATCTTGGAGTCGCGTCCATTTAGTGTGAGGGATGTCCCATTCATCTGCGGAACAGTGATGTTTCCGAAAGCAGTGGTTGGGATATTGAGCTTGTACGAAGTCGAATCCAAGGAGTTGTACATGGCATGGCGCACGAAGTAAAAGTTGGTAGTATTGCTGGTAGCAGACGTAACCGTCAGGGCCTGATTGTTGGTCCACGTAGTGTTGGAAGCGTTTCCTCGAGCTGCAGTCAAGTACGCTGGGGTGACCTTGAAGAAGTTTGCCTGGAGCTTCTGCTCGGAGTACTTCTCACGATCCACGCGTCGATCTTCACGAACGGACGCAGAATAATCATACGAAGAATAACCCCCAGGGTGACCGAGATTGCCCCAATTAGTTCCACCATAGGTCATGTACAGGTTCAGGATGGTGACGCCAAAGCTGTACAAATTCTTATAGAAGACACGTCCAAATTCGGCGTTCACCAGAACACTGCACTTATCGAATCCTGGGCCTCCCCAAGGATCGAAACTGCCGGCCTGGAACTCAACAATGGAGTATGGCGTATTGGGGCTCTGCTTCAGGTGAAGGTCGTGCCAGTTCGTAGGTAGCGCACCGTTGGGCCACACAGTCGGGTTGGCGCAATCGAAGCCAAGTGGGTATCCATCGTGACCGTAGATATCTACTACGGCAGGGTAGCCAGGTGCAGACTCAATGGGTGCGTTGTATCCTTTCGGGCTGGCGTCGTTGCTGATCAGAGGCACGACAATGCCAGCATCGCGAAGCTGGTCCTCTACGTATTGAAAGTACTCTGGATCTGGGAAAGGCTTGATTGCCGAAGTTGCCTGCGTGTACTCGTTCTCGGGTTGGACCAAGATGATCGGCCCTCCATTCGTGATCTGACCAGAAGCAATCTTCTTGCCGACATTTTTCATGTAATTGTCTGTTGCTGCGAGGTAGTCTGGGGCTCTTGTTCGCAGAGTACCATTCACCCTCTGGATCCAACCCGGGAAGCCTCCACCCGAGCTTTCGGCGTTGATGTACGGGCCGGGACGAGCGATAAGATAGATACCTGCCTCCTTGGCAGCGTCGAAGAAGGGCTGAAGGTCGAACACACCCTCCTCGCGGTACTCACCAGGCTTGCCCTCGAGCAGAGCCCAGTCCACGTAGAAGGAGACGCCGTTGTAGCCAAGAGCCTTGATCTTCTGGAAAATATCAAGGTACAAACTTGGTACTGGGAGACGGTAAGGATCTGTGACTGGTTAGTGACTAGGGCCAATTGATGAGCTCGCAAATACTTACGGACTTCGCCAGAATACAAGAAAATGCGTTCGCCATTCACAAAGATCGAGTCTTTGTCCCAAGTCACGATCTCCTGGAGGACTTCACGCTTGTAAGGAGCGATCCACTGCTCAGGTTGAAAGGCAAGAGCCCTTGCCGCTGTCTCGACAGCCAGGCAGGACAGCGCAACCGCGCTACTAAGCTTCAGAATGCCCTTCATTTTGACAGGGAAAGCAAAAGTAGCCCGCCAGACCCATGACTTGGGTAAGATTCAGTTTTGTACTTTCTACATCTACGAGCTCGGCATCCTCACCGAGCTCTTAGCCAATGGTGAAGTATCTGTGCCTGAAGATGACCACACGCCCACCGGACTTGCGTGAATATCGTCCGAGCTGCGGCGTTTCCCCCAACTTCCACCCGTTCTCCGCTGCACGAAAGAGCACCGCCTTGTCTCGCATTGCAACCCTTGTAGCACTAAACCCACCGCAGGCCGGGCGGCTCAATTCCACCAATATCGTCGACTGGCAACTGCTCGGATATTTCAGCAATGATGACGCACGGTGGGGGATTGTGTTTACCAACGGCTAGCCGTTGCGCAATGCGGTATGTGGAGGGTTGATCAGCGGGGTGGCGCTGGGGTAAGTGCTTGTGCGATCTTGCGAAAGCTTGGAAACTGGGGTGACCCGACCCCAGATTGGCAAGGCATCCGCTACGAAAACGAATCCCTTCGGCTTTTGGCCGAGGTGAGAGCACCTTTGTCGATTGGAAACGTTGACGGCATGATGAGGAGACAGGGTATCAATTGTCCCATTCTGCCGACAGCCGTGGCTGATGATGTCAGTTAGACCGACTCGAAATAGAGCCAGATGAAGCGTGAACTTTCGCGCGAGCAAGTTTTGTGAAGCGTTCCAGTCCCGTCCCTCCCTACGCGATCTCACGAGTGCGAGCTACAGTAGTCTACAATTATCATCGGCCAGCAAACTTTCTTAGAAATGCAATCCCAATTCCTTTCCTTGCCGACGCACAAGCTTGAAACAGTAGTGGAGCTATCTAAGGCTTATAATCTTTGAGGTTTTCACTGACTGCACCTCCCGCAGTCCACAATTATCACTGGTGGCATTATTTAGTGAGACCAGAGGTCTAATTGGTAAGGAACCTTTACTTAAAATGCTTGCAGTCGCCAGAAGACTTTCGAGGCTACAAGAGACCTGTCTATTACCTTAGATACCTGCCTTACTAAAGACAAGACATTACCTACGGCTGACTTTCTCGTTGCTAACTACGAAGGGTCTAAACAACTTGCCTCACCGAATAGAGCTTTAGCCTCAGCAGGCAGTGCTGCCCATATCATCACTTGCCTTGAACAACAACACGAATTGTCATCTTTGATTCGATCGCAGAGGGAAGTAGCATCAGATAAAGCATACGCATTTTCTGCCAGCTGGAGCGCTCCTGCGTGCATGACAGTGCAAACTTCCTGGCATACTGATCTCTGCAACACCAGAGCTTGTGACTCACTGAAGCAGGCAACATCATCAGATCATCTGAGGGTTTCGCCTACCGTGCATTTGACACTCAAAGTCTTTACGTCCCACTCTTCTGTTGAGCGTCGAGCCAGCTACACTTTGTCGGCCCCACCCATGCTCGCAGTAGCCTGGTCGACAGTTTGATCGCAGACTTGCGCATCGCAGTCACAGCCAGGCTGATGCCGTAATTTGCTTGCCCATCTCCATGAACTTGCATTTGGGGGCTTTCGCGAATGCATCCACGCAACGGCATCTGGGCAACAGGACTGTGCAATGGCTGGCGCACGAATGGATTCGATAAAGGCCCTAGCGTTATTGGCGTGCGCTTGGTTGCAGTATTAGCTGTCGCACTCTTTCATTCATCAGCGATGGTACACACGGTGTCTAGTCTGCTTGATTATAGGCCGGGACGCCAATAGCCAACTGCTCTGGAATTTTGGTGGAAGTATCTGCTCCATTTCCAGGATCGGTTGTTCCCAGCCCGAAAGCTGGCAAGACTTCTTGTGCATCTCCGTCCAAAGGTGATATATGCGGTTCTCCATCTGCCTTGCAGTTGATGCGGTGCAATATGCGTGACAAACATTCAAATGCCTGAGCCACAATTCAGACAATTCGATACTTGCCTCCTGATCTGCAGCGATGGCGCAAAGTGGCAGAACAGGGCATCCATGGTGTAGAGTGTGGATTGCAGCTTCGCTGGTCGTCGGCGATGCCAGAGGTCTGGGTGGGGCTGAGTCAAAATTGCGCAGCCTTGCAGATCGCGGCTACATGCATGCAAGCGCCACCATTAGCCAGGTACATGCTAATGCCTATGCCTGAGTCAAGTCTGACCAACTTGGACGACGATCGTCAAGAGACATGTATATTTTCGAGATGGTGGAATGTTCTTCAATGTTTGAACCGCCTCGACCAGATTTGATGGTCTCTACTGAAGTCATGGACGTCGTCTGCGCCTGTTCTTCACCACTAGACTCTGCCATAACATCTATCTCATTCACAATCTGAGTGCATAAAGTGCAAATCAAAAGAATTGACTGGGAGCATGAATGGCAGAAAAGTTCGACCGCTGATGTGCGATTGCGGGAGGGGCGGTTCGCTACACAGGTAATCTAGGAAGCTCGGAACAAAAGCATGGTTGCTGGGACCAGGAGACTCCGTCTGGAGTGGCAGCATGTCGTGGTCGTGATCGGCAGCCACTTTGCAACAAGCTGTCGATTGCGGTTTCACTACGTCGACCGGCGGTCTGCAGAAGTCGAGGTCGAGCCTCGGCCCTCTCTAAGGAGGTTTGCGAGCGAAATCTCAATTATGGCCAGCACTGAACCTTTCAGTCTGTCGTTCTGAGTAAGGATGACAGTCAATTGGCTGAACGAAGCTGACGCGGTGGTTGGATTCTTCGTGTGCCGTGATGTGATCTGAACCAGTTGGAAGAAGACAGGCTTCGGCATTCAGGCCACCGTCCGTCTGGAACCTGGCTTATGAAGGTGCCTGGTCGACGATCCGTCACACTATCGAGTCAATCGAGGATGGGATCTTCTCTCAACAGTCCTGAGTCTGTTGGGACACGGAAAGTGCCCAATAGGAACGTACAGCGATGTGATTGATACGGGGCCGCGGGTGGATTCCAAGTATCACACCGTCGGCAATGAGGTCGCCCTTTCTTTCGGCAATGCACCCCACATTCTGGGCCTGCGCCAGATCGATAGCGATAAGCTGATATATATACTAACAGTGACGCCGTAGTGCTCAAGTAGTCATCGTAAAGCGTACACGGCTCAGGGGACGTCCACAGAGGGCCTTCGGTTCGTGTCCGACCTACAAACGCGTCGTGTTCGCACAGTAAACACATCAGCAACCTTTGGGAAAGAGCTTTGACCGAGGGTAAGCTCGCTACTGCTGTGCGTCAGTGTGGCCCCAACGGTCAACACGTTGAGGCGGGGAAACCAGGCGAGTCGATATTGGATAGCGCCTTGGACTCTCAGATTTGGCTCACTGCATCTTGTATGGCTAGCTTACATTGTACAAGCTGTGCAATGCTGCTGTGGTCCGAATCGTGTCATAGGTGGTATCATCTGCGTGCTGTCAGGCAATGTCATGCTAAAAGGGGACATCAATATATCCCTGATCGTACCTGGGGGTCATTGAAGCTGACGTATTTCGTTGGTTGTGGCTTTGTTGGTGCAAAGATGCACGAGCTGAGTTGAACAATCGGCAAATCGTGCCGGGATAAGACGTCACGGAAGCCAGGTACCGTCCATGGGTGAGGACAGAGGAGGCCTGGAGATCGGTCAGATTCGTCGCCACAGGTAGCGGGGACAACTGAGCGCTTCCCCATAACCCGCTTCCGCCATCGCGTCGACCATTTTGGGTGGATATCACATTGAAGAGCGATGCTGCGATGCAACTCGTCGCACGAAGTCGCGCAGTCCCTGGAGATCGTCCAGCCCCGCAATTGATTGGCCGGTCTCCCGAGGGTCTAAGCTCCAAGTGGCAAACCCTCAGAACTTCCCGGCACGAGGACCAGGGTATCAACGATTTCCCACGCGACAGACGCGTTGCGCTGTGCTCTCAAAACTCTCTTGTTGAGCGAAGTGGATATTCTGGGTCGCGCCTCTTTAGACGACCAAAGTATCGGCTCATATGGTGCTCCCCAAATCATGTTGCGTGCGCGCCAGAGTCGGCGTCTCGAAGCGGAACGGACCTCCAGCTCAACCCTGTCTACACCGCCTCATTGGCCAACGCATCGTGAATCTAAGTCAGCATTCTGTCCAACGACAGTCGGCATCAACGACGTTGCCTGTACCTGGCTCTCTTTGGACCCACCACAGCTCGCTTTGTACTGGCCAGAAGTCTGACTTTGATTTTGTACTGGCAAGTCACAGCGCAGGCGCGCTGAAGGCGAATTTCAGGTACTTGGACCCTTGCGGGCGGAGCGGCTTGTCGTCCAGTACCCGCAGCGGTGCGCTCCATGGCTGCCATGCGAGTGATCCAGTCGCACCTCGAAGAGGCCTGCCTGCAATGCCCCCCCCCCCTTCAGCCATGGCAAATCCGAGGTGGGTATGCCCTAGTACGGCGTAGCTGAAAATGGCTTGAGTACAGACTCGCCCTGGACTCGACTGAATATATCTTCTCTGCTTGTCCCGTGCCTTTGCATGACGGTGATGCTCCAGCTCCATTCACATCCTGGAACCGATTGAAGCACACACCCAGTGCTTCGAGTCCACCACTCCTCTACCATCATGAGGTCCGCACCGCCCGAGGTCATTGCAACATGGCCAAAGCCGAATTACATCGACCCCGTCACGCGAGGGTCCGCCCTGATGGTTGTCGAACTCACGCTACTACCCATAGCCATGATCATCGTCTTCATGAGATTATACGTCCGGATAGTATGGTTGAAGAAGAGTTGGTGGGACGACTATCTCATGGTTGCTGCTATGGTACGTCTCTCAAGGGTCGGGGACACCGAGTGGCGATGCCAACGAGCAACAGGTCTTCTCAATCGGAACCACAGTGCTAGTGATCATGGCTACACAGCTTTACGGCTGGGATAAGCACGTGTGGGACATGAAACTCCCCGAACTATCGACTGGGCGAAAGGTACGACATTGTACGACGTGTGCAACCGAACTGGTATTCTAACGGCTCTGCAGGCGTCGTTAGCTGGACAGACATTGTTCGTCCTTGCTTCTAGCACCGTCAAGATGTCTATCCTCGTGTCGTACTTCCGCATCGCACCGGAGAAGTCGCTCTTCCGTAAGCTTGTATGGGGAACCTTCTCCCTCGTTTTCGCCGCATTCATCGTTTTTCTCGTGGCCCTGTGGGTACAGTGCATGTAGGACTCGCTTCTCTGCGTAACTGGTCGAACACATGCTGACTGCCACAGTCCAATCTCCAGCTATTGGAAGCTTACCGCAGACCACCGAGACTGCATCCCAGAGGGGCCACCCTTGATGGTACAGAGCACCCTGAATGTAGTCACTGACTTCATGATTTACGCCCTACCGATCCCGACACTGTTCACCTTGTCACTTCCCTGGAATCAGCGCATCGGTCTCGTGATTCTCTTCTCGGTAGGAGGTGTCATCGTTGTAGCCGGAAGTTTCCGAGCATACTGGATCCACTACACTCTCTTCGAGACCTACGATGCCACCTGGGAGGGCTACAATATCTGGATTTGGACTGCCATCGAGACCAACGTCGGCGTGATCTGTGGATGCATCCCTGCTCTCAAGCCCTTACTGTTCCGGACCCGCGCACGGGTTCAGAATTCGAAGTACGCCAACGGCTCCGACCACAGCAGGAGACGAGAGAAATTCACGCCAATCGTGGATCAAGTCGAAATGGATGCGCGCAGACCGCCAGCCCCAGTCGACATCGAGTCGCGGCCCGGTACTGCAGTGCCTCTGCATTACGGCAGTCCGCTTTCTGAACGACCCATGAGTGGCTCAACCGATAAGACTCGCTATGAGATGGAGATCGAACAACAAAAGAAAGTCTTCCTATAGCATGTGCTAGATATGCGCAGAAGTATAATCCTTGTATTTGCAATTGTATCAAAAAATTACACCGATTTATTGTGCGGTGGTTGAGCTATGACATACCTCTCGCGCCACCCTCTCTGTTTTGCTATTGCACGCGCGTTGCATGTCGCCCCTGGCTCAATCATGAGCACAGGGTGGACCAAGAAGTGTGTGGAAGATTGTGTTGGGAAATACACGAAGCTAACGTTCGCACAGGAACCCAAAATCTATCGAAGACTATGATGACAGTCGCCGCACAATCACCATGGTGACAAAGTTCATGAACTAGTAAGTCCTCGTCCTATCACAAGGCATCACTAATGAACAGCAACTAACGAATTGCAGTGGAAAGCTGCACTGTAAGCGAACTCGGCGCCCGACCTACATGCAGGAATTCCTTGTACTTCTGCTAATCGCGGTGTAGTTCCAGTAACGGAGGACAACATCGAGAACTTCAAGCAAGCACTGCGTGAGGTTCCGTCGCGAACCGAGTGGTGGCCCGACTACCCCCCTAAACTCACCAAGACGCATATCAACCTTCCCAAGAGCTGTGCGAAGTGGTCAGCCCCACCCGGCTCGGAGACCGACGATTTGGACGATGCAGCCCAATTCACAACTGCGGCCGGGGACGAAAACGAGGACGTTGAGCTTTGGATTCCCGTTCTCCCCGATGAAGAGGCTGACCACGGCCAGCTCAAGTCTTCCGAGAGCATGCCTGTGGACAAGCTCGACCTTCTTGACACTCCTGAGCAGATCAGTGCCTGGAAAGAAGAAGGTGCCACGTACATTGAAGCGCTTAAGGCGAAGTTTGGTCCAGCTTCCGAAGAATGGTTGCAGAAGCTCGTCGACACGGTGCTCGCGAACACCAAGGCGAAGCCAAACTCAAATCCAGAGGTGAAGCCAGATCCAGATCCAGAGGTGAACGAAATGGCCGAGCAGCTCAGGGGCCGTTTCCTCGACATCCAGAGAACCATTGAGAAGCATAGTCTTGGTTACGTGCTCGATGATATCAAGATTGAGGAAATCAACAAGACACTGAAAGCAGCACAGGCGCGCGGTGATGTGGCTACCTTCGAGCGGACTGCAGCCGAGCTGCGAGAGGTGCTTCGAAATTTGATGTCGCCACTGATGGTCCTTCCGGTTCTGCTGATGGTCCTTTGGGCCCTGTTGGTGGTCATTCTACACAACTCGAGCAGGAGTACTCGAGGGTCATGGGAGACATCGAACGCTTTGGCTATGTCTGCGCCCTCCGTGATGAGGCCTTGTTGGCGGAGCATCTTGTCAGTCTGGGATCTTCGATGCTGCGAGGAGATGAGTCCGAACGTTGGTGAGTGTTTGTACTGAGGCTGCTTTCAGCGCAGCAGTTGCGTCATTGCTCTAGGCTGCGGAGGAAGGGGCACTCAAGCATCCACTCATGCGCTCTACGACACGGTTTTTCTCTCATCGCAATTTCGCGACTCAATACTTTCCTCCACCCTTCTTGCGACCTTCGATGACGACAATGATCTCCATGGCATTGATCTCATCTCCGTGGCATCGTCACGTCCTTCAGGGTAGGCCGCTGAAGTGAGCCGTCGGATGTCATGGCGCGGCATCCCTTCCTTTTCATATCGGTCCTGCTTGTTTGCTCTTTCTGTCTATGCTTTTCGGCTGTCTGTGCGTTTCTGATGTCATCCATCCCTCGCAATCCACCAACCTCGTTGTTTCAACCAGCACGGTCGTCTCGCAATGCTGTTCGCCTTTGCAGGGCTTGCGAATCCTGTGGCCCTTTCGCCGAGCAGTGAGTTGTCAGGCTCGCTGGATGGCCAACGCAGAAACTTCTTCAGCTCAGGATGACGCCCGGATAAATCAGGAAGTGGCGGATCGTGTCGTGTTTGCAAGGCTGCACCTGTACGGCGCGTCGCCAAACATCTTTCACAGCGGCTTGGATTGCGAATTGGTTCTTCAATGCGATTGTGAAGGGGTCTGCAACTTTTTCAAGAGTCAGGAACCAACCACCGTGCAGGCAGGTGGAGAGCTGAGACACGATCGTGGCGCGGGGCTTAAGGCTGACTGGCCTCGGCACCAATTGGCTGGGCGCGCGCTATGCAATGCAGCTGCAATGCAAACCAACGCACCATGACATCTCCAAATTGGTATTCGCGGTACCGGATCGTGCACTCGACCGGACTCTTTTGTTCAGTTGCGACGCCATGTGCAGCTGCCCTTGCCTTAGGCGCATTGCGGGGTTCTCGGGGCTCAGGAATTCGACTATCGCTCTTGCGACCGTTTCCTAGACTACCAGAAACATTCTAGGGTAAAATTATCATACCGCCATCGTCCTCGTACCTGGGCCTTAAACGTCATCCTAGAAGCACAAAGCTTCGACGCACGACCTCCTGTCGCTCAACTTAACCTCATCGGTCAGGTTTCCGGCAGCTTCTCGCTTCCTTCAGGGCCTCAAACAACCTGGCGTGTTGCCGCCTCGACCCAACCTGCCAACCGTGCCAACGCACCGTGCAGCCAGAGGCCCTCACCGTCTTGAAGGAAGGCTTGTAAGGTCCGAGTACTGATACTATAAGCTGCAGGTACTCTGCAACCTTTTTCCTACTTTCAATTGCCAACTTACGCCATGAAAAGCACAACAACGTGGTCGTTGCTCCTACCGCTTCTTGCGCTTACAGCGTCTGCATTGCCCCAACCTCGTCACGAAAAGCCTCCAGTATGTATTATTGGTGCAGGACCATCAGGCCTGTCCGCAGCGGCAAAGCTGGAGGAGAAAGGCATCAAAGCCATGATTTTTGATAAACAGGAAGAAATTGGTGGTAAATGTCAAGCGTGGTATGATGAGCAGTAAGTGTTCCACAGCAGAAGCGCTCTGCCGCGGCTGATCAGACCACTCAGAGGCATCTTCCATCCGCTTGGCGCTGCCTTCTTCTCTAACGCGACCTACACCGAGACCCTAAAGTTTCTCAACAAGACGAATGTGACCTCTGAACCTTTTGCGCTGGCCGGCGCGCGCGAAATGTTCCGCTACAATTACACAAATGGCGCGATCGAAGCAAACCCGACATTGATCCCACAATTCCTAGCATCCTTGTCTGCCGAAATCCCGCGTTACGTGACGCTATGGAATCAACGCTTTCGACCATACAGTGTCGCTGGATACAAGGTACGACAGGCGGTTGCCGCAAGTGGTGACATGATAACGGTGGGCTGACGCGCAGCAGAATGGCACACCTGACGAGTTCACCGTCTCTGGATCTCAATGGTTCCGCCAAAACAATTTTACGGCTCTTCCAATTCTACTTGTAAACCCAGTGGCGTTGTACGGCTACGGCGACATCAACATCGTCCCAGCGGTATGTCACGATCTCCCTCCGTCGCATAGAGTTTGCAGGGATAATGCATGCATTTACTGACACGTGATACAGCTCTACATCTTGCAATACTTTACTCCGGATATCCTGACCGCATTCATTGGATTACACGAAGTTTATTACATGGACTTCCACAAGATGTTCTTGGAATGGTCTGCAACGCAGCTTTGCAACACTCCTATCAAAACATCCGCTGAGGTTCGATGCATCGATCGATCTGGAAAGAACCCGATGATCAAATACACCGAGCCCTGCGGGACCTTCTACGAGTGGCGCAAGCAAGAGTGTACCTCGATCATCTTCGCTTTTCCGCCAAACATCGAGAACCTGGAAAGAGCCGGATTGGATATCACGGAAGAGGAGTACAACGTTTTCGCAAACGTTTCGACCATCCAGTACTACTCTTCAGCAGTAGAGTTCGAGCTTCCGTTTGGCGTTTCCTACATCGCAAATACCACATCTCCAGCACTCCCGCCACCAAACGATGGTGAGCCTGTCGCTGTGCTGCGCCTCAACGAGCAGTCGAATGTTTCGGTTGCATGGTCTTGGGGTCCGTACGAATTTCAAACGGAGGAGGCCGCTCGTCGTTTGCTCATCGAGAGCTTGTCAGAAATCAATAAGGATCCTCGCAATGTCAATGAGACCGCAACGCCTCTGACTGACAGCGATGTCAAGGCATTCAGAAAGTGGGACTACTTCCCTCACTTCGATAGTCAGCCTCTCCGGGATGGAGCATACAACAAATTTAATCGTCTCCAAGGTCACAAGAAGAGCTACTGGGCCAGTGGACTCAATGGCATGGAGATCGTTGAGTGGGCCATCCGTGGCGGACAGGATGTCGTCGAGTCTTATTTTTGAGACCCCACCCACATCTTTGTAGCAGTCGTTGGCCAACGACTTCAGCACGCCTGTGTAAGGTGGGAACAGAGGAGACCCGGTTGAATGACGGGATGGATTCTGCTTTACGATTTTCCTTTCTACTTCCCTGGCATCACGATAACGCATTGACGACGTTATGCCCACTTAGAGATGATACCTTCGCCTTCAATGAGCGTCACGATCACATCCTTACGATTACGGCCACCTGTCACGGCCGCACTGGGAGGATACCTTACGATCTGGACGAGCTCGATTTTAATGATAATGCTAGCTGTACATAGCATGGGCGGTTGTAACGATAGATTATGTAGATAGAAGAATTGAATATAGGTCATGACAAAACAGCGGCACGGCCGAGTATGCGCATTGAGACCACTGGCTTCGTAATTCAAGACGGCAATACCGGCATGTACAATGTGACGTCGGGCTATAGGATCCCTGGGCGTCTTGAGGCCAAGTACGACATCTCCGCGATATCGATTTGCCGAAGAGGCAGGAGAAAACTCACGATGTTGGCACCTGGGCGGCATCATCTTTCGGCTCGCGACTACCGAATACAGAAATTGCGATGCGCGCTGTCACTTGTCAGTCGCCCCTTTAGGAATATTGACTTGCAGGAGTCGAGACGCTTCAAGCCTTGCAGAAGGACCCTTTTGCTACCCGCAGGGCGGCTACAACGACCACTCACGACCACTCACCATTCGCATCTCTCGACGAGGCTGCTGATCACGCTCCAGGGCCGACCTTCCAGCGAGGCTGCCAGGGAAACCGCCCTCACGGTCCGCGTGAGCTTAAAAAGTGGAAATGAAAGACCCTCGCTAAGAGCCTCACGAGCATTGTGATTGGTGCACTAGTCTACTATCTCCGCGCTCCTGTTTAATGAACATGACTCGAACTCGCTGGCAAGCAGCCGGAGGATTCAAGAAGCGGGATATTTGTCGTGCTGCGCGATGAAGCACTGTAGACCCTGAAGGTGAATGAGACGACTGTTAAGTTGCAGAGCGGTTTGCACTGCACCGGATGTTCCACAGCCCCTGAGCGCATTAGCGGCACGACAACACAACGCATTGTGCAGCGAATCACCAATTGCGCATTTCGCTTGTGCAGGATTCATTTCTACCCCAGCCTTGTCATTTGACGTCTGCTCGCCGCAATTTTAAATCGCAGCTTGCAGTCGCTCTTGGGCCCTTGGTGGTTAGATCGCAGTGATTCGTTAGCCGCCCCAGGCATGGCATCGTGAACATGTCGTGCCGCGAGCCGTTTCATATACAGCCCGGGTGATCCCCAAAGAGCCTCCCTTCTCATCTCAATCCTGTCGCTCGCTGTTTGCTGCTCTGCTGTCGCTCCTTGCGCATCTCCACTGAACGCGCGGGCTGTGTCGTCGTTCTCCACATTCATTTAGTGTTTACACACCGTCGTCAATCGTTATACGAGATGCAGCTCACATTTCTCGCCGGAGTGGCCGCTGTGGCTGTGGGCGTGAGTGCCCAGACGGCCGTCAGGTATGCAGCACGCGACTCCACAACCACGCAAGCCCTGTAGACGTGCGACTAACAGCGATGATGTAGTCCCGAGCAGGCGTCATCGGTCCTGATGGTTCTTGCGACCGCACTGCCCACCGACGTGCGCAACTACGCCATTGCCTCTCCATCGGCGTACGCGGCCGAGATGAGCTCGTCGCTCGCTGCCGGTAACACCCCGGGCTGGTACGCATCGATGCCGGCCGATGTCAAGAGCATCTTGCCTCTGATGTACCCTGCTGCTGCTGAAGCTACGACCACACCTGTCGTCAGCTCGACCACCGCCGTCGCCTCGGCCAGCTCAATGCCTACCGGCTCATCGAACAGCACCTCCATCTCGGCCGTCCACTCTGCTACCCTGTCTGGCTCGCGCACCGCGACTGGCGCCCCGCTTCCCGAGTCCACTGGTGCTGCGTCGCACGCGAAGGCCGCTGTCGGTGCTGGTCTTGCTGGTGTCGCTGGCTTCCTTGCCATGCTGGCTCTGTAATAGCGATCGTCTCTCGCGCATGGCAATTTTTGCGCACACGGCACACGGCTATGATATGATCAGGCAGCTTCGGCATCTTTAGCGGGCGGCGCTCCGGATTCAAACGTTCTTCACGACGCTACGTTGTTATTCTTTTGAGGGCTCATGGGAGCATTCGCGTTATACCTGTTTGATTTTGGAGGAGGATTGGGGATATCGATAGCTCCGGCTGTAATGTTTAGCATGATAGTTGGTGGGTAACGTCTTGGTTGAGAGGGATGATGGTGGCTTAGGCAGTTAATTTTGATGTAGGTCGATGATGGCGGCATATCAATAATCTATAATCCGTTGATACGCGATGAATATGTCCAGTTGTTGCAGTGAGAAAGTCAAGATGAAGGGAGTAAGTGCAATCGATCCAAGGAAGGGAGGGTTGAGTAGGATGAGGTAATGGTATGTACCCTGGATTGCCCCGCACACAAGTGACAACCCATCGGAACTTCCTTACTGGCCGCAAAATCCCTTTAGCAACCGTACAGGCTTAAGCCCGTGCATCCAAGGGCGTAGCGGCCCTCATCCCTATCCGCCAGGCTTATCCTATTGATTCGTTGTTTGGTT
Source organism: Phoma herbarum (assembly GCA_001599375.1). Lineage (NCBI taxonomy): Eukaryota > Fungi > Ascomycota > Dothideomycetes > Pleosporales > Didymellaceae > Phoma > Phoma herbarum. The sequence goes on along the minus strand of BCGR01000008.1, from coordinate 1,306,189 downwards.
ATTAGCAGCTTATCGTGTTGGCTTGACTCTGTGTTAGATCTAATGATAGCTTCGTTGAGCAAGATTCGGATGGGACGTCGGACAAAACCTTGAGACCAAGGTCGGAAATCTCGAGGATCGGTATCACTTCCCTGCCAACGTTCCAGACATCGGTAATGCAACCGGCACAGCGTGCAGCCTTGAAGTCTATATCCATATACGCTGGCCGTGGATCACCTTCGCGGGTACAGTGCTCTTGATATCCATCGTCTTCTTCATGCTCGTGATAGCGCAGTCGACCAGACATGGCATTGCCGTATGGAAATCATCACCACTTGTTCTTCTTTTCCATGGGTTCGAAAGGCCAGAGGACCAAGTTGAGAGCAAGGATGATGTTGCTTGTATGCAAGCTTGGGCGAGAGAGATGCGAGTCAGACTTAGAGAGGGCTCTTCGGGAGTTAAGCTTGAGAATGAAGAAGACTGATGGAGAGGAGCGACGAAAGCGCTTTGTAAGCTCGCACGAACCGGGCGGAAGCGAGCATGTAGGTGACACTCGTTGTATTCGGGACCATGGGCTGGGTGACCCTGGTGGTTGTTAGGTATACTTGAAAAAAGACAACATGATACTTACAAGTTTAAAAAATCAATTCTTGAGAGAAGCTTGATCATTCAGGCTACATCTACATGGGTATCACAACCCACGCGCTCACCAACGAAACGCACCCTCATGCAGATCATCCCAAAGACCAAAGCCCAGTGCGAAGACCTACTGCCCTCAACCATCCAGCTCCCCCAAATACTTCTCCACCTCGTCGTTCCCATAGAACATCTTCTGCAGCTTATCATGCTTCCTCTTCTCCACCTTGGCCAACTTTTGTATCTTCCCCGCATCTAGCCTAATCTCCCCTGGCCTCGCGACGCCCCTCCCACTTGCCAACCCTTTCCTCCTCTCCTCAGCCTTCTTATCAACCCCTAACCCCAGCTTATCCCTCTTCTCCTTCGGCACAAGCGGGAACAGCATACCCTCGCCATTCGCACCGAGCCCAACTCTGGCATCTACATCCCACCCATAGTTCTGCATGTATTTCAACCCCATCCTCGTGCGGTCAATCGCGCTCGGCACCGGCGCACGCGGCAAGGCGGCTTGATGCGCGGCGCTGAGGAAGTGGATCCTGTGATCTGTCTCTTTGACTGGCTCGCCGCAGATGCCGCACAGCGGGCAGGCGTCTGGTTCGCGTATTGGCTGTCCGTTTGGGAACATGATGGCGAGGTACTTTTGTGCGATTGATTGTCCGTCTATGGGCTTTGAAGGCGCAGATGGGGTGGACGGAGTGGCGGAGACGAAAGCGATGGGGTTCTTCCACAGACCGCGGCCGTAGGCGGAATGCGAGGTGAAGGGGAGGGTGGATATGTCTGTGTCGTCGTAGCGAGGGTCGAGGTCGTCTTCTTCTTGCTGCGAGTCTTCGTGGCGCGGGACCACGGCGGGCAGCATGGCGGTGGTTTGAATTTATTGCGACTTCCTCCTCTTCAAGTCGGTGATGGTGGCGGCTTCCTCTCACACGGTTTTGGTATCGGGCTCGAACACATCTCTTTGCGGGTGCGAGTAGTGAAACTTCAAATCTGGCACAGCATCGCCGCGTCGTGGAAAGTCGAGCTCAGGCACACGCGATCACATGTTATGACGCTACGCGACCATCTAGCGTCGTGGCACTTGGTTCCGAACTCGAGCCCCTTCCGAAGCTAACCAGCAGCCATTCATCATGCCCATCGGAATCCTCCACCAGGGCTTCACCGAGGGCTTGGACTCTATACCGTATGGCTGGCCCATAGTCAAGGTCGCCTCCGTCGTTGGAGTGCTCTACCTGCTGAAATGGTTCTTCAATGGCGCATCCAACACTTCGGAGCGGAACATGCACTCTAAGGTGATCATGGTCACGGTAAGCTCGATTAACATGGATTCAGTAACCAGACTGACTGTTTGCAGGGTGGAACAGCTGGCATAGGTGCTGAAGTGGTAAAGGGGCTTGCTACACGCGGTGCACAAATCATTCTTTTGGTCCAGCAGCCCCTCTCTGATCCCTTCCTCGTCGACTACATCGAAGATCTGCGCGAACAGACGGGCAACGAGCTCATCACCGCTGAGCACGTCGACCTCACATCCCTACATAGTATACGCGTCTTCGCTACGAAATGGGTCGACAATGCTCCGCCGCGCCGCCTCGACACAATTATTCTCTGCGCGAACACAATGACGCCAATGGGCGGCAAGGCAGCTATTACTGAAGACGGCCTGGAGTCGACATGGGGTTTGAACTATTTGGCGAACTTCCACCTCCTCAGCATCCTTAGCCCGGCCCTCCGAGCCCAGCCGCCAGACAGAGACGTGCGCATAATCTTCGGCACATGCAGCGCGTACATGGCCGGCAAGATGCCAGACTTCGACGCCAAGCTAGCTGCAAAGAAAGGCAAGGGTGAGGCTGGACAGACCGAGTTTGAAGCTAGCAGCGTGTATGCCACTTCGAAGCTGGCACTTATGACGTTCGCAGTTGCTTTCCAGAAGCATCTGAATGCGTACGTCCGTCCAGACAAGAAGCCCATGAACGCCCGCGTCATCATGGTCGACCCAGGCTGGACCCGCACGCCGGGCATGCGGCGCCACCTCACCTTCGGCACGCTGTGGGGCCTCGCACTCTACCTCATCATGTGGCCGATGTGGTGGCTTGTTTTGAAGAGCGCAGACCAGGGCGCGCAGACGTTCCTGCACGCGGTCATGGAAGAGCAATGGGGTCGCGGCGAGGGCGGATATTTCCTCAAGGAGTGCAAGAAGGTGAGCTGGAGCCGCGCCGAGATCAACGACGAGGAGTTGCAGAAGAAGCTGTGGAGTAGCAGCGAGAAGACGATTGAGCTGCTGGAGAAGGAGGGCGCGAAGCGCAGGGCGATCGAGAAGAAAGAGAGCGAGAAGCGGGAGAAGAAGGAGGAGGCCAAGTCGACGGCGAAGGAGGCGGGCAGCGAGGCGAAGCAGAGGAGGGCCAAATAAGCCCGACAACACATCTGAGCAAAGCTACGATGCAATATCAACAAAACAGTACACAGCACCCAGCAGTCATCGTCAACATCGTCTATACGTTGCTCGCGACGAGCTGCGAAAGTGGGCCTGCTCGATGCGAGAGATGCTGAGCACTCGACCCCGTTCAGTCTACAACCAAATTCAACTACAACCCCAGCACCCTGGCTACAGCATTTGGCGAGGGCCAAAGATGGCTTCGTTCGCAGCCAGCCGGCAAGACCGTGAAGTGGGGCATAAACACCGGTTGGGTCCCTGAGCCATCTCCCATCTGAACCACCAGAGAGTATCGAGAATGCCAGTGCAGCGCTAGCGTTCATGGGGATATATACGTGCTACCCGACTATCTCACCATCAAAGAAACATCCAGGTCGCTTAGCTCAGTTGGTTAGAGCGTGGTGCTAATAGTTCACATCCTTGATACGCCAAGGTCGCGAGTTCGACCCTCGTAGTGACCAGTTTCTTTTTGCCCTCGAACACGCCCAATACGCCCAGCTCAAGTCTGCAATAGTGTATCTTTTTGCGTGCGCCTTTGAGAGATTCTGTGAGTAACAGAGCAGAATCCGAAGTGTGCTACAGGCAAAGTAAGTTTTTGGATCCGGGCAGGTGACCAGCTGCACAATGTTCGTGCGCGGTCTATTGTACAGAAACGCTGGATATATTGCTTGGATGACTGGCGAAATCTATTCTATGCAACGCTGGGGTATAACGAGAACAACACATCCCTTCCTCCCTCACCCTTTCCTCATTACACGCCGCCGACATTCATCTTCTTCTTCACCGCGCGCATCCTCTCGATAGTGCCCTCTCTCCCACTCTCCCGTCCCACCTCAAGCACAATCATTCTGACAAAATCCCGACTAAGCCAATAACTACTATGCGCGCCCAGCATGGTGAGGTACTGAATTTCCAGCGCGCCACCACCGTACTTCATGAAGTAGTCAATCTGCCCGTTGTCATTGAGCAAATACGCTCTCTTCTCCGCGATCTCTTCGCGCGTGAAGTTATGCGTTTCGAGCTCGACATTGCTCGGGAGACGCACAGTAGCCGGCTTCTGAAACTGAGCGGATGAATCGGCGCGCCGAAACGGATTGGCGAAGGAGAAGTAGGATGAGGAGGAAGAGGGTATGGTGGCGGGTTTGAGCATCTCGGCGTACGAGGCGTCGACGGTGGCATTGATGCGCATCGCAACGGGGTCGTAGGGGTTGATGACGTTGTAAATGTTGTCCACGGCTATGCAGCCGTACGTCCCCTGCTCGCCAGCGACGCCAGGTGTGGCGTACGAGTCTGCGCCGGGCTTCTCTGTATCGCAACGGGGCAGGAGGGTTGCGTTCTTCATCAGTAGGAACAAGGCCGCAGGGCTTCCGCAGACGAAAAGATCAGTTGTATTGAAGATGAAATGGTCCCTCGGAAGGGCGGAGTCAGGGGATGTTGGATCAGCCAATCCAGGGTCAACGCGGGTGGGCTGATTGCTGAGGATGTCCATGGCCATGACCGAACCGAGGGAATGCGCAACAAGGTGGACTCTGCCATAATTCTCAAAGCCGGGGTTATTGGCGCACCAAAGTCTATAGATACGGTTCGCCTCATGTATGCAGGCGGCGATCATCGTGGGGTTGTGCTGCGGCGAAAGGTAGTATGGAACGTCAAGCATGACATCGCTAATGATGCCACGAATAGAAGGTAGCGTGACTGGCGTGATGTCCTTTAGTGTGTACTTGTTGGCCGCAGGATCCTCGACCTCTGTATCGACGCCAGTCTCGAGCGAGACACGTTGACGCCAGTTGACCTGTTCGTGTTAACGTACTGCTCGTGAACAATGCAACGTGCGAGGACTTACGGGCAGTACCATAACCCCACCCATGTCTCTCCGCAAGTGGCGCTTGACGTCGGGTGTCCCAAGCTCAACGTTCACCTCACGTCTAAAAGAGTTCATCGCATGTGTAAAGTGAAACGTCTCCATGCGCTCAGAAAGTTTCTGCCCAATCCCGTGGATGACCAACACAAGATCAGTCACTCGCGGACGGTCAGACATGGCAAGCTCGGGATCAGACTTCAGCCTTCGATACGCTGGTGCTCCAGAATGAGCAGTGGACGCACCCTTGTATGCCTTTTGAGATGTGGAGTCCAACTTGCTTGGATGCAGCTTGTCCCAGATCGACTGGACAAATCCCCGCACAACACATATACCAATGTTCCTGCCCTTCCGGATGTAATTCGCGAGCGGACGTCTACCATAATAGTCTGACGGCTGCAGAGCCGGCTTCAAGATGTACGCCTCTTTGTCGTTCGCGTATATCACACCGGCTTTGAGGTATAGCTGCTTGTACCCAGCGGCGCCGTACTCTAGATCCCCCGCCGCTTTATTATCTGGCCCACCCGGTCCATTCGAGATATCTATTCGGTCGCATGCGTTCTCGACCAAATCCAGCCGCTCCTGCTCCGGATTGCTTTGCTCCTCCGGTAAAGTGCTCTGTACCAGGCCAGTCGTCTGCATCTGCTGTGAAGTGGACGGTCTGCTGTCTGGTGCCGCAGGCTTGTCAGGCCACAACTTATGAAGGACTTTCATCTCCCCTAGCGCTCCTACTTCAACTGCGCTGTTGAGCTCATCTTTCCAGGTCTGTGTCCAAGGTTGCAAACCGATGTACCCGGCCTCCAGCATGTTCGCGACTTCGACCTCCACTGGCATCATCGAGTCCTTGTAGAACCAGGTTCCTCGGATGATTCGAGAGATGTCGCTGAGAGGTGACCAGTAGATGGGCTCCATTCGTATCGACTCAGCGTCCATGACAACATGGTGCAGCCTCGACACACCGACAGGTACCTTGACAGACGGTCCTGCCTGGGGCTTGGACTGCCTCCTCGCCGGCCCTTTGTCTTTGGCGCTTGACAGCGCTGGCTCCATCTCATCATCCCACTTGTAGCTGTCCGCCTCATGTATTGTCGGCCGGCTGCCGCCCTCCATCGGCGCAGGCTTCCATGCCTTGTTGACATTGGTCCGTGACGGCGCTCGGATGAACGGCGTGCCTGTAGTCGTAGGACCCAACGTGGGCGATGCGGAGCTAGGGTCGAGTGCTTTCATCGACTGTGCCAATGTTGTGCCCTGGCTGCCACCGCTGGAGCTGGCTCGTCCGCTTTGGAAGAGCTCGGCGGACCTCGAGTACTGCCCACTGCTGTTCGACCTCCCCAGCGGTATATCTCTGCCTTCGGGGCGTCCCTCTTCCCTTGTTGCACTGCCGGCTCTCCTACGCTTCAGACGAGCGACCGCTGGGTTTGTCGGTGTGTCGGGCTCCAAGCCGTCCTTCTTCTCGCCAAGCTCCTCATTGTGCTGCAGTATCTTTTTCCTTAGCTCCAACCACGCTGTATTCACGGCATTATTGTCGTAAAGCGAGAAAGGGCGGGGGAGCTGCTTTTTTGCAGCCGCTGCCGCAACCGCCAACGGGGGAGGTACGGGCGAGAGCGGGTCGTCGATAGCGAGTGGAGACGTGTAGAAATAACGAACGGGTATCTCAGCCGGTGTTTCGGCGGAGTGCAGGACCTCACGGATGTACTGGTTTGCGTGCGAGGACATGGCTGGCTCTCGTTCACTCATGATGGCGAAAGTGCGGTCCGGGAGGGCTACCGTGGATGCTCTACGTTCTGTGAAAAGCTCTTATTAACTCGCCACCCATGTGCACTATACGTGTCCTCATGTTGGTGCAAGAGACAGTCAGAGGCAGGTGAAGATTGTAGCCTGGGGCAGACGTGCTTGCGTCGCGCGTTTTGGGAAGCCACTCGAAGCTCTGACGCAACTGCCTCGCTAAAAGTGACGCCTGAGCATGTGCATCGAGGCCATCCCTGTCAGCTCTTCCACGCACCTATCGATAGGCTCTCGAGTTTGAGCCTCTGCGACAGTCTCGCGCTTATGCTTGTTCAGTCAACCTGCATAATTACGCAGCCGCATCTTCTCACCGTCATCCGGTCCCGTCAACCCGGTACGGCGTCGCTCGCGTCGAGCGACGAGCATCATGCACATCAGCATGTACTGGAAAGGTCAGCATCAAGAATAGACGCAAATGAAAACATGGCGCAGTTTATAATGTTTTACGTTATTGATTCTTGTGGCTAAAAACTATATACAAGTCGATAAGATCATATCTTCATTTTCATCTCATCAAACGCTTAACCGAACAGGACATCACCAAGACGGATCGACACAGTCTTGGTCTGGATGTAGTTGTCCAGAGCAGCCTCACCCAACTCACGGCCGATACCAGACTCCTTGTAACCACCGAAGGGAAGCTGCCAGTGGAGAGTGTTGTAGGTGTTGACCCAGACAGTTCCAGCGCGGAGCGCGTTGGCAACCTCAATGGCGGTGGTGAGGTTGGTGGTGTGGACAGCGGCGGCCAAGCCGTAGGTTGTGTTGTTGCCAATCTTGATGACGTCGGCCTTTGTCTTGAACTTGGAGATTGTGCAGACAGGACCGAAGATCTCTTCTTGCTGGATCTTCATATCCTCAGTAACGTTGGAGAAGATAGTAGGCTCAATGAAGTATCCCTTGTCGCCCTTGCGCTTACCACCGGTCTCAACGGTGGCACCGGCCTTCTTGCCCTCCTCAATGTAGGACATGATGCGGTCGAACTGGAGCTGAGAGACCTGAGGTCCCTGGAAGGTATCCTCCTTGAAGGGGTCACCGACAGCGTTCTGGGCGGCGCGCTCCCTGAATCGCTGGATGAACTTGTCGTAAATCTCCTCCTGGACGTAGATACGGGAACCGGCGCAGCAGCACTGGCCGTGGTTGAAGTAGATACCGAAGTTGACCCAGTTGATGGCCTCGTCAATGTCGGCATCGGCGAAGACAATGTTGGGAGACTTGCCACCGAGCTCGAGGGTGACCTTCTTCAAGTTGGAGCCAGCGGCAGCCTTCATGATCTGGCGACCGACAACGGTGGAACCGGTGAAGGCAATCTTGTCAATGCCCATGTGAGCGGACATGGCAGCACCAGCGGTCTTTCCGAATCCGGAAATGACGTTGATGACACCCGGTGGGAAACCAGCCTTCTGGATGAGTGTGCAGGCAACGTAGGCCGACAGAGGGGTCTGCTCAGCGGTCTTCAGGACGACGACGTTACCGGTAGCGATGGCGGGACCGATCTTCCATGCCCACATGAGCAGGGGGAAGTTCCAGGGAATGATCTGACCGCAGACACCGATCTATGGAAGTCAGCAAAGCCTAGAGTTGTCGACTTGGATGTACTTACGGGCTCCTTGCGAATATAGTTGAATGTGTCGGGGGTCGTGTCAACGACCTTACCCTCGATCTTGTCGGCCCAGCCTCCGTAGTACCTCAAGCAGCCAGCGGCAGCGGGGACATCGACGTTCTTGGCCATGGTGAATGCCTTGCCGTTGTCAAGAGCCTCGACGGCGGCGAGAAGGTCGGCGTTCTCCATGAAGAGGTCGGCAAGCTTGACGAGGAGCTTTCCGCGGTTCTCGGGTGTCTCCTTCCTCCATGGGCCGTTGAATGCCTTGCGGGCAGCCTCAACAGCGATGTCGACATCCTTCTCGGTCGCCTCCTGGACCGATGTGATGACCTCTTCTGTGGAAGGGTTGATGACCTCAAAGGTCTTGCCGTCAACGGCCTTGATAAACTCGTTGTTGATGAAGCTATTCCACGTGTTAGAAGCTGCGGCAAATAGTGGAGCTCCCGAAGGCCGGTCGCTGATAGTGTTGACTTACAGACCAGTGGGCTGGTCGTACTCGCCCGTCTGGGGAGTCTTGAGCTTCACTGAAAGTCCAGACATGATTGTGATTGCTAATTGGGTATCAGAGAAAACAAACTGTAAGTGAGGACTGAATGAAAAGATGAGGGGTAGGCAACTCTTAAGTACTTGCCGCTACGACAGCACGAAAGGAAGTCTCCACCGGACGAGCACCCATATGGAAGATCGCCCAGACAGCCTCGGCCATCAGGAGCCCGTCTCGAGCAAGCTCGCGGCCTATCGCAGCTTTGATCGTGCGTGTCGAGTGGCGCCTGTTGCTGCGGCATAGGGCTCCTGCCCCGCTCTCCTGGCCATTGGCGTGCTCCCCTCCCCCGCAATGGTGCTTCGCGACGTCTTGTTGCCGCATGTAACCACGCCTAACGTGGAGCTTAACCATCCGATTTGGAATAGACAGGACGTCTAGCAAACAAGTCTGCCCGTGGATTCATTGCTGATCGTTCCTGCGCCTGCTGCACTATTTTCAAGATGCGCAACCGCAACGTGAAGCTCTGCCCGCACGAGCTCTTCAAGCTCGGAATTGGGCTCATTCCGAGCATAGCTCTATCCACCTCAGAGCCACTGTGCTAGCACAAACTGGGTAACCCTGAACCCCTACCCCAGCGCGCTCGGCTTCCTTTCGAGCGAGCACCGGGGGGAGATGTCCAGAGGATGGAAGTCAACTTTTCAAGGCCTCTCACGTCACTGCTAGACTAATCACCAAAGATACTGATGCTCGAGCATCAGCGGTCGACCTGCAGGAAGCAGGAGATATCAGGTCGAGCCTATCCGACCCGAAGTGGCTGCATCGGATGAACGCTCCATTACCCCAGTATGCTGTTGTCACAGGTCCCCGGGGCCTAGAGCTAAGCGGTACCGTAAGCTTCCAGCTGTTGGTTTCGCGGGGAACAAGCTGATGAGGTGGGAGCTAACGATGCTGGCGTGACTTCTCCGCACAAAAGGCTATACAGACGCGAATGGGATTATTGCATTCTGGTAGCCGGAATCTAGCTGTGCGCCTTCCGCACCCTGGATGTAGTGTGGCAGGCCGTTTTTACAATTGCTCAATTCGGAGCAAAAGAGGAGCTCAGGTCGTCGCTCGTGAGGCGGAAAGATGGGCAGTATATCTTTGTAAGCTTGTGTAAGAAGTGGGGTGCGGGGTCATTCCGCGGAAGGTTGTGCATACACAGAAAGCTCCGTTCAAAGCTGGCGAAGATATCAACATACAACTGAAGCGTTCTTGTCGCCGTCCTATTTCAGCTTGCTGTCACTTGACCGCACGCGGATCTCCACATATCCACTTGAATTGCACGTTGACACCGACTTGCTCCGCTTGAGCGTTCCGTTACGCTTCATTCCGGGCCAACGCTGATTACAACCATATCTCCGAGCGAGCATTTTTTAGTGTAGCTTGACACGTCAAGCAGAGCGCGTATTCCCGGGCGACAACGACCAGCGCGAGCAGCTCCAATACTTGGCCATGGTAACCAGACCCGAAAGTTGGCGACAGCGTAGCAATGGACAGCAACATTTCAATAGTATAGAACATCGTGTGGGCAGAGAGCGGTAAGTCTTCACAAAGTTCGATGAGGTTGGATACAGGGACATCCCGTCTCTGACTGCCATTTCTGTGCTTCTGGACTGGCTACCTAGAGTCGCAGGGACTCGAATAGTAATCGCTCCCGTGTATTGTACAAAACCGAACCGGAAATCATGTCGACCAGAGTTCGTCGCAATTTAGAGGTCGTATCGTTTGCATTTTATGAATGATGAAGATCCCAAAGGAAAGAACGGAAAGGAGCCCCGGTCGTTTCGAGGTGTATCGATCGCCACTCGACGTCGGATTGAATATGAAGAGAGAAACAAGTCGTCAAAATCACTGATCGAACCGCTTAGAGCATCTCGTCGTCCATAGCGGTGTCGCCTCCTGCGGCAGCTGGGGCGGCCTCGGCGCCGTTGGTAGCCATGGCATCGTTGCTGCCCTCAGCGCTCGGGAAGTAGTCCGCCATCTCGGCATCGAGCTCCTCGACAGTCTTCTTCTTCTGGCGCTCACGGCCACCGCGGCCCTTTCCACGTCCTCGAGTACCCTCGCCACGGCCCTTTCCAGCGGCGGGGGCGGCCTTATCAGCGGTGGCTGGCTTAGGCTTATCCTTCTTCGGTTGTCTATATTTGTGAGCGGCGCCAAGCCACATAGGACAAAGGTGAACTTACGTGACACGGTCAGCAAGGGAGGACTGCTTTGTCTGGGCGGGTACGTTTGCAGCGCTGACAAGGAGGTCAACGCGAATGGGGCGGTTGTCAATCTTGACGCCGTTCAGGGCTGTGGTAGCCTTGGATGCCTGCTCGGCGCGGTTGAAGATGACAGTCGCGCTTCCGAGGCTCTTGCCGTTCGGTCCGTACTGCATGAGAATCCTCTTGGGTCTGCCAACACCAATTGCAGAGGCAAAGTATTCCTAAAAGGCGTATTAGTCGTCGTGGTAGGGTAGGTATTTCGTAGCAATAATGCGTAACGCGTGCGTCCCAAGTCGGCGGTCGTAATCGTCTTCGAATCCATGTTCGGTAATCGTACGGCAGCGCTCGGAAAGTTGGGCTCGGTGTTCAGGCACAGCGAGAAGACCTTTCGGTTCAGACAATGCCCTTGGAATGCCGAAGCAAACACTAAGCTATCGAGAATTGCGTTGTTAACACGCCACGAGCCATCTCTGAGAGTGTATTGCCTTGCCCTCAATTGTTGAAAACTCTCGATGTTGGTAGATTGGCTCGACTCCTCGGTGCTTGAAAGCTCACTGAGCGGCAACAAGTTGCGCCAGCGCTGAGCTGTTTGCACGTTGGTGTCTGTTTCTCAAGCTGTCTGCCTGGCGAGTCCCAACTTTCTTCGCGAGAGCGCCTCAGGGTGTTCGCATGCTGCTAGTCTTATGCCAGATGTGTCTGCCAAACACGAATCTTGACGTGACTTGGTTGCAAGTCATGACTCAACAGCCGTGCTGAGGGCTCAAGGGAAAGTCCGATATCGTCGTTCGGACGCGTTTGTGCGCAAAATGCGACAAGAGTAGGTTCAAAGACCCGCAGCGGTCTTACATACCTGAAGTTGACCTTGCTCAACGTCCAACGGCTGGATGCGGTTAGCCGAGTTCGGCGCATCACGTCGGGGTACAGCATACCAAGTTGGAGATCATGATCTTGCTCTCACCGCCGGATGGGGCGGGGCCTGCAGGAGCTGCCTTGGGCTGCTTGGTCTGCTTTGTGGACTTCTTGACACCGCCAACGGGGGCAGCGGTGGCAGCAGGGCGGCCAGTCTCTGAGCGACGGCCGCCGCGACCCTTACGGGCTGACTGCTTCCTCGAGCTGATGATAGACTCGAGGGACTGGTCGAGGCGCGATTCAGACATGATGGAGGTGGTAGAGGGTGCTGGTGTGGTTGATGGGGTTGCGCTGGATGGAGGCAGCGAGCGCGACGGGGCTTATGTCGCGGTTTGTTTGGGCAGGGCGCGTAACAGCTGGTTGGAGGACAGCTGTCGCGTGTGCGCGTGGAAGCTTGAGCGCAGTGGAGGGAGTGTGCAAAGTAGAGGCTGCAGAAGATGGCTTGGGCGCAGGCGGGTGGTGAGTGGAGTGATGGAGAAGGCGATGGAAGGGGGAGCGACGAGGCAGAACAAAAGGGAGAGACACCTGGCGCTATGACCCGTCGCATCACAGCAAGCAGCTGCGCCACGCTCGCATCCCTGTCGCGCCTGCCTGGCCATAGCTCAGTCTAGAGTGACGACGATGGCTCCCACCGCGTCAAAGCAGCACAGCAATGGACCGGTAGCAGAATGGCTGTGACTCCGGTGAGAGAACAAATCACATGCGCGCATCGCGGCGACGCTGACCCCGTGCCAGTGGCAGTTCAAGTTCTTCGACGTCTCGCAAGTGAAGCTCCCGGACGACGAGAGCGCGTTCCTTGCCGAGGTATGCCTCCAGTGTCCACCGTGACCAGTGCCCTGCTCACACATCGCAGCCCGGGAACACTACCTGCGTCGTCTCCGGCTCCGAGAGCATCTTCGTCGGTAGCGCCGATGGCGTCGTCCGCATCCTCTCGCAGGCCTTCAAGGTCGTGCGCGCGTTCCAGGCCCACGATGCCGGCGCAATCACCTACATGAAGCAGATCGAGGGCACCGCGCTGCTGGTCACAATAGCAGAGGATCTGTCGAGCGAGCCCGTTCTCAAAGTGTGGGCGCTGGATAAGCTAGAGAAGAAGACGGGCATCCCGCGATGTCAGAGCACGCTTCAGATCCAGAACGGACGCAAGCAGTTCCCCATCTCAGCCTTCGCCGCCCTGGACGATCTTTCGCAGCTTGCTGTGGGTTTTGGCAACGGCGCTGTTACAGTTGTTAGAGGCGACCTTATCCACGACCGAGGAGCCAGGCAACGGACTGTCTTCGAGTCTGAGGAGCCTATCACAGGCATTGAGTTCAGAGAGGGAAATATCACCACCCTGTACATCGCCACGACCGCACGTATCATGACGCTTGTCATATCAGGTCGCGGACAAGGACAGCCTGCGAAGTCCTTAGACGAGTATGGTTGCGCGAAAGACTGCATAGCCGTGGATAAAACTACACGAGATGTCGTGGTGGGGAGGAACGATGCAATATACTACTACGGCCAGCACGGCCGCGGACCGCCGTACACCTACGAAGGAGAAAAGAAGATGATATCGACATACAAGGACTACGTCGTCATTGTAGCCCCGCCGAAGTCCAACGTAATGCCCAGGTCCAACCCATTGCGTGCTTTCGGCGTGGGCGCGGCCGAGGATGCCTTCAACACGTCGACGTTCACGTTGCTGAACACGGAACTGCGATACGTTGCGCATCAAGAACAGTTGACATCACAAGTGCAGAATATTGTTTCTGAGTGGGGTGATCTGTTCATTTTCACGATAGACGGAAAGGTAAAAAAGCCGGGACAATCGTTCAAGTGCCAGCGTTGACATTAGGCAGATCTTCAGGTACCATGAAAAGCCCTTCGCACAGAAGCTGGACATTCTGTACCAGCGCAACCTCTACGTCTTGGCCATAAACCTGGCGCAAAAAGCTGGTCTTGACGCATCACAGCAGAATGTCATACTTAGGAAGTTTGGCGACTACCTGTATTCGAAGCAAGACTACGATACAGCCATGCAGCAATATCTGAAAGCAATCGACAACACAGAGCCGTCTCAAGTGATTCGGAAGGTGCGATTCTCCTGCTCTGTTCACTATTCGCACTAACAACGAGGCAGTTTCTGGATACGCAAAGGATACACAACCTGATCGAGTACTTAGAGGAGCTTCACGATCACCACAAAGCTACCTCAGACCATACAACCCTGTTACTGAATTGCTATGCGAAGCTCAAGGATGTCGACAAGTTGGAAGAATTTATCAAATCGCCAGATGATCTCAAATTCGACCTCGATACCGCCATCTCCATGTGTCGACAAGGAGGCTACTACGACCAAGCTGCCTTCCTAGCGCGCAAGCATGGCGAACATGAGCTCGTAGTCGATGTGCTGATCGAGGACTCCAAACGATACGCGGAGGCATTAGCTTATATCTGGCGCTTGGAGCCCGAGGTTGCCTACTTCAACCTAATGAAGTATGCCACGGTCTTACTTCAGCAAATACCGAAGGACACAACTCAACTTTTCATCGACTACTACACAGCCACATTTCGCCCCAAAAAGGATGCCATCATTATACCTGACGCTCCTGTATCTGGAGGCGGATTAGGGATGGGGTTCGGTGTAGCCTCAAGCGCGGTGCAGAACCTCGCAGCGCTGTTGCCTTTGCCATACATGAACACTAGCGCGCTTGCTTCGCCGCCCACAGGCGAGCAGAAGAGCACAATGAGCCAGGCGCAAATCATTGAGCAGGTCTCAGACGAACCTGCGCCCAAATACAAGGTGCCCAAGCCACGGACAGCGTTTTCTGCATTTGTAGATCACCCGCAGGAGTTCATCGTGTTCCTTGAGGCGTGCATCGAGTCGGACACTCTGCGGGAGGACGACAAGGTCGATCTGTATACAACCTTGTTCGAGATGTACTTGCACACTGCCTCTTCCAAGAAGGACGGCGAGCGCCAGACATGGGAGAACAAGGCTAAGAAACTCGTGGAGGGCAAGGACATACCGATCGACACATCAAATGTTCTGCTGCTCTCACATTTGTCCAACTTCCGCGACGGCGCCATACTCGTCCGCGAGCAGCAAGGTCTGCACTTCGACATTTTCCGCAGTTACACGGCTGCAAGCGACACACAGGGCGCGATTCGAGCTCTGCGCAAGTACGGCCCGGAGGAGCCAGCCCTGTATCCTGCTGCGCTTGCGTACTTCACTTCTTCGCCAGAGATTCTTGCTGAAGCTGGCGACGAACTTGACTCGGTGTTGAAGAAGATTGACGAGGATGGACTCATGGCGCCGCTCCAGGTCATACAGACTCTGTCGACGAATGGCGTTGCCACCATGGGCATGATCAAGTCATACCTAAGCACGACGATCGAGCGCGAACGCGTTGAGATTGCAACAAACCGACGAACGATCGAGACCTTCCGTGCCGACACAGCGACGAAGAAGACGGAGCTTCAAACGCTCCACACCAAACCCGTGGTCTTCCAGTCGACTCGCTGCAAAGTGTGTAACAAGGCGCTGGAGCTGCCGGCTGTGCATTTCCTGTGCAAGCACAGCTTCCACCAAAGCTGTCTCAGCACGGACGAGGACGTGAGGGATGCAGATGTCGAATGCCCGTCGTGCAGCGGCCAGAACGCAACGATCAAGGCTGTCAGGCGCGCACAGGTGGAGAGTGCGGAGCGACATGATCTATTCTCGGATGCACTGCGCAGGAGCAGGGACGGGTTCGCAGTCATCAGTGAATGGTTCGGCAGAGGTGTGATGGGTGTGGAAGGGAAAGATTAGATGTTGTGGAGAGAATAGCACGAGAAGCTTTGCACACACCGAAGGGTGTTGGCCTGCGCACTACGTAGTAAATGCGAGCACTCTGAGTGATATCTTGCACTGTGCAGGGGATGGGCCGCGTTTCAGGTGCTGCCGAGGAGACGCGTCGCGGCGCTGCCGTCATGATCCGCTGAACTAGCTGCGGGATTGGCTGCGTGCCAGCAGGGATGGGCGTCCGGGGCTCTTCACAAGCAGATCTGGTATCTTTGGTGGGTGCTCACCCCCGTCACTTTCTGTCGTCGCCTGGACTGCCTGTAACACCATCGCTCTTTTGCTGGACACGCACTCCCAAGCTCTAATCGCTGCCTGCGCTCCACGACATCACGACCGCTTTCCAGCCCACGTCATAGCTTCGCCGTCGGTTTCGCATTCCAGCTCGGCGCCAGGCACCGCTCACAGGCACCGCTCACAGGCACCGTCCACGACAGCAGCAGCCAGGGCCAGGGTCCGGTTCCCGTCGCGCGGACAGATGGTCCCCGCGTGCCCTCTCCCTCCTGCGTACAATTGATGTCGATTGAATGCCTCCCGTGCTGAATCCCTTCCTGCGCGCCTTCTTCCGCAGTGCCCTCCCCAGCCAGTGCTCGCCCGCGCAGCACCACGTCCTCCTCGTCCCGACGACCGACGTCCTCGTCAACGCGCGCGACAAAGACTCGGGCACCTCGTACGCCGACCTCAGCGGCTCCGAAGAGTTCCTCGCCAGCCATGTGCTGCGCGTGCCGGGCGGCGTTGGGCCGAACAACCAGGTCCGCGACGCCAGCAGCTTCCGCGAGACGCGCGGCAAGGCGAAGCAGTTCACCACGGCGAACGGGCGCACCGTCATTGTCAAGGACGCCTTCGTCTACAGCAACAAGGGCTTCAAGACGCTCAACCAGGCCCAGCTGCTCGCCGACACCATCTTCTACCCGGACACCTTCGAGGCCCAGCCCTGGCTCGTCTACTACATCTCGCGCCCGCTGATCGGCACCTACGAGGCCACGCCCATCGTGCCCGCGACACTGCATGTGCCCCACCAAGGCAAGCCCGCGCCCGCGCCCGCGCCCGCGCCCGCGGCGGGGAGCTCGCAGGGCTCATCGGTCGCGAGCGGCTCCTCCATGCCGCGCAAGAAGGACGTCAAGTCCTTCGCCGATCTGCTCAACCACTTCCCCATGATTGCGCGCCAGATGCAGCCTGGCCTCGAGCGCCTGTTCAAGGAGTTTGGCAAAGAGCTGGAAAAACCGCTGCCCCCGACACCCTCGACACGGCCGCGCCGGTCGTCCCAGAGCTCGCGGAGACGCGGGTCTGTGTCGTCTGTGGAGACAGCGGGGTCGCGTCCCTTGTCGATGCAGAGCAGCATGTCCCACGGGCCGAGCGGCTTCATCTCAACGCTGGAGATCGGTGACGAGGAGGACGCAATGCGCAACGCGCTCGAGACAGCTGTGACTGCGGCCATCGACCTCTTCCAGATGGTAGACAAGCAGCAGCTGTCGTTGCTGGGCGCCACGACAGATCTCACCGGTCCCATCGTCGAGCGCATGATCGAGCGCTATGTCGCCGAGCAAGTGCACCACACATTGCTCTTCCCGCGCATATGCGACATCCGCCGCCTTGAGGACCTGGATCTCGAGCGTCAGACGCGCCAGATGCAGGATATCGACATCTCGCAAGTGGGCATTGATATAGGCAACGGCCGCAAGGGCAAGCAGGAGCTCGCTATACGCCTGTCCAAAGCCGTCGACATGTTCAAGAAGATGGGCGTCGCTGGAAGCCCGCAGGAAATGCTTGAGATCGTCCTGGCTGTCACAAAGCACATCACAATGCCAGACGCATCCTCTGTTGCAAACGACCCAACAGCGCAGGCCACGCTGAATGGTCAACAGCTGTCAGAAAAGCATGACCATCTCCTCACCATCAACGCCGACACCCTAGTGTCTTTGCTGCTCATCGTAGTCATACGTGCCCCCGTGCGACACCTGCAGGCGCGACTGTCCTACATGCGCCACTTCATATTTATAGACGACGTCGAGACCGGCGAGATGGGCTATGCACTCAGCACGTTTGAAGCCGTGTTATCGTATCTACAGAACGACTCAGGCGGTTTACGGAAAGCAAGTCGGCGGAACCGAAAGCTATGGCAGGCGACGCAGTCGGGCGACCTAGCAACAATGCAGGGCATTCTCGAGCCTGAACGATCTTTCCACGAAGCCATGAATGACTCTTCGAGTGAGGGCGAAGCGCCAGAGCGACATCACCCAGTCCGCTTTGCAAGCTTCTCAGATCTCAAGTCGGTCGCTAGCTCTTCGATGAATGGCGACTTCGAACCAAGAAGAAGGCGGCGGCGGCGGCGCAGCCCATCCAACAGTCGGTCGAAGAACGAAGACGGGCCGCTCGCACACATCTTCCCCTTTCAGCGCGCGCAGACACCTACGTTACCTGATCGACCAAAGTTGAAGAAGACGGTGTCCTACGACACCCGCAGCATGTCGAGTTGCTCGGCGCGGTCGTTCAGATCTCGTACAACCGTAGATTCTCGATATAGCGCTATAGAGGGCGATACATCCATCGAGAAGCTTGTGATGACACAAGGCACAGATGGCGAGTCCATTCTGATGATGGCAATTGAGAGCAAGCAAGATAAAGCACTCCAGTATTTGCTCAGTCTCACAGAATACTACACACCCACCTTCGTATTTGAGGACTGCAATAATGAGGGAACAACCCTGCTCAGCCTGGCAGTTCAGCTTGCGCACGCAAAGTCAACAGATACATTGCTTGCGTACATTTTGGAGAACAGTGGAAGTCCGGAGATGCTCGCAGCGTACCTCTCGAAACAAGACTCGAAAGGGAGATGCATGGCACACTATTTGTTCAACCAGCCCCGTCTCATCCAGCGCATTGGACATCTTGTCCCGTGGCGGTTAAAAGATAAGAACGGACAGACTCCAGTCTTTGCTCTTTGCAGGTCCTACGACCATGAGGAGTACCACAGCATGGTAGACCAGGGTCTCTTGGCCGCCACTTTCGCGCAGGAAGACGGTCAGCCATTGCACCTGGATGAGCATGTTGATGCAAAGGGCAACAGTCTGTTGCACGTCATCACCGATCCTCAGCTTGCGAACAAGCTCTTGTACCGTTGCGACTCGGATGCAAACGCTACAAATGACAAGCACTTCACTCCGCTCATGGTCGCGAGCAAGTATGGTCGGACGGACATGGTGCGAGTCTTGTTCCAGGATCCGCGCGTCGACTTGTCGGTGAGAGACGCACGAGGGTTGACAGCCGTCGAACTCGCCAAAGACGACGATGTTCGCAATCGCATCGACGACCTCGTGCTGCTGTCGAATGAGCCAGGTGCCGACGGACGCATCACCACCGTAGTTCGCTCGTTCTTTGTCGAAGATGGCACTGTCCGGCTGGTCCTCAAATCCGGAGCTCCCAATTCCAACGGCACAATCACCGTGACAACATGTCGTCGATCGTCCCACGATTTCGAGAACCTCGCCAAATGGCTTGCCCAGGAGAATCCAGCATCGTGGCTCCCCGTCATCGCCAACATGGCCTCACCCTACCTCATCCCCTCCAGACCATCCAGATCAGTCCTACGCGACCTCCAGCTCCGCCTCGACGCTTTTCTTAAGATCCTCCTCCGGCATCCCACATTCTCCATGCACGAGATGGTTTGGGAATTCTTCCTCGTCCCTGACATCGACTCGTCAATGCTCGCGGCACGCTCCGCTCGCAAAGCCGAGCTGCGCGTCGAGCGTCTACGCGAGGAGTTCGCTCCCATCTACGACGTGCGCGAGGTGGAGCTGTTCGTGCAGCACGCGCGCGAAAACGTGCGCTCTCTGCACCACGCGTCCAAAGCCGTGCTGCGCCGCACGAACAAGCTGCGCATGGTCACCTCTGACCTTGTCGACGCGTGCAAACTATCCAATACGGCGATCCACAGTCTAACGTTCCTGCCTGCTGCACACTTGGGTGCATTTGACAGATATACCAAGTGCATCGGCACCAGCGAAGCGTCCCCGATAGCAGGCTTCTACTACTCCATGCACGCCATCTCCTCGACCATCACCGCTGTCCTAACCGCCCTTTCCCGCCCCTCAAACCTGATCACCCAAATGAACACCACCCAGAAAGCAATCGACCGCCACAACCTCTCTGTCCGCCGCTCGGACCGCTGGCCGCTCGGCCTCCTTGACGACGCGCGCAGCAGGGTGCAGCGCGACGCGATGGAGAAGATGCAGCGGAGCAAGCTGGAGCTGGAAGACTTGGGCAGGGAGCTGAGGTACAGCCAGACGGTTGTCGCGAGCGAGCTGGCGAGTTGGCAGGAGAGGAGAGTCGAGATGGGGAGGAAAGCTGTCAAGGATCTCGCGCGGAGAATGGTGGTTACCGAGAGGGCGAGGTTGGAGAGCATGAGGCGTGCGATTAGGGGGCTTGGGATTGGGGAGCGGAAGGGGAAAGGGACGCAGCCGAATGGCACCGCTGTCGGGTCGGTCATTGAGCCGCCACGGCAGACGTTCGATTACGTCGATGAGCAGCACGTCAACGCCGAATCCAGCGCAGGTGCACTCGATGGCCGTGGTCAAGAGCTGAACCACGTCGTCTTGCCGCCAGCTGACGAGCTTCCAGTAGAGGATCTGATCGAAGATCCCAACAGCAAGTCCACTGAGCCCGAAGTCGACGAAGAGACGCCGCTACTTGACCTAGCGGCGGAGGCGCCTGAACAGCTCGACGGCACCATTGCGCCAGCATCTGAGGACGGCGTGTTGCCCGACACAGCGCCGAGGGATTAGTCGCGGCTTTGACACGTTTTGTTCATAGCGACTTCATCTTGGATAGATCATGACATGGGTATACCTAGGGGCGTGACCTGGGGTTACAGGTCACGCTGGTTGTAATACAAAGTTTCTCCACCAATCCTCGAACCTCGAGCTTGGACGACGAGTGATCCGGGCCGTGGTGCTCTGTCAACCGACTGCTTATGCGTTCAGATGCTCGGCTCGACCTTGAAATGCTCGTTGAGCTGGTCCGCCTTCGCCGCAGCACTCTCTTCCGTCTTCGTCGCAGCTTCCACCTGCTGTTTCGCGGCCTCCACCTTGGCCTTCGCGCTCGTCTGCGTCGCCTCCAGCAGATCCGCCTCAGCACTCGCTTCCTCCTTCCGTATCCCCGCACCGACCTTCATGCGGATGAACTCCTTCTTCATATCCTCAAACTCGCGGAAGCCCTGGAAGTACTTGCGCCTAAAGTCATTCAGGTCACTTGCTCTGGTGCCCTGTTCGTACTCCCTCTTCCTCGTCTCCAGCGCCTCCAGCGCCGCGGCATCGACTTCGCTCGGCCTCCTCTTTCTGTAGGTGAGAAGTCGGCGACTCCACTTGTTGAACGCCTGGACACACACCGAGGAGAGCTCGAGGCACGGATGGCTCGGGATCAGCAGCTCGATATCCTCGTCGTTGGCCGTCGGCATCCACATGCTCAGCCGGCCGCCGGGGACCAGCGTCACGACCGCAAAAGCCAGGATGTCGTCGAGCAGCGCGGTGAACGAGTAGGGCCGCTTGGGCGGAACATACCCCTCGGCCTGGTAGTTCTTGGCATGCACTGCTTTCTCCTCCGGCGTGGCGAGGTCGCGGCTCCCGAGGACTTTCAAGCCTTCGCGGATCCCGTACGGCGGGTCGCACACGATGCCGTCGAGCCAGGGGGCTTGCGCGTCTAGGCGGAGCGGCGTGTTTGTCAGATCGCTCACGAAGCCGCCGAGGTATTGCGATGCGGTCGCGTACTGCTCGAAGTTCATCTGCACGTTCTTCTTGCCCGTCTGCCCGCGCCGCGCACTCCCGCCTGTGCCGCGGATCGAGCGCCCGTCGATGTCGGACCCCGTCACCACGGCGCCGTAGTGCGCGCATGCGATCGGGAAGCCGCCGGTGCCCATAAAGGGGTCGTAGAACAGTTTCCCCGGGGCGGCGAGCGCGATGTTGGCTGTCAGTAGCGCTAGTTCGGCATCCATTGATGTCGTGCTGATATAGTGCCGTTTCTTCAAATCGTAGACATTCTTCGCATCGCGCCCTGAGTCGGCGATCCAGCGCCCGAGATACAGATGATGCGGTTCTTTGGCGTCGAGGAGATAGTCTTCAAAGATGCGGAAGGAGGCGTCGGGGTTCTTGAATTGCCATTTGCCTTTGAAGCCCAGGAATCGGAACGAGTCGACGATTGCGTGGGTGTACTCTGCGGGTGCTTGCACACCACGGTATCGCTCGATGCGAAAACTAAATGTGCAGTGCTCGTAGGTCGACCATTTGGTAGGCGTAGTTTCTTTCACGTGAGCTCGGAGTTCGTCGTATGTAGAACCTTGGCCCCAGAGCTCGTAGATCCCTTGGACGAGCATGGCCCGAGATGCGACAGCTTTAGCGGCGGCATCTGATGGGAGGTTGACAATGCAGTATGGAGACTGGCGGTGTCAGAGCGGACTTAGCGAAACGGGCAGTGAGAAGTCATCCTGAAGATCGATGCGCACTTGAGCAGGGCTTTCAACTAGAACTGGTGTGTAATAAATCGACATGCACCTACATCATCATCGTACTTGACGATCTCGAGCTCCGCACCTGCCACTTCAGCAAGGGCAAGCAGCTCAGCCTTGCGGAAACTCTCGTGTATTTGCGCTAAGCGCACGAGATATGCAGGCATTTTGGTGGCAAAGTCTGACCGGGGTGAAGTCACCCGCGAGTGAAGAAGAGGCTGGACAAGGTCGGATTCTGTTCAGTCCGGTATTGGCATGGTCTGATAGCGGCAGCTTGCCGCAAAGTCGAGCACTGTTCGTGGAGGAGTCACGGTTGGGCAGGGTGAAAATGGTGGGTCACTAGTGAGGGGTTGTGATTGGCTCGCCAGAAAGATGGAAGGGAGCTTTTCTCAACCTCACTCCCCTCGTCGCGTCTTGCAAGATGAATGAGTGAAATATCCAAACAATCTCTATTCACCCTCCTGTTCTCCTTTCCTAGCCTTAGCTTCAGTCGGGAAAATATTCCGCATTCTCCAATGTATAGATATGGCGGTCTTCGTTCTCTCCCTCGAAGTCTCTGCAGACGTGTTGTTGCAGATGTCGCCGTGCGTGATGAGCCTGACCACTTACTGTATATTGCAGAATGCCAACGGTGTACTTCTGGCCGGAGTTGAATTCTGACAAGACCGCACTAGTAGTCGCTGACATTGTCTTCGACAGGGTCTAGCTCTTCGCTGGGCTCGATGGGGAGGCAGACATTGGCCCCGCTGGTGCTGGCGTGGTCAGTCGAGCTCGGTAAAGAGGAACTTGAGCTTTTTCTTTGCTAAAAATTGCCGAGTCGTTATGGAAGTCGCAATGGATGGCGTTTGAGGATTCGTGTCTGATCTAGCCCCAAGTTGCTAGCTCCACGGAAGTCAACTTTTGTGCGTGGATTACATTGTCAGCTGCTCCTTCCCGTAAAGCAATGGCATGCTTCAAGTTGAACCATATTGTCCCGAATAGAGACGATTGTGCCACAACCACGTGCTCTAAACCTTCTTGTTTTGCTGCGCTCTAGGCGATTGAATATAAGTTGTTACTCACGAAACGAAGATCGACTTTCAGAAACATCAGCAACGCTGCTACGATGTGACAATAGTTGTATCATTATTACTTCAATCCTCGACGCATTCCATCTTGTCTCTCGCTACCAGCTCACGTCAGACCCGACGAGAGCACGCCCAATAGACCTGCCGGTCGGTTCCGGCTCAACCGTCCTCGTTCAAAGACTGCGAGAGCGTCATCCTTGGAATCCTACCCTCCAGCCAAGAATCCAACCAGCCCTTGATGCGATTTTGATACATGTCATTCCCCGCGTTTGCAATCGCGACCAGCACGTCTCGTCTAGTAGACTCTTGCTCGTACGTCTCCAACCACCAGGGATTCTCACGGCCCATTTCCTCCAGGAAGAACGCCCGAAGTTGAGTGATCTCGTAGTCCTGGACCAGGTTGTAGTGGTCTTGGACTGCTTCTTCGTCTTCGAGTTCTGAGGGCGACAAAGCGTCCGCGATCCGGTCTTCGGGACAAATGTCCAGGAAAGACGGGATCTGGAACGCTTCCCATGCTGGCGCCGCGATGATGACTTCCCAGTCGACAATGCCAGAGATTTCGCCCGAGGAGGAGACCAGGATGTTGCTGAGCGAAAGATCGTCGTGGTAGATGCATGTCGTCTCCGCGTCGGTGGAGGAAAAGAGCAAGGGGAGAACGGCAAGCAGCTTGGTGTGGATGATATGCATTTCTTCGGCCTGTTTGTGGTCACGTGGGTCGAATGAGAGGCTCAGGGTGGCGATATCGTGGAGCAGGATGGACAGCTGAGCGGACATGTAGGCACTGCTGGTGCGGTACGGGCCCCGATGCAGATCGAGCTGGATGTGGTCGCCTCTGACAAACTCGCCTTGGATGGCTTCACCGACCACAAAGTCCATATTGTTCGGGTCCTCATGCGACAGGTTGACGCTGGAGCCACAATGAAATAAGCTGCCAATACTAGTGAGGCGAAGACAAGAAAGCTCGTTGAGATACTGAACCATCTACTACACCAGCAGGCCCTTCTTGAGCCAGGACAGCTCGTGCCAGCAGTCTTCCCGCGGTCGACCGTTGGGGCGCTCCATCAGGATCCACTCAAATCCTAGTGCATTGTCTGGGTCTGCGCTGTACGCAAGGACGCGAGGCACAGGTATGCTTGTTTTTGCACAGATGAGTGCTATTGTCGCGACCTCACTGAGCGTCTTCGTCTTTGGGGCGAAGGGAAGCGCGACTCGGAAAATAAAGGTTCGATCATGGCATGGCGTAGGTAGATACCCGGATCTATACGCTACTACACGGCCACATCAGTCTTTCTTCGAAGAGACTTGAGGTGTAGATGGAACAATCTACAGACTTGCATAACGCACCTTCATGTACCGGATTCCCTTGTGCCAACAATCAAGTTTTCCTCACAGTGTTCTTTATTCCTTTTAAGCTTCGTCCCACAAGTCAAGTGAATCGTTAACATCCCTCAATTGTTCTCGCTTCGAACGCCAGGCTAATCTGCACTACCAACAATCGAGCTCGCACTCCACGTCTACCCTATCAATGATATCAATATGCACAGCCCTTTCATCATCTTATCTTCGAAGACTTCAAGTTCACTCTCCGCCTAACGTGGCGCTTACTCTCCTATTCATACGCGCTCAAATCCAGCGGCACGCTGCTTCCCCTTCCAGCGCGGTATCTCTTCGCTCCGCCCGTGAAGGGTCTCGGCGCAGGAAACGAGTTTTCAGGCTGGAATCTCCATCTCAGATCGTGCACAGGGACGATCTTTCCTTTTTGACTTGACGACCCTCCGCTGTTTGTGCCCGTAGGGCTCCTCAGGTTCGATCCACCGTTGGACAATGTGTACATGCTCGCATCCATCGTCGACCGCGACGGAGCTTGTGATGCTGGTCGACTTGATGGGGCGCTTGGAGGGGGAGGAGGCGGTGTAGGCGCTGATGCTGGCGGCGGTGGAGGAGGGGTCGGCGCTGCACCTGGTGGAGGTGGCGGTGGAGCTGCTGGCGAGGCGCGGCCTTGACCGAAGGCATTCCGTGCTGCCTGCTCTGCGAGTGAGGGGACATGGCCGTTTGTAGGTGGTGGTGGCGCTGAGGTCGAGGGTGATCGAGATCGCGAGCTATCGTAGCGGTATGGATCGTAATCATCGTCGTCGTCTTCTTGCGGCCTGCTCGGTGGTGCAGATGGCGGAGGAGGGGGCGTTGATCGAGAAGGGGCTCGAGGCGCAGCTGTCGGCGGAGGTGGCGGCGGTGGAGCGGGTGGTACGGCACCGGGCGGCGGAGGCGGTGGTGCGGATGGTGTTGAGGATGGCGGAGGTGGTGGAGGGGCCGGGGGTGCGGCTCCAGGGACGGGCGGTGCTCGAGCAGACGATGCTGGTGGTGGAGGAGCCATACCAGATGGCTTGCGCGAGGAAGGAGGAGGAATTGGAGGCTTCTTGCCAATCGGCGGAGGTGGTTTCGGCTTCCCACTTATACTTGAGGCCAGCGATCCCACAGGCTTGAGCGGTGGACGTGCGCCAGGGATCGGTGGTGGTGCTGGGGGAGCGGCGCCCGGTGGAGGTGGCGGGGCGCCTGGAGGTTTCGGTGCTGCTCCTCGTGGTGGTGTAGGCACCGAGCTTCGAGCTGTCTCTGGATCTGACATGTACGGTGACTTTGTGTCGGCGCCTGTGTTCACGCCTCCGGACTTCCTCAGCTTCGGCATGCCACCAGCGAACAGTCCGCCCAGCTGGGGCGGCGCAGCCATTCCACTGTCTCCTCCGGTATCGCTGTTGCTTCTCGCTCTGTTTCCCCCTCCAGGTACGGGCGGGGCCAGACCTCCAGGCGGTGCAGGCGGCCTTCCCATGCCAGGAACCGGTGGTGCTCCTCCGATTGCTGGCGCAGCATCTTTGACCTTGCCGACCAGTGGTGCTGATCGATCGTTCACCACTCCCACCTTTTTCAGCTTCGTTCCTTTCGATATGTCACCCAACAGCGCTCCCTGTCGTGTGTGTAAGCTGCAGCTCTGTGTCTTGCTAACGCCGACAAGTCCGGACGCATGTCGGCGCTGTCCTCGAGGTCTTTACATACTCTTCCTGCGCCCGAAGGCGGCTTCATGCCGGGCGCCTTCATCCCAGGCATGGGCGGCGGCGGCGGAGGTCCACCAGCACCCCGACCCATGGGCGGCATGGGCGGAGGGGGAGGTGGAGGGCCAGGCATTGTGCCGTGTGTGTCCTCTTGCTGTCCAGGTGGGGTTCCTTCTCTTTGCTGTAAATAATGCGAGCAAATTCGGCGGGTTCCTGCTGCCTGGAGCCGCGCGTCGGTATGCTGAGTGTGTCGTGGTCGTGGTTGGGTTGCGAGGCACTTCGTCAGTCGACATGCCAGCTCCTTGGCGAACGCCGCCAGCCTTCGTCACTGCTCGGAACTTGGCCGCTTTGCACTGCTGCGCATACACACCACCGCTCGCCAACCACCATGAAGCCCGGGAGCCTGCCACTGCGCGTCCCGCCGCGGCCAGTGTGCCAATTGTGCGACTACATACTGCAGCAGCCCGTCTCGCGGCGCGCATTCTTGACTGCATCGACCCTGAAGACCCCCTCGACGCCGAGGCAAACTGCGCGGACACGGGCTGCCATACCCCGGATATCTGCTCGCCGCATCCAGACCAGCTGGCGAAACGTCGAACAGGCAGACTTTCCTGAGGCCGCTGTCAGCCCGCAGTCAACCTCCGACTCGATTATTGCGGTCAAGACACGACTGGCAGAGGTTGAGGCGCAGATAAAGCATGTCTTCGACTCGAACAAGGTCGAATCCGAGGCGACCATATGCGAGATATTGGACGGCATAGAAGAGATTGCGCACTCTGCGATAGCAATACGGTCGCGGCAACCACCACCTACCAAGACCACAATCAGACAGAGCTCAGCCGGCGCAATACTATCTGGGTTCAGCAGCGATGAGACACCAAAACAGAGGCGGACCAATGCAAAACCGCTCACCCTCAACGAGCTCCCCACACCGACATACCTCTCGAAGCTGGCTGAGGGTCTACTTAAGCACCCCAATGTCTTCGTAGGTCCCAACGTTCTCAAGATCTACATCCGCCTGCAGCGCCTTCTCAATCGCGCCCACGCCATCCCAGAGATCCTGTACCTCTACGCCAACAAGCCCGTTCCCCAAGAAGGCTCCTCGCCGCCCAAATTCACCAAGCCCTCCCCCAAGGCACCCTCGCAAGCCGTCCCCGAGGACCTCGCCGAGGAATCCCTTACAGCCGCAATCGAAGCCAAAGACATGGCCCTCGCCCTCTCCGTAATCGACCACACCTACCGCACCCCGGCCTGGACACGGCGTCGCATGCTGACCAAGCTCGGCCTGCCCGGCGTCCTGACCGCCATGGCCCCGCTCGCCATCTACATGATCGCCCAGGAAATGAGCGTCTACAGCGGGCTGATCGATCCGTGGACGTTCAAAATGTATGCCTTCGCTGGTATCAGCACCTATGTCATGTGCACCGGCACGCTGGGTTTTGTGGCGCTGACGACGTACAACGATGACCATGATAGAGTTGTCTGGCGCCCCGGTGTGCCGCTGCTGGATCGCTATGTCAGGGCTGATGAGCGCGCGGCCCTGGATCGCATTGCGTGTGCGTGGGGATTCAAGGAGATGTGGAAGAGGGGTGATGAGGAGGGTGAGGACTGGGAGGGGTTGAGGCAGTTGTGTTTGCTGAGGGGCATGCAGCTGGATCGTCCCGAGCTGATGCCTGGTATGAACCCAGGGCGCTAAGGCTGGGGTGCTGGACGTTGCGGATTTGTGCAGCGGATGCACTGTGTACTATATCAAGATTGACATGAATGGTTGTGAGCGTGCAAACAGGGCTATAGAACTTGATCTGCTCACTTTCCCCACATCACTCACCAGGGTCAGACAATAGAACCACTTGGGGATTTTTTGTTCGGTCCGGAGATGATGTCACTGTGAATGCAGCAGCTGAGATATCTAATATGCATTCCCATAACTACCTATCCCTCATTCAACATCTCTCAGCCATGCCTTCCAGCACTTGCCAAGCCGCCATAAACTGTGCAAACTGCAAACCTTTGACCCCCCTCAAGCCCTGTATCTAAGAACAAGGGTATCGTAGAATGTTAAAATATATGATTATCCGTCCATAGGCAAGGCGCAGCATAATGTTATGTACAGGGCTGCCCTTCCGCCGCCACTGTATACAAGAAGAGGAAAAAGTCGACTGCAGACAAAGCGCAGTAGGGTATAGAACAAAAGCGTCGATCAGCTCGGGAGCCGGGGTGTATTGGTGATTGGTGTTGTATGGTACGAACCACGGGGTGAAGCGCAGCAAAGGAGTGTATTAGACACTAGGCTTTGGCCGTGAAGTCATAAATGATGTTGGAGCGGTGGTAATCGTTTGGAGTGTTGTGTGTGCATGGTATTATGCGTGTGCAAAGGCTCCGGAACGGGTATCAAAGGTCGCATATGAAAACAGAAGATCGTTTCGATTTGGGGTTGTCGGGCAATTGTCGTGGCAGCATTACGGTCTCGCTGGGGAGGTGTCAATGAGCGTGCTCGAGCCAGAAGACTTCATGCCTGGCGTTCGACTGATTGAACGTCGTGGTAACGAGGTCTTTTTCTTAGCGTTTGTTGGTTTGTAATACGCTGAAGTCGACCCTACGGTTGACCCAGATCCATTATAGCCAGACCGTTTTGGCGGCATCGAGACGTCCGGTAGAGACGAAAAGAAGGTCATGGTTGCAGAGAAAGACGACAGCGCTAAAGAAAGGTTAACAGACTGCAGGATTTGGGATGGACTTGGTGTTGGAGGTTCATCGGTCACCTCCAGGTCCGTGTCCGCTGTCCGTGCTGTCTCCTTCGATAGTTTTGCGCCAGTGTTGAGGCAAGCAGACGCAAACAAGCGGAAAGGCCTTGATGTCGCTATCAATCTCGGCCTGCGAACGTCGGCTGCCATTGCTAACGCCTGAGTCGCGCTGTTCCGCCTTTCTAGCCTCCCACTGTTCTGCTGATTCAGACAGCCTGACTCCAGTCGCCCAACCATCGTCCCAGATGCCGACGACCTTAAGCATGTCTCCACGCTCGAGCTCAAATTCGTCACCAGCACGTGGTTGGTAGGCCCAAAGGGTGGCAACAGTGTCATTGGGGTGGATGTCGTCCTGCGAATAGTAGTCCTTGAAGAACTGTAGTTGTTCAGACTGTCCGGAGGCAACACCATCGGGACTAGAGAAGTTGCGTCCGTCCGAACCTGAGAGGGGTGAGTTAGAGCTCGACTCGAGCGCTGAGCGACTGGAGAGGGATCCTTGACGCTTGGGGAAAGCTGCGGCGCCAGCGAAGTGGTGATGTCTGGAATCTGGCGAATCATAGGCACTCTGGGAGCCACCAAATGCAGTCATGGCCATATCTCGGTCGCTGTGGTGGTTTGAGGACGCCGAGTCCTCCAATGCAGACATGCGTTGCACACGAGCACCAGGTACGATCGCTGGCGGGAGCCCACCATCGCCACCATAGCTCATGGGCGGTGCTTTCGCGGAGTGTCGCGATGGTGACGGCGTATTCAAGATGCTGCCATGTTGGCTCTCCCTCCTCCTTCGCATGCGTAGGCAGAAGAAGACGAGGGCTGCGAGGATGAGTCCCGCTCCGACGACTGCACCAATGACAATGCCCGCAATAGCACCTCCGGAGAGTCCGGATCCGGATCCCCCAGTGGCAGCTCCGTTCGAGGCAGTTGGCGACGATGTCGAAGTGCTGCTGGGGAACAGCGGAGGCATCGACACGGTAGTTGGTAGGTCAACACCCTGGCAACGTTGCTCCACATTGGAGTTCACACAGCACGAGCTGGTGGAGTTGGTCGTGCTGTCGGCACAGAAGGAGCACAGTCCCATCAGGTTCGAACTGTAGCCACACTCATCCGGTTCGTTGCGAACTGCTTCAATACAGCTGCCGCTCAGGGAGTTTGCCGGTAATGAGCAGCGGGTGAAGTCAGCCCGGATCTGAGAGTTTGCGTTGCTGCCAGGGGTGCCACACAACTCGGGAGTAGACACGACCTCCTGTTCACTGGTCGCAAAATCCGCCTGCAAATGTGTCAGCTGTCGATCTCTGATGTGATGAGAGAGGACGCACGCAAGCACTCGCACAGAGTGGTGTTGAAGCCGCGTCACTCAGACCACATGGCTCTCTGGAGTTCTGTACTATAGCGTTACAGAGGACTGTGGTCGTGTAGCGTGCATACAGGTCGGTGGTGTTGTTAAGATCAACGCTCGAGCAGCCTAGGACGTTCTGATATCTGCGCAGCCATCAGTAACGGTGTGCATACGATAGGTTGATGTGCCAAGAGATCAAGACTCACTGTCGTTGCGTGTAGGTAGTGGAGATGTAGGACCGCAATTGGTTGTCGAAGGACTGTACGTCTGAGACGAATGACAGGAAGGAACTACATCACATCAATTGGCGGTCCACTCGAGTCTTTCTTGGTTCAACCTACAAGTCGCCTGTCAAGTTTGTGCTGATCGATGCTTGACTGAAGGCTGGACATGTCGATGAGCCCTGCAGCGAGACGCAATTTGCTTGGGCCATGGTCCCAGGTACAGCAGCGGCGAGGGCGAGAAGAGTGACGGCGCCGGACGCGGTGCGCAATTGCTTCGGTCGACGGATCCTCTCCTTCGGTTGGCAAGGCTGGTCAATCGGTTTACATTGTCGAGCGTGCTCGCAGTGTCTGTGAGACATGGCGAGCTCTTGTCGCGCGTCTGCCCAATTCTCGGCGCGAGGCAGATCCGGGGTCGCGGGGCAGCGGTGAGGTTTGACGGCGACGAGGTACGGTCGATTCTAGGCGCGCAGCTTCACGACTCCATCCGAGGCTAGATAGGGCGTGTTGGGGCTAACGTGTATGCAAAGTAGGCTATTAAACTGGAGACTGCGAGAATTGAGGTTCTCGAGATCTACGAAAGGAAAGTGCCGGGCTCTGTCGCAACAGAGAAAGAGCGTATTGAGTGGGTAGCTGCGACGGGCGTGAGCCTTGAAGGAAGAGAACAACATGGGGGAGCAGTCCACGAAGAGAGCGCTGCACAGCTGCGGCCCACTAGCGGTTCGTGCAGGGACTAGGCCAATATGCCTGGTGAAGCCTGATTGGGCGCTCCCCTGCGCGCCGAAATGAGGTCCAGCTAAAATAATCTCTCCGGAAGCCTCAGACTCGTCTCACGTTGCCAGTCGATCGCTGCAGCTGCCTCGATTGCGGCTCTTCGTGCGGGATGGTGAACAGCTGTCAATGGCGATGGAGGTTGGAGTTGCAGTCACTGGACTCGTGTCACCTCGCGTCGGGAGCGAGCAGATGTCCTTGCTGATGCGAACGCTACACAGACCACGGAAGCAAGTAAGACAACACCTGCTTGCATCCAGTAAAGCATCTGCCAACTTCAGACGAGCCTTGTTGTTGCGCATCCTCGCCGTTGCTGTGGTCGCAGACACTGCATGAAGTCTGCTCTGTGCCTGATGAGACACGCCCGGATACCCGACAAGCCTCACCTCTCGTCAAACGCGCCGTCAAGCATTCGGTATATGCCATGCTGTGGTATTGCGCTGGGTTTGTCAGCCTTGCATTGCCGCGTATGCTGCCGCGCCTGGAAGGACGAGGTTGCATGATGCCTTGCATATCACTGTTCAGCGACGCGTCAGAGGCCTCCTCACTTCACTACACGCGTACAGCAGCCATGTGAGCGGTCAAAGAAACGGCTACGTCTGCCTGTGAGATGTTCCACAAGGCTGTTAGCGATGAGGTCGGTCGTTGATCTGCCGCTTCAACATCGTAACACAGCAACGGCGCCTTCCACCCCTGTTTGCCGTGCCGGCCGCGCCTGCCCAGGCGCATTGGTCCCTGAACCAAACTCTGTCCAATCTCTCACGGCGATCGTTACTTGCGCACAGCACTCAGCGTGAACAGACATCAATGCACATTTCGAGTGTGTCTGATGCTGCGATAGCGTCGACCGAACGTACAAGAAGGGAGTGCACCTCTCCTGAAATCGCAGCGTCCAACGCATCTGAACGACCTTCCTGTTCGGGCCGGATCTGTTCCACCAGACCGCAATGCTCTACAGCTAGCTAGGCGTTATCTTGGCATTTTGAGACTGCGAGTAACCAAAAAGGTCATAGTCTAAACATCTCGTTGCTATGGCTTTCATTCTGCGACCTTGTCGCTGCTTCTTACGCCCATTAGTGACATATCACAGGAAGAGAACAAAGATGCAGCTCTTGTAAGATACGGTTAATTACGATTGCTATGTGTAAGTGCGAAGGGAGCATGCCTCAGGCACTCTGTCCGTTCTGTTGATTTTCTTCTTGCGCACGCTGCTCCCTCTCTCTTGCGCTGAAACCATACAGCCTCTCATACTCTTCCTTTGCCTTCTTCTTGGCCTCTTCATCTTCCTCCTCCCTCTGTTGGGGAATGCCCAATGCCACTCCAGTGACCAGTCTCCAGATTGTAAAGCCCCAATTCATTAAGTAAAGTATGATCAAGAAGATCAGGAGCGCCGCTGCAAACCCGCGGAATGCATCAGAGTCAAGAGCGATGGAAAGGTTGATCAGTCCAGTGGTGTAAACGCCTATAGGTAGGTCAGTAAGCACTCTCATCGATCGACATGGACCTCGGACTTACCCATTGGGAAAATCATACTCCACCAAGTCAAGCTGTACGGCATCTTCCTCTGCACTGCTGCCTCGATGATCATGTACCAGGCCACCGTAATCCACATGAAACCAAACCCAAGAACCATCAGCGCAATCAGCTCGCTTGCAGCGGACACACTGCTCGCCGAGCTTGCCGTAAGCCAGATACCGCGATTGTAGCTCCCAAACAGACCCCTAGTATTCGCAGCCGTACTCAGCAGCTGAATAGCCGTGGCAAACTGTCCCAGCGGCCCAATCGTAACACAAAGACTCGGCAGCTTCGTTTTCATCGGCGGCCCCACAGCCAGCAACCGATGCGCGTAAATCGCATAGTACAGCAGACTCAAGAAGAATGCATATCCGATCACCATATAACTCGTGATGATAATCGGGATGGCGAGTCGCGCACTTATACCCACCGCGTACCTTGTCACAATGCCGCCCGTCGTCCCTAGCGTCATGACAGCGATCAAAGGCAGGAAGATGGCCGGTGAGAGCGACCGATCATTCGTAATACTCCGCTTCGCCAACACGATCACGCTCGCGCTGCACAGCACCACACACCACACCAGCCCGATCCACCACAGCACGTATGCCAGAATTGTTAGACGAAAGCCCCACGCCGTGGAGCAAGTAAGTGCGACCTGTGCTACGAGCGTCAGGTACGCGATCGCGGGCGCCCCCTGGTACGAGATCTCCTCAACCTGGTTAAGAGACTCGGACTTGACGTGGCGTGGGAAGGTGAAGAGGCGCGTAATGGCGAGCAACGAGAAGGTGGTGAAGAGGACGAGGTTGAAGACGAACATTATCGTGCTGATTATGCCGAGGCCGTTGAATTGCCACGGCAGAATATTCATGATGATCGATATGATGCCGGTGTCCATGGATATGAGGAACCTGGGGTGTATTAGTTGAAGCTTTGTCAAGCATCGCCAATGCTGTGCCCAGGACCGTTGTAGTGTGGCATCTTGCTTTGGGCTTCCTTCAAGCAGTGCAGATATAGAACGAGGCTTAATGAAGGCAAGAAGAAACGAGCGTTCCATAGAGGCGCAGATAAGAAACGCAGGTACATACCACACCGGGCTGAAGTTCTTTATCGCGATCTGCACTGCAGATTGGCGCTGCGGTTGTGGTTCGATGAACCGCTCTGGGCTTACACTCCCATTGGCTTGCGACATGGTGGCGGTAGGGGTGGTAGTCTCAATCCCAAAAGCGTCCAAAGGATAGAAAAATGCACCTCTGCGGGCCCTGAAACCCCTATAAACAACAACACCATTCTCGATGATGGCATTTTGTCGATGCGATTTTCGTGATGTAACTCGAGAAGTGACATCACAAGCACTAAGTTCGCCGGCTAGGCCGGAGCTAAGTCTCGCCATCTTGTCGCTATTACCATTAAACTATATGCTATTTCCAGTAACCAAGCCTAAAAAGTTTATTACCGTCTTGACATTAATTCTGACACAATTGACATAAAAGGGAACGTGTGCGCTATGATGGTACCCTTCAGGTTACTGCATCTCCGAGGGCTCGACTGAGCTCAGTTCCTGGCCTTCTTGCCTTTGGGCACGCGACACAGCCAATACAGGAACATCGCGCCGGCGACGTTGAATGCGACATACACCCAGAGCAGACCAAAGTCGCGCCAGCGCGTGTCCCAGTTCGCATTGATGCGCTGAAGGAACTGGTTGGTGCTGTCGAGTTGGCAGTATGAGCATTGTTCCGTTGCTTGCTCGTCGCGAAGGTAGCCACCAGCCATCGATATGTACTCTTGCATGTACTCAAGACAAGTTCCGTTGGCAGGCGCGAAGTGCTGGAACTCCGTGTCTGCGCAGTAGGCGGGCGCCTGGCCGAGCGTCGTTGACATGAAGCTGGAGACAAGGTAGGTGAACGGATTGACGCGGTACATGAAGATCCAGAACCGTGGTAGCGCATCCGGACCCGCAAGGATACCGCAGAAAGCATACAGCATGATTGATAAGAGCGTTGCGAATGCGCCTGCCACCTCCTCACTGGGTGATCCGGCGATCAACATATGGGCCAAGCCGGATGCGAAGAGAAAGGTAACAAGAACCAGCAGAAGTGTGTGGAACGACCGGATATCGACAGAGTTGGTGTACTCCATGTTGCGGTACAAGCCAACAGGGTAGAACCAAACGAGGAAGCAGAAGATTGCCATGATCTGGGCAATAATTAGCTGTCTGCTGTGGTGGCTCAGGTCCAGGGCAGCACTTACCGCATTCCAGGCCATTTCAATGATGATGTTGGACAGGACGAACGTTTGCCATGCGTACGTCTTCGACTGCCGTTCTCGAGCCTCATACAATGTCCGCTGTACCACGAATAACGGCATGATCTGGTAAATGAGCTGGATGACTACGAACAAAAAGATGAAAACACCAAACATCTGGTTCTGGAGACCTTGTTGAGTATTTTCACCTTTGAAGAAAGAGAAGCCAATAAGGAGCGAGCAGCCGACAGTGAGGATGGCTTTAGAATAGATGTACGAGGGAGTGCGCCAGTATTGCTGAGCAACGCGCATACCAACGGCAGTGAGCTGTGTTGTAAAGGATGCAGCGAAGGCTTGGTGGCTACCGTCAGTTGAGTCCATAACGGCAGAGTGCTGCTTGACAAGCTCCCGCAGTCTCAACAGCTCGGCTTGCACTTCCTTGTATTCCTGACTGTCCTTCCACACTTGCGGCCAATCGATGGTCGTCTGGGCGCCAGGGGCTGCACCGATGGCGGCCAGCATGTATTCCGCGGGATTGTCTCCAGCAGGACATTTGGGCGCGCCGTTGCGAGCGAAGTAATCCAGAAGAACCTTGGAGTCACGGCCAATGTCACCGAAGTAGACCGTTCGTCCTCCTTTGGCAAGGAGCAGGATACGGTCAAACCTCTGAAAGAGAAGAGACGAAGGCTGGTGGACGGTGCATAGAATAGCTTGGCCGTTGCGCGTGAGCTTCTCCATGAGGTCGCAGATCGACCAAGACGTTTGGCTGTCCAACCCTGAAGTGGGCTCGTCGAGAAACAACAGAAGCTTAGGCCTGGCGGCAAGCTCGACTCCGATGGTCAGACGTTTGCGCTCTGCGTAAGATCAGCATTTGAGTTCACTTGAGGAGTGTGAAAAACTTACGCTCAACGTTGAGACCGGATCCGGGAACACCAACAACGGCATCGGCATACTCTTGCATGTCTAGCAAGTCGATGACATGGTCCACGTATGCCAAACGCTCGTGGTGAGAGTACTCAATGGGCTGACGCAATAAAGCAGAAAACTCGAGGGCTTCGCGAACCGTGGACGTGGCCAGGTGGAGATCTTGCTGCATCGCATACCCCGTCTTGCGCTGGAAGCTTTCGTCGCGTTCACGTCCATCTACAAAAATGCTCCCGGAAATGACACCCATAGTTGTGCGACTCGCCAGCACGTCGAGTAGGGTTGTTTTGCCCGCACCAGATACGCCCTGTTCCGATGTTATCTCATATGCTCAGCTTCGTTGATCGTGAAGTCTTACCATGAGCGCCGTGAGTGTTCCTGGCTTTATCCAGCCATCGACCGAATCCAGGATCTTGCGGGTCTCGCTTTTAATTGGGACCTCGTAATTAACGCCCTCCCAATGGAAGACCGACTGCTGCTTCTGAACGTCGGGCGTAGATGTGCCGCTGTTGCCGAACTTTTCGCCCTGGTGTGCGGAATCGGTACCGGCCTCTTCGTCCGTACCTTGACGGCGTTGGGATTTCACCATCTTCGAGCGTCGAAAGACCAGAACCTCACCCTTTGAACGCTCTGACGCGACCAGTTCTGTCATAACCAGATGCGCGATGAACAGGATGATGGTGATGGCCACAATGATGCCGTAGTTTCTCCAACGGTTGATCCATTGGTATGCGAATGCTGTTTCAACGTAGGCAGTACCGCCGACAAAATCTAGACCGGATTTAGATCCTTGAACTGCGCATGCTCGCTGGTCAGCAGCGATATTCTCATATCCGGGTCCCGATGGAATGAAACTGGCGCAAGCGAATCGTCGATCGTGGAACTCGTTGACCATGACACTCTCGAAGCCATACGATACTGGGTTGATCCATCGAATCCAGCTTGCCCATCTGGAAAAAGTCAGCGCATGATTGCCAGGCTAAGAGAACACCATACCCTCTCATGTATTTGACTGGGATGGCGAAACCAGTGTACATGACGAGACAAAGCAAGATGATCGAGCTTGGCGCAAGGGCCTGCGCAATCGTCTTTGTCATACTTGCGAATAGGCGAAAAAACATGCTCATCGAGAGAGTCATGGTAAATGCAACCAAGTAGAAGAAGAAAAACGCTCCAGCTTCCCGGCGAAGGTTGGCCATAAAGTACAGTGTGCAGTTGACAACAAGACTGTTGAGGATCTTATACGGCCTGCACACAAATTAGTCCCAAGCCTCAAGAAGCCGGCATCGACACCTACATGTCCATGATCATCGACGCCATCGCCTCAGCGCTTGGATGGTAAAGGGCATAGCGATTGTGCTGTGCGCAACTTTAGCCTTCTGATCATCCAAGTTGACATGTGGTGACTTACCTTCTCTACGATCTCGCGCTTCGCATACAGGCTCATGATCTCCAGCATACTGCCAAAAGCGTTCAAGAGAACCATCATGAACAAGACACCTCCTCTCATGAAGAACGAGGATGTCGACTCTGGCAAGTTGTAAAAGATGGAGGCGATAATCAGAGCCTCAAAAAAATTGACGATGATCATGACAAGGGGCACGCTTGGATCACCTTTGAGTCTCTGAAATTCTCTCCACATGCAGAGATGGATCTGCTTCCAGTACGACAGCGTGTATGGCGACTTAGTGCGTTGCTTCGTCGACTTTTCCAATTTACGGGATGTAGCGAAGTGGTCGTGGCCGGGGCCTTTGAGCGGGTGGCGCTGTGTGTACTCTTCGATATCGCGCAACAATGACTTGCGTTCGGTGCTTTCTTTCCAGCGAACCGCAAAGTCATCTGAAGTACGGGGGGTCTTGTTCTCATATCCTGGCTTGATGCGACGTTCGGACGGCGATGTCATGGAGGTGAGAAAATCGGGGGTTGTTTGCGATTCTGGGCATTCGAAACCCAGGCGCTGAAAGTATGCTCGAGCTTCCCGCGCAGGCCCGAAGTAGATCTGTCGTCCTGAGTTGTGTCAACTTCAAGACTCCATTCAAAGATAGGTGTCTTTACCTTCGTAGAGCACCGTGACTTTGTCGAATACATCATACGCGGCTTGTGGGGCCTGGTAAATGGCCACCAGAGCCGAGGTCCCAAAAACATCGCACTGCGTACGGAGTGTTTTGCAGAATTCTACAGCATTTGCTGAGTCCAAACCACGAGTTGCTGTGATCTGTCAGTACAATGGACCCTTAGATAAAGCTATCGTCGCTCACAATTGTCCCAGCATTGCAGGGGCGCAAAGCTTAGTGTAGCCTCCGCGATGGTCACTCTCTTGCGTTCACCACCACTGACTCCTCGAACGAAGTCGTTGCCGACACGGGTGTTGATTGTATGGGAAATTCCGAACATAGCCATGACAACCTTGGAAGAATCAGCCAAGTCCATTGATCACTTGGAGAGAATGTACTCACATCGCGCAAATGAGCCGCGTACTGCTCTCGAGTCACTCCGCCCGGCAGTGTCCGGGGCGCACGGGCTAGTGCTGCAAAGTAGAGAGTATCACCGACACTGAGTTGAGGGAAGTGAGCATCGACCTCAGCTGTGTATACGGCCTCGCCTCGGAACGTGGTGTTCATATCAGATGCCGGAACACCCTGGTAGTTCAGGTAGGAATCTGGGCTGACTTGAAAGCCGTGGGTCTCCCCAGCGATTGTCTTGAGAAAGGTAGAGCACCCGGATCTACGAGATTTAGCACTTGCGCTGATAAGTCTAGAGCGAATCAACTTACCCGGGAGGACCAAGCACACAGAGTTGTTCACCAGGTAGCACCAAGCCGTCGAGATCGCGTAGGATCTCTATTTTCTGACTCCCCTTACCGAACAAAGCTGGAAGCTTAAGTATGGTATTGCCCACTGTTGACTGGAAGTCAGTTGGCGATCCCTCGCCATTCACACTAAGTCCTTGGAAAGCAAAGCCAGCCACGCGAGCAACAGCCTCGTCACTGCTATAGCGAAGCTCATAGAATGACTTGGCCCAGTCGCGTGCTCGAAATGAGT
This sequence comes from Phoma herbarum, assembly GCA_001599375.1. Taxonomy (NCBI): domain Eukaryota; kingdom Fungi; phylum Ascomycota; class Dothideomycetes; order Pleosporales; family Didymellaceae; genus Phoma; species Phoma herbarum. Next base: position 1,267,053 of record BCGR01000008.1, on the reverse strand, counting down.
CGCTTTGAGGATCTAATCGGCTGCCTTTTGGGGCCTCGAAGGGTGATCCATGGTTGCGTTGTGTCGATTGTGATGTGTACCTGCGGACTAGTTCGAGAATGTCGTGATCTTGCTGTGCCTCAAATTCTGCGACAGATGCTCTGCTCGCCGTCTTCGAACTTGAAGAAGACTCAAGCTTCGTGTTTTCTGCGAGTGCAACGTCTGCACCGCTCGCTTGCCGTGTGAAGGCTGCTGGGGCCGTCATGGTGACGGATTGGATGCGTGAAAAAGGGTGCATGTACCAGATAATAGTGCAGCGAGTATATATACTAAGTTCCGTTCATGATTTGCCGTTGCGTACGCAGAAGCTTGAGCACCACGGCCTCCGCGCTCTGTGGAAGATGTCAGAGTCCGCGAGCCCAGAAGAAGCCAAGCTTGTCCAATGACTCCTGTAACGCTCGTAGCGCTCTTACAGGTCGTTTCCCGGCTCATGTTCGCAAGAATTACAACGTACGGGCTTGCAGAAACCGCCGAATGTGCGGAGAGTTAAGAACGGAAGGCCAAGACGTCCGTTCACCGGGTGTAGAGATTATTGTGATTGGCCTTGCGATTTCTCGGGGGCGCGGGCGCCGCGGGCTCCGCGGCAATCTTTCGACAACGCCCACCATGAGCAATCCTGAACGACTATCGAGTGCAATTCCGCGAGAAGCCTAGGCAGAGCCTTGGCCAGAATCAGGCACCTACAGTCTGTCGATACTAATCGGCGTCATGATCCACAGCTTGAGGCTCAGGTACATCCATACATCCGGACGCCGGAAATAGAGATTGCGGCCTGCAACTGGACCAAAAGAGTATTTGCACCATGAAGCTTGCTGTAAAGTCTCCGCTTTATTTTATAACTTTCGTAACCCGTACTGACCTTTAGTAGTGCCTTCGCTGCAAGCGTAAGAAGGTGCGTCTTCACCCTTTTGCATCCATGGGACAATGCAGTCCGCAGAAGTTCTATTCTGTTGCAAAGTATCTGCAGACGAGCTCTGCCCACCTCGGCAAATTCTAATAGATCAACTGAGACAAATGTTCCAGACACTGACATTCTGCAGATCAAGTGCGACAAGGCTGATCCCATTTGCCATCAATGTATCACAGCAAAGACTGAGTGTCAGTACGTCGAACGGCGTCAGCGACCTCGACTGGCACAGCAAAAGGTCGCAGTCACATCCTTGAACCAACGACTTGAGCTCCTCGAGAGACAAATCGTGAATGCCAGACACCGTGGTGAGCTCCAGGGCCTTGTACCACCACGATCACCATCGACTTCAACGTCCGTGACTGCTTCCACAGAAATTGCTAACCAAAGTACGACCGCGCACTCTTCTCCGAGTTTGCAGCTCCGAGCGAATGAGAGCAGTGAGGACTCTTGGATCTATCGTATGGCCAGTGATACGAAGAGGCAATTCCAGAATCAAGCTACCCCAATCAACATACCAACGCCGCAAATCGATACTGACATGTTGGCATTGAATGATGCTCTGGAAGACCTTGCGAAGTTGAGGCTTCGGACCGAGTTGACTTGTCAGAGAGCCAGTCTGACGATTGCGCCTGAAGAAGCGAGGCAATGTATCGAGGCATTCATTGAGATGATGAACACCCTCGTGGTGCCAGACATCTTCGAAATCGCTTTGGACATCCAACTTCTGAGATCTCTGCCAAACATCATCGGCTCGCCATATATCAACGTGGATGCGGGAGTACACGTAATGTATTACTGTGCGATCCACTACGGCCTCTGCCATATTCGTGGGCCTGGACACGCGCATACGCAGGCTGCATACCTCAAAGCGCTTGAGCATGTCCCGGCGTGGCTAGATACGCCCACTGAGACAGACATGGACGGATACACAGCAGCAATGGCCGCATGGGTGGCTATCAACAATCTGGACTATCAGCTATCGTGGAAGTTTCACTGCAAAGCATGTCATTGGGTTAAATCAAGAGGAGTCGATAAGATGGACGTAACTCCTGCCATGTCGGTGGAGGAGGAACAGAAGCGAGAGTCGATCCGTTATCTTTATTACCACATTCTATCGACAGACTGTCTCTTTCGTTTATTCTACAACAAACCTACTATAGTAAGTGGATCTGTCCCATCGATCTGAGCATGTTATTCGATTAGAGATTGTAGACGGCGATTAACCAAGCTTCCAGTTGCGATGGGACCCTGATAAGGTTAAGCCACCGAGTGTCATGACTTCAAAGAACCTGCATCCTTCTCCCACACAGGTAATGATATCGTGCGTTTGGACAAGCTATACAGGTGAGCACAGTCCGAATATTGAAGCGATGCACATTGAGCTGAACGTACTTTTCACACAGCCAGGTCTGTCGAAGTTGTCAACTACATGGATAGTGCAGATCGCAAGGATACTGAAGTATCTTCAAAAGTTGAGGATTGCTGCAAGAAAATGGAGGCCTTGGTCTTTGAGTGGCGAATGGAGGCTGTCCTAGCAGACACCACTATCCGTCTCCCGCTTCGGTGTCTTGTTGCTGATCACGTCATGAACATTTACGCAGTCATCGTTGGACTCAAACGGCTTGCAAATCGCGTCTACAAGGTCACCGCAGTTGACGAGATGACAGTTCGTGCCGCACGTAAAGTCGTCGGTACCTTACTAGAGTTTGAGCAAGAGGGATGCCTCGCCGACAGGAGCAACCCGGATCCAGTCAGATACTTCTGTCAGTAAGTCTTACCTCTCCTTTTCTGCCTCCAACAGGCTTGGACACCTTCATGCTTGGCCATTGAACATGCAAGTCATACGGAGACAAGTACTGATATCACCCAAGACCATCTCAGACTTCTAGAGTGCGGCTCAAAGTCGGCTTCTTCTCTGAAAATCTCAATCCAGAAATACTAATGTATGGACACAGCTTCATACTTTTCTACCCCTTTTGCGCCGTCTTCACCCTCTACGAGTACATTATAGCATGCACAAACCCAGATGAGTGCGAGGAGGACGTGCGCCAACTCGAACAGATCGCCGAGGCCATGGAGCACACAAGCCAGACAATCCGTCCAGATCTTGAGCCCTTTACAAAGACCATCAAAGCACTCAACAAAGTCTCCCGCACGATACAAGACAGTCGAAGGAAGAGACCGCTCAGTGCAGATGGCCATCCCGCAAATATGAGCAGCCGCCAGACCCAGCCCGATAATCTGAACACTTTGTCGATACCTGATCTTGACCCGTCAGCTTTCGACACATTTCCTGACTTCCCAATGACTATGGATGGCGATCCAGATCCGCTTGGCTTCGTGCGAGCTATGGAGAGTGACTTCATTGGCCGCAATTGGCACGAGAACTGGTGGGATACGAGCGGCGGATTGGACACGGGGATGAACTATATGCCCTCAAATAGATGAGGCGCGATTGTAGGCTGGAACACAAGTTCAATTGTTGCTTGGATCATAATGTGATATGTACGCTGCTCTTGATTCGACCCATCTTTAGCTGTCTTGTGTGGCCTTTCGACTGCCGAGTGTAAAGTGCTTGGGTGAATTCTAGATGCAGAGCTTAAGAGCTATTTGTGCTACTGCAAACGAAACACCTACTTGGATCGTAAGCAAAGACAAAGACACATCAATTATTTTGGGCCCTGACGCTGCCTAGAGGTATACGGTCAGTCATGGTCAAGGCTGATTGTGTTTGGGCATTCTGTGGTCTTTTATCGTCGGTTCCGCTGGCGGGACAACAAGACGAGCTGATGTAGCCGCCTCTGACAAAACTTTAGCCGTTATAGCGTATTCAGCACTTGGTGCAGTTTTGGAGATTATCCAGAGCGGACAGGAAGAACGACGCTGATGTGGTCCATAGCGTCGAATGTTTCGGTGCTATCTTCCATCACTGAACCACCTGACCTTTAGGGCGGCACCGAAGCACATACTTTGGACGTAAGCTACTTCTGTAAGCTTAGATTGATAGTGTTCATGCTTTGTGTGCCCCGCTTTGACGCCGGGCTGCGATACCTTCGGCTGAGACCGGCGAACCTCACCTTGGTCAAAACTCATTGAAACTCGATCCCAAATTTGATATGATTATATTTTATTTTGTGCTCCATCTTTTCATCAATCAGGGTGAGGTGGCCGAGTTGGTTATGGCGCCAGGTTAAGGCTTCTACTCCTTAGCATTGCTGAGCAATCAGCTTCCTGGTCACGAAAGTGGCGCGGGTTCGAGTCCCGTCCTCATCAGCATTCGTTCGACATCAGTTGAGCACCCCAGGATAATTTTTTGCTGAGGTCTGGGTGTTGTAGGGTGAAGGTATGAATCGCGCTACTCAACGACGGGACATCAGCTCTACCACCACAACCATTGATTTTTGATAAGATTGTCATTCTCTTTGGCTTGTCCTCATCAGAATTTGTTGAACAGTGAATGAGCACTACAGGATTTTTTTGCGCTGCGTTGGTCTTCCTGGTGCAGGGAGATGGAAGCCTAAGCGATGGGCCGAGGCATGTCACTATAGTCGAACTCCAAATTTTTTTGGTGGTCTTGAGCTGTTCAATCTTGGAGTGATCGTGTGCTGGAAGTATTAGTGATGTTAATGATCATCTTGGAGTCGTCGTTCTCGTCGAATCAGCGTCTTGAATCATCGTCTACTTGTCACGCCCACTCGTACATCGGGATCTCACCTCGACAAAGTGATTGAACAAAAAGTATAGCGAGTGACAACATAATCATCATTTCGATATATCGTAAAACTGGTATGGAGGTGGGCGCTTCCTCGGCCCTGGTATCATCCATCCTGAAGCCGTAACGCCGTAAGATGCATACTATTATACAATGCTTGCCGAATATGGAAAGTCGCCAACTCATTCCATCACTCTGTCCTTGGCTTCTTAACGGGCAGCGCTGGCACCTTGAAGCCCGCTGCATCAGTCTTGCCACCAAGTTGTGTAAAAGAACCTCCCTTGAACCAGCGGTCTTCCTCGGCCTTCCGCTTGCGGTTGGCTTCCTCACGAGCTCGAGGATCGACCAACTCCAGACCTTGCACAGGCGTGAAAGCAACGGAGCTCATACCAGAGCCTTGGAGACCAACACCACCAGTCCGCAGACCCTGCGCGCGGAAGCTTGTAGCCGTTCCACCAGCGCCAAAGCCCTTGAGCGAAGACGCAGCACCGAGCGTTGTATCGCCACCCCAGCCGGCACCCTGCTTCTTGGAAAGCTTCGCTCTTGTTTTCGGGTCGATCTGCTGTGCACGCAGTCGGCCTGTGTCTGTGGCACCAATCATGCCCATACCCTTTGTTGAATCGCCATAGCCCACTTCTTTCTCTTCCTTGCCAAATGCCATCCTATTCTGTGCCTTTCTGATCTCAGTCATGGCAGTTGCTTCCTTGGCCTTGCGAGCTCTTCGTCCACCGCGCTTCCGTGCAGGCTTGTCGTCAGGCGCAGGAAGGGCGCGGACTCCCTTGTTGGCAGGGATTTCGGTCAGCTTGTCGAGACGTCGTTCGCATTCGTCTTTTAGCTGGCGCCCGGTGGAGCCGTCAGGCGCCGAGTGAACCATGTCGACACGGGCAGCCAGAATAACTTTGGCGGAAACAATACGCAGGCCCTGCTTCTTGAGATCGGGACGTATGGCCTCGAGAATCGGGCTGTGGTAGAGGAAGCCCTGATGCCTGATTCCAATGTTGGTCGCTAGACCCAGTCCACTTGCTTTGTTCGATCCCAATGGCGCGATATTGCAGGCTGGTGTCTTCGCGAGACCGGCGAGGCCTCCGGCGTAGTTGATGAGCTGTGCGGCAGTAAGAGAGCCAATGAGCTCTGTGAGATTCGGCGCAAAGACGCTCATACGAGACTGGACGTAGTCGGTGAGGATGTGTTTCGATTTGTCGAGGCTAAGAAGGAGCTTGCAGGCTGTCATGATGGCTGCAAGCTCGATGTCCTGAAGCTCTCGCCCTCCGGCTCGGGTGGCTTCGACTGTGATGACCATGAGAGACGGCGCATCCAATATGCTCTTCAGTGGTGCCCCAACAATGTTGTCCGTGTCTTGCGCAATCGTTTTGATATCGTTCAGCGGTCGATTGCCGAGGATAGCGACAGTCTTTGCATAGTCGACGGGGTTCTTGACGAGCTCTTCGAGGTATGGGAAGCGTAGCGAGTAGTTGTCGCGGATGAACTTGTGTACCGCCTGGACTTCGCCATCGATTTGAGTAGAGAACTCGTTTGCCTCCTTCAACAGCTGGTACTCGGGGTTCTCTTCGATCGACTCGCCGTCCATCACTTCCTCCATCTTGTCTTTGACTTCGTCAATCTGCTGCAAGATTGGGTGTAGATTTGCCATAAGACTTTGCGCATTTCTTATGTCTGCTGGTCCTTTCTCCTTCTTTTTCCCTTCTTTCTCAGCATATTCTGCCTCCTCGTCTACCATCTCCTCGTCCTCGCCATTCTCCGGTTCTGGTGAACCAAAGTCGCCGCCAGCGAAATCGTTCTCGAGATCCGCAACATCCTCATCGCCCGAATCCGCAAAGTCCGCGAGGAGCTCTTGTTCGAGTGTCGCCATAGCCGTTGCTATTCCTCCTGAAGTTCGATGGCTGGCAAGGAAAGAGAAGGCGCGCTTCACAGCTAAGAAATCACCGCGGAAGTGACGCTAGCGTGGGCACGTGCGCCTGCTGCCTCTGAATTTCCATGGTGCCATGCTCTTTCACAACGACAATCCTCAAAACCAACTTCGGTCAACAAGCGTACGTGACGCAATAAGCTCCCACCAGCTGGGCGGTACGAATCTCGCCTCTTCCTACATCTCGAGTCCAAGCGAACGACCGCAATCATGGAGGCGCGAGGACCACCACGCGTCAAGAACAAGGCGGCCGCGCCTATCCAGATCAGTGCCGAGCAGCTGCTGCGCGAAGCAGTTGACCGCCAGGATGAGAAGCTCAAGGCGCCTACGCAGCGCTTCGCGGATATGGAGGAGCTACACGAGTTTCAGGGCCGCAAAAGGAAGGAATTCGAGGACTATGTGCGCCGCAACAGGATCAACATGAACAATTGGATGCGTTATGCCTCTTGGGAACTCGAGCAGAAGGAGTTCAGACGTGCGCGATCCATCTTCGAGCGTGCGCTGGACGTTGACAGCACGTCAGTGGCATTGTGGCTACGATACATCGAGTCTGAGATGAAGCACCGCAACATCAACCATGCGCGTAACCTTCTCGACCGTGCCGTTACCCTACTTCCCCGTGTCGATAAACTTTGGTACAAGTATGTCTACATGGAGGAGACTCTCGGCAACATCGATGGTGCGCGCTCAGTATTCGAGCGCTGGATGCAGTGGGAGCCCGAGGAGTCTGCATGGTCGTCTTACATCAAGCTCGAGAAGAGGCATGGAGAGTTCGAGCGCGCCAGGGCAATCTTCGAGCGCTTCACCGTCGTACACCCCGAGCCGAAGAATTGGATCAAGTGGGCCAAGTTCGAGGAGGAGAATGGCACGAGTGACCTGGTCCGAGACGTGTATGGCACTGCTGTGGAGACGCTCGGTGACGAGTTTATGGATGAGAAGTTGTTCATGGCTTATGCCAAGTTTGAAGCCCGATTGAAGGAGACGGAGCGCGCAAGAGCTATATACAAGTTTGCGCTGGACCGCATGCCGCGCTCGAAATCTGTCAACCTTCATAAAGCATTTACCACATTCGAGAAGCAGTATGGAGACAGGGATGGCATCGAAGACGTCGTTCTGTCAAAACGAAGAGTGCATTACGAGGAGCAGATCAAGGAGAACCCCAAGAACTACGATGCGTGGATTGATTTTGCGCGATTGGAAGAGACCTCGGGCAACACGGACCGCGTAAGGGATGTCTACGAACGAGCCATTGCGCAAATACCTCCCACACAAGAGAAGCGCCACTGGAGAAGATACATCTACCTTTGGTTATTCTACGCTGTTTACGAAGAATCAATCACCAAAGACACCGACCGAACACGCCAGATCTACCAAGAGTGCATACGATTGATCCCGCACAAGCGCTTCACTTTCGCCAAACTCTGGCTTATGTTTGCTCACTTCGAGGTTCGTCAGTCTCAGCTCACGGCAGCACGGAAGCTTCTTGGCCAGGCAATCGGCATGTGTCCCAAAGACAAGCTCTTCAAGGGTTACATCGAGCTTGAGATGAAGCTCTTCGAGTTCACGCGCTGTCGCCAGCTCTACACAAAGTACATCGAGTTCAACGGATCGAACACACAGACCTGGATCAAATTCGCGGAACTCGAGCGTGGTCTTGACGATCTTGACCGCGCACGTGCGATTTTCGAACTTGCAGTCGAAGAGCCACAGCTCGACATGCCGGAGTTGCTCTGGAAAGCATACATCGATTTCGAAGAGGGCGAAGGCGAGTACGAACGCACACGTGCGCTGTACGAGCGCCTGCTGGAAAAGACAGACCACGTCAAGGTCTGGACATCATGGGCACAACTCGAGATTGGCATTCCAGATTCAGAGGCGGAGGAGAACGAGGAGGAAGACAAGCCTGTCAGCGACGCAGCAAAGGCTCGTGCTCGCGCTGTGTTCGAGCGTGCCCACAAGCGCATGAAGGATAAGGATCTCAAGGAAGACAGAGTCGCGTTGCTCAACGCGTGGAAGAGCTTTGAGGCTATCCATGGTAGTCCCGATGACCAGGAGAAGATCGACAAACAGATGCCCCGTAAGGTCAAGAAGAGGAGAAAGCTCGACGACGACAGCTTCGAGGAATATGTCGACTATATCTTCCCTGCGGACGACGAGAGCGCCGCGAAGTTGGCAAAGCTCATGGCCAATGCGGCGAAGTGGAAGGCGGCGAAGGCTGCCAAAGAGGCGGAAAATGGCGCTTAAGAGAGCGATTTGTAGGATTCAATTGTACACTGGAGCGCTTTGGCATACGCTCTGCCAACGTCATAATCACTTTCATCATTCTCTTATTAGGACACGAACGTGCCCTTCACAAGAGAAGTCGCCTTCACCTCGGCAGGTTCACTGCCAGACGATTTTAACAATCACGTCCCATGTTCCAGCTCCCCTCACCCAGATAACGACCGCCGTTTCTCGTCTAAATCTGCGCACCGCCAATATGGACGGTCTCCCACACGAAAAGGTCAACATAGTAAAAGACCTGATCGACATGATCAAATGTAAGGCGAGCTTGCTCCGCAGACTCAAGTTCGGTTGAACCTGTATCGATAAGTGTCTCATGAATATGTGGATCAGTTATACATCTGTCGAGGGGTGCTTGTCATTACTGAGACGTTGATATCGCAGCCGTTGAGTTTTTACACACAGGCAGAAGAGCACTTGCCACAGGCACTGCTCATCCCGATCTCCCGCAGAAAAGGAAATCCAGCCCTGGTAACATGTAACCGTTCGTTAATCGTTGTCTGTCTTGACCTGGGTTCGATACATCCACGCTAATAACCAAGACCGTAACGCTTAGGCGTCAGGAAAGAGCACCCCGACCACCTCATCCACAATCGTGTACACTAAATGCGTATCCAACCTCTCATTGTTCAACATGCCCTCCAACCTCCTGGCCGCAATGACCGCATTCTGTCTCCCCACCACACTGGACGCCAACTCAGGAATCAGCGTCTCTAGCACAGCCTTAGCCTCGCGTCGTGACTTGTCCTTATCCTTCTGGCTCCTGGGCTGCGCGTTCGGGTCTGCTTGCTTCATCCGTCCACCAGGCCACATCGAGTCAGCGAGTTTGTCGACATAGCCGGCGACCGCGTTGGCGGATGTATATGTGGTAAATAGATCGCGGATTTTGCGTTCGATCGTGCCGCCGAGGAGCTGGTGCAGTACAACGACAACCGCCCTACCTCTGAGCCAATTGTTCTGCGCATTCAGGCTGAAAACCTCGAGAAAAAGGTCGCAGATGGGTTTGACGAGAGGTTCAAGTTCCTTGTTCTCGAAGGCAAGGAGCTCGGCTTCAGCCTCCGCATCGCCAATACCAAGGCCCGCCTCGAAGCCTGGAGGAGCGTTGGGGTCGCTTTGCTGCGAGGCAGCGAGCTGCGTTGTAGCTGCTGAAATGAGGTTCTGGCCTGCGACGCTGAGCTGGTCGAGGACAGGGATGTTGCCGAGGAACTCTTCCATGCCGTCGGCTACGGAGCTGTAGATGCGTGACACGAAGTCGTTTGTCTCCGCGGGGTTCTTGAGGGTGTCGGCGGGATTGATGGCGGAGGCGGAGAGAAAGGAGCGTAGTTCACGGCTGCGGCATACGGAGGGAATTTGCAATAGCTCGCGGAGGTACTTCTCCAAACCGATGCGTCGTTTATGCAGGAAGTCCTTCTGCAGCTTGAGCATCATTTGCCGCCTCGGGAAGTCCAGACTTCGGACTTGAGGGAACTTCGCACGAAGGTTTTTGTGCAGCTCGTGAAACTCACTGTAGCGCCGAGAGATAACCCATGTAGCGGCTGGCATCTGGTCGCCTGCTTTTCGCTTAACTTCAATGACATCTGTGTCTCGGTAAGCAGCTATTTAGTCTCGGGGCGAGAGGGGCTTGAACTTACACATGGCATACTCCTTACCGTCCTCCTCTGTACCGACCATGATGGATTGAATGAACACTGTAGCGCGGCCGTACAGACTATTGTCGCTCTCTTGGACGATGTATTGTTGCCGCTGCAATTCCTTTCTTTGGATCTCCCTCTGCAAGCTCGCCTTACTCTTCCGCAGAATCCGCAGCTCAGCAGCGTTATTCGTTAACTCTGCCTTGCTCGTCAGTGAGTCCACAATGGACTCTTGCGTGACGAGACGTTCGATGTCTGCGGTCAACGCATCAATTGCCTCTGCAAGACCCAAGTCTCCGGGCGCCGCCTCGTGGATGTCTTCATCATCGGTCTTGTTCGGATTGGGCGACGTGTCTTCAACCTCGTCTTCGAGGAACTTCTGTTCGTCGCCAAAGAGGTCGTCGTTGAACACGCCGCGGGTGCGGGGAGCGCCAACGAGTCCCAGTGACGCGATGCTCGGCTTCTCGCTCTCCCTCCTGTTCTGCATTGCAGGTCTCGGCGATATGGCTCGCGGGGTATCAATCGAGGCCTTACGAGAATCATTATCCAGCGGTGACTTCAAAGTCGGGTCATAGAATATCGAACCTTCAGGTTCATCCATGATATCCGTCAGTGCTGCATGCATGGCATCTACAACCTGACTGTTGGCCCCGTTGGCGTGATTCTGGCCAGAATCAGAATCTAGGCTGGCTGTCGACTGTACCATTGTGTCTGTGTCGTAGTCGTCGTCGAATAGTGGTGAGCGGAGGGTGTTGGGGGACTGCACGTCCAACGATCGTCTGAGCGGTGGCTCGAAGTCCTTGATGATACCCTGGCTCTTGAGGTCGGAGGATGAAGCTACTGCGCGGCGCAGGTCGCCTGCTGGTAACTTGAGCATAGGCCGCTGATTCGACTGCGACCTTTGCATAGCTGGGGCTGCCATGGAGGGGTTGTCAAGGGTCTGAGCAATGGATTGCATTGCTACGCTCCTGCTCGGATTTGCCGCCTCGTCCATCGCAAGCCATTTGTAGTACAAATTCGACCTCTTGAAGCGTCTAAAGTATGGTTCCTGAAGTTGATCGTATGCGTCTGTCTGAGCCCGAAGTAGAGCGCGCCGCGCGTCCTGGTATTGTTGTGGTGTGGCCTTCCGTCCAGCCTTGAGAAATGTGGACACTGCTTGCTTGGCTTCTGGCAGGATCTTCAGCTCTGGTTTTGAAAGGTACCCATCATGGATCTGTGCAATGTCTGCGCGGTCTGACTCGGTCCACGCAGGTAGTGGGCCGCTGTGCGCCGGAGGCTCATCATCATCCAGCTCATCCTCAAGTGGATTGCGGAACCCGTCAACGACGATCCAGAACTGTACGAGTCGCATGAGATCCGCTTGATCCATGAATTCCATAAAACAAGACAGACCAGATGCGTCGTACAGCACCTCACGAAGAGACGCATTGGCGAATCGAGACGAAGTCCTCTTGTGTTTTGGCTTTTCTTTGGCAGCGACTTTGGCCCGCACTGAACCACCAGCGCTCAGGTTTGTGACCTTCTGGTCGAGTATGCTGCGTGCCGTCTCCAAGCGTCGCAAATATACCGCATCCTGCCCCTCGACGTGGGAGTCTTTCCGCAGCTGGCTCGATATCTCGCTGCGAAAACGGCGAGCGTCAGCCAGTGTATTTGTTTGCCTGATGGCGCGAATGAACTTCTCGAAGCGGCGCTCATTGTCGCCAGGTGCAAGCTTGGGGAATTGGACGTTCTTGGGGATCTTCGGAGAGGCAGGCGTCTGCTGATCGAGGGCGGCGCGGAGTTTGCGGACGGTCTTGCGTTCCTGGAGGAGTGTGCGGCCCTGGGAGTATCAATGACTGTTGCAGAGGTGGACCTGAATTGACCTACGTAGCCCTCCATGAGCTGATTCCACATGTCCGGATCAGCAACCATTTGCATGACTGGCGACAGAACCGCGCACGCCACCAGCTCCTTGACCAGTACATTGACCGCAGGACTCGTCATCATGCTCGGCGGCAGAATCTTTGGGAGGATCCTCGCGACCAGCCCGCGCAGATGCTGCTGCTGGATCGGCTTCGTGTTCGAGTACGCCAAACTGGCCGCGGGATGCAGCCTGCCCTCCTTGTACTTGGCCGCGATCGCAAGATCCAACTCCTCGCTCTCCGTGACATTGCGCATCAGCTTCCTCCCCCTGACAATCTGCTCCGCCTCATAGCTCGCTCTCAGATGCTCCGTGATGATCGGAATCAGCCGCGAGACCACTATCTCGACCATGTCGACAGCCAGGATGCGGTCGCGCAGCTCGCCCAACGCCGCGCGCAAGCACCGGTCAATCTCATTGACGAATGTGGGGCTCTTGCTGATGCTGCCGTACCAGCTCTTGACGAAGTCGCGCAGGATCAGGCCGATCAAGACGTCCAAGCTGTCGCTCACCGCAAACGACGCGGGGTACAGAGGCTCCATCATGTACTCGTTGCGCTTGGTGAGCGCCTCGACCTCCTTCTTCCAGCGTTCCGGGCGCACGAACGCCGCGTGTCTCGCTCCATAACTCCTCTCATTGTGAATTGGCCTCTCTTTCCAGGCGACGGTACTCCAGGCCGTGGAGAACGTCAGCCACGCCCCGCAGGCCAGCGTCGCGAGTGCGCCGGCGACGAACGCATAGGGCAGGTAGTGCAGCTTTGGCTGCCAGTGGGTCAGGTAGCCCCATGCGACGAATATGGCGACGGCGGCGAGGACTACATCTCTGCGCTTCAGGGCCATAGTCTCTTCTTGGCGGGGCGCATCTTGCGTGGGTTGCGGAGGAGTCGGTGAGGTTGACGTCGGCTGCGCCAACGCCGCGGTAGTGCCCCACTTATCTGAACAGGAGATAAGTTGCAGTGATTGAGAGGTCGACGACGTGGAAGAAGTGAGAAATGCGTTCCTGAAGCACGTGTAGTGTCTCAAAACCAGAAGGAGTCAGCACCGTCAAAGTCGGTTGGGAATGGACAGTCACGACTCAGGAAGCAAGCAACTCGTGTATGCTTCCTCTGCACTCTTGAATTCAGCTTCATTGCAGCTTGGTATCTCTTTTGAACGCCCAAACACCTTCCATGCAAATGCAAACGCAGACGCGCCATCTAGAACTTCTGCCTACCCAGCGTGGGCTGCCAGTCTAACGGATGCGTTTCCTCCGTCGCATTATCATCCTGCTTCCAGATCTGTATTGACTTGTCCGAACCACCCACAATCAGCCTCAATCCGGTTCGGTCGTACGTCGAGCACATAATGCCAGCCTCAGCATCCAGCGAACCGGGCTGTGCAATCTGCTCCGTGTGCTGGAAGCGGTGGCCCGTCTTCCAATCCCAGAAGGACATTGAACCGTCGTCACCACCCGAGAACATGACATTGTCTTCGTTAACAGAGAGCGTGTTGACGATGCTGTTCGCGGGCTGGAAATTGAGCATGAAGTCTCCTCGCGGACACATCCATTGCTTGATCGACTGCGACGAACCAGAAGCGAACGTGAACTCTTTGGGGTGGAGTGCCAGTGCGCGGACGGACTTCTTGTGGTGTGTTAGCACCGTCTGTGTCTTTCCGGCTGCCAGATCCCAGAGACGGATGGTCGAGTCCATGGACCCTGTGATGACCTGAGGATCCGCCTCTTGTGCCTTGATGCTGGAAATTGTGCCCTTGTGACCGCTGAGAACGTGCACGTTTGTTCGTGTGCGCATATCCCAGACTCTTGCTACGCCGTCACGGCCACCGGTAATCAAAACGTCAAGTGTGGGGTGGAGTGCGAGTGTGTAAACACCGCTAAGATGTCCGTGGTAGTGACGGATGACCTTGTTCGTTTCCAGGTCCCAGCACTTGACCATCTTGTCTTCACCGCAGGAGAAGAGATACGGGTGTCGCGGCGAAATTTCTAGGCCACGGACAGCGCTGATATGTCCGGTCAGTGTAAGCTTCAGCTGGCCGCTGGCGAGATCCCAAAGTTTGACTGGGAATCATTAGCAACAGGACAAGCACAATCAGTGGGAAAGTACGCACTGGTTCGATCTGCTGCACCACTGGCAAAGAATCTGTTGTCTGGGTCCACAGCCAGCGAGCGCACCCAACCCATATGGCCTGCCATGACCCTTGAAACCTTCCAAGGCTGATGCCACTCGGGCTTCGTCTGCCTGACTGTGTCCTTGCGCACTAACGAGCTCGATGTCGCATTTCTGCTCGGTGTTGGTCCGTTCGCATTCGGAGCTGCACCCTTCCCTCCAGATCTCAATGTCAGCGCCATTGATTGCGCATCCTTCGCTTTGTCTGCCTTCTCTGACGCGCCTGCGATCATCTTGCGCATCTTGGGGTCTGACGCCTGCTCTTCTGCATTTTGGTTCTTGATCTTCTTCCGTCGCTCAGCTGCTGTTGAAGCTGCGGCGGCCATCTTAGCAGCCAGCGCTGGAGGCAGTTCGCGCACATGCTCGTACTCGTTTCGTATGCGCGCGGCAACGTTCACCTGGTCTGCCGCCGTGGATGGCGCAGTTGTCGTGGCAGTTATAGAGAATGCCGAGTTCGTCGCATGATCCAGCGCGCTTGGAGACGCGAAGTCTGCTGCAAAGATCTCTCTTGTCCTTTTGGCTGATGCGCGTACGAGCTGCTCGGTGGAGCTTGGAATTGGTGCCGTTGTCGCCATCGCGTGATGTGGTAACTGTTGTGTATGCGCTTTCCAGGTCTGAGAGGGCTTCACAATAGCTTGAAGTAATCCACGGTGTCCTGGAGTTGTTCGCGAAGCCGTTGAAATGTGAATAGCGGCGTACAGCTCGATGATGATTTCCTTAGCGTGACTGCCAAAGCATAGGCTTAGTCATCTATCGATTAGCTCGAGGAAAAGCGCACCAACAAAGATGGCGCAACATGTGAGGCTGATCTCGATATTGAAGGGGTTCAACTACAAGAAGGCTGCACGCTCCTTGATATCGTTCACTTCGAAGAAATTTAATTCACAACCGATGCATTCTACTTTGGTCTCATACTCAGACGTGCTCCATGAAGATACACCCTGACATCAGTTGCGTCAAGCCATGCCCTCAAATGCCTCAAGCGACAATCAATTTCTACCTTTGGATGTTGACATAAAGGTCTCCCAAGCAGAGCAAGTGTAGTGTCTCGAGCTAGATGCTTCCTGAAGCAAACCAGGTCGGTACTAAGCCAGGCAATCACCAGCCCAAGAGCCATAGTCCGGATCTTCAGCAGATGTGGCCAACAAACCTCACAAGCACATCACCGTATGGATAGCTCCACGACGTGGAAGTGGGCAATACGAGCGACCGCAAAAGTCGCCGCTACCAAATTTCTGGGATCCGGCTGAATCTGCTACTGCGTCACAAATGGTTAGCTCCAACATACCGAGCTTCCTTTCTGGCTCGTCTCGTTACATCAAATCTCGCCGACGAGGCTGCAAGCCGTACCGACTTAGTTGCGCTGCAACTCGTGTGTCTCCATGGACTTCGCAATGCGATTTCAAAGAAACGGGCTTCAATTGAATGCGCAGTTCGAAGTCAGCTCGAGTCAAGTGTTCGGCAACCCCAGATTTCCCCAGGTTCTTGTGCTTGTGCTGGGGTTCATGTAGACGCACATGCTGCCGAGGGACCCTCTCGAGTCACAACAAACGAGCCGTCACACCCGCCATCATGGATTGCATTTCGATCGACAAATACACGTTGCAGTCTTTCCAAAGATGGCTTGATCTACAGGAAACACGACCGTCATCGACTGTCACAATCGCAACGACAAATGTACTCCTCACCATGGTTCACAGCTTGAGGCTGCTGACGCAGGTACCAGTACGGCGCAAGCGCAAAACTCACGAGACATTCGCCGGCTATTCCGGAGGACTGCAAGCCACTCACTAAGTCCTGGCGCATTGAGGCCACCAAGTGTAACATCAAGGCGTGCGGCGCGGGAGCGTCATTCACTCTACGACTGGCCCGGTTCCTGCTCGAATAGGTGCCCCCCGGGAGAATGACCATGAACGGAGCGCTGTATCAGGTGTCTACCCCACGACAGATTGTCAAACAAATCCTCCTCAACAACTTTGTTGGGCTTGAAGACAAGGCGTCTTCGATTGGACTCACATTGTTCCCTCTTTGTTCCCACAAGATGTTGCTTTTGAGTACGCGCGAGCTTGTGAACGGCCAAGCCACCCCGGATTTTCTGCATCACGCCATGCCAAAACTAGCGCCCGCCGCGATCAACACCTGCAGACCACTCACGGCACCACACCAATCAAGTAAGACTTGTGGCGTCTGGGGCACCGGTCTTGGTCTCTTAACAAGAATACACCCCCGTCCCGCTCCCCGCGCAACGACTTCAGACGTAAGAGCGCAGCGTCTACGGCCAATCAATTGAGACCTGATGCTCGCTTTGTGCCGAGACAATAAAAGGGATTGCTGAGGCTATCCCAGAAAGTTTGCGCACTTGAGAGGGAAGGGCAATTGCTCCCGCACTTTGCTCGTTTCCATTCGCTGCGATGACATTTCGTCTCGGCGAGCAGGCCTTTCCCTCGATCCAGCCCAGACACGTCTCGAGGGATCTCCCAACATCCCCAGCTGTCGGACGTCAATGGCAAAGAGCATGTGACAATGATGGCCGATGGATCTCCTGAATACGAGGTATGCCCTGGTCAGGGCAAACGCATATTGCATTGACGTATAAAGCGCTGCCTTTTCATCAGAACCTCTTCAAACAAACCACCGTTAACACAATCAACGTTCATTCATTCACCCGCTAAACACCACACAAACGCCAAAATGAAGACCTTCGCCCTCACTTCCATCATCGCCCTGGCCACCGTCGCCTCCGCCCAGCTCGACAACATCCCCTCCTGCGCCGTATGTTACTAGCAATGCCCTGCCCCATCAAACATCCAACTAACACGATCCAGTTGAACTGCTTCATCGGCCCTCTGACCTCCGACGGCTGCTCCTCTCTGACCGACTTCGCATGCCACTGCAAGCAAGGCGCAAAGCTCTTGTCGACCGTCCAGCCCTGTGTCCAGGGCGCCTGCAACGCCGCTGACCAGGCCACAACCATCTCCGCCGTTGAGTCCACATGCCAACAAGCCGGCGTACCCATCGAGATCCCCGACGCTTCGTCCGCCGTCGCATCTGCCACTTCTGCTGCTGCCAGCGCTGCATCCTCTGCCGGCAGTGCTGCTTCCAGCGCCGTTGAGTCCGCTACTTCTGCCGCCGCCTCGAAGGCGAGCTCTGCCGCTTCTGCTGCCAGCTCCGCTGTTGAGTCTGCTGCGTCAAGCGCTGCTAGCGCCGTCTCGAGCGCTCTTGCGTCCGTTACTTCTGCTGCTGGCAGTGCTGCTTCCAGCGCTACTGCTGCTGCTAGCTCCAGCGTTAGCCAGTTCACTGGTGGTGCCGCCCAGGCTACCCAGGCTGCTGGGCTCCTTGGTGCTGCTGCCCTTGCCATCCTCGCTTTGTAGATACCCATGTGGAATACTGAGATTGAAAGGCATTGAGATGGATGGGTATTACGATGGAATGGTAATGTGATGGGTAATGGGGGGACATGTACAATAACGGCGCAGAACAACAAAATCTAATGCTTATGCCTCTATGCATTGTCGCACCCCGTTGAGCTTGGTGATTGTGTGTGGTGTTCATGCGATATGAAGGTAGTCGACTCACGGGCTAACCAGGCTGTTGTCGTGTTGTAGCTGCATTGTCAAAGAATATCTATTTCCTTTGTCAGCTTCATCTGCGAAAAGGCTATGTGATATTGATATGTTACCTGTGTAGTAAGGCATATCACAATGTCGTGATGAAGCTGGCAACGACGGCCCTCGAACACATTCTGGTACTAGGTAGACTTCTATGAAGATATGATACTACTACAAGTCCAGTTCATCAGTCCCGGCCCATGCATTGTCGAGGTCGGAAACACCATCCCATGCATGGTCCGCCAGTTTGTGAACGTTCGGTCCTCGTGCTCTGAGTTCCGCAAGGCGGTTAGGGAAGGCCGGAGATAGTCAAGTGGTTTGAAAGATGTCACCAATATGTACCACTGATCAGTCCCGGATGGCCCCAGTAATCCAGTTGGTATTCCAATGTGACTAGTGTGGAAGCGAAGTATCGTTCAAGAGACAGAGTGTGCTCGAAATTTGGCAGCGGTCTGCGATCTATCGTTATGCGGATATAGAGAGTCCCGAGACCTGGGAGCACAGCATACGCAGTAGGATCACCTGTATTGAGAAGTAAGTCGCTCGTCCATGTCGGTGGCACCTCGAGGCACAAGAATTGCACCATCGCAGACCAGGGAAGACGGGCAATGGCAGCCAGCTGACTACTTCCAGACCCCTCGTAAGGGTGAAGAAGCAGAGCTAGCGGACCAACGTAGCTTCTCAGCTTTCGAAAAGAGCTCAGAACTCGCATTGATCCTGGAACGTCCTCGACCGACCCGGTAAAAGCCATCTGGAGCCACTCAGTGATATGTGTTTCAATGACTTCTCATTTCCAGCAGCGATGTAGCAAAAGTTTCCATCCGTGAGGCTGGATGTTGAATGCAATGGTTACTTGGGAAAAAAGATGTTGGATCGATGCACAGCTCCGAAGGATGGGCGCAAGAACCTCGAACGGTGAATTCGCAATGATTGAGAGCTCCTTGATCTTGCTTCTCTTCATCGGGCACTGCCATGAAATCAGGATCTGCTGCATTTTCTCGATCGCGTCTGCCTGTTCCGACACATCACAATCGCTGGTCTCCAGCTCCAAGCGTCGTAGTGAGGGTAAGCGGAAGGGAAGGGAGATGTGATCAGCACGTTTGGTATTTGACATGATTGAGAGATCAGAAAGACGGTCGAAGTTCAGGTAACCTCCAGAGTCAACTTTTCGTGCCGCATCGAGAAACGGCAACAGATGTCCTGGAGGATCAATGGGATCGGTCGAGGTGATTTCCTTTGGCTGATAGGAAAAATGACTCAAGCTGTGGCATCAAGTCGAGCAAGAGTTTGAGAAACCTTTCGTTCTTTCCTTGCTCCAGGCGCGTCAGCCAGTACTGCTTGTCAGCCTAAGATTCTACAAGGGCGCTGAGGATCGCCATGTCTGACTTCCGGATTTCGTTCGGTGCATCAATTCAAAGAATGTCTGTCGTGAATCCATGCAGAAGGGGCGTGCTGATAACTTTCCTCAAGAACCAGCTGGATGAAGCTGCGGGACCTTCGCTGACGTGCAAAAATGCAGGGGCGAGAGTGTTGAAACGCCGATTAACCAGACACAGTGAATAATGTGTGTGCATGTGTTCCTCTAACTCGTCGACATGATTGAGTACCTCCAAAAGTAGTTCATTCGGTAGGTCGGTGACGCGAGTGATGTTCTTGCCGAGCCTGGCTTTGCGAGCAGGTGGCGCAGTACATATTGGCTCGCCGCAAGCTTCGCGCTTTCGCTGAGCTCGTGTGAGCACCAGATTGGAGCATGGAAGTATTCTATGTGCTCGTAGTGGTGGTGTGAGGCTGATTGCGGACTCATACCAGGCAGCCAACGGCTGGCTTGGATCCGTAAAGAATCGCGCCTGCACGTGAAGTGAGTGAAAGTGAATGGAAGCGGAAGGGGCATTCCTCGACAACCTCGGCATCTGGCTAGTCCTTCGTTTCCATCCATCTCCGGGGCAAACGACTCACCTGCTCCCTTCACGAACCTCCCAAACATGCTGTCACCTTTTAACCCGGAGTACGCCCTCATGCAGGAATGGCAGCATGCAAGTACGACACAAGATCCCGACGATGTGCGCTGAGCATGTCCTTCGGGTCAAAGCTGACAGGTATGCAAATTGTACCTGGTGTTTGTCCAGGTCCGCAAGTATTGTGTTGGTGCTCGGCCGTGCTCAGCCGGATGTTTGTTCCAGAGTCTGAAGGTAATCTGGCACGCTGACAACGGAAGAATATCACCACCTATCTGGGTTCCCTCGACAATTCTATACACGCTCGATGTATTTCGTGAAGAGGGAGGACACAAGGCCGTATTGCACTGTCGACGAACGTGACGACTGTATCCCCACTGGCTGAAGGTTGACAGACGTAGCCACGACAGCCATCGTATGCAAAGCGCCACTACGCAGTCACGACCGAGACGAATCTGTAGTCAGAGTGCGATGTCGACCACCTGGGACGAGAGTAATCGAGGATGGAACAACGTGGTATGGTTGGTTCGACATGCGAGCGTTGCGTCAGAATGGCAGCGTGTGGGCCAATCGACAGCGTCTGGCTCCATCTTGCCTAACCGCCCGCATTGTTGGCATGAACGTTGAAAGCTCCTGCAATTCATCGTCAGATCCTCCCCCTCACAGCTCAGCTGCCCACATCTCACACAACCTCCATCATCTTGCAAAAGTGACCCAACACAGCTGCAGTGTCAGCAGTAGACATCGGAGCCTTGTTGCAGACCGAACTTCAGCTTCGGCCGATCCTGATCCTCCGTGGTGGAGCTCCGTCGGGCCACCTTTCCGACAGGGGTTAATCCAATCAGCACCCTCCCATCAGTCAACACCGACCGAGGCATCATTCAAGCAGCTATCAGATCGCCCCAAAATCTCTTCGGGATACGCGACGTGATTTGCGAGAGCTGCGGTGTGCGCAGTGCGTCATCTGTGGTGCCGTTTCATGCGTGGACGAAACCAGGAGCCTCCGATGCAACATAGGACGAGCGCAGTGATCTGAACTCTACAATAAATCTCCAACGTTCACTCACGATCCTCCTCCAATTCACGATTTCAACTTCCAATACTATAGCACAAGATGTCTCTAGAAACGGCGGCTATTCCTGGACCTCCGGGTCTTCCTTTCGTAGGCAATATCTCGGACATCGATGCTGAAAACCCCATCATGTCACTCTGCAACCTTACAGATACATACGGTACAACGCAACTTCTCTCGGTATCATTTTCGGCCGCTGACAGTAGCAGGTCCGATATGGAAGTTCAATCTTGCGGGCAATGAACGTATTGTGGTTGGATCACAAGCATTAATGGACGAGATCTGCAATGAGGAACGATTCTCGAAAATCATCGCAGCTGCGCTGGAGCAGGTCCGCAATGGTGTACATGACGGTCTGTTTACAGCACGCGGCCCACAAGAAGAGAATTGGGGGATCGCACATCGAGTGCTGCTTCCTCAACTTGGTCCCTTGGCCATCCGCAACATGTTCCCAGAAATGCATGATATCGCCTCGCAGCTTGTCATGAAGTGGGCACGCCACGGACCAAATCACCAAATCAAAGTCACCGACGACTTCACAAGGCTCACACTCGATACCATCGCATTGTGTGCCATGGACTACCGCTTCAACTCGTATTACTCGGAGAGCATGCACCCAATGATTCAAGCAATGGCGGACTTTCTGAAGGTCAGCGGAGATCGTGCACGAAGAGATGTCGTGACACAGATGTTCTACCGCGCTGAGAGCCAGAAGTATCATGACGACATCGAGCTGCTCCGCAAGACAAGTTTCGAGGTGATCAATACGCGCAAGCAAAATCCCACAGACAAGAAGGATCTTCTCAACGGAATGCTGAAAGGTGTCGACCCCAAGACTGGCAAGACAATGTCGGTAAGTATATCTATTCTGGACTAATAACTTCGGTGTTAATTCTGCGTAGGATGACAGCGTAGTAGACAACATGATCACATTCCTGATTGCCGGGCACGAGACGACATCTGGACTCCTCTCATTCACGTGGTACTATCTGTTGAAGAACGCCGCTGCATATGAGGCTGCGCAACAGGAAGTCGACACTGTGATTGGCAAGAACCCGATCACTGTAGATCATCTCACCAAGCTGCCGTACCTGAATGCCGTCTTGCGAGAGTCGCTTCGACTGTCGCCTACTGCCCCGTCGATAGGAATCACCGCCAAAGAAGACACACTGATTGGTGGCAAGTACCCTGTCAAGGCAAACACGCCACTCATTGCGCTCTTCCCGAAGATCCACCGTGACCCTGCTGTGTACGGAGAAGATGCGGAGGAATTCCGACCCGAGCGAATGCTGGATGAGGAATTCAACCGCCGCGAGAAGGAGTTTCCTAACTCTTGGAAGCCATTCGGAAATGGTATGAGAGGCTGCATTGGCCGACCTTTTGCCTGGCAAGAAGCTCTGCTAGTGATGGCAATGCTTCTACAAAATTTCAACTTTTCCATGGACGACCCGTCTTATCAACTTCAGATCAAGCAGACTCTCACCATCAAGCCAAAGGACTTCTACATGCGCGCACACCTAAGGAGTGGCGTGTCTGCGACGGCTCTGGAGCGTGCACTTGCTTCCGCCACGCTCAATGACCCGCCGTCAGCGAATGGTGCGCCACAGATCCGCAAAGAGACGCTGGCAAAGGGAAAGCCCATGTCTATTTACTATGGTTCGAACAGTGGCACTTGCGAAGCTCTCGCCAACAGGCTAGCGAGTGACGCCGCAAACCACGGGTTCAGAGCTGATGTTGTTGACACTCTGGACACAGCCAAAGACAATTTACCAACTGACAGACCCATTGTCATTGTCACAGCTTCGTACGAAGGTCAGCCAGCCGACAACGCAACGCATTTCGTACAGTGGGTTGGTACACTGAAAGGAGACGAGCTCAAGGATGTGTCGTATGCTATATTTGGTTGTGGACATCGTGACTGGGCGAAGACATTCCACAAAGTCCCGAAGTACCTCAATCAGGAGCTGGAGAAGGCTGGCGCAACTCGCCTCGTTGATATGGGCACTGCAGACGCTGCGCAGGGCGACATCTTTACAGAGTTCGAGACATGGGAGGATCAAGTTTTTTGGCCTGCCGTCAGGGAGAAGTATGGGTCAGCAGAAGCCGAAGGCGAGGGTTCCCTCGAGGCTACGCTCGATGTCGAGATCTCAACACCACGATCATCGACTCTACGTCAGGACGTCCGAGAGGCGCGCGTCGAAGATGTTCAGGTCCTTTCTGGATCCGGTGTTTCTGAGAAGAGACATATCGAAATCAGTCTCCCCTCCGACATGACATACTCAGCTGGCGACTACCTGGCAATTCTTCCTCTGAACCCTAAGGAGAATATACAGCGCGCGATGCGACACTTTGGTCTGTCTTGGGACAGCATGCTGACCCTTTCTTCAGCTGGACCCACTACCTTGCCCGTAGACCAGCCTATCAGTGCTCTTGATGTCTTTGGCGCATACGTTGAGCTTGCGCAGCCTGCCAGCAAGCGAAACGTGCATGCTTTGGCGGACGCAACGCGCGATGAAGCTACTCAGAAAGAACTCACACGCCTTGCAGAGGACGCATTTGGTGAAGAGATCACAGCCAAGCGAGTCTCCGTCCTGGACCTCCTCGAGCGCTTCCCTTCAGTTCAACTACCCCTTGGTGTCTTCTTAAAGATGCAACCTCCTATGCGAGTCCGCCAGTACTCTATCTCATCGTCGCCCTTGTGGAACCCCAACAACGTCACCCTCACCTACGCCGTTGTCGATCAACCCGCGTTGAGTGGCCAAGGACGCTTTGTTGGTGTGGCCACAAACTACCTATCAAATCTTGCGTCTGGCGACAAGTTGCATGTTAGCGTCCGATCGAGCCACCAGGCTTTCCACCTGCCTAAGGACTCGAAGAACGTACCAGTGATTATGATCGCTGCTGGCACAGGTAAGGCTCCTGTTACCGTTTCTGTGATATCAACTACTGAACATCCACAGGTCTCGCGCCATTCCGTGGCTTCATTCAAGAGCGCGCTGCTCAACTCGCTGCTGGCCGCGAACTTGCTCCCGCGCTTTTATTCTACGGATGCCATGGTCCTGACAGCGACCTTCTGTACGCCGATTTGCTGAATCGCTGGGAGCAGCTTGGTGCGGTATCTCTCCGCTACGCTTTCTCACGCGCCTCGGATCAGTCTAATGGTTGCAAATACGTACAAGATCGCTTGTACCATGACAGGCAGGAGATTGTCGACCTCTTCGAAGCGGGCGCCAAGCTCTTTGTCTGCGGTAGTCGGGACGTTGGCGATGGTGCACAGGAGACTCTCATCAAAATTGCAAAGGAGACCAAGATGAAGAAGGAAGGTAGAGAGGTGGATGATCAAAAGGCAAGGGAATGGTTCGAGGGTCTCAGGAACGAGAGGTAAGTTTTTTACACATAGTCTGTGTCTTGACCACAGCTGACTTTCCACAGATTTGCGACGGATGTCTTTGCTTGATCACTTTGACTAGCTCTTGATCCTTGACTAATACGGGAGACTCCCTCATCTCCATAGTTTGATACTCAATGCACAATCTTTTCGTTCTCGATGACGATGGATAACAGTGATATCTTCGCAAACTCAACGTGGCTCAACGAGGTAACTGGAAGTAAGCAGAGAAATGCTGGCAGCTACCAGTAGCTTAGAAGCAAGTGAAAAGCTCCCGATTTGATTCCTTTGCATGCGATTACTCTAGACCGCTACCCGTAGACATCTTCAAATACCACCGACTATCTAAAAAACTACAATCTGGACGGCTCTGAGCATCACATCATCCAACAAAGCTCGCATTGCCGAACTCGAGGCACAGCTAGTGCGAGCACAGCTAATTTGGCAGGGGAAGACTACTACACTCAAGAACATGGAGAAGCTCCTCGCAACTTTGGTAGAACAAGGCCGCGAGAAAGACAACGATTT
Organism: Phoma herbarum; assembly: GCA_001599375.1. NCBI lineage: Eukaryota > Fungi > Ascomycota > Dothideomycetes > Pleosporales > Didymellaceae > Phoma > Phoma herbarum. Next base: position 1,241,936 of record BCGR01000008.1, on the reverse strand, counting down.
CAGCGAAATGGAGTAGAAGCTCGGCGAAGCAGATTCACACTATAAGTGCCACATCCGCACCCACAAGGAAGTCTGAACCTGCCACAAGGTCATCAACGAGCTTACCACTCAGCTCGTCACACACTTGCGCATCTAGGAACACGTCACGACCGGTGGCTTGATCGGACCAGCCACACTCGTCAGCAATTGGTGCACAGACTTCTCGTCCTTATCGCCTCAACAAATCCGTGATGAGCCTGAAAAGGCAGCCGCTCTTATCACGGACATGGCTACTGGAGATCAGCTGAGAGAACTTGAAGAGCACCCGTCTCTCACGCCTTTGCAACAATGAGAAACGCAACAGACGCGACCATATATCAACCATGCCTGCGTGACTCTTCCGCCTGTCGACTCTTCCACTAAGTACTACAGATGAGACATTGACACACACCTGATAAAGCAATAGGAGAATAGTCAGGCCAATATTTTTAGTGTTTAACAACAGCGTGCTGGCCACGAAGAACGAGCACATTGTTTTTCTGCGGGCCCAAGTAAAGCAGATGTACGATTCCTTGCTCAGCAGGGGCGCAAAATTCGACAATGCCACAAAGGAAGCGAAAATTTTTGAGCTTGGGAAGCGGAACTTGGAAGTCGTTACCGACGTCTCAACAACCTCACGGCCGAGATCACAACCAGCCCTCGCGCTCAGGCCAGACCTAAGAAGATTCACCTCGGGCAACTTACGGACATCCTTAGCGCCCGGCGGACCAGTTGATATATATATTGAATGAGACCATGAACGGTCCCGCAAAGGCGTGCGAGAACCTTGTGTCTTTTGCAGCCGACGATCAGGTCTCACGCGTGGACAAGCTCGTGGCGACTCTCTATGATGTTACTCACCACATCATGAAGGAAAGCGCAAGGGATAAGGATGCGAGATTTAACGTACCATCCAAGACCGCTTGCATGTGGTAAAAGGCAGAACGTGAAGGCACTGCCAAGCATGAAGACCTTAAGAGCATTTTGCAGAGTAACAATTTCATATTCGCCCACTAAGTGGCTGCTTAGAGTCCGTAATTATGCATCTGGAAAGATCTGACTGCTGTTGAAGAGTCCGATGCTTCAAGGAAATTAGGGCGACGTCCAGATTCTAGTCAGACTCATTAGAACAGGGGTATCAAAAGTCTTCCGCACGTGGCTGCCACTTGCTTGGCTTATCTATTGGGAGTTCACTGTCGATCCAAGTTCACCAGGGTACGGGCCGTGCCGGTACAAAAGGTGAGATCAGACCCTAAGACAAGTGAAGGCTTCCGATTTGACCAGTCGAGATCGTTGCAGACACCAGGAGCTGCGACTAGTACTGGTAGGTCGCCCAGGTCGGTCGATCATGGAATAGGGAGCATGTTGCACACAGCTCGCGAACGAGTGTGAGTGCAATAATCGGGACTGCATCGACGCATCGGATCATGCAAGAGACTGATACTAAGCACCTGCATTCAAGCCTCGTAAATGCACCAAGAACACAGTGGGCAGCAAGAACACACGGGCCATTGACCGATCCCACCACTAAGATTAAGGCAGTGCCGACGGCAAGTAAGTTCGGGCGCTTGACAGATCGTGATTAAGAATGAAAGTATTGGTCAACTATCCTTTCGCCGGGCTATCTGCATTTGGGACGTCCGAAGACTAGGTCCACCAGTCAGTCGTAGCTTCCCGCAAAGTGTGACAAAAGGCACTGGAAGTTGAAACAAGACGCAGGAAAGTGACAATGAACATTCGTGTTTACTTTCGTAGATGTCAAGTATCATATGTCCGAGATTTCTAGCTATGTATGTGAGAGCCTTAGAAAGGGGTCAATGGGGGATGGATATGGTAAAGTTCTCCACGGTGAGAGCGTACGATAGTTGCGACCGAGTTCGCAACATGACCATAGGTCTTTCGTCCGCTTGGTAATTCTCTTCTACCGCAATATTCCTGGGGTAGCCGGAACAGACAGCTCTTCTTGGAGGTGCAGGCCTGTCTAGCATGAGCATAGGTAAGCGCATCATCATCAGACTGTGTCATAGACATCAGGTGTTGTGGGATGGCCTGTACGTAGAGATCAGTCGAATCTTACGTATATATTCAGCTGTGACTAGAGGGTTGGGCGGCAGCGCCCGTGATGAGGGGCGTTACGAAGTGGTGCCACGGACTATGATTGGTGATGGTCCAAAAGGTCTTTCAGGCTAGGTCCTTCCAGATTTTTCCTCCTCGTAACTTCGCAATGCCATCTTTGTCGAAAGATGCTCGATGGTGATTGCAGATGATCGCTGGCACATGTTCATTCCCCCTGCTGCAGCGTGAGGCGTGTGGCTCTGATGTGCTAGACCCCATTCTCGGACGCCTTGATCCCGTCGAGTACATTGCCGCCGAGCCCTGGAAGATACCCGCACTCACCTCGTCTCAGTAGTGTGGGGCCGGATTGAGTAGGCCATCGAAGCGGCCGTCATACAAGCAGCCCGCTGAACAGATGGGTAAGCTAACTCTTGTACGTCCTTAACCAAGCTGTTCAGTCCAGCGCATCTTGTACCCCCTGGAAACGGAAAGCAAACGGCGGACAGATCCATCAGACAGCCTTGCTGGCCAGTTTTGGGTCACTCAGAACGGGCGGCCCTACTGTTCACATCGCCTGCTCCTTGTAGAAATTGCAGAAGAAGGTAGACTGGTTGGCTCCGTTGGATCTTTCGAGGCATAATAAGATGTGCAGATCCCAAGAAAGCACGCCGCCATTCGACAGCCTTCTTTTGACCGAGCTGGAGCTCGACACAGGCCATCAGAACATGACTCGGCCAGCTGATAGACATCTTCAAGAGCTTAACCAATTTCCAGACTGGATGTACGACTCGAGAGCGCCACGGACCGAAATACCCTCTCGTACTGGACGTTGCGCTCCCAACTCCGAGTGCGTTGATGCAGTACCTGCGAACGTCGGAAGTCCGACAGCTCAATACAAACAAGAGGATGGATGCGTCCCAGCCGTGCAGCGGCATAGCATCAGTTCTCCTGTCAACCATTCGACCAATCCTCGTGTGCACCAGATTGCGCCGCACTTCCCGAGTGACCTGACCGAGCAAAATCCGCGTGTGTGTTCAATGGTCCATTTTGCAGAGCCATCCCTACTCCAGGGCTCGCAACTCGAGGAGCATCAGACGATGATGTCGAATGAACGAAGGGAGTTTCAGTATCATCCTCGTGGAATGAACCGCGGATCTCTTCCGCGACACCCTCACGGTATCATTCAACAAGGCGGTGCGTTCGGTCACAGTTCCACCTCGACCGAATCATGGGACCAACAAGCTTTCCTTCGATCCGAAGATCAAGACTGCATGCCCAGTAGTGTCAACCAGGAACAAGAAGGGAGAGGAGCCAGACGTGATGATGCAACGCGTACATTAGTAACCCACGACTTTGATATCGTACTGTGCTTGAACAACCGGTCTGTTGGTTGGCATGACGTATGGACAACTCAGACTGCGCAGACGTGCGGCGTACCTGATCTCGCTATCCAGGAAACGACAAGCACTCGGAGCTTCTTCGAGGTGCTCGTCAGTGAGGGCACACCGCCCGACGAGACTCGTCAGATTCAGATGACGGACACTGATACCAGGTGGGAAGATCTCCTTTGTTTCGAGGTATACCGCTGACAAGGTACAGATTTGGAGGAGAAAATCGACTGCGGCTCCCATCACAAGAGCCATCTGTATCGGAACCTGGTTCGCCAAGCAGCATGACTTCACCAGGTGTTTCAACGTCTCCGTCGCTGCCTCCAAGCCTTTGCTGCGACGTGCCGGGCTGTACCGCCGAGTTCAATGGAAATTATCGACGAGGTAATCTTGCTCGACATAAGCGCCTACAACATCAAGGTCATCTCGGCTACATCTGCATCGTGCAATCCTGTTCCCGTAATTTCAGATGCCAAGATGCGCGCCTCAAGCACTATCGAAGGCATCATCCTGGGCTAATTGATGACGCTGTGCCTCGAGGCTCCTGACAATGTTGGGCAGAACGTCGTCTCAACGCACATCGTCCCATGCGAAGCATGCAGTCGACATTTCCGTCATGGAATGGACGCGACATACGCCGCAGTTGCTCCCGATGCGCTCATTACGGCCTTGAGGCCACACTTTTTTCCATCGCGTACTTGGCCGAGGCGTCGGTCGGCGTGTTCGAAAGGCGGCGAGGCTTGTTTAGATGATGCAGTGCAGGAACCAAGATTTGAGAGCGTTCAGCATATGTTACTATCGAGAATGCGCGACCGAACACAGAGCGGACGCGTGTCGATATCATGTTCTGGCTGTGGGAGCACAGAATCATTTCGGGCCGCTCGAGGTGGAAAGATCGAGCGCACGGATGCACAAACCGGTCTACTTGCTTTCCACGCACGGCGCGGCAACCTCATCTGCTCCAACATATGATGCAACTAGACACTATCGCCTACATTGAGGCCTCGAAAGGCTAACTACGGCAATGCGATCGTGATCATGTACCTGCATACACGCGACAAACCCTTGAAAGTCGGCCTTCCCACCCGTGGCACATCGATCTGCCGTATTGCTCATGAAACAAAATTCTACTACAGTCGAGTGCGCTATTGTCTAGCAGACAGCATGATCCACGATAGCACTGTAGCTAAACAACATTCTCCAAATCTGGAAAATACAGGGGCGCAAAACCTCGCAAAGACGGCAATCCAGTTGTAAACTATGGCAGCGGGAACTAAAAGGTGGCATTGCGTTCCCCGCAGGTGGAGCCCTGCCACAGGCATTCTGCGGTCGAACACATTCGATTGCACAAGTCTTTCGATTAGCACCCCGACGCAAGAATCCGTGGACGGTATTGATATTACCAGGGAGCCATACTCTCTATTGCAAGAGGCGGAGTTGGCAAGGCGCAAGGCACAGCACAGTGTGCTCAGACATCTGGTGAAAGTAACAGAGTTCACCTGAAATGCTGGCGGAAACACGTTCCCTGCCGACTGCGGGGCGTAGATCGCTGCGCAAATTGGCCAGTGCGGCTCTGTCTGTTGGCCCGTGCTGCCTTCAATGACTCTGGTTAGACACACCGGGAACCTCGAGGAACGTTGGTAAAGACATCCAACATTACATTCCCTGTTTCAAATGAAGCATTGACTGCGCTGCTCAGGACGTATCCCTTCCTTACCAATGCCGCGCGTTCTGTCAACGCCGCATTATTGAATGTCATTTCCATAGGTGCCCATGATCGCGTGCGACCGCTGCGTGGCGGAGTAGGTGAATTTGTTCGGTGTATAATAAGGTTTGTGTGTACCCGCGATATGTAGGCTTTGATATCTTGTGAAGGTTGGACGGCATTCTGTTCTTAGGCAAGTGAAGCGTCCTCAGTCAGTCCAACCCTTGCCGGGCGTGGAAGGATGTTCGGACCAGGAACATCCACTGCCAAATTCAGCCACGAGAATCTGATGATTGACCAAAAATTTCAGTACGACGAAGTCCGAACAGTACAGTCGTCCGGAGAGAGCTCAGTCATTGTAACGTTGGCAGCATATCTAGGTATACGGTACCTGTGGTCAGTGAGGCGTCAGTGAGATCAGATGTTTCGATGGCAAGGATGACGATTCCGCGTCTGCAGAGGGAGAAAATAACAGTTTCCACACCCGAACTGCTCTCTGCGATCTGGTTCTGGGTTTCTTGAGGACGCGTAACGCCTTGCAGAACGCCTTGGCTAGAGCGTCAGGCTGGACTTCAGACCACAATTTGCGGGTTACAAGAAAGTGCAAATATAAGCAAAATCCATAGCTTCATGGAGATCATAGAGCTTTTGTGAACGGCATGCACGTTCGATCTGCGCGATGCGAGTCAATTGCCATGTTCATAGGGAAGACTGGCACGTGCGGACCACGACCGTGCAGGCGGTTCGAGGCTAGCATGGTCTACAAGGCTCTCAGCATGGTCCGTATCATATGCTATAGGTGAATGGGTATGGTCACAGTACCTTGGTACGAATATGGTCAAGACGTAACTATGCACATACTGTGCACGGTGAAGGTATATCGTACGCGAGAGTCGGCCGTGACAAAGATCATTGACGTTACCATAGCAGACGTTATCCCTGCAACAAGGTTAAGGCTTGCATCGCGGATGAGACTTTGTCTTGAAGCACAGCCTACTCAGCTCAAACTTGATCAGCCTTGGTCGTGGAATAATAGTGGATTGATCCCATTGGCCCCATCCTCTGATTGGCAACAGCCGTGACTTCTGACCATCGGAATCCATCCGGAGTATTGAAAGAATTGCGTTGACAAGTTATCTCCCGAATTCACCTGACCCACACGCTCTACGCATCACCGGCCCCTGCCAGAGCAATTGAATGTCACGCGTTTGAGCATAGCTGACCCCAGCAAACATCGCCCAGCGTGAACTAGCTCACACAGAGATTGGAAAAAGTTCCTTGGCGAGAAAGCTTGTCGTCCCGGATGCGGAAAGGTTAAGGTCATGATATGACGTTCGACGGTTCAATAGTCGAAGTGGCGCGGGCCAAACATTACGCTGCGGACATAAATCTCGAAACGGATAGTGTCCTGCCGTGTGTTGAATGATGATAGTGATTTTATATGAGGCCTGTAAGTCGCAAGTGGAACAATCACCAGTCTACTTCGTCCCTTTGTTCCCATTCGAGAAGCTTGATCTGTGAACTCAAGACCATAAAGAGCCACTCCATAAGACTCCACCAATTCCCCAGCGCGGACCTCATTAACGAGTGGTATCGAAAGGCGGCGAATTGTTCTCACCGACATGGACGTGAAAGAACTCGCCCAGCTCGAAGACAAATATTCATCCGTGTCCTATGCTGAGTCTCACTTCAACAAGTCCGACTTCTGGGATTCATCGACATGTCTGAGAAGTTTTCAGAGGAATCCGACAGATCTTCCTGGACAGTACGGAAGGCGATACCAGGACATCAGCGCGGCGTCAAGTAACTCCTTCATCCCAGGTCCGGTTGCAAATGGAGAGCCCCGAAGCTTCGAGGATCCTGCGTTCGATAACATAGCAGGTTCGATTACCGTTCAGGTAATTCAAGCCGACATCTCTTCTCTTTATACCGCGCAGACTCCACGGATCGCCTTCGAGGACCCCCGGATGACCTTGAACCATCTCGTCGACGCAACCAGTAATGGTTTATTCCAGAAGCCGCATCTGAAAGTCGGGGAGGAATCACAACTGCAAGGTGCGCAGCAGCTATCGCTCGACTATATGGATCCATCAGGCCCGGGAATATATCCTACCATACTGGACGGGTTTGATGACGTTCGAACCGTCCTTCATATGTCAGACGATGCGCCATGGTCACTCCACGCGACAGAGATTGGCGCAAGCAATTTTCTGACACCATATGGTGGCGTATCACATCGCTTGGGTAGAAATGTTCCCCACCCCAACACTTCTACCCTTGGTTACGGGCATGTCAGGTCCTCGAGTTCGCCGAATCTGCAGCTGCATGGTAGATGCTACTCCAATAGTGATATGCTCACTCCATGGCGGCAGGAGACACATACCAGCGCATCGCTTCAGGTCAATTTCAGCAGGTGTGTAGCCCTCAATTCGCGGACACAAAGCCAATTGACAAAATCCAGGCCTTCAAGTAGTCATTCGGCTCCTGCAGCTCTCGAGCAGGAGTACTTGGCTCCCCAAGACGATGCGTCTTCACCCTCTCCACCGGTAATCAGCAAACCTTCTGGCTATCCTGAATCTCTTTGGTGTGGTACCGAAAACTGTAAAGCAATCTTTACTGGCAGATTTCAGCGAGGAAATCGGAGGAGGCATATCTTGCGCACACACAGACGAGCAGTTGCTTACGTCTGTAATTTGAAGGGCTGCATTCGCAGTTACCACAGATCAGATGCGCTTCTCAAGCACCGCCGCTTGAAGCATGCGCCTTCGTAGCTGAATATAGATCCAAATCCATGCGCCAACTCGATAGAGCCATTTTGCGAAGATCGCACGCGCCCTGAGAAATTCTCCGTTGTCTTCAGATCCGAGTGGAAAGTGCGTGTATGATCTTAAAGAGTGTCTAGATACCACAGATGTCTGTCGTCGCTGCCGCGCTTTCGCGGTGGCCTCGTTCCTATAGCTCCTGCTGTATTCTGCGATAGGCACGGCCTTTGAGACTCGTCTACTAGGTCGCATCCCATCGGCGGATCTATTGGAGGGCATTGTATGGCTTTGTCCGGTTCGTCTATCTTCTTCTTCGTCACGCTCAATACTCTAAGCCGTCAGAGGTACGTGTTGTTGGGTCCGGCCCGTTCCTAGCGGAACCGAATTATGGTTTTCGACCCGTACCAAGATCGAAGGCCAGCTCGAGTCATGCTCGCACTGCGAAATATTGGTGGCTGACTCTGTCGTTCAGCCGAGGCGCTTCACGGTAGAAAACGCGAAACTTGCGATCTTTCCGTTAGCTGCGACCGCATCCCGGTCGATTTCATCTGCACGAAGGAGTGAAAATTGGATTGCAGGTGGCTGCAGGCAGCTGACGAATAATTTGTGGTGGGTGAAGGACGATGGTTGCATGTGGGGAACAGGCGGGGTTATGCAGCTCAAGTTATTGAATGGCGCTTCAAGCCTCGCGAACGCTACTCCCAGCAAAACGATCAGAAGGCCTCTGCGCCGTTGCCGTTCAGGCGATAACAGAAGCGGCCCGGCACTCGCGCTTGACGTTACTATCGTCGCTGTCCTGAGGTCTTCAGCTCCTCACTTAGCGCACCTCGATCAGGGAAGGCCGAAAGCCACTCCAGCCTCGTGGAGAGACCGTGCCTTAGTAGTTGCGTCGTCTTGCAACCGAGGGACTATCATTCGATCTATTCCGCAGAAGACAGGATCTCCGAGACGCCAGCATTGAACTTATGCACACCATGATATGGGAAGTTGCTGGTCGAACAAGTCTTCATTTCACCACTTGACTTGTACAGGAATATGGTCAAGGGTACACGGATGGATTGCTGCGATGCAGCCTTGGACGGTCGCAGTTGTCTCCGTACGCCTTCGTATTGCGAGTACTGAGTGATATCGCAAAGCTGAACTGTGCCGCTGATGCTAGCTAAGGCGGACTGAGACTGGAACTTGCAACCCGTGGACCTTTCAAGGATGTCTTGATCATTTCTGCCCTCATTGAGTCTGCGAACAGATAGTCGCTTGCGATAGGTCCACCAAGTCTGCGCAGGATGCGGTGGGTCAGTCTTAGATCGCGGTCGATTGCCGTTCCATGCGCAATTCGCGAGTAAGTTGCACAGGGGATAGCGTATGCGTAACAGCTGCCGCTGTGGCTGCGAGTAGCACACCATCAGAGACGCTCGTGGGTTCGCCAACGCCAAAAGGACCCAGATCTTCCAATCATCCCACTATATGTGGGGAATATTGTCATGCAGCCAGAAAGCCCTTGCGTAAGGGTCCAGCGAGTTCCTAATAAGTCAGGCTTGCACCCCTCGTCGGGAAAGGTTTTGCTCGCTGTTATGAACTCCTGGCGTGGTACGTATGTACATCTTTCCCACCATGCCAGACTTGTCTATACATTAGCACTTCCTGACCTTCGAACCTCTTCTGCCATGCTTGAACTTTTCGTAATTGCAATGCGTACCCTTTAGACATGCCTTGCGATCTATCTCCCTCGACAATCACGAGAGCCGAGTCGCGCATACCCTTGCTGCTACCGTTCGTGTCCAGAGAAAGGGAATGTATACGCTCGGTGCTTCTACTGGATACTTGCTACTAGTTACTTCGATACCCACAGCCGCCTGTCTCGTCAGGTCTCCCTCATCGTGTTGTGTTCGAATGGAAAAGCCTCAGCGCAACGATGACGATGGAAACGGATCTGAGGGGGATCACTACTGCGATTTGCCTTGGCGCAATCCGCAGCCCGCTGCAGGCATCCACCGCATGCGCTTCGGATGAGATCCGACGCTGGCACAATCTTCCGCCTCATCAGATGGATGCACGTTGAGCATGTTCTCCTTCAGAAAGCGAAATTGATCTCCAGGAATTCTCTGACAGCATCGTTCGCCGGTAGTGTTGATCGTATACTCTCCGCCGAGCACCGCCCCCTTCCATTACCATTCGTCACGAACAGAGGTCCTCCTATCTTGCTTTCTTCCGCGCCAGCGCGACAGACACACCGCTTCTCCTCTCTGTCACCGTTTCCATCTCATCCTCCCTACACAAGCTTCCCTTCGCCACCATCCGCACAAGGTCATCCAGACCGAGACATCGTCAAGCGCCTTGCACTCATCCAAACGCAAGCCTTGGCTATTGCAGCCATCTTCTGTGCATCGGCATCTTGCCAGAATCAAATCGCCCGCGCAAACCCGTCGACGCCGATCTCTGGAGTAGTCCAAAACGCAAAGGTACGTTGTCGAGTTGGACGTCCAAGGCACAGACTCATTCTTCCAGCAACTCGACAGCAATATACCCACGTTCTCTCCGACATCGTAATCGGGCAAGCAGCTTATTCTTCGAAGCGAAGCTCAGCGCTGCTGCTCCAGAAAACGCTTCTTGTCGCGGCCAGGCTGCCCAGGTGGTCCGGTGACCGATCCTTGGCGCGCGCCCCCCTCCCGCGGCCCTTTGCCTTCATCCGCAACCTCACGAACATCAAGCCTCTTTCGAAATAAGCAAATCGTCTTCGAATCCTCCTTTTCAGCCGTCACAGAAGCTACCCCAACTCCAACTGTTCCTCGCTGCGTCTTTCAAGCTCAACACCAAGAACCAGTAATCGTCTGCGCTGATATTGCGCCTTTTCGTCCTCCCAACTGTAGGCCTTGAGCTGCTGTCGATTCGATAGCTCATCAACCATCATGACCGGAAACGACAGGTTCGACGACTCCCACCATCGACCTCCTCGGTACTATGTCCAGCAGCAACCCGACTCAGACAGTCAGAACTCTGACTTCGTTGTGAGTAGCATCCCTTTGGAGGATTGTTCAAGCTGGACCACAAGCCAGGACAATCTTTTCCCACCTGAGCATACGGAACATGGCTTCGCAATGTGCTCTGAGAACAGTGGCGCTGCACCAGGGGGAATGGGCGAAGTACCGTCGCTTGACCCCACAGCCTACGCAGGGCCCGAACCACCTTTTCCCCAGCATTACCTCGATCCCGCTTCATCCACGATCCTTTCCGCCGATGATGGCATCCATGGGGGCGACATGGCGAGCACCGGAGATTATTGGGCGAGCGACCAAAATCAGAACTGGGATGCCTCGATGAACCCTACATATCTCAATTCGGAACCCGCGTTCCCATATGACAGTAGCAACATGGCCTTCCGACAAGGGTTCGACCATGTCTTTTCCGGCGGGATGTGCATAGGCCAGCGCTTCGACGCTGTGACCGCTTGCGATCCTTCGGGTGGCCCGCAGCCGCATCCATGCATGAGCCTGGCCGGCACAACCGATTCTTGGTCAGCTCTCAATCCCCGGAACCACAACCGCCGTTTGGGATTGCAGGACCTAGAATATAAGACGGTCCTCGATCATCTTCATGGACAACGTCAAACGTCGACACTTCCATTTGTTAACGGCAGCGGAAGCTCGGTGCCAGCTACCGATCCTGCCACCTCACAGATCAGCTTTAATGAGGAAGTCGACGAGGACATGATCAACGGCATGCAGACCTTGCGATCATTTGACAATGCCATTGATCATCAAGCCTTGCCACAGCATATGGGCTCAGATGCGTACACTGAAGCACAAGGTCCAGCCAATCCCATGGCTGCTGCCCATACTGTTGAGCCGATCAGATGGCAGTATCGAGTAACAAGAGTGGATACCCCTGACCGGGAACCAGCGGATAAAGTGCAGTTTGAAGACGTGGGTCCCGTCGTGTAAGTAGCTTCAATGTACTGGTGATCAATCCTGACTGATTGCAGTTACATCGAACATCAGCAACAACGTCTCGATGTTCCGTTTCCTGAGGCGAATGGGTCTGGGGAATCGTCGCTTGCGAGCACTCCTTCCGAAGTGAGTTTTGCATCCTCGTCGGTCCCAACAGTCCTGCATTGTGATAAGTGCAACGTTTCTTTCAGCGGAGATTACCGCAGAGGAAATAGAGCACGTCACATTCGAGAGACACACCGGAAAAGCCCAGGAGCATATCCCTGCCAAGACCCACGCTGCCATCGGTCTTTCAACAGATCGGATGCGAGGCTCAAGCACTACAGAAAACACCATGAGGACCTAGCTAGGCCGCTGGAGCCTCGTCCGCACCGTGGTCGGGGTCGTGGTGGTCTTGGTCAAGGTCGTGGTCGTGGTCGTGGCCTCGGATGAAACATGTTCGCGTTCCTGATCGAGGATCCTCGCAAAAACATATGCTTTGTGCGATGCAGCATGGTGATCGATCATGATGCAAGAAAATTGCTTTGCCCGAAGTCTCGCACTGTTTTTCATAGCGTCGACCTCTGACGTTTCGAGATCGTCGCTCTTGTCGATGAACAATGAAGCGATAATACATTTGGCGGGGCTCGCCTTCTTTCCTGGTCAAGTTGCATGGCGACTGGCAGTACTCTTATGCATCCTGGCTCTTGTTGGCTGGGAGCTCCTGCGCTTGTCGCTCTTCGTGCTTGCTGCGCCCCATAGGTAGTCTGTATATTTCTTCGCGTTTCGTAAGCGTTCTGGCGTAAGAGGTAACTGTTGGGGTGTTTTTCCTATACGTTGTGCAGACGATTGAAGCCTCCGACTTCAAGTAGCGAGAAGGGTTGAGGCCGCGGGCGGAAGATTGGGAAGAGATGGCCGAGGCAGCAGTAGCCACTGTTTGCCACGTGCGAGCGATATCAGCACAGACGCGTGAGCCGTCACTTGGCTACCGTAGATGGGAGAGACGGCGAACGACGTTGATCAAAGAGGCTGAATGTGGGGAAGGCTAAAAAAGTTCAGCAAAGCTACCGATCGGTAGCGTACCATAGATGGGCCTTCGACTCGCTTTTGAGTCGTGGATAACCGACGAACAACAAAGTTTCAAAGGCGAGCTCGTTGACATCGACTGCCTGAACACCCTTATGGATCGAGCCACGGCGGTGTAGCCCTGGATCGAAGAGGACCTTCAGCCATTCAGGCAGGCAGCAGCAGCGACACGAGGAGTTGATAATGAGTGCGGCCAGCATCAAGCAGGAAGTTGTCGAGGAAGACGAAGATGGATGAAGGAACGGAAGGCGGTGGTCCGACGTTGTGTAGTGTTACAGAAAGACTGGGGTGGGCTGCGTACTTGACCGAGCAGCCACATCACGAGCCGGGCTTGGCGCTACGCCCGGGAGTGAAGCAACACTGTCTGCAACAACGCACCGATCCCATGTTGCTTTCCCCACCTGTCCTTGGAAGTTTACCGTATAGTGTCTGTACACGGTACCATCTGGGTTTTTGTAAACCAGAGCCGGAGGCGTGCGGATGCCTAGATCGGAAGCCTCCGGTGCATTCATACAGCCTGGACGTGAAGGAGTAGGAGGGAAGGACTGTAGACGATAGAAAATTGCCAGAACTACGTTTCGATTGGTCCCTCCGAGGCATAGGCGGTATTCTATTAATGAAGTCATTATGAAATATTGCATCAATACATTGGATCAGAAGACCCTCCTTTCCCGCCACGTCCACTTGATCATTCCTCCCTACACCATAGCCATGCCTAGCCTTGGACCACATTAGAAACCAGCAGAGTATTTGACAGGCATCTAGGTAGCGGACGGTGAGCGCCTGTATTTACGCCACCAAGACTCATCGACCCTCCAATATGACAGGCATTCCTGCATGTAAGCTTCCATAGCTTCAGGTACGTACAGGCACCAGTCACCAGACCGTTTCCCTAAAATAGTCTAGATGCTACGAACCCTTTGTGATGTCGCAAGAACGGTACACTTTTGGATCTGGATATGGTTTATGAGCTGTGTACTCCTTTTGCCCAGCCACACCTTGGAGGCGTCAAACCTGATCTGGTTTGAATTTCAGCTACAAATTTCCCACTACACACGGACGTCGACCAAGGCAGGTCCTCTTCAGAGGAGACCTGTAGCGCAAGTCCGATTCGTGAACAGCAGTTCGCCGCTCCCTCGCCCAACCAACGCACACAGCCACACTGGATGCGAGATCAGCTCTTATCCACGCAATCCGTCGCGTAAGCCGAAAGACGGTGTTGCCACATGATCACAAAAACGTTTTTCTAGTGCTCGAATGAATCGCCATATCAACGAAAGGTCGTTGATGAAGAGTTGAAGTTGGAGGCCAGGCTGAAAGTTAGCCTGCTCGAGATCGCCTTGCAGCGGAGAGCGGTTGCCTTCCGCTGCCTTGCGGCCCCAGCCAATCAGACTTTCAGGCCCCGTAACACGCCGCGAAAAGGCAGCTCTACTCAACCTTCAGTATTCAGGGGATCCTGATGCAAAAGACAATCACTATCCACTAGTCTCCCTCACAGCCATATCACAAATATCACCGTTGGCTGACCGCAACATGATCACCGGTGAGCTAGCAAGCATGGCCGCCCCACGACGCAGCACCTGACCACTTCATTCACACTACGTACGCTGTCAACACCGGACACACGATGCACCTTCGACGTGCAGGCCCTGTATTCGCAGACTTACTCATATGCAGAGACACATGTGCCGTCGCGAGAACTCTTGCTGCCCAGTACAATTCGTCAAGCGCATCACTTTCGCTGGCCCGTTCATTTGCTGCTCCACTCTCAGACCGCCGTTCTATCCTATCATCCATGTCGCACGACATACGCCACAGTTTTCACAAGCGCTCTTTGCGCTCCTGGTCGGCTACTGACAAGCGAGGCTGAGCAGTTGGCAGCGCACTTTTGCGCGTATTGTCGTTGGCAACCGCATAAACCATGTCATTGCTCCTTCTACACTGCCCCTATTCTGCTTTGGCTTCCGCGGGTACCCAAACCTCGACTCTTCCCTTCTCCATCCTGAGTCCCTCCGTCGCTTGCACCCTCAGTGTCTTGTTAAAGTACCTGTCTACAACCTTCAGGCCAGGGCTGATCCAGACCCCTCTCTGCACAGGCAGCACGTTGTAACGCACCGTCTGTCTACTCACCGGCAGCAGATGTACCACTTTGAGTTTCGGTCCGCTGAAGCCGAACTCTTCGCTGGCTTCCATATTAAATTCGAAGGTGAGGAAGTGCATCGTTGGGTTTTCGAGTATGTAGTCTAGGTGTAAGAGGTCTGGGACTGTCGATGACGAAATGGCCGAGGCGAGGACTCGAGGTTCCGAAGAGGGAATCTGTATCCGGGGGATGGGAAGCGAGGAGACGATGAGTTCATCATCTGGAGATGACGAGCGTTGCCATGTGATATCGAGTGTTGTATCGAGTGCGGTGGAGCGTCGCTCTTCAAGGTTGTTCTTGCGAATGTCGAGACTGAAGGACCAGTCATGCAGCTCCTGCAGGTTCATGGCCGTATCTGCTGGGGCGAATTCCTTGGTAGCCTCACATGTCGCGCCGCCATGGATACTATGCACCTGGATAGCAAGGTCCTTCACGACAAGCTGCTCATCAGCAAAAGAGGCGACCTTGGCACGCAGACCCCACTTCTGAGCAATGCCGAAGGCGTCTGGTGACTCTGAATTGCTGTTGCTTTCAGCTTCCTGCAACTCGAAGTAGCTGGGCCATGGGTCGGGATGCACGCGAGCGTGGAGATCGTAGCTCGCTTCGAAAGGAGAGTTGAAGACAAGGTCGGCGATCATGATCTTCGAGATGGGTGTTTCACGGTCGCTGAGTAGATGGTAGAGTACTTTGACCTCCAGTGCATAGTCTGCCGGGTCTCCAGGCGCAGTGAAGCGGATTTTTTCTGTTGTCCTGGCGCCCTGTGGAAGCCTGCCAACCACATGGCCAGGCAAGTCGACGTCTGTGGATCCATCAAGGGCTGGCAGAATTTCCTTCATTGGGGACGATGCAGGTCGTTCGACCCAGGTATAAGCGAGGGTATCCTTTGAGCGGCCCAGCAGACGCACTTCGAGCACAGCCTCGGTTTCTTCCTCTTCCTGGTTTGAGATCTCTATCGCTAACGTGATAGGCTCGTCTGTGAAGTACTGTTCACGTACATCAGGCAACCTGATCTCCATTTTTGGTGGCTTCGGCAAGATGTGGGTGGTGATGCCTGACAAGCGTTTCACTTTGCGTGGCTTGACGCCAGATTCGGCTTTCATCCACCACGTCGAGTGAGGTTCAGTTTGGAGGTCGGTATTCGAGCAAGTCAGACTGAAACGTTCTGTCTCAATCTCAAAGACATAGGCTATTGCCTCAACATCACCCGCCTCTCGGAAGACAAGTGGAAAGTTGTACACCTTCGTTTGACCGGGACGCAACGTCAGATCCGACTTGCCAGTCCATTTAGGCTTCTCCGGCGGCGCACTGCTCTCTCGCAAAACACAGTCATAGAAGCTGGACGAGGCATCGTTATTGGCTTCATGAGTCAGGCGTACCTCGTTCAAGCCGCCCTTGAACTGTATGTGCAGAGATGACAATGTGATAGGAGTTGACTCGGGCTGTGCTGTTGAGGTGACGACTATCTGTGATCGTAGTGGTTCGCCTACGTTGCCCTCGCTGCCGAGAAGAGCAAGATGAATAGACACTACAAGCTTAGCCGCAATCTAGTTGCAAGACGGGGTATACGTACAGCAGGAGAGATATTCTTTGCTATCGAGACTGACACTGACTTTCTCCGGTGCAGTGTCTTCTGGAAACACGTCCAAACATGATAAAAGGTCGTACCTGTAACGAGTCTTGCCAGGTACGGCTTTTCATCATTAGTGATCTGACAGAATTTAGACACTAAGCGTACTGACCTTGACTATGAAGCTCCCACTCAGTAGCGACATAAGTCTCCCGATCCTGGATACGGAGTGCGCACTCGTGAAGAGCCCATAGCACTTCAGAAGCAAGGCCCCACCAGCCTTCTTTCCTCCAAGACATGGAAGCCCACAGCGGTCGCAGGACCTTGAACGCCTCATCGAAGTTCTTGACGTGCAGAAGTGTCCTGGCAACCTCCAAGCGCAGCTGCTCTACTTTACGATTCTGTCCATGCGCCTTGAACTCTCTTACGGCAGCATTGAGCTTGGTAGATATGTCGTCCGAATGTTGGAACCCTTTGCCACCGCTGCCGGGCAGGGGTAGTTCTTCATGTGGCTGTGGGACTAGGTAGTGGTCGTATACCTGATTTCGGTTGGATACCTTTGTCGCAGGGGACATTCCAGGAGGCGTGCGGTCCTCCTCGGGCATCTCACGAGCTAAAATGTAGCGCCTCTTTGCGTGATCTGCAGACAGTTTGTACCAATAGCCTGGGTGGTGAAGTAGCTCCCAAGGCGGCAGTCTTTCGCCCAGAAGAAATTGTTTCTCGGGTGGTGCATAGATCAAGCCTGTCTCTTCATCTGCGCTGTCACCATCTGCGCGGAAGACTGGTAGCTCTGTTCGCTGGATGAATTCAGCCATGAGCTGAGCCCATCCCGACTCCCAGGCTTGCCATCCATAGTTCGAGGTACCTTTACTTCGGCGGTCGAGGACATCTTGCAGTCTTGCCTTGTATCTCAACCAGGTCTGAGCTGCAGATGTCAGTTGGTAATTCCACAGCTGACAGCGGATGTGTCGAAAGGCTACGGTATCGGCCAACAGACGAATCTCGTCCCACCTAGGTGACCAGCTTGCCGTTGTCTCGAAAAGACCATCTGACCCGAACAGAGCATCGAGTGCTGCACCATAATGTCTCTGTGCTGCATCCATCTCTTGCCTGAACTCTGCAAAGACACCCAACTTGAAATCGTAGCGCACACCCCAGCCAGGGTATGACAAGGTCTGCGATGTACCGCGAGTTGGGGGTATCGTTGGGGGAGGAATCGTGCCTCGCTGCTTCTTCCGCCGTGCATGTTTCGTGAGATCTCGGTAGTACTCTACGCAGATCGGTTGCAAGGCTGTGAGGACGGAGGTGACGAACGCTCGCAGTTCCACCGGGGACGTGTTTGGCGGGAGGAAGAACAGCGAGTTTTTAGGGTCGAGGCCAGTCGCACGCCGAATGACAGCAAGACGGTCCTCGATATCCGGAGCTTCAAGTATTGTCTTGTTGCTCAAGAGTACGACTACGTATCGCGTGCGGTACTCGGACTGCTGTATTTGGCCCTTGATCTTGTTGATCTCGGTTTTCAGCTGGTTGTCGTGCAGGCTGTTTGTGACAGGGTCGGTGGTGAAGGCGAAGAAGGACACGAAGACAGAAGGTATGTAGTCTTGGTGTTTCGAAACCCAAGAAGGCGCAATGACACCATCTGGAAAGATGGAGGCTGCTGGAGACAAGGGAGAGATGGGCGAATGAAGGATCCATGAGGACGCCGCTGCGTTGGTTGGACTACCAGGCGGAGTAGTTTCTGAAGCGTTTGGCGCATCAGCCTTCTTGGGTGGCAGCGTGTAGTCCTGTGTACCTCTATCAGCATCTGATGCAGCTGCCAGCTCTGCACAAGGCGCCCACCTACCCTCCCCACGGCGCGTATCCTGAAGCTATGCCCCAGATCTCGTCGACTTGCACCACGAGCGTTCCATGGCGCATTGGTACCGTCGGCGCTCAAGAAGTCCTGCAATAGCTGGTCTGCGCGCTCGCCAGTCACCGCAGGTATCTCAGAGCTAGTCCGGACAGAAGCTCTCCCTGGCAGCACATCGTGGACAGGTGGAGGCGGTTGGTGCTCGGCTCGTGACCCCAGACCAGATAACACAATGAACGGGAGGTTGTGCTGCACGTAGGCGGGCGGATATGCCTCCATTGCAGATGTTCGAGCGCTACCTGTCCATGAAGAGTGGTGTTGTGGAGCGTGGTGCGGGTAGCAGCGAGACCCCCGGTTTCGAATTCACTCGTCTGTGTTCGTCTTTGCGCAGATGTTCAGGCCGTCCGGTTCGGCGAGCGTGTGCTTGCGGCTTTGTTGTGCGTTCCGCGTTTGGGGCTGCAGCTTGCCAGTGCACATGCGCGTGCTGTGTGGATTGGTGTGATGACATCGCGGGCGGGCAGCCTTCATCCACCGCCGAACGCCGACGCGCTAACCGGCAATCCCAGGGTTCTCGCGCTCTCCAGTGCTTCCAACGCACACTTCTCGGACCTGCGCATAGCTTCTGAAGCACCGACAGCGCTCGCTACTACCTCTGCATTACTGCGCGTTCTGTCGCTAAGAGCGCAACGCTTTTCTCGGGCTCGAACGCGCCGCTCCCTCCACCTCGCACTCGAAACCACCGATTCCTCGTTCGAGCTCGCCAGGAGGCCGTTGTCGCAATGGCGGGCCAGCAGCAGCAGATCATAGACACGATCTTCTCCATGAAGAGGAAGTTGTTGCGAGGAAACGACTGTACGTCCAAGCCTGCGCCCTCCATTACTTGCGCGTACTGACAATCGTCAGCGGACCTAGAAGAAGCAGACTCGCCGTTCGCAGATTACAGACAAGACCTAAAGCGCAAATCGCAGTATGCGCGCGCCAGCGACCCGGATTTCCTCTCAGACCCGCGTCCCTATAAGAAAGTCTGTCTACCACCTTTGCGCTGGCCCGGCACAGACTGACGATGACACCCACAGCGCATTGAACACGCCGGTTATCGCAGGTACATCTTGCAGCGCAATCCTCCACGATATGATCCAGACGGCGACATTGTCGAACCTTCAGACGAATACGAAGATGAGGACGACCTTGAGGCGGTGGAGGAGAACCCGTATGCAGACATACGGTTGGAGCGTACGTGAGCTCTTCCTTGTGAGAGTGGCATTGAGTGCTGACGGATAATACAGGGTTGCTCAGACCGCTGACGTCTGCCGCTGACTTGCCAAACCACCGATCTCTGAGCGTTCCGTACACGTCCAAGCACTTGACAAACCTAGCGAACGAAGCTGGCGAGCTTTGGCGAAGGGAGCAAATCACAATCGCAAGGGCAAAACAGCTATTTGTCAAGCTCCAAGGAGACTCGACTTTTGCGCCTGCAGCTCTGGCGGCTATGGCAGACGCGCCCCTCAGCAGCTCGTCGTCCAATGATACGCTTCAGCGCGCCGTGAATGGAGACTCGCTGCCAGCATCGCGTAATGACGCGCACGACGCTTTGGATGGTGCCCAAGATCTCGAGATGGAAGACGCCGGGCCACCCAACGGTACCTCGGGGAACGAGATCAGTGTTGCAAAGAGCACAGACGACGTCAATGGCACAAAACCCACTACCAACGGCACGGTGCACGAGACAGATCAGACACATGAAAATGGCGGAGGCCCTCAGTCTCCAGCTGGCGACGATGCCTCTGACGATACGTCACAAGCTGCGCACCGCATGACAACGCGCGCCCGAGCCCATGCAGCATCGACTCCCTCTCCGCCACATTCGCCATCCAGTCTTGCAGGCCAAGTGCACCCGCTCTTTCTTTTCTCGACCGATTCGCTGCCCGACCGCGACTTTGGTCTACCTCCGAACGAGGCCGAAGAGACACGCATGCTACTCATGGCATACGTACAAAAGCAGGAGGAGGTAGCTCGGGCGACATCAGATCTGTATCAAGGCCTGATGCAGGCAGACCGTATGCGACAAGATGTCTTCAAGTGGTGCAAGGCTGAAGCACACATTGGTGAAATGAGCGACGGCGAAGACTGGTACGATAACGAGGAATGGAATCTCGACCACGACCTGGCAAAAGGACGAGATGAAGAGGAAGACGAGACGGCAAACACCGGAAAGAAGAGCACAAGACAGAGGAGGAAGCCTGACAAGGACGATCGATAAGCTCGGTCTGAAAGTTCAGGGAGCCATCCTAGCATCTGAGTTCTCGGTCTGCAGCTGCAGCAGTTCGATGCCTTGCAGCTGTAGAGCCATTTTCACTATTTTGCATGACGCAGCGATATACCACGATACCAAGACATGGAAAACATTTAATACTTCGTCACCAGTCTTACATGTGTCAGTCGCTCCTACTTCATGGACGTAGCTCACGTGTCGACGCGTCTTTAGCACGAATCGCGCTTTCCTATGATTCGCTGAGCTGTTCTCCTCTCGCCCTAGGTCTTCTCCGATGGATTTCGTGCTCCGCTGCAACGACCTCAAGTGCCGGACGCAGCTGCACGATCATGCTGTTGTTACTACCTGCAGGCATGTCTCTCGCCTTCGATGTACACTGACGATAGCTAACAACTCACAGTCATGTCTTCTGTACGCAATGCGCCCATACAACCGGCTTATCAAGCTCGCAAAAGGCGCACAGGTCTTGTCCAGCATGTGGTGCGGAGCTGCACAACCCAGACGACGTGGTTGAGGCAGGCCTCAATCCATCAGAAGACTACAAGACCAGCGTCCTGAGCGGTCTCAGTCCTACCATCATCATGGAGTGTGCGAGCCGTAGTCTGGCTTTCTACACATACCAAACGTCCCAGGAGATCATCTATCAGGAGCATCTTGCGAAAGGCCTGACTGAGAAGTACAACGTGCTCAGCCAGCAGATGGACCAGCTTATCCATGATGCCAACTCTCAGATCAAAATGCTGCAGGACAAGGTGCAAGGTGAGCAGTGATCTGCGGGAGACAGCATGTATGATCGCTGACACCCGAGTAGCACAGCAGGCAGACTGTGAAGCACTCGAGGCAAAGAACAACGAACTCAGCAACGCGTTCTTAGTCAAAGCCAAAGCACTAGCACGCCAGAAGAAGATGTACGACTCCCTGAAAGGACAAGTGATGGCATCCCAGGTTGCCGTCGCTGCAGGCGATGAGGCAGAAATGACCCTCCAAACCTCTCGAGCCGACAACCGCTTCATCGACCGAATGCCGGGCGCGAGAACTGGTAATGGCATATTCAGTCATCCAGGTGGAGCTTTTCAGCAGTCCGTGAACAATCGGCTGCACAATAGGCAAGGCAGCGGGAGTTCTGGCAGCAGTAGGCAGCAGCGAGCCGGTATTGGCCTTGGTCCTGCTCCCAACTATGCTCAACATCTGCAAGGGCGCGGTTTGGCCAGTCGAACCCATACCGGTCGTAAGTTCAGCCCTCCACAGACCCAGAGTCCAAGTGCAGTCGCAACTGACAATATCTCAGAATCTGCTCCCGTTGGCACGCCACGACAAAGCCGTCTCCCAGTCATAGGTGGCTCACGTCAAGCTCCCACGAATCATATGAACGTCGAGCCGCCATATCAGGCATCTCCCATGCTGCAGCGACAAAATGTGGGAAACAATAGCTTGAATAGAAGATTTGGCAACCCTATGCTGGGCGTACCTAAGGTGACGGGGAGGACCGGTGGTCCGTTGCAGAGATGAAGAGGAATGCGCGAAGGGACGCGTTGACGATGGACGGGCAACATGGTCAGGCAATAATCGGTGCCAGCACACGACTGGGCGCCAACTGGGTATCAAAGCATAAGGTTCATAGGTGCCTAAGTACAACACGTTAAGTACAACACGTAAGCCCAAGCGCCTCAGCCTGGACATGAACGTGACAACAAATGAGATGAACCAAAGCTTATTCTGACGTCCATGGGCCCAGCATCGCAATCGCAATTCTGGTAACATGTCCCGAAATATGGCTGTATGCTCCACCTGGTGACGAGCGTGCAGCTGAGGCAAGCATCTCTTGGTCCCTGTTTGACAACATGATCTCATCGCATGGGATAATTTCTGTAGGTAATTTTCGTGATATGTTACGAGTTGAATTGGAGTCGAGAGGATATGGTCACAAGCTTTTGCTGCTTCCGATGCCGCTAGCCGCTGCCTGTGCCTGGCGCCGGCTTAGTTTGCGCTGATACAATCCAGGGCTGGTACCTAGGTGTGAGTCGCGCTGAGCTAGAACAGCGCTGGAGGGTGACATTCTCTTTTTCCTTTTCGAATGAGGCCTTGTTGAATGACAGAGCTGCGTGCTACGGAAGGTGTAGCCGACGGCTTGCATGCGTCATATTGCAAAGTGCAGTGAGGTTGGGCTCATAATTTTTCTCGAACTTCGCAAATTGGCATGGTTCTGACGATACCTGGAAGCATCAGTAGGTGACACGAAGTTGTGAGTTGTCTTCGCGAGTTGTATCGTATCGTCCTCGGAAGAGGGCGATTGGCTGGATGGAGCCGTGGGCCCACTTCTACAGGCCGAATCTGCAGCCTCGCTGCACTTCATCTGCAACGACATCAACAGTCCCGAAGTCCTGGTGTCGAGACATGAGACCGATGATGGTCAAATGCGTGATGCCCATCGTCTCATCAATGGATGTTCGTTGTCGCTCACCCGGAGTCAATGTGTCAGGCGAAGGCGAATTGAGGCTGAGCTTCGCCACAGTCAAAATCTTTGCTGCTGCATCTTGCTGAAGACGACACTGAAGGAGGGCAATAAAGTCGCTGATTTGTGAGGCTTACCGCCCCCACACAAGGATAGTATGCAGAAACACCAGTATCGTGTACCGTAATTCGTCCATCGGCTCGGGTTTGGCCAAGCAGCTCGTATGGAAGAGAACGGTGTCCAGCACTGGCGCAATGCTTTAGCTTGATTGAATGGGTCGACGAATAGACACTTGCATCATGTTAGTGTTGACGGTGAAGACTTCGTTGTCCAGGTGCGGCAAAAGCGTAGTGTATGCGTATGCTGAGCTGCTACGCAACAACCATCGAATAGGAGTACAGAGCTTCTTGCTTTTGACCGCGAGGAGACAGCATCATCCCTGCGAGTAGTTTCCTAGCATACTCAGTCTGTCCTGATATACGCGCGTGTGTATTAAGAATACGTGGCATCTTTCCTAGTGGTAAGGACTATCATCTTGCTGACGGTGAACATGTCAGCTTTGGCCGTTTCGCACAAGCTGCACCGGCAGTCAAGAGGCAGCGTTCGCTTGAAGTGGTCGAGTATTGCAGTTGCATATCTGACGGATTGGCGCCGGAAGCTATGTGGACCCTCCCAACGTTCGCCGAAGATCTTCAAGGTTCCTTCTTCCACCCCACATTCGCGCAGAATTACAGTAAAGGACGACCTTGTTGACTCCAACATTGTTGAATGGCTCGGTCGTAAGATGAAAGGCTCCCCGCTCCGATCAAGCTTGCTCAACAGACCGCGCTATCGAAATCACCTGGCGCCTCGAACCTTATTGTACCCTGAGCTTAGACTTCAACTCGTTTCATATTCTCGAATCCCGGATGAAGATGAGACGCACGACAATTTTTTGGAATTCGCAGGGTAGTGTTCCTCTGTCTTGTCCTGCCAACGGCCCCTCTCTTGTGTTCGATGGTCGAACCTTAACCTCGAAGCTTCACTATTTTGCTCTCTGCCACTTCGAAAGCCGCCCTTGATGCCGACCATACCAACAAGGTTGCGATACAACCGGATTAGCAATGATACACAACTCGCTTGTGCAAAAGGTCCGGCCCTGCTCCTGATGGTCGTCGCTTGGCACCTTCGCCATGGATCGGCGTGAGGCGGAAGCATCGACCAACCAGCTGGACCGTGGAAGCCCAATCTACCTGCCGGAATGATCCGCTTGCCCGGACCATGTCGTGCAATACGGTAAGCTGTTCACGGGTGCTCAAGAAGGGAGCCGCCCTCTCGTTGCGCTCGTGACTCAGACTGCGACTACATCGCACAACCCCGACCTCCGGTTACCATTCCTCGACCCCATAACGTACGATCATCAACATCGACCTCCCGCCTGTAAACGTATCCTTTCCCCAAAGACACGCTGTAAATCCCGGAAATACAAGAGCTCGAGCATGGTACGTTAGGAAAAGGAGGAGACTATGTGGTGGAGGCTTCATGAAGGATCAAAGAAACCTCGCCCACGATGAAGCTTATCGTCTTGCAAATCTCACCGCTGTACGACCAACACTCTCAGCGCAGCTGATCCCACCCGATGGGCGTTGAGGAAGGCAACGGAAACAATACCGAACATTTACCATAACGAAAAAGAAAAGAGAAGAAAAGATCAGTTGCTTCTAGGTTTTCAGTTTGGCCGTAATCAGTTGCATATCAAACCGCCTCCACGATCAACGCGGCTAATAGTTCCGTCACTCAGGGAAAGGGATGCATCCAGGAACCGTGCCAGCCCTCGCTGTTGTTCTCGAAAGACGCAGACGTCATCTCAAAGTCATCAAGAGCTTGACTGTCGCTTGGAGATGCCAGGCTGTGACTGTATGACGAGCCACCAAGATATTCCCAACCACTTCCAGTACCGGTCGAGCTTGATGTCTTTCTTGACATCATGGGCTTTGTCACTAGATCCGGATGTGCTCTACGGTAGTGCTTCAGTCGAGCGTCCGGCCTCTGGAACACCGACTCGCAACCTACAGCCTCACAGGTGTAGCACCTGCCTCCATCCTTGTGCTTCAATCTGATGTGTCTGGCTAAGTTGCCTTTGCCCCACTTCTTGTTGAATTCAGCTTTGCATCCTTCATACGAGCAACGAAGCGCATCACCAGTCACTATAGGACTTGATGAAGGTGCTGCACGGCCCGACAGCTGAGGACAACTTCTACCTCGAGGCTGACTGGCAGGCGTCAAGCTACGACACGTCAGCCCACTCCACATTTCATACGTTGCAGCCGACAGATACGCACCTGGTTCGATGATCACGGTCCCAACGATTCGAACGCCCGGGGCCGCTTACAACGATGTCTGGAGCAATGCCACCTCCAGAATTGGACTGTTGAAGAATTGGGTATTTTCTATATTCATGGAGCTGCAAGGATTTTGCAGAATGTCCCTCATTACCTGGGCCAAGAGGTGGTATGCCGACGGTTCTGTTGGCGGCAGAATGACCCATCTGGCTCAGCGGAATGTTATCCATCGCGCGGAACAGTTCCTCTTGATAGCCGGGGCGTCTACCAAGACTAGCCATGAACATACTTTGCTGTTGGCTGTCAATCGACTCGAGTTGGCTGATGTCGGTAATAACATTGTCCGGGTTCTGCCGAACGTCTCCTTCAGCAACAGGAAGAGTCTCGTACGAGCGGACGAGAGGGGTTTCATTGAAAGGGAATCTCACGCCCTGCATGTTTCTCTCGGCGCTCCATGCACCCTGTTGGTTTTGTGTAGGTCCAGAAGGCTCAATTGGAGGCCCGAATTGGCCACCAATCTCGCGGTACTGATCATCCAGTTGACCTCGTGCATGCAGGTGTCCTTGCATGTGCAACGCCGGCGTGTCTGTGCCTGTGAAGGAGCGTTGAGGTTGAGACACATACTGTTGGTATTGGGCTGGCTGACGGCCAATACCTAATTCAGAAGAGTACGCATTCTCTGAACGCATTGAAACAACATTCGGCAGGTACTGGATTGAGCCCTGCGACTGCTGGCAATCATTGTAGGCCCGGCAAGTCGACGCGTAGCGCTGGGTGCCCTCAAACCCTGTGGTACCGTTCATCTGAGCATCATAGCCGCTCTGGTTGTTGCAATAAGGATGCTGGTGGCTGATTGTGGTTCCGCTGGAACAAAGCCCACGGAATCCAGAGACCCGGTGATGGAAGATATTGTCAGACATCGTCGTGACTTTGACCGTCCACGGTTCTATGAATCGATGCGTGCGCAGGGGTGCAGACAAATAACGACGAGACAGGAGGTATTACGCTGCCGGAAGCTTGCGAGATGATCGTAGGATGACGCTGCGTAAGGCCGTTGGTTCCGATAAAGTGATTGGAATAAAGTTTATCGCGAACGAGCGAGTACACCGAGCGTGAAAAGGAGGGATCAATAGGTGAAGAGAAGGGATGAGGATGTAAGGAAGAAAGGCTGAGCGGTGTGTTGTAGCAAATCAGCTATGGCACCACTACCAAAATCGAAAGAGCAGGATAAGGTTGTGTGCAGTAATGAGTTGAGGGGCCGAATGTCGAAGCTTAAAATGTAGGCTGGGTTCAGAGGGACCTGTGCTCGGACAGTAGGACAACAACAGGACTCACAAGTCGACATGGAGATTCTCTGCGAATTCGACGACGACTTGGCGAAATCGCATAACGTTGTGACAGGTACGGCAGAGGCTTAGCACGACGGAGACGACCTCCGACCACATACACCAGTCTGGCTGTGAACTCCAGCGATGTCAACGTTCGCCTGAGCTCATGAACGAAGCACAGTCACGCAAAGACCTCACTATGCTGCGTCGCAAAGAGCACTCGGCGACCGGCGACTTCTGCCAAGCGGAGCCGTCAAGGAGCTGCTCCAACTGCGTCCAAGCTGTCGAAGTTAAATTCTACGTCGAGTCTGTGTCGACAATACGGTGCATCGCATCACTGGTGGGTGCAGCGATCCGCCAGGGACACAGCTGGCAGCCTAGGCGGCTGCATGCCCACCACACGCACTCAGACTTAGCTCACTCCCAAGGTGACGGAGCGGTGAGCCGTCGGCAGAGTTAGTGTTCATGAAGTCAAGCTCGTCTCGTATTGCGCGGACGTAGGCGAATGCTGCTGTGGGAAGAGACATGAAACGTGTGCCTGGTCAGCACGAGACCATGAATCCCAACTTGCCATATCAATCCAAAGCGGAGGTTTTCAGGCCATGCCCGGCGAGAAGCCTCGCTGCGCCCTGCTCTGCCCCTGACGTGTTTCAAGCAGCCAATCGACTCGACT
This sequence comes from Phoma herbarum, assembly GCA_001599375.1. Classification (NCBI taxonomy): domain Eukaryota; kingdom Fungi; phylum Ascomycota; class Dothideomycetes; order Pleosporales; family Didymellaceae; genus Phoma; species Phoma herbarum. The sequence continues at coordinate 1,214,397 of BCGR01000008.1, read as the reverse complement.
TTTTCCCCCTCCGACCTCGTCGCGGCGCGATAGCCTACTTACCAGCCACTGGTGCCTCCGTGTGGGACGGAAAGGTCGAGCCGGCCACGTTGAGACCGGCCTTTCCTTCTTTCTCGAGGCTGCATCAAGGCGCACCTGACGAGGAGAACAGGGGAGACCCCGAAGGCTGGTTCGGTCGAATCCACTCGGTAGCTTCGAATCCGTGGCTGGACAACATCGAGGAAGCAGGCAAGCGGCGTAAAATGGGTCACCAACAACAAACAGAAATACCAAAGATGAAGCTTGGTATCGAACACGCGAAAAGAAACATGCAAGACAAGGTCAGGGAATAGCCTACTTTTAGTCTGCAGCAGCCGATCACAGTCAACGGCTTCCAGAATGCGTCTACTTGGTCTGGGCGGCAGGAACGTACAGCATCGAATTTGGCGCAACAGCGACTGCCCAAGGTGGCTACCCCTTCGCGCCTACAAGGCCCTAGCGCCTCACTCTGTGCCATCGTCCATCCGCGTTGCGATCCTTCTCGAACACAGTTTACAGGCCGTCTCAATTCGGGAACAGCATGCATTGGTATTTTCTCGATGATCTGAGTACCCTTGCAAGATTTTGCAAACAAAAGACGAGGAGCGAAAATCACCTTCGTGGGAACATATTTCGCTCTCAGCCGCGAACGTCGCGCACTTGGAGCTGAAGCAGGCGGTTGCTTGCATTCGCACTATCACGCGTGGACTACCGGGATCCACCTCGCGCACTTTCTGATGGGGCCCAGTAAGTAGATTGTGCGAACGCCACCCTTGGCTACTTCACCGACTGCGATTGCCTGCGTCCTGCTGGTTTGCCATTGGACGGTTGAGCTTAGACGTTGGTGTTATTCTGATTATGCTTTGAGTCTCTGGCGGCATTGTGCAAAGCAGAACATGACAGCTCGTCCGCAACGATGCGCAGATCTAAGGCAGCGCTCTAAGGAGTCCAACCATTCCGCGATTGCGATTTATTGCAGCCATGATATTGCGCGGGGCAATCCACAGCTCCCTTGGGCACAGTCGAATCTCGATCTCGATCGTACATAGTGTATGCCCCTGCAAACCAGTGGTCAAATCCGAGCATTTTCCAGCGCCCCACGCTTCTCCCCATCCACCTGCCGCACGCTTCAGAGCGTTTCTGGAGCAGTGCTTAGCCGAAGATCAAACGCTTGAGCGAACACCGGCAGCCGACGCAACGATTAAGGCTCTTGCAAAGACAAAAGAACGAATGAAGCTCGGCCCGAGCCGGGCCCGGATCAAGGTTTTCCTGCACTCAGCTTCGGGATGGCCAGCAATCTATGCCGAGCAAACCCCATCTCCGCGCGCCCCACCCTTCACTTGAGTCACGGCATTTTTTGAAACCATCTTACTTGAGTCGACATGAGCAAAGCCCCAAAATAATGACCAAGTCGGCTTGACATCGACCATTGTCAGGTGCTTGCGCTGCGGCTGGGTGATCTTTTGGCCGCCGGGGGGTGGTACCGCCACGCTTCATAGCCTAGCGTCCCTGACAGACTGACAGCTTCCATATGCACGAGGCACACTTTCTTCGTTGACTAGCTGGCCCAGGATTTCAATGCTGCTGTCTTGGCGTGGATGAGCATACATCGCTTTGAACACACAACGCTAGCACTGCACACCTGGAGATCGCAATTTCGGCTTGTGTATGTGGTAAGGAAATCATCGCTGTCAATAGTTGCAGCCATTGCCAGCTCATCAGCATACACCGGTTCGCGTCATTTGCGTTCTCAATTCGTTCGACAGGGGCCGTACCAGGATGGGAAACGAACAATCCAGTTCCAAAGCCAATATGCATGGAAGCATTTTCTTCTATGCCGCATGACCCCCCTAACGTCTGTGCGATCGCTCAGCACTGCATGTCCAGAGCGACGAGAACGGTTCGCTGGGTCACTAGGCAACTGTCCCGCATCCCCGGCTCTGTTCTGTGGAGGTTTGAAGATCTCAGTGCCATCAATCTCGTATAGAGCACAGCTGTGGTCCGCAAGGATTCCCTGGTATGGCTGGTTTTATCAGGGCACAAGCTGGCTGGGTCGCCCTCGCAGGACTTCGCTGCACGCATGTCGCGCGTTGCCATCTAGAAGCACGCGCGGCTCTTTACACTAAGGGGGCGCCCTTTGCCCTTCTGCCAGCATTGAACATGGATCATATGACGTTTTTGGTGGTGATGCCGCCACACCGAGCGGATCGTCAACGTTTCGTGAGTACAGCCGTTGGGCAAAACGGGAAAGATCTTCTTCTCCGGAACGGCGCCATAGGCCATGATTCAGGAACAGGAGCATGATCTCTTCAGACATGGTCTCCCAGGCACACCTCGGCGACGCAATCCGCCCAATTATGGATGCTTTGAGGCCGGCCTCCTCACCATGTGGCCTTTGCCGGCCACCGCTTTTTCGGACCTGGTGTTACACGACAACGTCATTAGTTTGTGGGACGGAGAGTTGAATCAGAGGAGGCTCATTGCATTACTCATCCCCATATTCGATTTTTGACGAATCATTGCTCATGATCAAACGCCGCTGGGCGACCCCAGGAACCAAAGGCAAATCGGGCGAAAGAAAGTAAGAACGGCAACGGGCAGGACCGACACAACCTGGTGACCGTCAAGCCCGAATCAACCATAGCACAGCCCATCAGAACACCAAGCCTTAAGAAAAACATTGCTCTCAATGAGGTCAAGCGAAGATCTATACAAAGTGTGTAGTTTCACGTCGAATGAGCCGACGATGCACATCTTGACGTTGGAGGCATGTGTCCGAGATTCAGATGCTTCGAGCGCTCGTGATTCCGGCGAGCATCACTTCGATTGTAGGCTTTGTCGCACATGGAGCATTTGAACGTTTTGCCCATCTTGAGCGTATGTTTCAACACGACATGCCGCTTCATGTTTCCTCTTGCATATCGTCCACTGTAGCATTGGTTGCAATGCTTACAGTAGATCAGGGCATACGTCTTTTTGCTCCTCGTCTTCTCTACCGCTTTTGGCTGAGATCTCAGCTGACATGCAAATTCGTCTTGCTCTGACTCAAGCTCAATCATGTCGTGATCATTGTGGTCAGGATCTATTGCGATCTGCTCGGAAAGGTCTCGGCTCTTGGCGTCATATGTACTTGATGTCGAAGCCTCTTCGTCACAACGACTCCAGGTGGCGTCAAGATTCATCTGCCATGTTCCCAGTTGTGGATTAGGACGCCGAAACGAATTTGGTTCAGGCGTTGGCATATGCAATGGCATCGTATCCGCTCGCTGCACGTTTGGACGCACCACTTCCACGGGAGTCTCCCCGGCACTCAAGTCGCGCTCGAAGTCGAGCAACTCTCTGTGCGTAGCGTGGAAGCCAAAGTCGTCGTCAAAGAAAGCGGCTGCGGAAGGGTTGAAAAAGTGGAACGTCTTATCTGCTGGCATCGTCGCAGCATAGACGTCATCGGAACGCAGATGAGCTAAGGTTTCCAAGGACCCGTCATGCAGGGATGTTTCAGTCTCATAGTTCTGCCTTGGATGCGTCGGCACCGAGATACTGCCTGCTGTGCTTGGCGTGAAAGGTGAAACGGGCGAAGGAAACTGTGATGTGCTCTGTGGCGACAAGCTCAGTATTGCCGGCGTAAAGCCAGCAGCTTGCGCGGTGTGTACAGCAAGTGGCTGGACGTGTGTCGAGGCCATGGGGTCATAGTCGTGCTGCATCGGTACTGGGAGCTCCGCATATCCTGGCGCCGTATACGATCCTCCTGGCAGCTCCATCACTGAGGAGTCGAGCAGTTCGCTGTACACAGTCCTTGCGTACGAAGCGTGTTGCGACACGGGAATTTGGTTCTCAAGTGATTTACGACAAGAATAATCCCTCGGTACGAAGATCTTGTTCGTGTCGGAGCTGAGGCTCTCGCTGTTCAGTCCCTCTGAGGCCCTATGCAGGTCTTGTTCGTTTGTTTTGCCCTTGACGGGCAACACCTCAGCGAATTTAGATGGACGGGTAAAGAAAGAGACCAGAGAGCGAAAGTGGTGCCGCGAACGAACGCGCCGCGAGTGCCGCAGCGGTAGATATTCAACCAAGAACTCAGTTTCTGGGTCTGAAAGTAGTGACAGCTGCTCAGCTGGGATTCTGTGCTTGGCTGTGTTCTTGCGAGAGGATGCCGAAAGTCTGCGCGGAGTCAGTAGGAGCCCGGAGACATGAGTAAGGTTGGTGTACGAACTCACTGCAGTGTCATCTTCAAAGTAATTCTCATTTTGGTCTTCCAGGACCCTGTCCAAACTCAAAGGTACATCGTCGAAGCGGTAAGGAGGGACTTTTAACGACTGCAACCGCCGTGGGAACAGGTCAACATCGAGAATGCTGCGCTCTGCAGGTATTCCCACGAAACATCATTTAATTTCTGGGACTGCAGATTATAGTTCCCCAGGCTTGTAACCTTCACCAACCACAAGACCCGGGAGCTTGGCGCAAGAGGTCCTCATGGGTTGCTGCGGGACCGAAGTGGGAGAGTACAACTGTGCTTGAGGGTATCCGACCAGGGTAAGAAGGCAAATGTCCATCCCAGCAGGTACGGTGCAACGAGGAGCTATGTTTATACAAACCGCGCTTTAGACTGCAGCCATACCGGCCACTCTTGGGCGCAGATTCGCCGAAAGCTCGCGCCAGATGGGTGCATCGACCAATAGTATCCTAAGCGATAGGGCCTCCCGTCCATCGGATGAAGTTCACCTACCCAAGGAAGCAGAAATTAGGGGAGAAGTATGGAGTCTATTCAAAGAGAACCCTACAGTCACACTAATAAGGACCAATGCGGGTGTGAAGCTCCTCGAGTCTGTACAGGTACCGCCCAAAGAGCGACATTGCTCATGAAGTTGTCGCTATCAAATGACGTGCCGGTTGGAAAGTGTACACGAAGTGCCACATTTCAAGGAGGTGACCGGATCGAGCATAGGCGGCGGGACCGTTGGACGGTGACGAATCGTCAGAATGAGGCGGTCGACCGTTCCTGGATCACGTGGCCTGGAGGGCGAGCACGTGGTTTGAGCTCGACAGGTCGTCTCTTCCGTGTGGCGCGTGCTGAGTAGTTCCCCAGAGTCCTGTGAGGGAACATGCGTGGCCCGTGGGTACCTTCGCAGCTTCAATGTTGAGCTTAAATCGGAACGACGCTAAGGTGAGAGCTGGATTTCGAACAAAAGTTTCGCAACAACAAAACGTTTGGCAGCGGTTGGAATTGAGCCTTCCCAAGATGTCAACAGGTGAGCAATGTTATTATATCGAAATGACTCCGGGCACAGCCTCCCTAGAAAACTCAAGCACGAGTTCCCTACGGATTGCGCCCCAGTCTTCACGGGACGTTGGGGTCCGTAACAAGGCATACTTCCCAGCCGCGCGCCGTCTTAGACCAGGGGGCTAGAGCCTCAATGCGGCGGAAGGCTACAAGTCTCATGCTTCTGCCAGGAGATGACACGGATTGGACCTCCGGGAAGTACCCATGTGGCACCAGTGCCTCACCGCTAAAGATGGTCGTAACTGCGCGATTACATCCCATTCTCCAGGGCAATGAGCACGACGAAGGACCTCCGGACTGCAATCGACAAATTAATTATGTGCAACAGCACCTTGACTCGCCCTACTGATGGGTGACAAGTCGCCGACATGTGCGTTTGAAGGACTCGACACTATTCTTAGCATTTCGCTGCCTCAGGAACCAGGTAGTGAGGCGAATTGTTGCCCTTTTCTCTACTATCGCCGACTCCTTCCCTGAGAGATCGTGAGGCTCTCGCTCTCGCAACACTTGCGGAATTGGGATGGTTCTAGCGAAGCTTACATTGCGTGTGTAGTCCCTTATCTCATAACTTCTTTCACCGACGACGTTCGAATACACCAGTGGCAGCCTTGGCATGACGACATGATTAGAGCCGCATCCGCTTCTGGCCGCGCTATTCGCAGCCCTGCGAAATGCAGACGCAGGCTCATGCCCAGACTCTGACGATTCGTCGCTTCCTCAGCGTTTCGATCTTGCATGCATCGCACCCCGCGAAATCCGTTCAGCTACCCAACGGCACACCATTTGGCTTATGTGCGAAACTTACACGCGCTGACCGACACGTACCGTGGGCCAATGCTTTCAGGCAAATTGTGGAAATTGCGAAGTTCGGACCTGTCGAAGCCTATTCGTTCGACCCTGCAGTCCCTCATGCGTGATCGCGCCAGTATATGCATCGAAGGCCCTCCTGCATGTCAACATTGCAGCACGATCCTGTCAGACACCACATATCTGGGAACGCGCAAACTTTCTCTGAGGTCCTTCACTGACGTGTCAATGATCTGGACATTTTCCAAGAGGTTCCAATTTTTCGTCGGAGATGAGCGCGCCTCAGCAACGTCCAGTCGCTCGTCATGCAGGCAGCTCGGAAATCCTAGTAGTATAGCACCTGCGCAAGCTTCGACTAGAGATGGCGACAATGACCTGCCAAGCATGAGATCTGCCTTGCGCTCACCGGCTACTATGTTGAGCCGCTACTCGAGTCGGCGTGGGATGTTTGGTAAACTGCAGGTGAAGTAAACTTCCGCTATGTCACCCTGCACTGAGACCGCGGGTCTAAGCTGTTCCGCTCGCACGGTGCTGTAGCTCCTGGCTTTTGGAACAATCCCCGGCCGACGGACCTGTGAGCAGACTCTCGGGTTGCCAACAATCTCAACAAGCTGCGTGAGGAAGACCGACTGATGATTTACTAGGCACAGATTCTTGGCTACGTTTGAGATCGCGTCGGACAGCCTGGCCTCGATAAACACAAAATAAAAATGGCGCAGATTCTGTACAGCCGGATAGTGAAAGGTTGCAAGGTTATGAGATATTACACAGCCTTCCTTGCAACTCCCTGAACCCCACGCATTCTGCGCGGTAAGTATAAATGCCAACTGCAAAGGCTCTTCTCTTCAATACTGTGCATCATTCTCTCCTCGTCTGGGCCTCATTTACCTACGGCTTCTTGTTTTGTTCGACATTGCCATACCACGGACCCTTCCTTTGATCTTCCCGCCGCCAAGTGTCAACGCTGCTTGACGGTTCGCGACCGTAGTCCGCAGTGAGGAGCTGGTGTAACGTTAGGCCGCTGCTGGAATGCTGCTGATAACCGGAGCTATCTGTCTGAGCGTGCTGAGATGGACCGATGCGTGCATCGGTATATTCATACGAAGCTTGACCGTGGGCTTGATCCCCCGCCGAGCCGGATGTATTTAGACTCTGGTTCAGACGGAGATCGTGGATCATATGATGCACCTCAGGGTTTTGACGCGCCCATGCACGATTCGTCTCATACGTTGTCTGTCCGTCTTGCCGATCGTTGGAGTAGGCGCGTTGACAATGTTGCAGCTGGTTCTGATCGTGAAAATCCTAGTTGCAACGATGAGCAAGATGCGCATAAATAAAAGCTACAGGAACGCACCACATCGTAAGGATGCTGGAACTTCTGCACTGGTTGTAGGCTCACATTTCTCTGACGATGCTGCTCTCGGCCTGTGGCGACTGGAGTTGCAGCTGATTGGTTTGCTCTGGGAGACATCTTGATCGAGAACAGTTCACTTGGAAGGCTGAGATGGCTCAACTCCGGCACAATGTGTGGCAGTGCTCACAAAGATGAAAGATGTGCGTTGACAGGGCAGGATCCGCAGCATGTGCTGGATGGAGAATTACTTGTGGGGACTGGCAGTTACTAATTTATGAAGCCCAAGGCCTGAATCCTCGAGGACGATATCACTGCATCAATTCTCGCATGCGAACCGGGACTCGATACAGGAACATTACAGGAACGCGAGTCTCTCCATGTCCTATCTATAGGAATAGGTCCCTTCAACACCAACATTGGTTGCTCTCAGCTCAATCACTCCTCGAACCGTTGCTAGAATGAGAAATGGTCGCGCAGGTGATTGCACAAGAATAGTATCAAAGTTCTTTGGAAACTTGCATCTCAATGCATTTGCACAAGTCCCACCAAGCATGTTCCTGATCTAAAATTGGATGTCGAATCCACTCCACTTCCGACGTATCCCAATGAAATTCGAAACATGCCGCATGGTGATCTTTAGACGGTATCACTTCAGCACATATGTACAGCACATTCTGCCCTGCCTCAGATCCCGTAGTCTCTACAAGATTGCATCACTGCAACCCACCACAAGATGAGACGCTGATATTTGGCAAACGCGGAATGCACAGCGCTTCCCGCGAATAGACTTCTTACTCTCATAATAACTATGAATAAAGACTTCAGTAGCTTCACTGCAGCTTGTTTCGCAGCCTGACAGTTTTCATCATTCTTCAGCCACGCTTGCCTATCTCACGGTCATATAATATAGCAGGTGATCAGAACAAACGCTTGGAGGTTCTCTCAGATTCCAATACCCTTCTCTGCTTGTATTAGCTACACCGTTCAATTCGTCGTCTCGAAACGCTTCACGAATCGACGAAAATGACAAAGCTTCTTTGGGAGTTCCAGAAATGCGAGAGACACGTCGAAGCGTTACAATAAGTTATCACATGTATTGTTGACCTCTTTGATTGAGCCAAAACCGGTGTGCGAGGTCAGTATCCTGCGTGGGCGGCTCGATAAGCACAGCAGATTTGTGTATGCAATCTACGAGTTGCAGGTTTACAAAGCAAAGGAAAGGGGGGGGGACGGTCATGTGGCGGAAGCTCAAGTAACTCTACTGGACCGATTTTGTGATGGGATCCTGGGACAGAATCTAGAGGTGGTCAGAGTAGCCCAAAGTGAATGTGGAAGGGAAGAAGCGCTTGAAAAACCGAAGCATATGCTAGCTACAGTTGCAGATGCATGGTGATTAGCGTGTCAAACGGGAATACAGGGCTCACGAATAAAAGCTGTAGTCGCAAATACATGGCCCTTCATGAAGCATGAAAGGCGCTTGTAGCAAGCGCTTGTGACCATCATCACCGCAGTATAAGACCATTCGCCATGCCAATGCTAGACTTATCATACGATCTCTCACTGCGCACCCCGCCATCTCAGAATGTCAACGGCCGAAATTGAGGCTCTCGAGCAGGAAATAGTGCGTTTCGACTTTTTTGGCGAGTGATTTCTCACCAGACTGACTTGAAACCTCAGATCCTGATTCTCCGGCAACGTTTAGGGCTGGGACCACACGGATACATCTTTGGGATCCAGAGCTTCAAGGACAGCGGCAAGTTCGTGACGCAAGCCGTTGCCAACCTCTCTAATTTAGATGGCAACGGTGCGGAGGGTCCGGAGACTGTGAGAATTGCCAGAAGTGAGCATGGATGGAAGGAATCGCTCATCATCCTGAAAGAACTAGTCTCTACTGCTGAGGGTGAGGACTGGGTTGGAGGAGACATCGCGGAGGCATTGGGAGATGTGCATATGAGCAATGGTAAACAACCGAGCAAGGAAGGATAAGATGATGAATCTCGTCTTCCTCACCACCTGATTGTCCTTTTGGTGAAGTCGCTCTGACTCCCTCCACGGTTTCGTCTATCACCAAAACTCTACTAAGCCAAGCGTTCACCTGTTCTATAATCGTCTTAGCATAACATGTCATGACTCGCTTAGCCTGGCTGCCTAGTCTCTTCTATCGACGTTCCTACTTCTGCTTCATTACACCGCATGTCTGAGCAAGGTAATATGGCACCATACTCACATCCCTACTCGTGAAGCATTGAGACTAGATTACCTACATCATCATGGCTTACACGCGGTACGCTAGCCATGCCTTTTTCAAGATGGTGTCGTTTTTTGCTCTCCTTACCGGTTGACTGATTCTTTCTTAGACATGATTTCTTCAGATACGCTCCAGAGCCCCAAGCTTCTCAGGCCAAGGCCCTCAAGGCGAAGATCGTAAGCGCGCAAATAACTCTGGTATCGATCATGCCTGAATGTTTCAGATCAAGCACGTGCTCGCGACACGGTCAGACGAGATCGTCGGCGAGCTTGAGTTCACTCCCCTTAAAAAGGCCAAACTACTGGTTGTTGATCTTGTACAAGTGCATGAAGAGAGCGAGATGGGTTGTGGGTACAACGAAGTTCTAGCAACGGGACAGAGCGAAGTTGGGGCTCTGGAAGCGCTTGAAGATCTCGCAAGGGCGTGCGGGTGCGCATCTGACGATAGGCAAGGATGATGTAGAAGGAGTAACATGGGTTCTGGAATGAGGAGTCCATCACTGGTGCTTCCGTTCATTGTCGATGCCGACACGCAATTGCACTACAATTCTTAACGCGATCAGGAGGTTTGCCAGCCATACCTGCAACCAAATACCCCACCGACGATGTTGAATGTACAGAGCACGCTAGTCTGTGTTCTTTCTGGTAATCTGGCTCTTTCACCACTACGACATGAAGCAGTCGAACGAGGCTACTAGTCGGGTTGCTGCCAATCGGCATTCTAGATATTCAATCGATGCCAATGGTTCAAACGGACCTTTGGCTTCCTCATAAAGTGTTCATATCCAAGGAGCGTAGCTTTGGTGTGAGTGTATTGCCAGAATGATTGGGAGATTAACTAGTGTACGTCGTGCAGGAGTTCAGGCGTAGTGCAATGTAAGACATAGGAACGTCAATACTCTACAACTGTCCGTGCGGCTGCCTAATGTAGCATTTGATGCAGACCATGGTTGGTGGTGAGGCAAGACGATAGGTAGGGGCTGTGAAGTTTGGTCTAGTGCGGCGCTACTCGCACCTATATTCGACAGAAGTGCTGAAATTACCCTTTTGAGCGTGTTAAGCCTCGACCAGTGCATGGAAATGGTGCAGACCAGGGACCATGGTCAGGTAAGGGCGGTGTGGTGTAGTGAACTTAGCGTGGCGCTAAGCCTCACCATTATCGATGGTTATGCAAAGGTACCCCTTCGGGCGATATGCGAAGCGCAGTAAACTAACGAAGGTCCAGGGATATTTGCGGTCGATGTTTTGGTGACTTACTCCTCCTTTCAGGTAAGGGCTTCGTTGAAGGCCAGGCAGTGATCTAACGAACCACAACCGTGAGAGGACACCAGTGTGAACTTTGGTATGATACAAGACCGTAAGGTGTCAGTGATCGATGGCTGCATGCTAGTTGCCCTTTTGAGCATTGATTACAGTCAACGCCAGTGTTGACGAGCCTGTAGCGTTTGTGATGGGTCCTATCTCAGGTGTAGTCCGTGTAGCGTCGAGCTAAGCCTGACCGCTATCGATGGGTGTGGAAACTTCCTCTTTAGGCGATATTGCAAGCGGAACTGGTCAGTACGAGGACCTGTAATGTCAAGGAGGGTAGACGGGGAAGTAGTCAATGCTTGCAGTGTGAAATGCTTGCGGTGTGGGATCTCGTCGTGAGGCGACGTGAGATCGCGAGACGTCAGTGTTCAATACCTAATTGCAGACCCTCCCTGGCGGACAGTAGGAAACCCTCTGCCAGACCAGGGTTGAAGATGAGGAAGTGGACGTAAAAAGGTTGACAAAAAGGCGTTCAAGGGCTCCAAAACGCAAGTCCTCGTAGCGCGAGGCTAAGCCTGACCGTGATCGACGTCCAAATCCGAAACTTCCTTTTCGAGCATCGCAGAAATCCACTTCCAACACGCCAGGGTCTGTAACGAGCGCAGACATTGGGTGTGATTGTGATCAAGGGTCTCAGGTGCATCAGGGTCCTGGCGCCTTCTTTCCACAGTGCCGTCCCCTTTTTGCCTGTTGAGGCAGTTTGACAGTCCAGGACTTCAGGGTCCTGCATAAGTGTGCACTGGTGTGGCATAGGGGTCCAGGGCGAGAACACAGGACGTCAGGAACACCGTTGACACGATCGCCACTCACCAGGGGGTAACCCAGACAGTGACAGATACCAAATCCATCTCTTTCTGAATGTGGAAAGTATCGTAGATGCATCGAGCGCTGCAACCAGGCACAACCATGGTGCTGGGCTGCGCGGAGGAACGTGCAGCCCAGCAAGCGAGCATTCCAATGAAGATCACATCACAAGCGGACCAAATCTCAGCGCTCGAACCTCGAAAAGAAATGATTCATGTTCTGATCTGTGTCATTCATTCAGTCGTTAATGTCGTTAAACCCTCGCCAACATCATTGTTGATTATCAATGATGTAGAACCACCGAAACAAAGAAAGAAAAGCCGGTCCTCAGACTAGCCCAGGTATAAAACCGTACAATCGTCCAAGCTCGCCGCCGTAACAATATCCTTCAAAACGCAAGTTCGTGAAAGGAAAACATCAGTACCGCGCGCCCATGGGCGGCGGCGGCATGCTGCCGTAGGGATTCGCATCCGCATAGCTGGTGGTAGGATACGGTTGCGCAGCTACAGGGTACGCATACATATTAGCGCCATTCATCTGTGGGTTCTGCATGCCATAGAGGGCATTCTCGCGGGCCTCTCGTTCACGGCGCTCTCGCTGCTTTCTCCTCTTTCGTCGACGACTCTCCAGCTCTTTCACGCTGTGTCTTTGCTCGTTCATCTCCTTCCACTCGCTGTACGCAGATTTGATGCCGAGGGCAGCAATGCCAACAGCTGCTGCATCTTGGAGCATGTTCTTTGATTTGCGTTTTCGTGCTTCTTCTGGCGACATTTCTCCTTCGCTGACGAGTTTGCGCCGTTTCTCAGAAGCGACCATGGACGAGTAGACACCGTGTGCGGCATGGATGGTGGCCACGGTCGCGAGGCCCGCGGTCAGGAGTTCCTTACCTCGTAGCTTTTTCCGCTGCTCCTCCATGTCCGTTGTGCTAGACGAATCGCTGGAAGAATCTCTGCCACCGCCGCGCTGAGAAGCCATACTTCTGTTCCCTCCCTGCGTGGCAAGCGCGCCGGCACCCACACCTGCGCCTGCTGCCGCTAATCTGCGATCTGGGTTAGCCCGGGAAGGGTCAGTCTGCTGGTAGCCATTATCCATACTGCGGCCACGGCTGTACGAGCGGTTGCGCCTTCGAGAGGGCACATAGCTGTCTGCACTGGACGAGCGTGAGCGGTCACGCCTGTTGCGCGAGCGAGATCGAGAGCGGGAGCGTCCGCCACGAGACTTGGAGCGCACACGGTCGTAGAGAGCTTTTCCTGCTGCGAGCACAGCGCCGGTACCAGCGATCTTCGCGATGGGGTTACCGTCCCTGTCCCTAGTAGGCGAGCCGGATCGAGAGCGTCCACGAGAGCGCGAGCGGCTAAAGATGGACCTGGATCGAGAGCGTGAGCGACCGTCTGGTGACTCGCCGCGACGGACTCGTGAACGGGAGCGAGAGCCGTTCACAGCGCGGTTGGCAAGTAGACCACCAAGAGCCGATTCGGCGACGTGGCGCTTCTCGTGCTTCTCGGGGTCGCGGTCAATCAGGCCATCGATACCAGCAGCACCGATGGCCGCTGTTGCGACACGCTGACCCTTTGCGCCAGTCCAGGCGCCAGGGACGTTGCGGCTGCGGAAGGCTTCAACGGCACCGGCTACTATGGCGGCTTTGGCGGCCTGCTCCCACTTCTCGGACTTGCGGCCTCCACGGCTGCGACTGCGCGACCTCGAGCCGTAGCGGCTGCTGCGGCGGTCGTCGTAGCGGTCATCGTAGCGACGATCACTATCGTATCCACGGTCGTCGCGACGGCGGTGCCTCTCCCGGGAGCGAGAGCGGGAGCGGCCAGTGACTGCAGCAATGACACCGCCTAGACCTGCTGCCTCGCCAAAGTCTTTGGCTCGGTCGACAATGGACTTGCGGCGCTGGGGCTTGGGCCGGTCGCCAGCATACGAGTCTGCGTACGAGTCGCGGTCATCGTAGCGGTCGCGGCGTCTGCGGTCGTCGTAGTAGTCGTCGCGGTCGTCGTAGCCGCGGTTCACAGAGCGGGTGCGACGCGGGGCGTACTCCTCGCGGTACTTGGTCTGGCGGTACTCGGTGCCTGGCGGAGGGAAGTCGCGCGGAATGTCCTCAATGCTGTCCTCGCGTGCGGGGCGGTAGACGAGTGCCCCGCTTCCGCGACCGCCGCGCTCAATGTACGTCGTCTCGGTGACGTACTCGGGCTCGCGGTGTCGCCGCGGCGCATAGCTGTACTCGCTCATTGTGGGGTGTGGCTCTCTCGCGCAGGCAGGCTTCAGGGTCCGCTGGGTGGTAACTCGGTCGGGCTAGGCAAAGCTTGATGTCAGCGGGTAGGGCGGAAGAGAGGGGACTCAGGGCATAGCGTACCAAAGCGCGTGGTGCGCGATCAGTCAGTGTTCAGAGGCAGTTGCAATCAAGAATACAAGGGGCCGGCGAAGGACGAGACAAGGTGAGAGGGAAGGGGATCAGAGACCAGGTCGAGTGCGGCGGGGCTGGGCTCCTCGTCGTATTTGTATCAACACGCGGGCGGCGGCACGCCGGGGCAGGTCCAAGGCGAAGATGACTGTGCGTGATGGACCGCAATAATGGGCCGGTTGTCTTGGCCTCGAGGTATTCTCAGGGTTAACGTTGTGGGAGCAGAGGCTACGAGTGGCGCGAATACCAAAGCATGACAGCACTTGCCTGCAGCGGGCGGAGCGATGGGCAGTAGTTTGGCAGTCGGCCCTTACGTCATTGCATGCGAGCTGCGCAGCAGGGCCGAAGCTGCGCCCAACACCACACATCAAGTTTGCGACCCGCGAGGCGGCCAGGGTGTGCGAACCACTTCCAGCAGCAGGCGCATCGGTGTGAGACGCCGGTCAAGCTGTGCAGCCAAAGTCACCTGCTGCGGTCGCTGCTGCGAGCTGCGAGCCGCGAGCCGTTTTCCTTCACCGCGCGCTCACTCGCTGCCCGCACTGCCCCTCGGCGGCTGCCGCTGACCGGTCCCACACTTGCTCTCTGACACGATGCTTGACCTTCGCTTGCGGGTTCAGCTCGCAGAGCCTCATCGAGGGATTGCAAGCGAACGAGCAGGTGCAGCCAGATCCGGTTCACGACGTTGGGCTTGCTTCACTTTCATGTTGCTGCCAGATTGGCGACTCGATGACGATGCCAGTGCAACCTGACAGGGAAGAGTGAGACCGCGTGATTTGCTCGTGCGATTGGTCAGAAGACGTTACAGGCCTCATCCTCGAAGTCTGACGTTTTGTCAGGCACAAGTCTACCGTGGTTCGGCCGACCTGTCAATCTGCCCAACGCCGGCCCTTCTCTGTATGCGGCGCATGGCACTTTCGTAGAAGAGGGTTGGCAGGTACAAACAATGATGATATCGAAGATTTTGTTTTTTTCGTGATTTGAGTCCGTAATACATCATTTGAGTGTAGAGGTATTGCCCACCTAACCATCATGCAATCTTCCACAACGCCGGGCCAATATGCAGAGACAAGATATTGTACACGTCGCGTTATTCTCACACCTTCCCTTCGACCTTCACAGCAGAGGCGCTCTCGACCTCCTGCCACCCTCTCTCCGCTCTGCGAATCAGCTCCTCATACACTGTCCAGGCCAGCGCGCTGCTGACTGCTTTCCTTGCGATTCTGATGCCCAGCCCATCGAAGAGGCTCCGCGCTCCCTCTTCAGCCAGCATCTTCTTGCCAGCTTGCAGCAGGTTCGTGTATGTATCCGGCATGAGCTGGATCCTCGTCTTGATCGCATCGAATGGATTCGTAATTGTGGTACCGAGACCAGCGGCTGCGACGCCCGAGATGAAGTTGATGCCCGCGCTGGTGCTGGTGGAAAGCTTTGCGCTTACGGAGGGGTCGGCGGACTCTATCTTCGTCGCGAGAGCCGAGAGACGGCGCTTCGATTGCTCGTAGAAAAGCACATAGAGACCTGCGTACGGCGCATCGCGTACTGCTGTTGCACCGAAACCTGCAAAGAACCCCTTGAGTCCTGTTGTGCGGTAGATGTCCTTTGATGCGCTTGCCAAGCTCGTGTATGCATAGAGACTACTTTCGTACCGCACTTTCAGTACGGTGATTGGCATCATGATGAAGCCTGCCCATGTTCGCGCCGCCGCTCCGGTAGCCAGATTCGCCGTGTTGCTCAGCTTCGGCAGGGAAGAAGAGTGGTCGCCCGTGATAATGGCTGCATCAGCGCGGCCAGCTGCGAGCAAGGCTGCGCGGCGCCGGAGCGCATTCAGCGAGGAAAAGTATATTGCCGAACCACATCCTGTACGTAGTGTAGAAGGCAGTGTACCGCGCCAGAACTGGCGTATGGGATTGGGCCCGCTGGCGATAGACCGGATCGTGCCGAGAAGCGTGCTAGAGCGTGACTGTTGGACGCGAGTCTTGAGTAGGTCGGCTGGTTGAAGGAGTACAGCAGAAAGGACGCCGGAGCTCAAGCCGGCGAAGAAGTGAACTGCGAGATATATTAGAACCTGTCCCAAACAGTGTGCAGTGCTGCAGTGCTATGAAAGAGCTCAAATGCTCAATGCGGAAAGCTTACATGAAGACGACGAGCGCGACTTCCCGCCATCTGACATTGCCGCGCTGTCGATATGTGACTTATTCTAGCGTGATATACGGTGCTATACGAAGCATCATGAGAGAATTTTAGGAGGGCGCAAGAGTGCAGACAGGTGTTGCAATGGTTTGCAAGAGGATTTGGCAACGAATTCATGACGTTTTCGACGATACCGCAAGCGCCCGAGAAAAGCGGCGATCGGCGCAGCCGCGGTACGAATCACCGACGAATGAAGGTCAGCTACATGATACCTCCGACTCCACCTCGAGAGTCGACATCTCTTGTCTTGCTCACCTCCTCCGATGGAGAGTGTTGCTAGCGGTGTTTACAGATACCTGATGGCGTTCACGCGTAATTCTTTCGAAGCTATCGAAGCACTTCTTTGGCGTTTGCTTTTACCGAATCTTCATCGACTGCTCCTGGTTTGTCTAATACCTGAATGTAGCTGTTCGCGACCTTCCTCTGCTTGTTGGAGGATTTAACATCTCTGTTGCCCTCTTCTCCGTCTTTTTGTCTTGAAGACGCCTGCATATCGCCGATCCTCCGGTGGATCATTCTTGTTCTATGCAGCTGTCGTGATCTCCTCGGATCTTATCTACGCAAGTGGTCAGCCTTCATGGATATGAAAAGAGACGGCAACGTTTACAATCATAGCCTTCAGAGCCTATGCTGATGCAGCTTGACACTCAGGGCGCTCTTCGATGAGATTGGACGACGTTGTTGTGGCTCTATTCAGCCCTTGTATCTGGGGTTGTGATGGTCTGGTGGAAGCGTGCATGGCGTAGAGGAAGTTCGCTTGAGGCGAGGTGAAGGTAAAGCTGGTAGACCGCTGAGACACACGGCCAAGCTTCGCCGAAATAGATTGTATCAGATAAGCGTTATATCTTCCCAAGCTCTGTCACTGCTCTCCAATTCATCGACAGCTTCTCCGTCCATGATGCCGTACACATACGCATCACCAAGCAATTCGTAGTTACCTGTTTCAAGTTTTCTGAGTGCAAAAGGCACCTTTCCGCCAGCAAGAACAACGATGTTGTCTCCTTCCCGGCAAAAATGAGGACACCAGGCCACACGGCCCTTTCTCGTGATAACAAACTTCCGTCCAGTTCGCAGCGCTCTGTACAAGTCTGCAAACATCCTGATATCCTTATCATGAAGATGGTCCTCAATGAATTCGCCTGCAGGCTTATAGTACCATGTCTTCAGTTTCTCAAAAGGAGCTGGATCTCGACCTTTGGGCCAGGACGAGCGTCTGTTCGACTTTTGGAATCGATTGGCTTTGTGTGAGCCGCATATGGTGGACCAGAAAACGGTTTCTGGGATCTGACGATCATCACAATTGCGTTCATTGTGTAATTTGACGATAGAAAGTAACGGATCGAGAGAGCCCGGCGTCAATGCTGGACCTAGTGGACTGGAGATCATCTCGATCTCATCGACTTTGATACCCTTCAGACGGATTTGATTGGTGGCACAGGTGTTGAGATCAGCATTCGTTCTTCTGCACGCGTTGTAATCGTCCTTGTCTTTCAACCACTTCAGCCAGCTGAAATGGGCATGGATGTCATCGTACGACGACGTCCAGTCTGGAACGTATGATGGCAGGCTCATCGTGGGTCGTGCACCAGGAACAATATGGCTCAAAACCTCCAGTGAGCCAGTGTTGGAGATCATTTGGATCGCAGAAGTCGTAAACGCCATCTCAACCGGTAGTGTGTAGTCTGCAACCACAGCATTCTCGTACTGGGAGCGAGCAAGGCCGAGCATGCCGTAGACCCTGTCACGTGGGTCTGTGGCGTTGCGGCTCTTTCGGAAGCTGCTCAGGATGTATGGGAGATTGATGCTGTTGAGGTTCTCAGGTGAGAACATCGCTTCATCTGGGCTGTTGTATGCTCGTGTGTCTTTCCATCCTGGGTTCGTTGTCACGAAAGGATAGCAACATCCAGCTTTAGTTTCGTGGAGCTTCCAATTGGCATACGACTTCTGAACGACAAGGTTGTTTATTACCTGATGTCCATACTGAAAGACCGCATGTCGCGAAAGAATCCATTCTTGGACAGTCCAGACGCGCGACCACCACGCATTGTCAAAAAGTGCTCGACAGCCTGCGATTATCTCCGGTGACAAGATGTGTTTGCCTTCAACTTCGGCATGCCGCGCAAAGTCGGGGTCTAAATGCAGGCTCTCGTCACTGCTCAATCGTTTGAGCCACTCCATCGCCAGCGGGAAATGTTGTTCGGTGGCCGGACCTAGCCATATCGTTGTGCTTTCGGCTTGTTCGAATATCGTGCGCATTGTTCTCAATTGATGTGTGCGCTCAGAGGAGTTCCTCTGATCTATGCACAGAGCGTCGATCCAGAGCACTCTCTCCATCGATGTGCGTCGCAGATGTTGTATAGCTTGGTATAAATTGACTGTGACCCTCTTTGGCTGTTCTCCGATAAAGACCGGCCTTTCGTGATCTTGTGTCCCCCATACGTACGAGAGCGCTTCATATTTAGACTCGTCGCCATGTCTGTCGGTACCAACAAGAAGCACTGTGCTCAGTGTACAATGTATGGGATCGTCATGCTGCGTGGCTGGCTGGATGCGTAACAGGCGGATTTGCGTTTTTGTTTCATCCAATGGCCCGTATATCGACTGGTCTGCCTGTATTGAGTTCATTTTCGGTTGATTCGACAACGCATCGGGTGACCGGTCCAGATGTGTTCAGGTTCAGCGTCGCTCTTTGGGTCGATCGCCGAAACCGCTTCTCGTACGCAAAAACAATAGCATGTTCCCTGGAGTGGAAGTGAGTGGGCTTTTATATCGTCTGTACTTGGAGCGAGTGTCACTTTGGAAAAAATTCAATCCGTTCTTACGAACCTGCCTCAGGACTTCCATGCCTGTCGAGTCTGACTTTGTGACTAAGGAAATCGCTTTCAATAGCTCTGGACCACCGAACCTAGCTATTCACATGCAGCTAACTGTGGCTGAGTGTGATTATGGTAACATACTTGCGACGTGTTTACGGTATTTCGGCGAGACTGAGGATGGCAAGGTTCGGTCAGTCCATAACACGTCGGCCCAGGCTCTAGCATCTTGCTTTGTAGAGTTCTGGCGAGTAGTTGTCACTGGCCAAGAACCAGGGTTTATAGCAACACTCCTCCTAACGCAGGTCGGTCAGGGCTGAGTGCCAAGCGTCAATGTCGGATCAGCCCTATTTGAACCCTGCAGCCCTCGTCATGAATGACAGAATGTTCAGGGTCCTTCAATCTCGACCGACTTCTCGAACTCACACAAACGCTTTGCTTTGCCCTTTCTTCCAAATTCCCCTATCATGGCGTGCAAGGTTGTGGCTGAAGGCAAGTAGCCTTGTAGGGTTGTGTGCAAGGCTGACTCTCCAGCACTGAATGTACGGAAAGCAGAAGGCAATACGAACTCCAGCAGCGTCCGATCTCACCACAAGCGAGCATTTGGTGCAAACTAGCTGCTTTCTTCCATTGCCAGAGTGAAGCGGTCTGCAACGAAAGGGACAGGGGAAGATTACCTACGGATGCGAGGTGAACGAAGGTGATCTTGTGGTATTAAACGTACTTTAAATGTGAGATGAAGAGGTGCCCTTCTGATGAAGTAGGCACGATATGCACGACGTCTAGCGCCTTGTTTGAACATGTTGAAACGCTCGCTCAATCCCAACGCCCGTAAAACCAATGGTCCAGCTCTTCTTTGCACATCCCCCTATTCATCCTTCGCCCAAATTTGTTCTCGCAGGGGCGTTGCCTCTCCTGATCGCTCTCGCTCGCCGCTGACTTCTCGCTTCCATGCGTAATACTCTCCCAATCTGACCTCCGCATAGCTGGCATAGTCGAAATCGATGAGCGAGATTTGAGCCTGGATCAATGCCCAAATACCCCAGTAGAAGCCCGGGACACCTCGAAATCTATCGACCTGGTCGAAGAGCTGCTCTACGTCCGACTCGTCGTGTGCTCGGTCGAGATGTGTGCTGGTGCTGCGCAGGTACTCGCGGAGAAAAGAGCGGCGTACGCGACGCGTAGGCAGGACGTTGTAGTCGCAGTCGAAACCGCCCCACTCAGCGAAGTGGTTCGCGATGTCGAAGGCGGCGGGCGCTGGTGTAGAGTACTCGTAGTCGATGAAAGATACAGATGCAGCTGCCGTCTCGGGCTCATCTGATCCGTTGGACGAACTAGAACGACGTGAGTTCGAAGCGGACGACGGTGACGGCTCGATGATCACGTTGCCGGAGAGGAGATCGCAATGAGCAAAGACGAAGGGGTTTGAGCCGCCAACGCCGGGCGTGTCACCCAGTAGTTTTGTCAAGGAAGCGAGTTCGGTAGAAAGGTGCTCTCGGCGTGTCGTTTGCGCGGTGGTGCTTGTTGGGAGCGCATCGATCCATTTCTGCATAGTTGTCCACACATTTGGGATTGGCTTGCCGGGTGTGAGCTGGGACATAGCCACCAAAGAAGCACGCTTGTTGTTGGCCTCAAGTTGAGATGGAGCGGGACATGTGGTGCTGATACTCGATATTGGTAACGTGGCATGCCATTCTCCCAATCTTTGAGCTACTCCGCGCCATACATCTGGTCGTCGCAGGTCAGCAGGTGAGCACACGCTGCCTGGAACGAATTTGTAAAGAAGACCGTTCTCAAACCGGGCGTAGAGGAAGGGTGCGAGGCCATGGCGGGCGAGAAGGCAGTGTGACCGTGTCTCTTCTGCAAGTCTATTAGCGTTTGCATAGATGTATCTTCAAATTGAAGACGTACTCTCACGATCAATGAGCACATCCGTGCCCTTGCCATATGCGCGCAATAAAATGGCGTCCTCGTCTACCTCTGCTTTCGACAGCACTGGCAGCTTGTTCACCGCTTTCAGTAGAGTGTTTGTGATGCCATCTGTGAACCGCACAAACTCAATTGTGTCCTTGCTCTCTCGCCAGTCGGGTCGTAATGTGAGTATGAGGTGAAGCGCCGAGACTTGTGAGTTTGAGTTGTCGTAGTACTCAGAAATGTGCGGTAGCGAATCATATGGCGACTGTGACTTGTTCATGGTGCTTTTTCGGAGCTGTCAGTGTGTGCTTTTCCCATATGGCGGTGTAACTTGGTGGGCACAGAATCGTGGGAAATTGGCGGCTCGAGGCATGTGACAATCGAAGTGCAAATACATCGTAGGAAAAACTTAGGAGATGTCAATTGGGTCACTTACAAAACGATTTCATGGGCGCAGAGTGTATTAGATCAAGCACAAAGCATCGAGAAGGAAGACAGGTGCGTAGCGCAAAGCAGGAATGAACATCACTGCCCTGTCGCGTGGGCGCGGCCCTTCGCGCCTTCCCCTTATGCTAGGAGCAAGCCCCGCACACGAGCCACACCTGCGCACAGATTGGACCCTGACCTACTCTGCGGGCTGGACTGCCACAATGTGTTTTCCTCTGCTTGAGCGGTCTCTCTTCCGCCGTCTTGCATCGTTGCTGTGCATCTTTTCTGTGCGACATCATGTCGACATCCTTATTTGCCCAACCGGCAAGATCGGCTCTGCCACAACAGTGGCTTGTCATGCGCAAGCACACGACATGCAAAGCGTCGTCACCGTCTCCCAAGTTTCGATTCATGCACGCTCCATTGCCGATTGGCTCGGCAGACCCCTTTGACAGCAAAGCAGCACGTGACGGGAACATCGAGACACGCAATGACGGCGTGGCTTTTCTGGTGCACCAGACGGGTTCACGGTCAATAGTATGGAGCACATGCTGTGAACAGTCGCAATACTATTGATTTAAGTCGTCCGTCCGCATGCTACATCATGCGGAGATAACACCGCTCAAGGAGCCCACCCAGGGAGATCTAGAAAGAAAGAGAGAGAAGTGGTATGTAGCAGATGAAGCGCTGGAACAGAAAGATATGCATAGCTTGAGACAAGGCTTATCACGCACGGTGCGCCCAGTCGGCAAGCTGATTTGCAGAGTCCACCGACTCCTGGTTCTTCTCGTGGTTACTTGTGATCGCCATGCCAGCGCCATTGTGGTGCAGTGAGTGCATCGACATGCCCTCGTCGACTTCGTCATCAGGGACCTTAAGCTCACGAGTGAGCTCGACGTAATCGTAGGCAAATTCGCCGATCTCGACATCGTCGATACCAAGAGCCTCCTCTTCCTCGGTAGCGCGCAGACGGAGTGCGGGCAAGAACTTGCCAATGAAGTCAAGTGCGGCGAGGATGAAGCATGTACCAACGAAGGAGTATGCGCCGCCAGCGAGGGAGTCAGCGAGCTGGTAACCGAGCTGTATCCAGTTGTGGTTCAACCAGCCACCGGGAATGACTGTGTAGCCGTCGAGGTGAGCAATGTAGTCACTACATAAAATTAGTTCACGATGTTCCAGAAGCCCATAATCTACTTACGCAGCGAAGAAGGCAGTAAGGATATTGCCAATAAAGCCGCCAACACCATGAACAGCGAAGATATCAAGAGCATCGTCGCAGCGAAGGAAGTATTTCAACTTGGTTGCGTAGTTGCACGCAACTCCACCGACAGCACCAAAGACGACAGCAGCCCAGGCAGGCACGTATCCGGATCCAGGGGTAATGGCGACCAAGCCGGCGATGACACCAGAGCAAAATCCAACGGTTGACCACTTGCGCTCCAGGCGGTAGTCGACGAGACACCACGTGATGCCACCAACGCAGGCAGCAAGGTTGGTGCACACAGCCGCCATGACGGCACGCAAGTTCGCAGCAAGTGCGGAACCGGCATTGAAACCGAACCATCCAACCCACAGGAAGACGGTGCCGATGACGATGTGGGTAACGTTGTGAGGGCGGTAGTTCAGTTCTTGGGTACCGTGACCACTACGTTTGCCCAGCATGTACGAGTAAGCCAGAGCAGCAGTACCGGAAGCGATGTGTACGGGTGTTCCACCAGCAAAGTCGAGGCCACCGAGTTGGAAGACCCACCCAGATGAGTTCCAGGTCCAGCATGCGATGGGGTCGTAGATGAGAGTGGACCAAACGAACATGTAGATGATGCAGGGCAGCATGCGACCACGCTCTGCAACAGCTCCAACGGCAAGAGCGACAGTAATAGCAGCGAACATGCCCTGGTAGACGGCGAACATCAGATCCGGAATCCTTGAGCTTCCAACAGATGGGCCACCGAGGACATTCTTGAGTCCGATATTGTCTAAATTTCCGATATACTTTCCAGCGGTATGCGAGAAGGCCAGAGAGTAGCCCCAGAAGAACCACTGGAAGCTGATGACAGCCGTAGCCATGACACTAAGCCATAGCAGCGAAAGTGCTGACTTTCGTCTCGCAAGTCCGGAATAGAAGAAACTACATTTCCATCAGCGCACATATCTCTAAGAATGTTTGTGATACGTACCCAACTCCCGGAATCATAAGCAGCACAAGCGCAGTAGCTGTGATCATCCAACCGATATCGCCGGCCTATCTGCATTAGCCCCGCGTGTTCGCTCAACATCTCACACGACCAACTCACATCATAGAAAACATTAAGGTTGTACAACTTGCTGTCGCCCCCCGTCGCAATCGTAGCATTGTTAAATGCTTCTAGCGGCGTGGTTGGGTCCGCGCCAGAAGTAACAGGGTCCATGGTTGCCGATAGTCAGGTAGTCGTGACTCTTTGGAGCACCACGGGGTTTCCGCTTGTGGGGTAGTGAACGGGGCGTCGAAATGCCGTGTAAGGTGGAAAGTGATATGGGGTATATACAATATGTACAGATTAGGAGCGGCGAAAGGAAAGAACGAAGTGGGTAGACTCGAGTGTTTCCGTCGGCGATCTCCAGTTGCTAGGATCTCGGAGTGGAAAGCCCGCTTGGCGGCCGTACAGATAAAAGCAAAGAACACGCTTCGGACCCGAAGATCGCACAAGGCGTTGTGAGGCGTCGCTCAAGGGGCGTGAGTCAAGGAATAGAAGAGGGTCGATGTGGATATGTATATGTGATTGCTGACGACAAAGCGCATCCAGGCATCTTCGAGGGGCGTGATAACTATAAACGTTTATAGCGCATAGGCCTTCCTATCATTCCACTCATTATTCTGCTTCGTCCCGAGAAGCTCGGGCTCTCGTTCAAGCATCAACCCCAGAAGAAGCCATAAGCCACTCGGTGGGGTGTCAGATACGTGAAGGAGATGTGAGCCAATATGCGTTAGCAACGGGGCTGGTATCACGCAGGGCTTTGCGCTAAACCGCTCGCGTGGGATGCGGCTGCGCATGCTCGACCATCGTTCTGGACCGACACAGGTCGAATGTTCTTTAGCATGAAGGTTCCAAAATTGCGGGATTCGTGGCTCCTGCGCGCAGGCGCAGATGCAGACGCGAAATGGCAGGCGAGTTGAAGGAGCACGATGTCCAAGTTAAACAGCCAATGTGGCTCGAGTTCCTTATCTGCACCCCGGTCGCCAATGGTCGCTTCGGAACATCGGTCCAAGGCGGCCTGGCTCTGGGCGCGCCTCTTCTGGACGACGATCGAAACAGTCTTTGTGTGTTTGGAAGGAGTACTTGGGCACAAGAGGCCCTTCCCCAACGTGTATGAAGATCAGGAGTTGCCCAGAGGCTTGGATATAAAAACACCACGGCAAGCACCGAGAAGATGCGCAATACCATGGCCGGCGGCCTCACTTGAGTCTTATCGGAACCCTCGCGATATTTCAAACCCAATGTCACAATCCAACTGCCAACTCCAAGCCATCCCGCGGATGGACCGCAGCCACAACGGGCGAGCTCACAGGCCCTACCACTTTGGTTCTCTCATGCCTTTGTCCAGGATGCTAGTCCTACAGCAGGAGCTGCAGGAGTCGGGCACGGTGGCGCCGGCTGTTGTAAACATCGAAGCATGTTTACTTTTCGGGTCGCCTCCGACATTGTCGAATCTCGCGTGCTGATGGCCTCGACAGCAACTTCAGGGGCCTGTCGCGATGTAAGATATCTTGCCGTGTCTGCATCTTCCGGCGACCATACAGATACTGTATTGATCGTACGTTTCGGTCTTGGTTCCGGAATTTTGGAGTATTGTGCCGTGATTCCTCCGCGCCATGAGGCATCCGGGTCGCCCGGGGCTGCTGCTGATAGAGCTATGAACGTGCGCGGAAGTTTTCTGCATATTACGAGGATACGTCCTTTTCTACAGACCTTTGAACTTGCTATCCATCAAGTCAATGAGTATGTAACAACCTTGCTCGAACGCGTGAGAATCTGCAAGATGGTATTGTTATAGCTGGGTACTCTGACCTATACTTCTGCGCCCTAACTAAGTCCTGTGCAATACCTAGACTTGAAACGAGGCTCCTTGCTCGCACTGTGAGGGTCCTCGCAATATATGTACAACAGCACTGCAACGCTCACCGTTCATCTGATGCGGTTGGTGTTGGGTCTTGCTCCGTGGAATGAGCAATAGCAAGGCTATCGTGCTCGTAGACGGAGTACACGATGGCTTGGTGCCTGGAAGATCCACTCGCTTCTCTTCAAGCCGAGCGTATAAGAACATACGTCAAGAACTCTTGGGCGCTGCCTAATTCCGTTCGTGGTTCTGAAAAGGCAATCAGAATTGCTACGATACCGAGGCATACCCCTTGAAGGAAGTTATGGATAGTCTAGGTCTGAGCAGCGCGGTCAAGCAGAGCCGGAATACACCGTGTCAAATTGAGTTTGCGTGCTCAGGGATGAACGGGTGTACTTGATCCCGCGGGTGTACTGCCGCCGGGAGTGGCGGTGTCAGTCCCCGCCTTTCTCTTCTTTTTCTTCTTCTTGGGTATGAGAGCAGGAGGATTTGTCAGAGCAGCGCGCAACGACAGGTAAGACCCGCAAGTGAGGCATAGGTTGTCTGGCAGATTAGGTTCGCAGAAAACTGGGGACGGTCAGTCATAGGTCAACGCAAGAAACCGAGAAGCACTCACTACTCAAGCATACACTGCAGACGAAGCCGACATCAACCACCTTCCTATGACAAAAGCATGCTGCGCGGAAGTCAACGCCGCCTGCACTGGGAATGACCAAGCTTGCACGTGCAGTAGCATCTGGTAAGAAAGCCATCATCAGGTACTGCAACAATCCCTCAGGTCGCTCCGGCTTCATGTACACACCGCCTGTCGCGTCACTTGCTTGTTGCAACAAAACAGTGTCGCCAGCAAGCTTGAGAATGTCGATTGGAATCTTCTTGCGTTGTGCGGCGAAGATGGAATTCATCACCGGGATGTACTGGTTGGCGAGGTCTCCAGAGACTGAAACAATCAGAATGCGTGATGTGAGGGCCACTCGATCAACATGGACGTTCTCAGCATCTGCAAGAGCAGCCATAGAGTTCTCGGTGCCAGAGGTAACAGGCGCATGTTGTAATGTCGATTTCGAAATGTAAGTCAAGGCGAGTGACAGCGCGCCACCGATCAATGTCGTTGGTGTCGCGGCAAGATGACTCTCGTTTGTCTCGTTGAGCAGCTTTGCAAAGTTTTGCAAAATCGTGCTCTCAACTACTGCAAAGGGTCGGTACTTGTTGGGGCTCTCTTGATGTGATCTTCCTGTGCCATTGCCATTCATCTCGACGTCGCCGTTTGTGTCGCCATTTCGAGTGGGCTGCGAGGGCGTCTTGGTAGGATACAAGTAGCTTGTCTTGTGGGAGTGCGAGGCTATGACTGCGACTTCATTTGTATTGCCGGATGCCAGATGCGCATTGATGAAGATGAGGATGTTGGCTAGGGCGGCGGAAAGTGATAAGGTTGACGAGAGATGCGCCCAGGCATGAGGATTTGTGTCAAGTACGATAGTGAGTAGAGACGGCGGCGGCGCTGTCCATAGTCAGTAAGAAAGCATCAGAGGTGGCACTAGGCATTGCGACCTTCTTCTGTCTTCAGATGACGGTCTGAGCCATCGATATTGTTCATTCTGACGCCCTCGGAGCGACTTGCTCGGCGCTTGTTCGATGGACAACTACGGAGCGTTTCGCAGCATGACACCCGGTGACAATGCGCGCAGGTGTGAAAAGTGTTGGCTTCGTAGGTTGAGCTGTCGCTGACGCCGTGTCTCGGTCAATGAAGTCGCGCCTGCACTTTTTGGCCGTGCGCAACTGCGGACGTCTTGCGAATGACGCGCCTGCACGTTATCTCGTGTTGAAAGCATCCGGGCTTTCAGGGTCACCTGCACTTGGGCTGAAATCAACAGCCTTATCTCAGCCTTTCCCTCCAGAAAATGACGGAAAACACTCACAACATCACCTTATCCCACAAGCTCATGTCATAGCAACTCCTGCACAAGGCGGTAGAGCAGTGCAATGATTGTACAGCCATGGCCCCACAATCAGACCTTTGTGTATGTACGTCGCTCACCACGTAGATCTCTGCATCTACAATTATTAAGATTCTACCAACGTACGATCCAGTAGTCGCCGATGTTACTCGAGGCTTGCTCAAGAAATGCACGTGGCCTCACGATACCTTCATTACTCACTCGTGGACATGTTTGACAGCTTCAGTTTAGACATCCAGATCTCGCAATGAGCGAGCTTTAGAGGGTAAACACGTCAAAAGGCCGATCAAACTTCGGGCCCAGAAGTCCGAGTTCCAGGATGCTCGTTTGCACGAGCCGAGTCAGGAGACTCATTCGATGCAAGATGGCCGAGTCGGCTCGGGGCCGAGGTACGAAGCTCACTGGCTACGCGTACCGTCAATGGACCCTGAACTGTGGACGGCATGCTCAGCATTGGATACCTCGCTTCTCCGCACGCATCGTTCCGCGCTCCGTGGTCCGAGCAGCTACAGACATAAGCAGTCTGATGCTACACAGACGCCTGGTCCTTGCAGCCTTCCCCATAAATTGAACGCAAACAGTCAGGCGTACCTTACGGCTTACAGCTTTCCACGCGACAGTCAGACCACACGAATCACGTTCTCACCTGCAGACGAAGATCCTCCAACCTTCACCTACAATTGAGAATTGCTTGTTTTTCGACTGAAGACCAACATGATTTCAGAGACCATTCGTCGCGTGAACGGCTACGAGCACGATGCGTACACCTATTATCCTGTCGTCATTGTTGGTGCTGGAGCTTCTGGCATTGCCATGGCTTGTCAGCTGAAGCAACAGCTGGGCTTCGACCAATTCCGCATATTCGAGAGACAAGCAGGCATCGGAGGCACATGGTGGATTAACAGATACCCCGGTGTTGCTTGGTAGGCACCCACTCTCCACAAGCTCGAGCTACGGCAAGTAGCAATCACACTACTAGTCTGACGCATCGGTATTGAGTGGCCTTCCCATGATTATAACGCAATCAGGTCACGCAGAATAAACATAGCTAACATGACGTAGTGACGTACCAGCAGTCTTCTACTCCTTTTCGTTTGCACAGAATCCCGAATGGAGCTCGTTCCACCCGCCCGGCCGCGAGATTGTCAAGTACTACCACGAAGTATGCCAGAACTACCGAATCACGGACAAGATCGAGTGCAATACAGACGTCGAGGGTTGTAAATGGCTGGAAGATGAGCAGTTATGGGAAGTCAGAATCCGCCGTATGACCGCAGGCATGGGAGACCTCTCGTCAAAGGACCGCGCAAAGGTGGTAGAGGAGAAGGGTGAGCACGCAGTATATTCCGAAACTGAGATCGTAAAAGCGAAAGTCGTCGTCAGCTGCGTGGGTGGCCTAGTCGAGCCGAGGGGCTGGCCTGACGAGATCCCCGGTCTTGACAAGTTCAAGGGCAAGGTCTTCCACTCTGCTAGGTGGGACGAGACTGTCGATCTCCAGGACAAGAACGTGGTTGTTGTTGGCACAGGGTGCAGCTCTGCTCAAATCGTACCTAGGCTGCCCAATGCGCCGTACAACGCAAAATCGGTTACCCAGCTTATGCGATCGCCGCCATGGGTAGTGCCTGCAGTGAGCACACCTGGAGGGGACGAGTGGTGGGAGAAGAATAGTCCCAAAATCATGAAAGCTGTCCCGGGACTTAAGGAGCTTCTGCGTTTCATGATTTTCCTCGGTGCCGAAGGGGATTTTTTGAAGCTGTTCCCAAACACTCCATATGCAGAGAAGCACCGCAAGCTCTACGAAGAGAGGATCTTGGCGTGGGTGAAGAAGACTGTGCCTGAGAAGTACATGGAGATTCTGACACCAGATTACGGAGTCGGCTGCAAGAGGAGAATCTTTGACAAGCGCTGGCTCAAGAGCCTGAACGACCCCAAGATCGAGCTTACGACCATGCCTCTCACACGGTTGACAGAGAGCGCCGTCGTCCTCGGACCAGGCGCTATGTACCCAAAAAATGCAAAAGAGGAGGATTACCCTGAGCGTGAAGTTCCTGCAGACGTCATCGTTCTGGCGAATGGGTTCGACACCACACGCTGGCTTCATCCTCTGAAGATACTAGGCAAAGGCGGGAAGGATCTGGTTGAACTCATGGAGGAGAGAGGTGGCGCCCAGGCGTACCAAGGAACAGCTATGGATGGCTTCCCTAATATGTTCTTGATCTTTGGACCCAACACTGCCACCGGCCACTCGTCAGTCGTCATGGCCAGCGAGAACATGGTCAACTACAGCCTGAAGTTCATCAAGCTTGTACTCAACGGAGAAGCAAGTACTGTGGACGTCAAGAGAGAAGCCGAGATTGCATACACGACCGAGATGCAGGAAGCTCTTAAGGACACTGTCTGGCGAAGTGGCTGCTCCTCATGGTACTACACAAAGGATGGGTGGAACTCCACAGTCTACCCGTACACCCAGGTTGACTTCTGGCGGCGGTGTACATTCCCCAAGTACAACGACTGGAACATTGCATACACACGCAAAGGCATCTCGAAGATCAGACGGACACGAGCATTGCGGATGGTGGGTGTCACACTGGCTATCGTTGGTATCTACCGCTGGCGCAAGAGCGGGTTGGGTCTGAGGGACATTAGAGGAGTGGTGCAGAACGTTCTGCAGGGCGTGCTGGCTACTTTGGTACAGGCCTGGACAGTGCTGAAGGACCAGGCACATCTCTAAGCTTTGAGGTTGGAGTCTATATGTACAACACCACTGCAGTTCTTCAACGAGTTGGTCATCGCTGCCGAACGTCGTAAACCTTGTCTAAAGTCGATGTCGTTCTCCGGGCATGTTTCAAGTGTTTCGAGAAGACGCATCGTTGCGTGACACCGAAACAGCCAGATCGGTCTGCTCGGAGATCATTCGTCGGGGAGTGGCGCGGACCGCATTAGCTGGCACCTCCGCATGCGAGGCGAAGGCCTTCATTCACCAGTCCAGGTTTCCCCACCTCGTCGCCTAACCAGTACGCATCTGCAGGACCCTGACTTTGACACGAGACTTCACGCACTGAGACATTGCACCCAGCAACACCGTAACGCCTGCCCTCGCCCGTCGCACGCAGCGCCAAAAGCCACGATTGCCAGTCTGCGGTGGATCACTGGACCCACCCGGAAGCGATAGCCGTGCGTCTCAAGGACGTCATTTGAAAAGGGAATTGCCTAGCAGCAGCGCAACACGACCGCAATCATGCCTGAAGCCACACGCCGACTGCTCTACCAACTGAATCGTCGCTGGCTCTTTGGAAAAGTGGTGAGTAGCGAACTGCCTCTTGTCGTTGTACTGCTTGGTTGCCGTCATGCGCACGGCTCCGCGCATCGCTGCTCTTATCGCTCGTCGCTGTCGCCAGCTGCTAACATATCTTTCGTAGCCGCTCCTGCACACGACCGTCTTCCTCCTACAGATCATGGCCGTCTCACTGATCGCCCGCAAGTACAATGGCTACTATGCCAAGCGTCCAGTCCTCACCACCATGATCACCAACGCGGTACGTCTCCTCGTCGCACGGACGCCCGTCACCCCTCGCAGAGCGCACCCTTCCGTCGCGTAAATGGCAAGCGCCAGTGAGCAATGACTAACGATCTGGCAGATCCTTGGTGGTATCGCAGACACAGTGGCCCAGACCCTGACCGCCGTGCGTGAGCGCGCCAACCGCAAAGGCGGCGCCGGCAAGGATGACTTCCTCGCAATTGAGATCCACGACCTCGACCGCCGTAATCCGTGGCCGGACCACGATATCATCCCTGACTCGAAGAAGCTGCCTCCTCCCTTCGACTTCGAACGCACAATCCGCTTCATGTCCTACGGTTTCCTCATGTCGCCTATTCAGCACCGCTGGTTCGGTTTCCTCTCGAGCACGTTCCCTATCACGAAGATTGGCAGCCCCTGGATACCTGCCCTCAAGCGTGTTGCTTTTGATCAGTTCCTGTTTGCGCCCGCTGGTCTCGCGGCTTTCTTCACATACATGACCATTGCCGAGGGTGGAGGAAAGCGCGCTGTGCAGCGCAAGTTCCAGGACGTCTACGTCCCAGCGCTAAAGGCCAACTTTTTGATCTGGCCGACCGTGCAGATTATCAACTTCAGGATCATGCCCATCCAGTTCCAGATTGTACGTTGCCTGCTCTACTCTATACGATTACCGCTAACAACTTGTCCAGCCTTTCGTTTCCACCGTCGGTATTGCGTGGACCGCATACCTCTCCCTGACCAACTCTGCTGAGGAGGCATAAATATCTCTTACTCCGAATGACTTCCCTTGTATATGTATCGTTGGTTCACGTACGGTCGGGTAATGGCCATGGTCGCGGCACCGTGGGATACCCTGAACATCTGCTCTGAGCGCTTCTGCATAAGATCGATTGGAAAATAGTCTGGCGTTTTGGCATCTGTGTGGCGTTCTGTCTGTCTGCTCTTCGGACTGCTTACGCGTGTCTTCCTAGATCTTCCATTCTAGATCACAATCATATTGTCCTCACAACACGATGCGGATACGGCAGCAGAAGCGTGCGGATTTGATGTACGACGCTCGCGATAGGCTGATCACAACAAGCAGGCTCACAGATATTCTCACTTGCTCGTTTTTATACACCATCTCACCAACTAAAAGGTTAAGGATCGACGATTTCTGTTTCCTACTACCAGCGCACGACATTAGTGGAAGTTTCGCGATGACAGAGCAGACTCGGGAACAGACTCTCGTAGAATATCCGCAGGCACATCCTCTCGCTCCCTCCGTCCCACGCTCTCCAAGCCCATGCACTCAGGTCTTTGATCACCTCGCAACTACGCTTCATGTACGCTTCAGATTCTGACTTCGAGAGTTTTGGTGTGATCATGCGCACAGACAGTTTCAAATACATCGTTACAGCTGTCGCATACCGGAAGAGGACACATCTTCCCGAGCACTTGGGAGGTAACAGGAGCAAAACAAACCTGTTGGAGGCGCTGGAACAAAAGTGGCAGGCGAGCTTCAAAATGCGTACAGGCGCGAGCGGAAGACTTACAGGAGCATCATGACGACGGGTTCGAGGGTTGGTCAAAACTGACGAGTGGATCGACGTGATTGTGAACACGATGGATGCCGGCTGGTAAGGATCTCTAAATCACGCCCTGAGGAAACTCCAACACGGACTTTAATTGATTTGCATGTAGTTTCGATTTGCTTCTAGATTGACCTGCTGACGCGTCTAGACGCTTCGTGGTCTTGTGTACGAGGAACAATCGTTTGCGCCTCCAAACCGCACACTCACAGATCCGCAATATCTCGGTTCCACTCGCTTTTTCAGCCCAAATACTAGCACAAACACCACACTGCAATGTCCTCCCAGTCCTCACACCCCTGGGCCCTCTACGGCGTCCCCCGAAACGACCTCAAACGCCTACTCCAGCTCAAAGAGCTCCTCTTGCCTCAAATTGCAGCCGCCTGCGCCGTAAATCCGGACGTCAAAGACGAACCCAAGCCGCTGACGCACGACATCTGGTTCAAGAAAGACGGGCCAGCTAGTAACATATTCGTGGCGCAGGCTGTCATGATCAGGGAGGGAGAGGTTGAGGGGAGCTTTGCGGGGAAGAGTAAGCATGATTTTGTGGGGGCGCTGGAGAATCTGTAGGATATGGTGTTGGTCAGGGCGGGAGTGTTTGCGCCGGCGAGCGGGAAGGTGGTGAAGACAGAAGGAAGAGGAGCGGGTGATGAGCCAACGCAAAGCTAAGGAATGGCGCCGGTGTAGGTTCGGGTGTTGGATCTCATGTCTCGCTTGCTGTTTGCTGCCACATATGATGGCAACTCTGTCTCACCCAGACGCATTGTGACCATGTCTTGATAGTTGTCAATAATAACATTATGCTCGTCACCTTTCTCCAGCTTTCAATCTTTGCTTCGCTTTCAATCTTGGTCTTGACCGATAAGAATGATTGGCAGTCTCACGAGGATGACAACGTTGCAGCCCAGCAATGGGGATCTTTCAGGTATATGTGCGCGCCTGGATATGCAATGGCTCAGAAGACCAGGTCGAACTTCAGACAGAAAGCACAGAAGGCAGGCTAAGGCTCACAGAGCGGCGCAAGATTCAATATTGACTGTCTTAGATTCACAGCTTTGTAGTCGAATTCAATTACTACGACCACAATGAGACAAGCTTGCGGATGAAAAAAACAGAAAAAGTCATCTTGATGCTTTGCGAAAGCTGCTAGACTCTATTAAGACTGAGGAAATACGCACTGTCTCAAGGAAGAGAGGAGAATCGCAGCTCTGATACAGCGTATATTAACTGATCCCTGAGTCTTTTGTGATCATGCCCAAGAGACTGGATCAGAAAACAGCAAGAAAAGTAAGAGATACATCAGCATTACAGCTTAGCGGGCGGTGGCAGATACGAGGCGGAAGTTTCTGAGCAGGATGGCAACTTTGTCGCCGGGCCCAATCTACTGCGATAGCAAAGGCAAGAAGCTTGCTGCTTCGATCATCGAAAAAGTAGATAGGGTCACTTTCCCGCGTTGCTTCAATTGCTGCTCAAGAACATGTTAGCTTTGATCGTGGAGGACGAAGTAGAACAATTTGTTGGCGAGATTGGGCCATAGAACATATCGCTAGTAAAAGGTTCATCTGCGTCCTATAGAGGTGATCGACATCTGGTACGCGAGAAGGACGCTTCGTAGAGAAAGCATACCTTGGTCAGATTGCTGTACTGAGTCGAGAACATAAAGTCATTGCTCGTGTCTCGTATATCCTCCCAGTAGTCGGGCATCTTTGTTGGTCAGCATGGGTTAAGAAAGTAAAGACAGAATCTGCTGAGCTACGCTATCGACATCCGTGGATCCTCCATAGAAGACCTTCCGCCATCGGTAAAAAGCTTCGCGTCAATGATGCATGTCTGGTGCTGTTAACGTCGACAAAAGTCTTTGACTGAGTCCTGGAGATTCTGCTACGCAGTAACCGCTGTCAAGATCGCAGCTAGTACGTATTGTCTCGTGACCGTACCTAAGATAGTTGCCGGAGGGTGGTATGCTATCAGGAGAGGTACTCTGGTACTAGACTGGCATAAACATTCAATCCTCAGCTCAAAGATTGTTCTGCCGTCAGCAATCGTGCGGTGTAATTTTGGGTCACGGTCGCTCGCCAATAACAATTGTGAAGCCGTGGCACGCGTTGACTACGACGACAGTGGCGCGTCTGTAGCCCAGTCCTCGAGCTGATCGTCGCTTATGAACATATTGTGTTGCTTAGAAGTTCGTGGAGATCGCGAGCGCTACGAGCTGCGTTTAGCATTCATCATGTCCAAGCTTCATATCATTGAACCTATTCGCGACATGGAGAAAATCGAGCAGTGCCGTCTGCTTGATTGCAAAGTCAGGGCAGGGCCTCTCTTTAAACCTCTAGGCTCAACGGGTCGGAAGTAAAAGCTCCTGACGTGCTTGCAAAGGAAGATAAATAGACCTCCATTTGCCTGCGATATCAGTTCGATATGATAATGAACCTGCTTTGTTTGCCGCGGTCGGGACGGCATTCCACTGATGCGCAGACCGATTCGTGAAAGTCAGACGGTGCACTTAGTCTCGCACACGAGCGTCTCCTCGGACTCCTTATCGATCTTCTTTCTTTTTGCAGCCACGTCGCCACGCCAGCCATGCATTCGCATGTCACCATGATGTTGATGCGAAATGGAACCATTGTCAGAGGTGTTTGATGTTGATTCTGGTGCTGCCAATGTTATTTTGCAGGCATACAAAGCTGAAGCAGCGCTGAGGTCAGGGTCCAACGAAGCAGATCCACGCAGAGCCCCACCGCCCTCACCTCGGCCTGCTGGGTCCAGACTTGTCGTGTACAGGTGATGAGCATAAAAGAATGTTCTCTCGGCCGCGGGAGTGGTGTTTTGGCCAAGCTACGCGCCGGTTTCGTAGCAATCTCAGAGAGCCCCTCACTAGTGGACTGATGGGTCCACTAACGTCACCAGAGCTTTGAGGGGTCATGGCGCTCAACAACAAATACTCAGCCTGAGCCCGCGCATTGAGATCTTTACATTGTACCTGTCGAAACGTGAGTTCTTGCAATTCCTTGATAGCTCAAGCTGTTGTTTCGCTCTGTTTATTGCTCAATCGCATTCTTGAAGCTTCAGAACAGCTCCGCTGACCCCACTGCCACTTCAGTACTCAACCTACAACCATGTCTCTCTCCAACAAGCTCTCCATTGGCGATGTCGACCTCAAGGGCAAGCGCGTCTTAATTCGCGTAAGTCGCATCTTGCAGCAGAGTTCAATGCTTGATCACTTTTTAACGTCAAATTCTATAGGTCGACTTCAACGTCCCCCTCGACTCCGACAAGAAGATTACCAACAACCAGCGCATTGTCGGTGCTCTTCCCACAATCAAGTATGCCATTGAGAACGGCGCTAAGGCCGTCATCCTTATGTCCCACCTCGGCCGCCCGGATGGCAAGCCCAACCAGAAGTACAGCCTCAAGCCGGTTGTTCCCGAGCTCGAGAAGCTCCTCGGCAAGAGCGTGACTTTCACAGACGACTGCGTCGGCAAGCAGGTTGAGGAGACTGTCAACAGCGCCAAGGATGGACAGGTCATTCTTCTCGAGAACCTTCGCTTCCACGCTGAGGAGGAGGGTAGCTACAAGGATGAGGAGGGCAAGAAGCAGAAGGTCGACAAGGCGAAGGTTGAGGAGTTCCGCAAGGGACTTACTGCTCTTGGTGATGTCTATATCAGTGAGTGCTGCAATGGGAGACCTGGCGCTCCACGTACTGATCGTTCCTAGACGATGCCTTCGGTACCGCCCACCGTGCGCACAGCTCCATGGTTGGTATCGACCTGCCCCAGAAGGCCTCCGGTTTCCTCGTCAAGAAGGAGCTCGACTACTTCGCTAAGGCGCTTGAGGAGCCCAAGAGGCCCTTCCTCGCCATTCTCGGCGGTGCCAAGGTCTCCGACAAGATCCAGCTCATCGACAATCTGCTCGGCAAGGTCAACAGCTTGATCATCTGCGGTGGCATGTCTTTCACATTCAAGAAGACCCTTGAGGGTGTTAACATTGGTGACTCCCTGTTCGACGAGGCTGGCAGCAAGACCGTCAAGGACCTCGTTGAGAAGGCCAAGAAGAACAACGTCAAGATCGTTCTGCCAGTTGACTACATCACAGCCGACAAGTTTGACAAGGATGCCAACACAGGATACGCTGAGGACAAGGACGGCATTCCCGATGGCTGGATGGGTCTTGACTGCGGCGAGAAGTCGATCAAGCTCTACAAGGAGGCTATTGGCGAGGCCCAGACCATCCTCTGGAACGGTCCCGCCGGTGTCTTCGAGTTCGACAAGTTCGCTACCGGCACAAAGGCCACACTCGACGCTGCCGTCGACGCCGCACAGAGCGGCAAGATTGTCATCATCGGTGGTGGTGACACAGCCACAGTTGCCGCTAAGTACGGTGTAGAGGACAAGCTGTCCCACGTCTCCACCGGTGGTGGTGCGTCGCTCGAACTGCTCGAGGGCAAGGACCTGCCTGGTGTGTCTGCTCTGTCGAGTAAGTAAACTGCTTGCTGCAGAGGTACCAAGGCTCAAAATCGGAAGGTATATCTCCGAAATTATGATTTGACGTAGTTTAATTTATTTCCATCCTGGACAGCTCAATGTCTGTCATTGATCCCAATCGTGTAGTACGATATGATGCTCGTGAGTCCCGTCGTGATGAACGCTATTGCCTTCATTTCGCCCTGCATGTAGCTTCAAGTCGGCTGCACGCTCTCAACTCGCATCCGGCGATATGTCGTTCGTGTCGTCGTCTTGGTCTCGTATCTCATTTGCCCAGCTTCTTGAGCTCATCCCTGGCCCCAGTCAGCATATTGCCCCTGCTGGTGGAAGCCCTTTAACGAGACTACGCTTACCTCAGTTGATTGGCGAAGTCCTCAGTTGTATCGTCGTCATCCCAGCTCTCTTCCCACAGATGTGTCTTGTCGCCGTGAGTCTGTGTCTCCTCCTCACCCCAGTCTAGGTTTTGTATCAGCTCGAGTTGTCTTCCAGCTTCACAGATCGTGGCAGTGCATACCCTCAACAGGAAAGTCCTCAAACTCATCATCCTCCTCAAGTTGCGGCGCGGGCTTTGCTGAGGCGGCGGCCGGTTGCCCGTTCGGTGCGTCGTTGACGACGGCTTTTGTGGTGGGAGCTCCTCCTTGTGCAGCGCCAGACATATTGACGATATGTGTGATGTCCAAGGTCTGGTTTGGTGGTGGTTGCAGGTGAATCCGCGTACAACGGTTGTCGGTGCTTGTGAGATGGCGATGTTGGTTTCACGGAGCTATCGATGCGGCTCCAAAGACGCCGCAACACCAGTCACGTGCACGTGGAGTAATTGTCCCTGCCTCCTCCGCCCCGATGATCTGCAAGCATTGTTTAGTGCTTGGCTTGACGTGTGCATTTCGTCTCATTACCATTTGGATTCTGTTACTGTTCGCAGCGCGCGATTGTGCTTGACCGCTCGCTTTCGCTCGAACCTGAGGCCACCGCGCGATTTCATGACGTCGGTCAGCTTCGTCCGTGGCTCCGCTTTCTCCATCCATGGACGCCTCGCGTCGCGGCTGGTCGCTATCTCTAGTCCCCGGAGTTTGAATATACTCGATTGCTCGTACCTCCGCTCCCTTTCTTTTCTTCTTCTTCCTTTCCTTTCTGGTGTTTCTCCACTGCACTACACAGCAACTTTGTTCGATAGCTAGGTATCCATCATGGTCTTAGGGTGGCTCGGTGGCAAGGGCAAGGCCCCCGCACACACCAGAAGTCTGACGGCGATTGACGAGCTGGCTCAGAGTACGTATATTGGGAGTCATCGGAGGGAAGACACTAACATGAGACAGTCCAGGATGCCATGAGTGGTACGATAGCCGCACTTTGAGACCCTGTATCCAACTGACGGCACGCGAGCAGCTGTCACCCACATCATGGCAGATGATATCGACAGTGCTGAAGAGCACCTTCGGAAGGGCCACTCGCCTTTCCACCAGGTGCGCGCCGTCCGCGCATGGTCTTATGCAAGCCACCATTGGAACTAACAAATGGGTAGCTAGGAGTTGGTGTTTGTATGTTTATGCGAGCAACTTTAGGGTTCGAGCAAGATGTTATGCGAGAAGGTCTGCTGCCACTCTTCCCGTTCGTGCAGAGCTCAAATTGACATGCCGAAGCCAACGATATGCTTTACACCGCAGAAAACGGCGCCTACGAAAGCCAGCGCAGAGTCGCCAAGGACGCAAACTCGTTCCGCTCGAACATCTATCCTCCGGGAACCGAATACGCAGTGTGTCAGGCTGAGGCGCAGCTGATGAGTGCTGTTGTCGGCGTACTGAATGAGAGCCTGACTGAAGCCCTCAAGAGTTTCTATAAGCTTCGCAAGGCGTACATCACCTTGGAATCAGTCATGGAGGCGGAGAGGACATTCTTGCGATCGAAGAGTTCGAGCAGTCTGAGCTCGACCACATCTTCGACGCCAGCGTCGGTTCGATCGGCGGGCGGCAGCACTCTCAAGAAGACACTTTCCAAGACGCCTTCGCTTCGCAAGTCTGCAAATTCCTCAACCACCAGCTTGAAGCAGACTGGGACTATCACGCAACCTCCAATCCCTGATGCAAAGGCAAAGACTGGCGATAGTGACGACGACTTTGACTTTGTAGATGCTGAGCAAGATCGAGGTGCTCAGACACCATTAGAATATGAAGGCCACATGAAATTACCGGTTCAAGGAGGTTCCATTGCGTTGGACAATGAGAAAAAGCAGGTCGATGTGAACGCTAGCTCGGCCCCAGGTCTCCCCACCGGAAATCCGCAAGAGACTGCTGTCCCGGACCCAATTGCCGATTTCGAGAAGCTTGTATTAAGGGACGATAACGGACAAGCAAGTGTATCGGAATTTACCGACCACCCCATTGACGAGTTCATCATCTCTGGAGCCAGCTTCTGCTTCGGCATCCTGCTCGTGATCGTGTCGATGGTTCCACCGGCTTTTGCATCAGTGCTTAAGGTAATCGGTTTCAAAGGAGACAAAGATCGCGGTCTCCGGATGCTCTGGCAGGCAACGAAATTTAACAACATTCACGGCGCCATGGCCGGTGTCGTTCTAATGGGCTATTTCAATGGTTTCGTTGGCTTCTGCGACATCATTCCGGAGACTGGCGAGGGTGCCTACCCAGAAAGGAGATGCAAAGCACTGATGGCGGAGATGAGAAGGCGGTACCCGAAGAGTCACCTCTGGCTACTCGAGGAAGCCCGCATGTTGTCCAGGGAAAAGCACCTTGAGGCATCCGTCAAATACCTGGAAGATATTGGCGAGTCGCCTTTCAAGCAGCTTGAGGCGTTGAGCTGGTTCGAACGCTCCCTGGATCTGATGTACATGCACGACTATGTAAAGACCAGCAATGCCTTCCAAACTTGTATCACACTCAACAACTGGAGTCACGGACTGTACCACTACATCTGTGGAGCCTCATACGTTGAGCTGTATCGACGAGCAAGGGCCACGGACTCGAAGGCTGCGCAAGCCTATGCTAATCAGGCGAACGAATATTTCAAGCAGGTCATTCCCAACATCGGTAAGAAGAAGTTTATGGGTCGTCAGCTCCCCTTCGACACCTTTGTCAACCGCAAGATCTCGAGATGGGAGGCACGTGCGAAGGAGTGGAACTGCTCTTTCATTGATGCAATTGGCGTATCACCGATCGAAGGGATGATCTACTTCTGGAACGGCTATAAGCGCATGCGTCCTGAGCATCTGCAGCACTCGCTTGAAAACCTTGCGTGGAGCGAGTCAGCTGCAAACCCTCATTGGGCGAAGGAGGACCTGAATGAGAAAGCCATCCTTTCCACTCTTCGTGCCGTGTGCCTGCGCACTCTTGGCCAGACAACCGAAGCCGAGGAAATTTTGCAGAAGGAGGTCATCGCCCATGATGCGACAGCATTTGCGGGTGCTCTAAAGGATGACTGGATGCCTCCCGTTGCGCGTTACGAGATGGCGGCGTGCAGATGGCAGGAAGCTATGGTCGACGGTAACCCACAAAATCACTCAGATCTCCTGAACCAGTGCAAGACATGGTTGGAGGCTTCAGGTAGCTGGGGTGGCTACGTTCTGGATGCCAGGTAAGCTTGCAAAACGCATAATCTACGCGCGCATACTAACGATAGTACAGAATCGGCATGAAGATCACGACTGGCAAGGGCACGTTGAGAAGATTTGGCGTTGCAATCTAGACACATGAACAGTATGTATAGACCTTTGGAGAAAATAAGGATAGAAAGTATATGCATTAACCCGTTGCCGATCTGAATTTCTACGGAGCCATGGAGCAATTCAGGGAAGAGGGAACCATGTGTCCGGAATCAGGAGCGGAAATGTGTCTCACACCCAGTCTTCTGTACCCGCAATAAAACAACCGAAAAGAAACAAGGCAATAGCGCCCTTCTCGGTGATGTGCTTCGTACACCCTTGGTCTTGCTATTATGACTACCATGGCTATAGTCGTCCGGACTTTGTTCCCATGATCTCCTCTGTCGGCGCCTACGCTTCACACAAAAGAAACAGCAACGCTCGTCACCGAATCATGCCGTGCTTTCCTGCCATCGCTTGGCGCCCTTTCCCTCTTCTCCATTGCTTCTTCCATCCTCTCCTGCGCAATCTCCCTCATCCTTCGTACTTCCCCTTCCAACTCCTTTCTCTGCCACAGCCACTGATTTCGCAACCTGATGTTCTCCCTCCGTGGAAGATGATCCGGAACAATTTTAAGCCTCAGATCTTTCCTTGGTGGCGCCTCAGGCTCGAAACCTGACGGCACTTTCTGACCGAGAAACTCGGAATTCGCTTTTGTAAAGCGAGCGTTGGACGGCTTTGGCATCCTTTTGTAGTGCTCTGGGATGTAGTCTGTGATGTCTCGCCTTGGGGTATTAGCGAGGCCGGGGAGCGCGTTACCGTTGCGTAAAACATCAGGTATATACCTCAGATCCTTGCATTTGTGGTGGTTTTTGGGGTATGAGATGGCTACCGGAGCGGATGTGGAGTGTGGAGTAATTTGGAGGTCAAGGCAAGTGGGATCCCGGCAGGCGGAATCCAGGCACTCATTTGTAGAATGTATGGAAGGCATCTTGTAGTTTTTAAATATTTCGAGGAGATTTTTGGAGCCTCATTGGCAAGTTTGCTGCTGAGTTGCTGTTGTTCAAACAGGAAGTTCGTGAAGCTTTGTGTTGTTATAATATGCGAGGAAGAAAAGCGTTGCAGCCTGTGCGAGCATTTATTGTTGTCTGCAATAATTCGCTGCAACCGGAGAGTGATTTTCCATCGTAGAGAACCGAACTTGGGAGGCATCAATAGTCATTATTGGAGTATCGGGTTTGGTAAATATGGTCGTGCGATTAATATGTAAGCCAGGGACCAAGTCAACCAAGTGAATGACAACAGCAAACCATAAACCCTGAACCAATTTACACATCCCTTCGCTCGCTGGTCGCATTCTTCTGCTCAGGGTCCACAGTAAACTCCTCATGCTCGATTTGCTTCTTCTCCAGCTCAGCACCACCGTCAACATGGTTGGCTCCGCCAAACATCGCATCCATTTCCTCAAGACCGACCTTCTTCGTCTCGGGGACGAAGAACCAAACGAAAGCAGCCAACAAGATATTGATACCAGCGAACATGTAGAAGGCGTAGAACCCCTCGTTCTGCAGAAAGAGAGGGAAGAATTGCTGGACGATCGAGTTGGCGACGTTCTGGGTTTGCGAGCACATGCCGACGGCTTGAGCG
Source organism: Phoma herbarum (assembly GCA_001599375.1). NCBI lineage: Eukaryota > Fungi > Ascomycota > Dothideomycetes > Pleosporales > Didymellaceae > Phoma > Phoma herbarum. Next base: position 1,171,973 of record BCGR01000008.1, on the reverse strand, counting down.
CGGACGTTCATGGAGAAGATTTCGGCAGTGTAGATCCAGACGGTGGCACCCCATGAAGGCTTGTCTGGGAAAGATTAGTGAGCGCTCGGTTTCGAATGGGCCAAGAGACAACTTACAGAAGAAAGCGAACAGGAACATAAGGAACACAATCGCGATACCGACAGGCTGCGATTTAGCGCCATCGTAAGTCGGAGTCTGGGTCTCAACCGAGGCAGCGATAACCATGCAGATGCCCATGCCGATACCACCCACGATGAACAAGAATTTGCGACCAAAGCGATCGACCGTCCAGGTGGCGTTGAGGGTGAAAATAATACCGAATGTAGCATTGAGAGCGTTGATAAGAGCGATGGTGTCGGCAGCCTTGAAGACCTTCTTATAGATGATGGTGGAGTAAGAGTTGAGAGTACCCTGTCCAGTGATCTGCTGGCCAGCGTTGATGATCATCGCAATGTACATACGTTTGCGGACGGACTTGTCCTTCCAGAGCGCAGAGTAGCCGCTGGAAATGGCCTCAGCCTCAAATTCGATAGCTTCGCGGATGATAAGGATCTCATCGTCGACTTCCTGCTCAGTGTCGCGGACGCGAGCCAGGGACTTTTTGGCGGCATCGTAGTTCTTGCTCTTCTGAATGTACCAACGTGGAGATTCCGGAATGAAGAATATCTGGGACAGGATGATGATGGGCATCAGGATCTGAAATATGACCACCATCTTCCAGTCCCACTCGCCAAGCTTCTGGGGGTGCTTGGAGCAGGCAAAGTTCACCCAGTACGCGATGAAGGAACCGACCGAGTAGAACATCTGCCAGAAGGACATGATCTTACCACGGATCTCAGGAGGTGCAAGTTCACCGATGTAGATGGGACCAGCAGCTAACAGTATGTCAGTGGGTTGGCTCCATCGAGCAAACTTGAAACTTACTCAATGCAAGACCTTGGCCAAGACCAATGATGACACGGCCAGCAATGAAGACACCGATGTTGCCACGGGGCGCAAATGTTTGCATGAAGGTAGCGATGATGACGAGAACGGATCCAGTGGCCATGCCGACACGACGGCCGGCGAAATCAGCAAGGGGACCTCCGAAGAAGAAACCAGCGACGACAGCTCCAACAGTGTATGCAGTATTGATAGCTCCGATAGTGTTCGCGTTGGGATGGTTGAAGTAGGCGACCCAGTGTTTCGATCCTTGGACGGCGTTGAAGACTGAGGCATCGTATCCGTAGAGTACCATGCACGATGCTGCCACGAGTGACACGTACCTGCTACATGTTAGTCTTGGTCGTCACAAAGGTAGCATTGTGGCCTACCAGTTGTACGCTCTCTTAGCGGTCACCATGGTTGCGATGGTGTCTAGGTCCGTATGTATTCGAATTGTGGACTCTTGTCAAGGCTTCTGTCGACGAGAACTCCGCAAAGGTCACAGCGAGAGTTTGTGGTTATCAGGGAAGGGGTCGATCCCCATTCAATATATACAACACTGCAGCACGGTGCACGCACCCGTCCCATGTCAACCCCAGAGTCGGTACGCCTTCGCCATCTCCTTGGATCCATCAACCGACGCTCCAAGCATTCTACCACGAATCAAAGTGCCAATGCAGCCGCAAAAGCTTGCTCTAGAGCCAACTAGCTCCCCAGGACCCCGTAACGCCCGAATCTGGGGCCCCGTCCTACGGTCATCTTATCAGTCGATACTCCACAAAACGGATGGAAATCCTGCGTTTTGTTCTTCCACGAATGAGAGCCGAGAGTGGAGGCTGGTGAAGCACTGGGTTCGGGGATGTCCTGCGCAGGCGTGACTTCGAAGCGACTCTTAGCATGCCGACTAGCCGAAACGTGGCTAGAGAGTGCGGCGGATTGTGCCCAATGCAGGAGCAATTCCCCTCCGCGGATCCCACACAAGCCTTGCCAGGACTTGACAGCGGCGGAGGAAAGCTTTTGGCGGATTTCTAGGCTCCTTGTTCCCAGGTCTTCACACCAGAGGGCTCCTTGTCTTCGTCGGCATCACCAGATATTTTACCGTGCATCTCTTGCATTACGCGACAACCTCTAGCCATTGACAGTTGAGTCTGAAGGTCCAACCTCAATTCGAAGTTGGTGCGCTGCGAAAAGTGGAGATCTCCCGAGAAACTGGGGCGTTGAGGCGTTGGTATCGTGAAGCGTAGCATCGTGCGCCATTCCCACAAGGTTATAGACAAGCCGGGCACCGGCACTTGATCAGCACATGTGAGACGAAACTGAGAAGTCGCGGGGCTCTCTCCATCCTTTGGTGAGACTGGAAATGCGAGTCGCAATCTTGACAAAGTACTTTGTACAACAGTTCCAGGCGTTGGCGAATGCGAATGCGAATGCGCCGAAAAGGGCTCGTCTGCATAAATCGAAGATTGGACTTTCCATGTTTCACGCGGGTGATGTTGATCACCTCCAATATGATTGTAGTGACATTCGACCGTTCGCTGGAAACAAAGGACATCTAGATATTAGTCCTGTAATTGCCATGATCACGTGAACATGACAGCAAACGTCAGCCCCGCTGTTCGGCTTTTCTTCGCCTCTCACACTGGCTTCGAGGCTTGCGGACCCCACTTCACCGCCCGAAACTAGCATCTACGCCTCCAGCAAAATAATCGCAACTTCACACACCAGTAACGAGCCCACGCACTCAAATACATAGCCAAGATGCCTTCAGGAATGGGAGGTCAGTTAAACTACTGCTATGCAGTCCTTCTGCTACGATAGACACTTGGTAGAACAATAGCTGACTGTAAGCAGCGGGTACAAACCCCATCCACAACAAGAAGCCCAAGAAGAAGCCCGCCGGCGATCTCGACGAGGAGGACCTTGCCTTCAAGGCCAAGCAGCAGGCTGGTGCGTTCACACCACGACTTCCATACCAACCATCACCCAAATCGATCCATCGTCTACTCAGCCTCGCCAACATAAATCCCTCATATAACCACACACACGTTAGATTTAAGGAAAGCACACTGACGACAACACAGACAAGAAGGCTCGCGAGGAGATGGCCAAGAAGGCTGGCGGCAAGGGCCCCATGAACACCGGTCAGCAGGGCATCAAGAAGTCTGGCAAGAAATAAGCTTCTCGCTACTCAGACGAGGTTGCGGATTGACACAAAGATACCACGGGATTGATTTGGAAGGCGTTCAAGCAGAGCGCATAGACAGTCACGAATGTACGGGCAATGATCAACGATGCGCCTTGCTGTGAATAGGATTGTGCGTGGCAGTACAGATCAGTTTGAATGAGTCTCGACAGATACACGCTTGCGGAAGCCCCTACCAGCGCCCAAACACCGGCCTCTTAGCATATACTGCTTGAACTATAGAACCTAGCGACGGGTGCAAATTCGGCGGATCACCATCCACGCAAATCCATGTATCACTCCAAGGATTCCCTAAGGCACCACTCCCACCCGAACAAAAGACGCATGGATAGGCGTAATGCGGTACTAATCAACGAATGATATCAATTCAGGACTGGGATGCGATGAGAGGTCACAGCCACTTGACAGCCGTCACTATTCTACTTACACAATTACCGCGTGCTGCCTGAACTGCGCCGTAACCTTGGTATTGGCGTTGTACGGACCCAACGAAGGGCTCTTGAATAATTGCTCTGCGTTCCTCCAGGCCAGCCTTTCCCACTCTTCCTCTGTCAGGAACTCACTCTCTTTTAACTCGTTCATCATATCCCGCCCTCGCTCTTCTAGCGGATAGTTGCTTGCGTACAGTACGCGATCCATGGGTATCTGCTCAAGGAGTGTACGCAGACTCGACAGGTCGAGGATGTCGGCGGTAGTCAGGTAGAAATTATGCTGCCACACATCAAGGAAGCTGCGCTTGGGTCTGTCGGCAAGCGGAATGCTCTCGAGAACTGTATCAATACGTGGAAGTATTGAAGGAAGGGAGCCCGGATGTTCAATGACGAGGCGCAAGTTCGGGAACCGGTCGAAGACACCATTGAGGTAGAGGCGGACTATCCGCATGGGAGAGCCAACATGGGCGTTGTGCAGGTGTGTGACCAACGGCGCGACCACGCTGTTCGGTAGGTCTTCTGTGTAGTCTGCAATCTGCGCTCGTCAACACTCCCCTTCTCATCCACGAGCTCTCCTAAGCAGTGGGCAGGAACAAACCTGATCACCACTCGGCCATCCTTCCCTCAGCACAATCGGCACCCTGAAACTCTGCGCCAGACCCCACACTTCCTCGTAACTTTTGTTTTCGATGCCTCTTCCTGCCGCGACCACACCGCCCACAAACCTAAACTTCGTAACACATCTCTGCAACTCTCTTGCCGCTTCTCTCCCCTCGTCTAACCCACTCAGACCTAGTCCACTGGGAAGTAGTGCTAGCCCTAACAGCCTGTCTTTCTGCATTCTCGTCCCCGCGTCCAGTGCATCGTTGAGCTTCATGCACATTTGCGGCGTAGTAGCTATGGGGATGTGGGAGATAACTTGCGTGGTGTGACCGAGCGCGCGCGCGTCGCGGATACGTGATTGGCCAAGGTTTTGCAATTTGGACAGCGTTGGGGGCGTGAGGAGTTGGAGTGTTGGTGAAGAGGAGGAGGCGTGGACGTTGAGAGCAGGTGAGAGAAAGGACTCGAGGCAGGCGACGAGAGGGGTGGGTGTGGTTGCAGAGGGTGCTGTTGTGCTCATATCTCTTTTGACTTGGACTCTAGGTATTGATAGGTCGAGAGAAGGTAAGTTATTAGGTTTGTCGGTGTGAGTAGTCGAGAAATCGCAAGAAAGGGTAGGAAGAGTATCGGGAGCGGAATCGCGTACATTTCCGTAATGAGTGGGTGGAAAGAAAGCGCAGGTTATATAAGGTGAGTGTCAGGAAGGTACGCAGGTCATCAGGAATGCTAGTACCAAGGGTGTTGTACTGTGAGTGGATTGGATTATACAGTATGTGTAGTTCGAAAGAACCGGCCTATCCTCGTCGCTTCCCATTACTCCGTGCCGCTCAAGCACATCGCGCACTTAAGTTGATCACCTCCTCTTCTTATCCTCGAGGGCTGACTGCCTCCTGCCTATTCGGCGTGGCAACAGAGGTGCAGCGCCTGCCAACAGCAACATCAATGAACCCCGATGGATCCCATAGTAATTGCGAGACTCTTCCAACGCTTGGTCAAGTCTTTGCAGTCCGAAGTCGCATGCTGGCAAAATCATGTCGTATCATCATAAAATCGTAAAATGTGTGGCGCAGTTGATGCGCCTCAAATGACGCCTCCTCAGCTAGCGCGGCGAATCTTCTTGCTTCCAAGAGTGAATGCGCGGCGCCTGATGGAGCCCAGGTGGCTCTCATGGTGAGTGGGACTTGTCGGCGACTGCGCGCCTTCGCTGCCGGATCGTCCGTTGCTGTTGGAGGACTCTGATGATTGAGACGATGACCTCTTGCGACCTTCTTCGGCCAGGATGTCTTCCAGACTGACGTTGAGGTGAGGATGGGTGATTGGGACCTCTTCGAGGTTCTCGACGAATTTAGATGCCATTGTTGGTATTTGTTGTTGGTACTTGGTATATTGTGGTGATAGAGATATGACTGAGTCGCAGAATGTAGGTTGATGACTCGGTGAATATAGCAAAGTAGACAAGCAAGGGACTTGATATACTTGAACTATGTCACTGTAGCGGTGTCGAACGATACTTGAGAGGGCCAATGTAGTGCAGTGGTCCAGACTCGCAGGGCGGCGAGGTATCAATATGGGTGTAGTAGTACAAGACGGTGAAGCCTGCAACGGTATGTGGTGACACTTGAGGATGGAGCGAACGAGTACTTGAGCGAGCGGATATTGCTTTATTGGAAATAACAAAAACGGAAGCTTCGCACGACCGGGGCGGCGCAGATTTTTAAACTTTACCTTGCACGCGGCATCTTGGACGACGAGCATGCGGACGCAATGTGTAAAGACATAAACGGGTCGCTGGGCTGCTGATCACTCAGGTCTCGACGCCTAACAGGTTAAGCTAAGGGCAGGGATGACGACGGTGGGGTCCTTCGACGGGCCCAGAAGACCTGCAGATGGAGGACCCTGCCGAAAGTGCTGTGGAAGCGATTCGTGCGGACGCTGCCGCGGTTCTTGGGACACGTTGAGTGCCCGAAATAGCTGCGAACGCATGTCCGAGACCTCTTTGCTTTGTTACTTTTGCCCCCCAGGCGTTCTGCGGACGTCCGTTCAGTCGGAGACCGACCCGAACGCAGCGCAGTCGTAACGAGGGCTTGGGAGATAGACAGGATCGTCCGAGCGGTTGTCGACGGCTTGGATGAATTGCAAAGCACACGCGCAAGCTTCTCGCCACAGTCTGGTGAGTCAATCTCAGGGCAGCGTGGCGGAGGCTCGAGATCAGCACGATCAACACGGTCTCCGCAAAAACACCAATATTCGTCTATTCCTGCTTTATCAGATTGCAGATTCCCTATCTAATGTGTCCCACACCCTTCTCCGCACTCACACATGCTGCGCCATTCGTTCTCATCGACAGTTGGTGTTGCGCACGAGGACAAGCCCGTGTTCGCAGCCAATGACGTATGACAGACCGGCACCACCTCACAGCCTCCACCACCCTTGGCTTTCAATATTGACTGTTTCGGTCTAAACGTTGCGGTATGCCGGCAGCGACTGTCAGCGAGTGCAGCGAACGCCAAATCTGCGACGACTGACCGAGGGCGGCACTGTAATTACGATACTTTTCCACATCGTGCAGCATCGCGCCCGGGGCAGCGTACCGAAAACGACATCATCGCGCAGGGACTTTGTAGGAACTAGGCAGACTTCATCCTTCGCGCAGACTCTGAACCCACAATAATATGTTCAAACAGCGCCTTCCGTCATGTCAAGTTGCAGAAGAACGATAAAACTCGAGGTGTGGAGTCGCTAACGGCCACTAGCCACGTACACTGCGCAAGGCTTCAGTTTGTCCGTCTCAAATATGGGCGCAGATGTCGTCGCAAGGAACACGTTGCTGCATGTGAGGTTTGAGTCGCAGCCGGTATTGAACGTCGTCACCAGCGCCCACGACCGCGTCCTCTGCCTCCGCCGTGACCTCGTCCGCGACCACCGCCGCGTCCACCTCCACGATGACCTCTGTGACCGCCTCTGCTTCCGCCCCTTCCGCCTCTGCCAGACCGTTGTTCCTCTGGTCTGGGACCGGCCTGCATGCGCTGTGCTCGTTCCTCTTCTGATGCGTGGAAAGCATTTGGGATCTGCAGCAAATCGCAGAAAGCTTGCGTGTGTGGGTTATCGTATTCCTGCGGCTCATCTAGAACGTGGATGCCTTGCGACGGATCATAGATGGGCGCGGTCTGCGCGAAGTCATGAGGTATAGTCATCCTCCCGGCCTTGACAATATTCTCCTCAACCCAAGTGATCTGCTCCTCGATGAGAGGCCTGTAGTGGGCGTCACCCTTGTCGGCCGGCACTTGCGCGTCTGGATCCCCAACCTGTAGATCGCCAGCGAAGACACGTGTGATTGCGAGCCACTCGGTGTCGTACTCTAATTGTAGTGGCCTTTGCAGGTCGCTAGGCGAGTGAGGCATAATTTCTAGCAGCTGCAAGAAATGCCTTTTCGGTAAGCACTTGTCAAGTGCAAGAAACTTGGTCGTCTTGTTGGTGATGTCTGCAGGAAAGGGTAATGTCTTTGGCTTCTCGAAATTCGAACGCGCAAAAGCAGCCGGCAATAGGTCTCTTACTTCATCAGGCACTACTGTCTGACCGTTTGTCTTCTCTGATTCTTCAGGCTTGCTCGTTGTAGCAACTGGTGCCGGAGTTTCATCATCATCGTCCATGTCAAGATCGATCTCGGCATCGTTCTTGGGCGGTTCGGTTGGTGCATCGTCTTCGAGGTCAAGATCGATCTCGCCATCGTTTGTTACAACTGCGGGAGTTTCGCCAGCCGCAGTCTCTAGCTTTGTTGTCTCTGACCCCTCATGTTGCCAGATACCGCTGAACTTGCAATGCATATGCGCACTGAACCAGTGCGGTGGTCGCAGGTGCTCAAGTACTGTTGTAGCTGCAACGCTGCCAAGCGTACCATCTTTAGCTTCCTGCTCGAAGTCTGGCTTCCACTTGAACAGCTGTCGGTAATTACCCTTCCATTCCATACTGCGCGGCCAATCATGACTCAAGCCAACGTCGACCTGTGTCCTGATCTGCAATAGCTTGCGTACATCTACTTCGCGAACATGGTATATGCTCCTCACATCGTCACTGTTGTAAGGGAGTCGCTCATAATGTGGCTTCTTGTAGTTGTAGCCTTTCCATATGCCAGACAAACCAGCAATACGCAGAGGTCCCAGTCTGATAACATTCGCAGCGCCCATGTAGTAGATCTTGGGCGCAGCCCAGCCGCCGTAATACAGCTCCCATGAGTAATTGCTGGCTTCGTGGTTTCCTCCGATGAAGATAGTCAGATACGGTGCGGTACGCGTGCCTGCATAGTACTCGTGGAAATCGTGCATGGCGTAGTATTTCGAGGGCATAGAGACAGCTTTGAGGTCGGAAGCATTGCGAACAGCCTGCATTGTTAGCTCAATTGCTATCCACAATGCAAGAGCACGCACCTGAAAGTCGCCTCCGATGATGAGGAGGTCAACATCTGCCCAGCCTTTGAGCTCACACGACTTTGCGACCGAGGCATATATCTCATGCAATACTCCGTGACCGCAACCTTCTACTGCTATGCGCAGGCCATGCTGCTCGATGAGTGTAGGCGCAGCCATTGAGGTGCTAGATTTAACCATGGATGATTGAGCAGCGAATGTCAGTAGATTGACCGCAATACTCTCGGTCAATTGCGCATCACTAGCGGAAGTTGCGACTGGAGGTGGAGAAGGCGCGAGTTGTGCGGGAAAGCTCAAGGGACAATTAGCGCCGGAGGTGATCTCAAAGTCCGCACGCGAGACCTTGATGGACCACAGACAGCTCTCCGTGTCAAGCTCATCTCAAACGGCACCACACAGATATGGGCACCACAGGACTCGTGGAGCAAAGGTCGAACTTCCTTCGAGAGGCTGCGCATCTGCTGGCAGTCTCATCACCGACTGCTGCAGCTTTCCTTGGTTCAGCGCAGGGTCGACTAATTGAAGATGCTGAGATGGCACTGCAGCAGAAGGAAGTCGATGCACTTCGACGAAGTTTCTGCGGCGCCTGCGGCAATCCGATGATAGCAGGATGGTCTTGCAAAGTTGCTCATCAGGCCGACCGGAAGAAAGTGCGGAAGGACAACAAATCATCCAAAGGCTCAACACAACCCAGCAAACAAGTTGTCTACACTTGCTTGAGATGTGAAAGACAGACAGTACAAGCATTGCAGGCGAGACCAGCGAGACACATCAGAAAACTGGCAGCTATGAAAGCGTCACAGCCTCTGCCAGAGCCCAAGCAGCAAGCACCCGAGGTCACTAAGGTGGTCAAATCAGTCAACGCGAGCAGCAAAGAGCGGAAGAAGGCTCGAAAGGGCGGTCTTGCAGCGATGCTTGAAAAGAGCAAATCTCAGAATTCAAGTTCAGGCGGATTGGATTTGATGGACTTCGGCATGTGAGCAACGTCTCGTAGGGCTGCAGAAAAGACCAGGGTCCAAACAGAAGGTTCCAGGTACCCCGCCACTGCGGCTTAAGAAATTCTGGCAGATTTCGTCACACTCTCGGCCCCGCGCCAAATCTTGCCCGACGTTTTCTTAAGATTTTACAACCACCACCTTGACCACATACGAAATCACATACGACAAGATGGCCGAACAAAAGAGTCTCGCGAAGGATCTCTTTGAGGATATGGGCCGCAAGGTCGCCGAGGCCAGCGGACAGCAAGAAGAGGACGACTCCAGGGTTGTTGACGAGATTGAGAGCTTGTGCATGAACTGCCACGAGAACGTGAGTGTATGTCCTATAGCAAGGCATGCGCAAGACTGACTATCTCCAGGGTACCACTCGCCTTCTCTTGACAAGAATTCCTTTCTTCCGCGAGATCGTCATCATGTCCTTCGAGTGCCCGCACTGCCACTTCCGCAATTCTGAGATCCAGCCCGCTGGTGAGATTCAGCAGCAGGGCGTCAAATTCACTGTACGAGTCGACTCCGCAGACGACCTCAGTAAGCAGGTCGTCAAGAGCGATACCGCGACTTTCAGGGTAGAAGAGATTGACCTGGAAATTCCTCCTGGTCGTGGACAGCTCACCAACGTCGAGGGAATTTTGTCTATGGTTGCGCAGGACTTAGAGCAGAAGCAGGATGAGCGAAGAGAGAAGATGCCTGAGGTTGCGCCCCAGATCCAGAAGGTCATTGATACACTAAAGGAGATGGCAAGCGGCGAGAAGCTGCCCTTCAAGGTCACAATCGACGACCCGGCTGGCAACTCTTCGATCGAACCTCCCAATGTTCTCGCCGCTGGCAAGTACTCCCGCCACCAGTACAACCGTACCGCCGCACAGAACGAAGCACTTGGTCTCGGTGACACCAGTGGTCAAGCGCAGGAGACACCTCTCAACGTGGAGGCACCGGCCACCGAGATCCGTCCCGAATACAAAGCCCGCGAGATGTACCCAGAGATGCCCTCTGCTCACCAGCCCATGGTTAACAACGTTGATGACGACATTATCGAGAACCAGGTCTATTCGTTCCCATCCACCTGCCCCGGATGTACCTTGTCGTGCGCCACCAACATGAAGATGGTCAACATTCCCCACTTCAAGCAGGTCGTCCTTATGTCCACAGTCTGCGAGCACTGCGGGTACCGAAGTAACGAAGTCAAGACCGGAGGCGAAGTGCCTGAGAAGGGCCGCCGTATTACAATAGACATTCAGAGCAAGGAGGACATGTCGCGAGATATTCTCAAGTCCGAGTCATGCGCCATGTCTTGCCCCGAGCTGAACCTGAGCGTGGAGCCTGGAACACTGGGTGGTCGATTTACCACTGTTGAGGGTCTCTTGACGCAGGTCCGCGATGATCTCCGCTCCTCCATCTTCGACGTCGGCGATGGCGGTGATTCGATGGACATGGCGTCCAAGACCAAGTGGAACACATTCTTCGACCAGCTCGGGTCTGCCATCGATGGCAAGGAGAAGTTCACAGTTATTCTGGAGGACCCTCTTGCCAGCAGTTACATCCAGAGCTTCACTGCGCCCGAGCCGGACCCACAGATCAAGGTCGAGGAGTACGACCGCACAGAGGAGGAAGAGGAGGAGCTCGGTCTGAAGGACATGAAGACCGAGGGTTACGAGGAGGGGCACGCCGCAGAGCAGGCGGCGGCGAATGGCGCATAAGCTGTTGCATGAAAAGTCGTAGATTTTGTTTTTCTGCATTTGGGCCGGGGCATAGATACCAGGGCTTCGCCAGCCACAATGAAGCATGAGACCGCACCTCTTCCAAGGTATACTTCCTCCTCCTTATCTGTTCTTGCGTGGTGACCCGGCGTTTCCTTTACTATACGCTAGTCATCGCCCATGCTTTTCTGGAATTTTCCTGTGAATCTGTCTGCACTTGTTCTCTCATCTCACCCGGCCAGAGGATTGGCGTGGATCGTGACCTTCTCAATGGTGATCTTCTCCTGCGGCCGCGACTTCTTGTCTACTGGCACCTTCTCAATATCGTCCAGCACTTCCTGCCCCTCCAATACTTTCCCAAACACAGTGTTCTTTCCGTCCAAATGCGGTGCAGGCGCAAAGGTGATGAAGAACTGGCTGCCATTCATGTTGGGTCCCTTGTTCGCCATACTCAGGATCCCTCTAGCGTTGTGCCTCAGCGCCGGCGAGAACTCGTCTTCGAAAAGGCCGCCATCATTGAATATGGAGGTGCTGGTCTTGGACTTTGGATCAGACGCAGGCGCTCCGCCCTGCACCATGAAGTTCGGGATCAGGCGGTGGAAGGGCGAGCCATTGTAGAAGGACGAGGCACACAGAGCGAGGAAGTTTTCGGCGGTCTTGGGGGTCGTCTCGCAGAAGAGCTCGAGCTTGATGTCGCCCTTGGTGGTGTGCAGCTGCAAGAGGTCTTAGTCAGCTTGCGCATGAGATAGCATGACGACGACGACGATGCAGAGGCCAGATGCGCCTGTCAGACGGGCGAGAACGTGGGCGCACTCACAGTTACGGACATGGTGATGGAGCGCCGAGGAGCTGATCGGGCAAGCTTCAGACCCCACAGTTGCGCGAACGTTGTCGGAGTGCTGCGCCGCTTACTTGCACGCTCCCTGCGCCATTGTCGACTGCGTCGCGCAGACGGCGTCCTCGATACCCACTGCAGCAATCGCCGACTCGCACGCCTCTCTCGCCCGACGTCCCCTCTGCGCCGCTCGCATAGCCTCTCCATCCCACCGTAACCCCACATCCGCCCGCGGCGAGGCTACAGTACCTCGAAGCTTCCCACATCATCGCGCTTGGCGCCCGCCTCGACCTCGAGCGCAGTCTCCGCCGACTGCAGCACACCGCGCCCGCCCATGCGGCGCCTGTCCACGCCCCAGGCCTGTGCCGCTTCATGCTAGAGAAAGAGACATGGCGGCTTTCGTCAGGGTGTCGGGCCCGCCCAACTCCAACTTCCTGGTCGGCTACCCAGGCATATCAGCTACCCTGCCGCGCATAGAGGGCAAGGTCGAGATCCGCCCGCTGGTCGGTGTCTCCGCGCCCGTCAACATCTCGCTCGTCACAATCGCCCTGCACCGCCGCGAGACCATCCACCCGTCTGCCGACAGCGTCACCAAGAAGCACCTCGCCGCGCCGCGCAAGGACATCACCGACCTGGTCGGCAAGGAGATGTTGCTGTTCCGCTGCTCGTCTGGTCGTGAGCACGAGAGCATTCTGTGCATGGACCTGCCCTTCGTCATCTTCATACCTTACGGCCGAGGCGGAGAGGAGGTCGCGCGCCGTGTCCCGCCCGCCAGTCTGCAGCTGCCCTCGCGCACCGCAGAGACCTTCTACGAGCTCGTCGTCACCGTCCAGCAGGGGCACCAAGAGCAGAAGAAGTACGCTTTCCCAGTCCCCATCCAGCGCTACGACACACTATCCACCTTCGGCATGTACAACCGGCCAGAGAGCGCCGAGCGCGTCACAGATCATCTTGTCACCCTTGGGATAAGTCTGCCACGCTGGAGCTACGGGCCGCTCGATCCAGTCTCCGTCTACATCAAATTGTCGCCCAATCCAGATTGGCTGTCAAAAGCAAAGAAAGTCACAATAAAGCAGATCACCGTAGGGATTGACGAGGAAATCATATTCAACCACGAGGGCGACGAGCCTACACGGAAAGTCAAGACACTGGCAAAAACAACACAAGCAGTGGGCGTCAAGATGCCCGAGGCAGGCTACTTCACAAATCTGGGGCTGGTGTTTCCCGCAAAGGATTTGAGGGACAGCGATGGCATAATACCAAGAGGAAAGAAGGAATTCCCAATGTATGCGGTCAATGGCTTTACGACGACGGGGACGCTTTATAAGATTGAGTACTACCTCACAGTCAAGGTACGGTTCGCTCTGCACCCATTCACATTTATGCTGACATTTGACAGGCCCAAATGAGCTCAGCAAGAGACATCCTGCTAAGACAACCCATTGTGGTATGTCCGTTCGACCACGCTGGATGCAAAGAGGAGATGGAAGCCATTGAGCAGGCTGCCAAAGACGCAGCACATGTTGCACCAGATAACCCAATGCTGCCAGCGAGTCACATTGTTAGGGCGAATGATCCTAATGGACTGGCTGCATTAGGGATAGCGATTGTTGGTGGCGTACGGAAACCCCTGATCGAATGAGCGACCTGCACAGAACTATTGTTCGCACCAACAAGGACACGTCGATCTACCTGCAGCGCCAGCAGGATACGAGACTGTCCCACCCACACGGCTTAACGACACTCTTAAGCTCGAGTGGCGCACGGCCATGTCAATGAGCGACGAAGGCACCTAGACACAATGTTCCAAGTGGTACAACGACCACTGTACTCGAAGTCAGGGTACCGAACCACCCTGGGTACGTCAGCTTGTCGGCATTGGCTCAACCTTTGGAAAAGATGGCCCGTACATTAATGGGAGGCCATATTGCATACCTGGCGTTCAGGAGAAGGGTGAAGCTTGTCATAATTTTCGTCACTTTGTGTTCGCACATGATACCTTTGAGTCGCTCTCTTCACTTCGCAGTATACGTAGTCCATAGTATCGACAGCATGGCTTGGAGACCAGACGGCTGGCTGGCCCACAAGAGTCGGACGGAGGAATCGAGGCGAAGAGGGGAACAGGGCATGCTAGGAAAGGTCCAGAAGGACAAAGGCACGAGACAGGCTAAGCATAAAGGACAATCGAAACCATATCATCACGCACGATCTTCACCACTGATTGCGCTCTTCTGGCATACTACTCTAGGAATGTCCGGGATATCCCAATTCCTCCAAAAGGCAAACTCGAATACGCCGTAGATCACTGCCGGTCGTCTTCGGCCAACGGCGTGTTGGCCGGAACAGGCGAAAGACCAGCAATGGCAATCCGTGAATTTTGTCGACGACAAAGCCCCATGGAAAAAGTGCGAAAGGACGGCCCAAGTAGAGAGTGAGTGGTGCCCTGGTTTACCCTGAATCCCGAGGAAGTACAACAAATGCGTTACTTGAACGGGCAAGAAAGGAGACTGTGGATTGCGGCATGAGGTAAGCAAGTAGGACCCTGTGGAGCGAAGAGACTGGGATAATCAGTAAAAATTAAAGTTCCGCAGCACTATAGATGATGGTGCCCTGCATACCAGCCCATGGAAGCATCGTGAGGGTCAAATTACGCCACGGACTGCCGCTGCCCTGGGCGTGACCTGAGCAAGTCCTGAGAGGTGCGTTTATCCTGCAGATGGGAAAGAAGACCGTGGATCATGGGTAATCAAAGCATGCAGCCCCCTTGATAATGAAGCTATCGAAACGGTGATTGATAGGGGAGTTTCATGGCACTTTAAAAGTAGACAGGTCGCTGCATGGGTCATCACTAATGTCATCAGAGATGATTGCAGCGAGACACGACAGTGAACGATAAGTCATCACGAGGGTGTGAAGCAAGGCAAGAGCCCTGCGCAGCAGGGAAGCAGATCCACGGCAAGAAGCACTGTCTTCCAACTGGAACGAAGCAAGTGCTATGGAGACCACTGCCTTGATGCAGAGTCTTGACCACTCGATCTGGACCGGCTCAGTCTTCGAGCATGCATGCGTCCTTGACATGGCGTCATATCGATTCCATTACCCTTCGACGATGAGCAGTCTCCATAACCTCTGCCTCGTGAGGATCGACAACGATTTAGCACTTCCACAGGTAGATCCCCATGACTAATTGTTCATTGCCACCCAGAAATCACGGCACTTGCATTTCAATCTCCATCACAGTCGCAGGTACTGAACTCTCTAAAGAGGCACACTACGCGGGCTTCAACGCTGATTGACGCGCTTCTGCACAACGATACCCTGTTCAATACTGCCTGGTGCTGACTACGATCTCACCGTGGTCTGCGATCAACACTATTCACGTTCACAATTCACAAAGTCATTGTTTGCGGCCACGCAAAGTATTGCGCGCAGACGTTGCCCGTTCTGCTAAGCTTCACAGCTTGTACCCAGCGTCAAAATAGGTCCAATTACGACTTCGTTGCATTGACTTTGAGTTCAGCAGAGGTCCCAAGACTTTTCCAACACTCTAATAGAGACAAGATAATGTTCGTCTTGGACAGCGGCTGCGGGCCAAATGGGAACTCGGCGAAATGTATAGCCAAGTCTGGTGGCGCTTTTCATTCGCTGTTATCATTCACTGCAGCGCGCTCGCTCAGGTACGCACAGGGCCAAGCGAGGTCTCGCATCGTATCAAGAAGAGATTCGAAGTAGGGCGGATAGTCTTTGCCTGACTGGGTACTAGGAATAGCATGTTCTGCATGTTTGCCGGCGCCTTCAGCGTGTCGAGCTCGAAAGTACGCATTTGGACGAGTCCAACAAGCTCTTCAGGAGAAATGCCGCCTCAACTCTGTCGTCTCTCTCAATTTTTTATTTAGAGGAGGCAATCCCGCCACTACCTCTCTCGTGCCATAACGCTTTCAGCACATAGCCCTTGGCTGATTACTCTTCCTGATGGCTCCTCACCACGCGAACGCCTTTGTACTGCTCAACGACAACCTGCCCACCTTAATCCCTCGCTTTCTTCCACCTACGAACTCTTCAACGTTCCAGTCGCACATTCAGGTCTATGCCATTCCATACGGCGTTCTGGGAGTCGTCTCGCACGCTTTGACTTTCTACGTTATCTTCTGCCATATGTTCGGCCGCCGTCCTCTTCTTCCATGGCAGCGCCTCGAGAAGACGACTTGGAACATTTGCATAGTCTCGCTTTCTTCCCTCATCTCCATCATCCTATCAGCCGTGACGATGGCAAGAAGCAGGGGCTCACAGCCACTGATGATCCTTGCGGGGATGCAGATCGTTCTAGGAGTGTTGGTAGATGCTGTGCATGTGCACCGGTTGATGATTAAGACCGAGGGTTGGAGCGATAGGCTGGGACCATGGGGCGTGCCGATGATACTTACTGGTGTGTTCTCTATCTGGGCGTTTTATCAGTTTCCTCGTAAGTATTACGCTCCACTCTGCCCCGGCTCAAATATTGACCTGGTGATTATAGACAGAGAAGAAGATGGCGATGTCGGGAATATCTTAAAGTCAATCGCGTTCATCGTCTTGCTTGCGTGGCTCGGTTTGACGGGACTTGCGGCAGCCCTCAATCTCATTCTCGCCGGATTGTCCTTGTTTAAAGACTCGATGTATTTTGCTGTTTCGGCGATACTCTTTAGCTGCGCGCTGTTCTGGTTTGGCGATTTCGGCATTGCGACGGTAAGCAAGAACACGATTGGAACGCCCTCAAAGCAGGTCACCGCCTTATATTACAGCTTCTGGATCGTGGAGAGACTCCCCCTCTTCACCTTCTGATTCAGAAATCCTTTTTTTCCCGAACGAACGCGATCGTGAACATCCAGTGCAATCAAGCCGGGCACTCGAGGTGTTCGGACCACTGGAAGCGTTGTACTTGGACAACATCAAGCCGCCTTGCCCATTGGCTGAGTCTCAACCTAGGAGGAAGCCGAGCCTCGAAGGGGGCTTGGACCAGAAGGGCCGACACCATAAAGTATCAATCTATGTTCCTTACCACAAGATTCACAGGGCTTCTGAGCCTTGAAGCCACTCTCATGTGTTATCGCTTTCTATGCAAGTTGTACTGCGGGCGATATTAGGGCTCTGACAATAGAAGAACAGAGAACCCACGAAGGAAGATGCGATTGCACGCAGCATGCAACATCTTGGATCAGTTTGCGAAGTTCACGCGGATATCAGTGGCACTAAGGCCTAAATCATCGGTAAGCGGTTAACGTACTTGTCCTCCGTCATTTCTTCCGCCTGACTGGTCATACTGTACAAACTATCGGTTGAAAGACAATGTGAATTACCATACTGCAAGGGAAATTTCCTATCTCAATATCGATGGGCAATAGCCCAAGCATCTTCGATGCAAGAGTGCAGTGCTCCATGGCTCTAAGTGGTTAACCGGCCACCTGGACAAGTGGTCTCTTGTCTCTGAAACCACGTCAGCTGTTGTCTCGTAACCTTCTTCGAGCGGTCTTCGCCCGAACGTCTTTTCTTTCTTACACTGGATGTGTCCAACCAGACACTTTCAAGGTTTACCATGACGGATCGGGCAGTTAAAGTTTTGTCAACAAGATGAGGTCGCACGTCGATATTGTTGATGGACAAAAATGCTAGAAACCAGACCTTGTGACCCTTCAGGACGGACAGACATACACCATTACAGGTGTTCAATATGAAATGCTCCTAGAAATGGGCTGTCAGCCCTCCAGACAGTTTTTGTACCGCACACTAACAAGTCTATAGTAAGACAATCCCTTCCTTTACACACCCTCTCTAGCTTGGGGACGTTTTGCTGACTGCACTTTTTTAGAATTGACTTTGCTCTCAACGGCACGACCGCTGCAGATATGCCAAGCGCATTCGACAAGTACATTGCACGGTAATTTGGATGCGAGCAAACAAGAAGAAGAACCAGAGCCACAGTGGAGCTGGTAGCAAGGACAAGGCCGACGGCCACGGTGAGGGCTGACAATCTTTACCTTACGTTTAATTGTACGCAACAGTAACGACGCGTGCAGAAGTGCGTGCAGAGTATCTACCAGCAGTGTATGCACTGACAGTAGAGTGTGTTTGTCCACTGTTCTCATGCCCGGCGCCTTAGTAGAACTACTAGAACATATACTTCTTACTTTGAGTTAACTCTCTAAAGCTATAGTTTTACATTTCACTAACTTAGCTTCTTTTCCAACAAGCCACACGAATAATGACGCAAGTTCCGGTACTTCCCTGACATCCCTGTGTACCTTTCTACAGCGGTAGCTGGCGAGAACTATCACTTTGCGGACAGTGAAGTAATGAGAGCTACCACGATATGCTTGAAAACCTATGGATAGTGGTACAGAAAGAGATACTTGTAGACGTCATAACCGCACATCATGAACGTCAAGTGGGAAGTGAGGACAAGAATTTTACTTCACTAGGACGGGAGCTG
Source organism: Phoma herbarum (assembly GCA_001599375.1). Taxonomy (NCBI): domain Eukaryota; kingdom Fungi; phylum Ascomycota; class Dothideomycetes; order Pleosporales; family Didymellaceae; genus Phoma; species Phoma herbarum. The sequence continues at coordinate 1,153,395 of BCGR01000008.1, read as the reverse complement.
TATGAGTTGGTAGGAGGTCCAACTGCGTTGTGAGCCTCAGCACGAGTCAGAGCTGAGTTCGGAGGCAGCCCTGGAGAAGTGGGTTAGATCCAGGTTCTTTGGAGTGCGGTAGTGTTTCTTTTCATTTACACGAGAAACCCCACCCCTGTGCTGTGTCTGCATATGACATATACCTGGCCTCCAGGCGCGTCAAGCTCGGTGCATTATGACCTTCCCCGCGCGGCGTAGTGCTTACAAGTCTTTTTCCATATCGCTATACCGCCAGTCTCCTCACTGTCCAGCGCCTAGACAGGACCATGCCAACAATCAGAAGTTCTCACCAACACGGATCGCCATGTCGGGCCCAGTATATTCCACTCCAGAATGGTACATGAAGGTAAAGGACCAAGACGTCGACAGTGACATTGGCCGGTTGACCATATTCCACCTGGGCTCCAAGCAAGCAGGTGAGGGTATCCTGGTCTTCGCACCGGTGTACTTTTCCACCCAAGCACGAGCCGTCCTCGACATCGGAACAGCAGACGATCTGTGGATGCGCAAGGTCCAATCCTCCACGCCCTCGCCGCCCGGGGGCGAGCACACGTTCCTGGGCACAGACATCAACGCCTCGTACTTCCCCTGCGCCACGAAGAACATCGCATACCTGCGGCAAGACATCAAGGACCCGATCCCACAGCCCTGGCACAACACCTTCGACCTCGTCAATCTCCACATGGTCCTCACGGCCGCGGGTCCGCACGCCGCCCAGCGCGCCGTCGTCGCCGAGCACATCAAAGCCCTCAAGCCCGGCGGCTGGATCCAGATCGGAGACTGCGAGCGCGTGTGTCCTACGCGGGAGGCCGAGAACCCGCGGTACCACGACATGTGGGCGTGCGTACGGGCGGTGTGTCGAGCGGCTGGGTTGGATGCGCGGAAGCCGCGCAGGTTCAGGGCGTGGTTGGAAGACGCGGGGCTGGAAGAGGTGCAGGAGCGGACGTCGATGCGGAGTTGGGCAGACTTGGGATACAGGCGGATCTGATGATTGCGGAGCCCTTTGCGGCGGGTGCGAAAGGTGAGTCTTGGGGGTTCGGATTTGGAGATGGATGCTGATGCAGAAAGCACTGGATTCGTCTGTTAAACCGCTTCCAGATGAGAGATTGGACTCTCTGGTCCATGACCTGGAGGTGGAGTTGACTGAAACAGGCGCGTATTTTCCAATGCGCTATGTCTGGGGTAGGAAACCTCTTTAGACTTTTGTTTTAACGGGCACGGCAGAATATCAACTCCCAGAGCGAATGTAGAACTGATTGAGAGTTCCGGGTTCGACACGCAATACACAAGCACATTGTGAGTATATCGGGGTATCGTGGCCTGCACAGCATGGTCCATCGTCGTCATGCTATGGAAGACCAGGCTACGACGACGGGAGTCATGTGGCTGCGCGCAGAGAATATGCCGTTGTCGCCGCATATAGCCATGAAGGCGGTGAAGAAGCCAATCGTCCACAAGGCCATGAATACGATCCAGACGATGACGACGGGACGTAACTTTGGGATGCCAAAGATCTGCAGGTAAAGGAACGATACGGACATATTGATGAATCCGACGGCGAGGATGCCGATTACGACAAATGAGTAGTTGTGTTATTAAGCATTTAGGAATGTAAACGAATAAGTAACTGTAACATACTCACCATGCGTGCCCGGTAAAGGAAGTTCACAGCAGCCGTGGAATCTGCCTTCTGCAGCGGCGCTACGCGCACTGCAAATACGCCATTCGCAGCACCTGCCTGCCGTGTCAGCGAGATCCATATCTTAACACGTGTATTTGAGCAGTATGGGTTTGATCTCGGGCAGGAGATGTACAATAAATCTTCTCTATTGCCAGGGCGGACGACAAAAGACCGGCTGCGATGATGAAGTAGTCCGAGGCGTACAACTTGACGCCCTTGATCCTGTGCGACGCGAACCGCGAAACAATCATGCTCAAGACCAGCGTCTGGACGATGACGGCCGCGGCGATGAGGCCGTGCGGATTGTCATATGCCATATTCAGAGCAGGACTCGGTGGAAGAGGTGGTGTACTCGTGCAGAGGGGCACGGCTTGGGTGAGGTGAACGAGGCCGCTTGACCTGGACGGATGCTTCCAGGTTCAATATACAGCGCGGTGACTCGCTTTCTCGCTAAAGGCTTTGGGTTGATGCGCGCACGGCAGCAGGTCTGGAAGGGACGGGCCTGTGCGACGGGCTCTGAGATGCTGGATGTTTGACTGGTACGAATGCTACGGTGTCGATCGTAGTGCTGAGGTGAGCGGACACTAACGTCGATTGAGGAAGAAGTGGTCATGACGATCTACCTACCATTTGGTAGGTAGGTACCCACGTCTACAATCATTCGTCCATGCATTTTTCATCTTTCCACAGCCTTGTTTCGTCCCTCGTGAAGGCTGTATGTCGGTATTGTGATATTGGGGACAAAGCTCACTATACGTATGATATTTGTCGGCTTGCATCACAGCTGCGATCTGGCTATGTATACTAGTTATAGGATACAATGATTTCAACGTACCATAAACCACTCTCTCGGTTGCATCCACGCATCTTCTTCACCAATCGTACTCACGTTTGACCTCAAAGCTCAAGGGGCTCGGCTTCCTAGGGAGTCCATTCGGGGGCGGCATCAGCGGCATAAGGTTCACCGGCGAGGATCTCTAATCCTCTTCGATCTCGCCCTCCTCGCTGCCAGACCTGAGAGCGCGGTTTTCTTCCTTGATGGGCTCGGGGACGGGAGTCTTGGACTTACCGCGCGGGTCGGGGCGGGGGGAGTAGCGGGGTCGCTATTATGGTCAGTACTTGATCGAACATGTCAAAGAAGAAGAGGGCAGGAAACGTACCTTGACGTCGCGGCGGGTCGCGCTCGCATCGCTCTCCCTCCTGCGCCTGGAGCTGGCCGTCCGTCCAGTGCCGTCGCCGTAGTCGAGACTCACGCTGCCCTCGCGTGGATCGGCGCGACTGAGCGGGTCAGCGCGGTAGGTTCGCTCGCGCTCGACCTCGCGGTCGCGGCGGTCGCGGCTGTAGTGGTCTCCCGCAGGACTGCGGCGGCGTTCATAACGATCGTCGTCGCGATAGTCGCGGGCACGACGCGGAGGCGAAAGACCTGTGCGCTCGGTGTCCCTGTATCTAGCTTCGCGGTCCTGCTGTGCGCGCCTGCGCTCGGCGGCATACGGGTCATGTTCAGGTGAGCGAGTGCGCGTGCGATGACGGTCACGGCGGTGAGAATCTCCATTGCGGTACTCACGATCTCTGTCGCCGCGGTCACGTCTGTCTCTGCTGCGCGGGCGATCGTCACGCCTGCGGTCGCGGCGGTCGCTCTCCTTCTCCCTCTCCTTCAGGCGCTGCATGTACTTGTCGAATGCGCTCTCGCGGAGGGTATCTGATTTCAGTGCGCGGTACTCGTCTGTTTTCTCAACACGGGGACGTACCGCTTCCCATGTATCTCCCACTTCGACGGGAGGTTCAAGGCGCTTGATGACAGAACGGAGACGGTCAATTGCGTGGCGCTCGTCGGACTCCTCGATCTTGCGCTCGTCTTCTTCGCGCTTCTTGACCTTTTCGAGGATGTACGAGTAGATGTCATGCATCGACTGTTCGTCAATGTTAGCTGTGCGAGGATCTTTGCGCATGACGGTCAAGAACTCTTCGACGGGGGTGGCTGTGGTGACTTCGAAACGCTGGTGCTCCAGCACGTCGAGAGCGTAGCGGCGCAAGGTACGGAACTTGCCCGTCTCCTCCTCCAGAGCATCCCAGAACAGATCGACGGGCGACGATCCGCTCTGGCCGAGCATAGCGATGTAGCGCGGGTCGTTTTCGATGAGCGGGTGGATGTCCTTCCACTTGACGCCGTATCTGAGCTTCCCGCTGTCCCTGAGCTCATGCAGGAGCTTCATGAAGCCGTCTCGGTTCTTGCGCTCGATGCGGTGCTTGACGCGGCGCTCGGCCTGGACGCGGTCGTTGTGCTCGCGCTGAAGCTGGCGGATGTGCTTCTCGAACTGGTTGAGGACGTCCATGCGGGTCAGCGACCGGAACTTGTCGCTCTTGAACTCGTCCTTCTGCTCCAGCTTGGCCTCGGCTGCCTGCCAGCGCGTGAAGGGCTCGAGGTCCAGGGACTGCATGAGGCCCAGTATCTCGTCGAGGGCCGTCTTCCTGCTCTCGGCTTTGTCTTCTTCGTGTGCCTTGTTCAAGGTGACGATGTACTCCTCGAACAGCTGCCTGCGCTCGTTGTCGTCCCTGGCGGAGCGGAAGATGCTCTCGTCTTCGATGATGGGGAGCGCAGTCCTCCAGCGGGTGTAGTACTTGATCTCCGGGTGGGAGCGCAGCATGGCGGTGAAGTCGGAGCGCAGCTTGGCCTGGCGGTCCTGCTCCTTGTGCTTCTCCTGGGCACGCAGGTCCTCGCAGTATCTCTTAAAGGCCTCCTCGCGCTTCTCGGGCTCCGGGATGGCGCGCCAGTTAGGGTCCTTGACGCCGGCGCGCACGGCCTGCGCCCACTCCCAGTCCGGCTGGACCTTCATCTGCCTGAGGACCTTGGTGAAGGCGGCCTCGGCTTCCTGGGCGCTGGAGAACTGGAGCTCGCTGCCGGTCGAGAACTCGACCCTCGGCCGGTCTCCGCCGAATCCTCCATCGCGCTCGCGGTCGAAGTCGCGGTCGCGGTCGCGGTCGCGGTCACGGTCACGGTCGCGGCGGTCGGGGCGGTACTCGTCGCGCTCGGGGCGTCTGAAGTCGGCAGACGGGGGGAGTTGGGCAGGGCCCGCAGCCCACCCGGTAGGTCCAGCTGGCGGGCGCTGCGGGGGCATGTTCGCCTGCGCCTGCGCCTGCGCCTGCGCCTGGTCCATCTTCTTCTGCACATCCTCGGGGACGTTCCACGTCGTCTGGCGCGACTCCTTGTGGTAGTAGTACGTCTTGCCCTCGGGCGTCGTCTGCTTCGCCCAGCCGGAGCCTTCGAGCGCGCGCTGCTGGCGTCAGCGCTTGTCCCATGTTTGATATGCAGTGACCTACCTCCACCTCGTCCTTCAGCTCATCCGGCTTCTCCCACGTCGTCGCGTTCGTCGCAGCGTTGTGGTAGTACTCTCTGCCATCGGCAGTCTTGACAGCCCGCCACGGGGAGGCCGGCGCGCCCATCGGAGGCGGATAGCCGTTCATCGCGAGCGTGGTTGACGTCGGGTCGCGGAGCGTGAGCAGTCCCAGAGTCGCGCCGCGACATGGAAGTTTTGGAACGGAGCCTGCGCACGGACCAGTGCTACCGCAGCCATCCCTGCATGGGGTAGCTCCACATTACCCTCACGTACCTATCCGCACGTGCGTCCACTCTGACCTTCGCCATCACCCCTCTGCTTGCAAAGAATGGGCTCGGAGCAAGAATCTCGCGCCAGCCTCGACTTTGCCGAGAGTTCCGTCTTGGAAGCAATCGCACCTGCCGCTTCCAACGTCGACATTGAGGAGGCGTTCAACTCGTGGGATGGCACAGTCGAAGACGAGGGCGCGTCCATCCTGCCCTTTGTACAGCAGAGACATGTCCTCCTCTTTGGTATGTGTGACCAACGCCACCTCTCGGACAGACGTCTTACTCATACACAGGCTAGATGAATTGCTCCCCATATACGTTGTCTTTCGGACACCGCTGCTTGAGGATGAAGTGCTGAAGTCATATCTCGACCGACTAGCTGTCAATCTTGAAGTCTTTGCTTTTGGCACTGCGCCTGGCCCAGACCAGGAAACCAAGGCCCTGCCTAAGGAACTAATCTACTCCGAGACCATCACGGACACCAACGAGCCTACGATTGTGCTTCACGAGAACGATGATGGAAAGCACGCGTACGTCTTCTGGAAACTCGACGTCGCCATAGGTAAGCTTTTTGTCGAAATCTTTCAATTCGTCTCTAAAGGTCATGCAGCTCGTCCGCAGGGGAGATTCCACAAACCAGCAATATACTTCCAGCCCACTGCGTCCTTGAAGCCGGACGTCACAGCTCGCAAGCCCTCATCCCACGATGACTATCTCCCCAGCCGGGTTCCCCCAGCACTCAACCTTTTGCAGTCATTCGAGCACGATCCAGCGCTCGCAGGAATCCACCCGCGGCTTTCGGCAATGAGGATCAGCAAAATCGCACCTTCCGCACCTCTGGCTCGCGAGCTGGTGCGCCCAATCAAGACAGGTCAGCGACCGCTATTCCGCGTGGTGCCCCCATTGATGTGGAGGACGAGGTTTGCCGCCGTCCACGCCTCGCTGGCCGATCTCTCACTACTCGCATCGCTGGATATCGAAGTTGCGTCGTATACCTCGTACGCCGTCAGTATCAAATCGGCCAATCTCTCTATACTTGGCGGCGACATCAAACCTCTCACTTCCGTGGACATCTCCGCGCCCTCCAGTCCCGGTGACCAGCTTTCGTACCTCTACAAAGTAACCCCAGACCTAGGTGCTGACGGCGCACCTGCCCTAGGCAGCAACGGTCACATCCTCACACTCAGCATCGAAGCCGACATTCACATCTCGCCCTCCTGCATGCCACACGTATCCATCACGTGGAGTACCGCAGTGGACTTCGCCTCCGAAGCGCAGGCCAACCTCCTCAAAGCCGCGCACCGACTAAGCAGCACCTCCCACGCCGGCAGCATCAAAAGCCCCGACGCGCTCCCGGCAACCGACTCGGAGCCTCCTCCGAACACAATCAATCTCACGCTGACCATGACCGGGCCGCCGCGTGTCAAAGTCGGCGAGCCGTTCCACTGGTCCGTATTCATAGTCAATCGCAGCGACAAGGTCCGGAGACTGGCCATCATGGTGATTCCGAAGAGGAAGAGAGACGCCCACAGACCTACCTCCTCAGCGTCCTCGATCGGCCACGGCGCCCGCGGAGGAGAAGGGAAGGAGCTCCTCGCCCCCGCGGTGCTGGATGAGAACATTGTGTACGGCCGGCAGAAGGGCGCAAAAGCCGAGGTGACTGAGCTGGTGTGTCTGACGACCGACGTCCGGCTTGGACAGCTGGCGCCGGGGTCGTGTCACACCTCGGATTTGAAGTTTATTGCGCTGGCTGCGGGCGTGCAGGGCGTCGAGTGCGTGCGGGTCGTCGATCTGGCGACGAACGAGACGGCCGATGTACGAGATCTTCCCAGCATAGTCGCTGTTGGTGAGGAGTAGAAAGTGAGCGGATGGTTCTTGTGATGCATCGACGAGTAGAGCAGCTATTTGGCTAGATATACTGAAGCTGCTGCCTTGACACCCCTACCGCAACGGACGCTGATCGACGACCAGCGCAAGAATTGAGGGCACGGCAACTACAGCGCGCGCGCAATGCATTTCTTCTCATCGTCCAAACATACTCATAGTCAACAAGCAGTGCACAAGCAAACCTGCGCGCTCTTCACGCCAACAAAACCAAGCCTCCCAAATCGCCCATCGAATGCAGATGCTGCAGCAGCACTTCGCGTTGATCAGATCAGATCAGATCAGACCAAATCAGAACAAATCCCGCATGATCCTCGCCAACTCGTCGTTCTCCGTCCCATACGCCGGCATCCCGTCAAACCCACCGTTCTGCATCGCGCCACCGCCCATGCCCTCGAACCCATTGAGATTGAACGTGCCGCCCGCGGCCTCGAACAGCGTGGTCAGATCCAGCGCCATGCCGTGCGGCGTGTCGAGCTGGGGGTGGGTGTGGTGTCCGTTGTGCGCGGCCGCGCTGCTGTTGCGCTGGTGATACAGGGCCATCTCGTCGACGGGGTGGCCGGCCAGCCCAGCCATGGCGACGGCGGCGTCGGACTGCTGCTCGTCGTGCTGCTGCAGCTGTTCCGCCGAGCTGACGAGCCCCAGACGTGGCCCTACTTCCTTGAGCGTGCGCACCGTGCGCCACAGCCGCTTCGACACGTGGCTCTCGCCGCTGAGCCCGCGCACCAGGTCCAGCGCCATGTACCATTCCTCCCTGCACGTGCCGCTGAACTCGGCCGGCGCGTGCGCGACCGCGAGGAACAGCACCGCCAGCGCGCTGATCAGGAAGTAGTTGAACATGGTCTGCTGGCACCGGTAGATGTCGGTCGACTGGTTGATGAAGGTCAGGATGCGGATCGTGTCCTTGGCCACCTTGACCACCGTGTGCGCGAAATCCACATGGCCCAGGATCGTTGTCGCCGTGTGCAGCACCGGCCGGTAGATCAGGATGCGCATCTGGTTTGCGCGCAAGTACAGCAGGATCTGCAGTCGGTGCAGGACGCGCGGGGGTGGCTCCGAAGACGATGGGCCCGCGTCGGGGTGTTTGAATTTCAGGGGCTCCGGGATCGAGCGGTGCCAGTTGAGGACCTGGAAGTCGAGGAAAGAAATATCTTCTTTTGAGATTTTGAGGTCCGAGGAGGGCGTGTCGGAGGCGCTGGAGACGGATTTCCAGACCTTGGAGCCGATGGCGCTGTAGGAGATCATGGCGTTGAGGTAGGGTGTGGAGGTGTGCGTTGAGACGTCCTGCGGCATGTTAACAATGACCGGCACTCGCATTGTGGACGGGTGGTTCGAGGCGTTGACTTACGGGCTTTGGCAGGTTGTGGTCCATGTCTGCGTCTTGCAGAGCGAACGGCATGCCGGTGCCGAGCGACCACCGGCGGTCCAGCACGTAGACGGACCAGAAGATGCGAATGGCAGCGGCTTGCTCGTCGGGGTCGGGAAAGAGCGTCGCATAGGTCTCGCGGCGGTGCAGACCCAGCTCGAGACAGTGGCGGGCGGCGAGCCCAATCATGCGCCAGGCAAGCCCTTCGTCGTCGCGGGTGAAGTGATACATGCCCTGGACTGGTCAGCACACGCACGAGGCACTACTGAGGATGGCGCTGGGACTCACCGTCAGGGTCAGCAGGCTGATGCTCTGCAGGCTCACGGGCTCGGACAGGATGCGCTCGATGACTTTCTGCACGTTCTCAAACAGCTTCTCGCCCAACGGGTCCTTCCCGCCGCCTTCCATGACCAGGGTGATGGCGAGCACCAGCTTCAGCACGCTGGTCTGGTCGTCCATGATGGAGTCGGCACCGGGCATGGCGCCCTGCATCAGGCCGGACCGCGCGGCTGCCTCGACGAACGAGAACAGCATCTCCGTGTACCGCAGCACCTTGTCCATGTCCAGGATGGGGTACATGATGCCCTGCTCTTCGTGCCAGACGTGCACCAGCCGGAGCGCCTCCTGCTTCGAGATGGCCCAGATGGGGTCCTTGTCTGCGTGCAGCGGGCCCTTTGCGTTCAGCTGCCCCACGAACGGTGGTGGCGAGCCGCGCGGCGTAGGGTCGTTGGTCACGACGCCCTCGTCCTCGCCGTCTTCCGCGGCGGTGATGCCCATGGTCTTGAGACTCGAGCGCGCGACGCCGAGGTTGAAGGCGTTGGCCGTCGGGCCGTGGAATCGCGGGTGCTTGCTGAACGACCTGGTGCGCGAGCGTGCCGAGGGCGGCGGGAGCATGGGCGCGTACTCGTGCGCGGTGAAGGGCGTGCCGATGGAGCCGTTGCTGTGCACGTCGACCTGCGTCCGCAGGCTGCTCAGGTTGTGGAACAGGTCGTCGACTTGCTGCTGCAGGCTCGTGATGTGCGCCGTCATCTGCTTGAACTCGTCGCTCTCCTTGAAGTTGTTGCAGCAGTTGGGCGCATACAGACACTCGAGGCTGAGATTGCCGCATCGCTGGCACGGCGTCTGCCCGTTGCATTTGATCTTGCGTCGCTTGCACTCGTTGCATGCGATGCTGATGTACCGGTTGCGCTTCGCCCGTGGCTGCGGTGCCCCGTCCTCGGCCTTGCGCTTCGTCGTTGCGCTCGCCTCGTACTGCGGGCTCATCGTGTCGCTGCCGTCGGGCACCGATGTGCGTCGTGCGCTCATGGTCGCTGTGCAGCTGCAGGCCTCCCGTCCGCCGCCCCGGTCGCGATGTCGCAAGAGTCGCAGTCTGACGACGTCGTCGAAGGCGGCTTCGGCGACCCACTGATCGGACGGCCATTTTGCGGGGAAATCTACCACCACCCTTCGGCACAAGTCTCATTGGCCGCGCGCCCACGCCTATCGCCTGCAATGCTTGGCAGTGGCCAGCATCACCAATACGCTGTGACGGCTTGGATGAAAACCCCCGTGAAACTCGACTTCGCACAGTGCGTGAACATTAAACGATGCATTCGCTACTCTTCCCAAACGACGCTCGACGCTCATCGCTCTGCGCTCTGCTGGTGGTATGGTGTCAAACGAAGTCTATCTACCCAACGCTAGCACGCTCCGTCAGCCATGAATGCCATGTTGCTCCTGAGTTGAATTTTTGAGTGTGACAAGGCCTCCGAGTCAGGCGGCAGAGAAGAGAATCTCCGAGTCAACCATGACACGCAGCCATGCGAACAGTCTGGACAATGAGACAATGAGGCTGCCTGAGCGACTGTCTCCTTGAGCATCGTTTGAAGATCGAGTTTTCCCATAGTGCCCTACACCACATCTGGCTCTCGCCCGATGTGACCCCCGATGAATCCATGCTGTAGACGCCTCGCTCGTGCCCTCTCGCTAATTCTGCAATGCGACTTCCGAAGCCTAGGCTTCGCCAGCCCCAAATCTGCCCCATGCCCCAGGAGCAGTGGGTGAAATGTCTTCGTACGCATCTAACCCGCTGTTGCATCGACAGCAACACCGTTCGTGTCCATAGGGCTGCCTTCCGCCGCTCCGCTTCCATTAGCCGGCCGCCTTCTTGTACGCGCCTGTTTCCGTGTGCGATTCGCAGGCACACCAGCCTTGCCGCCCTCCGCTACATCCACCATGTTCATGTCGTCCTCGTCTGGTCGATCCTCGTCTTCAGCGCGGTCTTCCCAGTATCGTCGTGTCTCATCGAGTTCCGTCACGTCTGCGGGCCGCATTCTCAGCCACTTCATGCGTGGGCCGGAGCGGGCGCGTTCGCTGACGCGAAAGCCGTATATGCGGGGCTCGTAGATTGAGCCTACGCCGAGGCCGGGTGCGAGATTGTTCGGTGCGACGCCGTTGATCAAGGTCACGTTCGCGGGGGTGGTGTTGTTGCGCGACTTGGCCTCGGCGCTCTGAGCCTGCAGTTGTGCGAGGGCGTCGATGGTCGCAGATGTGCTGTTGCGTAGACCACCGCTGATGTCGAGGTCTGTGAAAGTCATGAAGAATAGGGAGGGGAATGTCGTGCCGAAGAAGGCGCCGTCGACGGTCTGGAAGCGCGAGTTGGGAGGTGTGTAGACGTCGAGGCAGGAGGGACAGAAGAGCTTGACCGTCTCGTGGCCGGGGCTGTCGTTCAGACCAACGGGCAGGACCTTGCAGGAGTTGCAGTTCACGCGCGGGCAGGTGCCAAAGTGTTGAAGCTCGTACTTCTCGGCCATTTGCTGAATGCCTGGTCTGGAAGTGATGTAGCGCTGGTGTATCAGACCGTACAGAAGCTCGGCGGAGCTTTCTATTACGCTCAGGTCTGACGCTATCCGTAGGTGTCTCCGGTCGCTTGCCCTCCTGTAGGCACCCCTCTCATCACCCAAAACCTCGTCGTCGTCGTCTTCTTCCTCCTCTTCCTCTTCGTCCTCGTCGTCGTCCTCCGGCTCAACGTCCAGAATCATCTCCAATGCCTCCTTGTACATGGGCACCTGCGACTGCAGGCCTGTCAGATTGAAGTCATCCTCGATGAAGTCTTCTGAGACCTCCGCGAAGTACTCGTGGCCGAGCAGGCCGCAGAAAGACGCGACCCAAGACTCGGTGACTTGCGACGACGACGACATGATGGGGACTAGGCGTGCGCCGCTGTGTATGCGCGGGTCAGGGTGCAAGGCGCAATTCCACTTCGCGAGTGCCGGGACCACGAGGGGTCAAAATGAGACGTGTGGGGTCGTGAGTCGGTCTCACGCAAAAGCGCGGGTCTAGAGCCAGCAGAAGCTTCGCCTGGACTGGCGCACTTCACGAGTGTGCAGTTGAGCGTCTTATCGCGTGTTGTGTGGTGCAAAGGAGCAGGACAGTGGGGCTCGGTGTCGTGATGCGAGGCCGTAAATCAGGCGGGGTATAGTCGCTGAGCGAGTGTTTGGAGCTTGCGATTTGGCAGGCGTGAATTCCTCCAGCACACAGTGATGAAGTTAGGAACGTCAATGAGGAAATAGTATATGGAGCTTGCGCGCGGCGACAGGTGCATCAGCGTCGTTGCTTCCAGCCATGATGCTAGCCTTGGCGCGCACGTGAATGCTGCTGGCGAAGTCCCGCAAACTGCATCATCTATTTCTCATCTTTGAGACGCAAAAAAAAAAGGAAATTAAATGGTATAGAGATCTGTTGGGGTCGAAATTACTATGCACTGTACAACATAGCATCATGTACTGTATCAAGAGCTGAAGAACTCCACCCAAAGGCAACGCCGCGCTCGAAGACATCCCCAAGACCTTGTGGGTATCCTGAACGCCGATAAATGTGACAAACACGTTCAAAGAGCTTTCCTCTCCATCCCTCGTTTCGGTCGTGCCCTGTAATCCCCAAGACCAATGTCAAGACCACCGCTTTGTACAGTTACGCCGTTATAAACTTCCTTGCCCAATGTGATGACCTTCACTGTATTACCGAAGCCTACTGCTACACTGCACTTGCCCAATCTTGTCATGGGCCCAGGCGCTACTACGAAGAGATCTTCGGCCTCGTCCTCCGCGTCGCCGTCATCATCAGGTAGCAGTGGCCGAGAACGGAACTCGCCATTTGACGAGATTGCCCATGCTTCCCATGGATCGGTGTCGCCGATGGTTGTTGGCGTGCGTGAAAGTCCCTTGGTCAAGCCGTTGATAGGCCTCGATGTAACGAGTGAATCATTTGGTTTGCTGGCGCGTTGTCTGACAGTAGATGTCGGAGCGATGGGGACAGGGGCATCGTCTTCGTCATCTGATGCTACTGACGAGGCTGGAGATGACTGAGTCCGCCTTCGAACGCCCACTATGCTAGAGGCACCGGTGGCCTCCCACACACCGGCTGAATCGACGCAGTAGACAGCTTCAGTTGCGCTTTCAAGGCCTCGGCACTTGTTCTTGAGTCTGTCCAAAGGCTTACCGAGACAAATCTGTGGAATCGAGACGTCATCGGAGTTGAAGCTCTGCAGGATCATGTGCTCTTTATCTTGTTCTGCGTATGCGACGGACAGAGTGTGGATCGCGGATGCGCCGCAAGGACATTGACGTCTCGCAGAGTGCATGACTCGGAAAGAGTGTGGTTTGATGTGACCAATTTCGAAAGCGTGTATGAGCGCCTTGCTATTGAAGTCGAAGATCTCGGCTCTTTCGTCACGGAGCGCAAAGATCAGACCGAGGCTAGGCACGCCGTGGATGCACTTGACCTTAGCAGGGTTGCTGTCAGGTGGTGGCCCAGGGTCAAGGCTAGCCACGACTTCGGATGAGGCGTTGTTGGGCTCCTGCAAAGACAAGATATGTACCTCGCCTGGCTTGCATACAAAGACGAGGTTGGCTTCGCCTTTAGCATCAACGTAGAGCTGAGCACACAGTATGGCACTCGCGCTGATGCGTTTTGTACGGTGAATGCCAGTCAGCGCTTCAAGTTCTGTGAGGTAGCCATCTGGACTGAGGATCATAATATATGGTCTTTCTTGGTCGTTGCGAGTGATGTTGACAAATGAGAACAGCGCCGGCACTTGTCCTCGGAAGTCAACGATCGGGAACATTTGGAATCGCGCAGTCATAATGTTCCAAAGACCTACGCGCCCAGTGTCGGTACCCATGGCGAGGAAAGTGCCCCTGTCATCCAGGGCACTCGCCACTATAGGCCACAGCTTCGGTTTCATGTTGGCTGTCTGGAGAGTCGTAGGTATGTAGCCCGTGGGTCCGTTGAGCCAGATAGAGGTAGTCCTGTCCAAGCTGACACTTGTCAGGTTGCCTTTGATGCAAGAAGACATGTCAACAATGTCCAATGTCTGCTGCGTAGGCAATGTCCTGACGGAGAAAGCTGATTCTTTCTCCTCGTCATCTTCTGTAGCCTCTGGAAGACCAGTCCAAAGCAGGTAGTTCATGAGCAGAGTAACACCTGCTATCATAAACACTGCCACTAGAGCGGCTGGAAAGGTATGACCTTGCGCAAAGCGGCGAAGGTAGCCCATCAGAGTGGTGGGTACTTGAGGCTTGTCCCTTCCCCGCGCTCCTTTGGTCACAACGAGTATAGGGTCGTAAATCCTGGCGATGAAGCTGTGGGCACCAGGCTTGAGTAGCGCGAACAGCTCCCGAGCTGTATTGTGGTCCTGCAGCTTCAACCACTCCGCTGGCGTTCTGGCCTGATTTATTGGAGGTGAGCTCAATTGGGGCACGCTGCTGCGCTTCTGTCTCCTCGTCGTGAATTTCTTCTTCATTGTGTCGAACGAGAAATGCTGATCGCTAACGTCGAAGAAGTGTAGGTTGATGGCCAGGATGACGGAAAATATCGCAACCGTGCCAGCGAAACGTGTACTCAAGGGCGCGGTGCCTTCCAACAATGCAGAGCACCATGACTGCCGTTCCGGTTTCTTCTTCTTCGAGTTGCGATTCAAGTCAGCTTGGCCAATCGAGTCGGAAAGCTCCATTCGCTGAACATCGACGCTTAGAACGGCAACAAAGAAGGTCAGGTGGTATACAAAATCGAACACCAATGTGACTGCTGCAAAGACACAGAAATCGGCTACCCAAGGCGATACAAATCGCGAACACAGGTAGATCAGAGCCAGGTTCTGAAAGGCAACCGCAAGTGATAAGTGGCCGACTTCCCCAAGTGCGTTTCCAATACGTTGCTGTGGAGGCATTTCTGGCGGTGTTTCCAGGACGGCGTTGATCAGTCGAAAGATGTTTCCAAGTCCATAGCAAAACACTACTGCTGGGAACCAAGGCCGTGGTATGCGCGCAAGATCGACTCCTAGCCAAGTACACAGGGAGAAGCTGGCTATAATGCAGATAGCCATCTTGGCACCAATCGTGACAAGCAGGCCAAACCAGCTCTTGACGGCGCGCAATTGCATCATTCTCAAGACTACATAGACAGCTGTGATCATGTAGGAGCCGGCAAGGAATATACCGTCCAGCCTCGACATTGGCTTCAAACGAAACTCGTAAAGGCGGCTCGCTGATATTTGCGCATCTTGAGGGAATATGGTCCAGTTTGAGTCCAGTCCTTGCGCAAGCGCTCTTGCTCTTGCGTTCCACTTCTTGCCTATGTCAGTACCCTCGGTCTGGTCTAGCAACGTTAAGACGAGAGCATCGGCTGCTTGAAGCTTCGTGTTTGTGAAATGCTTGCCGGCGAAGACGGTACTTGGGCGGAGGGTAAGGTTCATGGGAGTCTGAGTCTTGCTGCCGGCGTTGATCGTCTCCAAGATGTTTTTATCGCTCGCCAGTGCTTCCTCCGAACAAGCCCAGTACATCAATGGCGACTGCCACCCCCACTTCTCTCCAGATGCTGGAACGACGCAACCCGAGTTGCCGTGACTGAGCATTGACGTTGGGCTGGGGCCTCCCATGCCGAAGCCGCCATTCAAGAGGGCATCTTGGACGTCCAGCGCTTTGCGCAACACGCTCTGGTTCAATGCGCTCATGTAGTCGCCATGCACCCATACCTGGCGCACCACGACATCGGCATGATGGTCGCCTTCAACTTCCGTCGTCGAGGTCCAGACATGCTTGGGAAGGTTGCGCAGGCCCGCAGCGGCGGGGCTATTGGTTTGGAAGACGGCTGGATAGCAAAGGAGTACCGAGATACTGATGGTCAGGACGAGCGATAACAGCCAATGCTGTGCAGTCGCAGTGCCGTGGGCCTGGAAAGCACGGCGGATGGGGTGTGAGGGCGAGAGTTTGGGCGGTTCAGTCGTCCTGCTGTTGTTGAGCTGGTTGCCTTTGCGGACTTGGGGGACTCGAGCGCTGCGCATCCGGACCTGCGCAGACAGCCTCGGTGACTTACCCTCGCAGCGGATAAAGGAGATACCAGATCATCTGCTCACGCGGACATGCTCCACCCTAAAAAGAATTCGGCCTCAGCTATCAGCTGGAAGTTTGGAACGCGCGCGCGCTCAACTGCGGCAGCAACAAGAGAGGGGTGTGGGTTGTCCAGAATCATGGAAGGTGCGGAGCAGCAGCGCTAAACGTCAAAAGTCAGACCCAAACAATCACCAGGTGGGCGACGGCGCAGCTCAAATCGCGGGACTTGTGGAGATCGAAGGGCGGTAGCGACACCCATTATTGTCTTTTCGTGGCGTTAACGGGGCGCGCAGTTGAGCTTCGAAGTCCGCCAAGAAGCTGGCATCACAGAGTTACACACTCAACGCGGGTTCGCCAATGGTGATCATTTTACGCGAGCAGTCGGTGCAGGAGTGTCTCAATGTAGTTACAGCGACGAGAAAGGTGTTTGCAGTGGTTCGAGAGCCTGGGTCTAATATGCTGTCCATCCACTTCGGTTGCGCATACAGCCCTCAAACCTGACTAGAAAAAGCAAAGAGCAGACCCGAGCGCTTGGGATTGACTGTCTGGGGAGTCGTCCTCGACGACGCACGAATTGCAGATCACAAGTTACATACAGCGGACACCCCAGTGCCGAGCCCACACAGCGGGCAGTGGCATGCAGGAGCCGTCATACGTGCTGCGAATTCTCCGATACCTCCAGATCCTCAAGCGCTGTCCCGATTAGGCCGCCCACGAAGCCTGTGACACGGACTATTTCTGGCAATTATCGCGATAGTGCTGAATGGGGCTCTGTGGGCGGTGGGCAACGTTAGCCGGACCCGAGTGCTACCACCTGCAGGTAATCTGGAATTATTCTGCTTCGAACGGCGTGTGCGCATCGCACGTCTGGCCACAATGAAGAGGCTGAGTGCAGGAGGAAGGGGCGTGGGGACCCTTCCAACACGCGGCTTCTTTCTAGAACCAGCTCCTGCACCTCTCGACGTCGACGTTGTAGCACCTCACGCGCCTTCCATTTCCTCATCGTCGTCCTCACCATCCTCCTCGTCTGACCACTCATCTTCCTCTCCTTCAGCCATTGGGCCCAGTACGTCGTTGAGCTCCTTGAGCAGCTCTTCCGCGTGCTCCTTCAGCCTCTCGTCCTCGTACTCTTGTATGTCGTACTTCTGTGTGCACCTGACGAGCCACTCACGACTGGCCTTTAGCAATGAGGGAACGGTCTTTTCAAGCTCTCCACCACTTGCCTTTTGCTTGGCAGCCAGTAAGTGCAGGCACCAACCACCCAGATACCACGCCTCTACACTCTCCTCGTTCTCGTTGACCAGACGTTCGAGAACTTCAAGGGCCTCATCTTCCATTTCAGCCTCCATCAACAGCCGTGTCAAACTGATCAAGGTCGGGAAGTTGGGCATCTTAGGGTCGTCTGGCTCCAGGTCTACCCACAACTCCATGCTCCTTTTCAGCGCTGCTTGTGCATCCTCTTTCCTGGACTGTGAGAGCCTGATGTTCGCCAATGTCTGGAGAGGCTCTGCATTATTCGGCGCAGCCATGAGCGCTTCGGTGACTGCCGCCTCGCATCGTGCCTCAGCATCTGCTTCCCAAGATAGATCTGTCATGTAAACCTCTGCAATACCACACAGTGCGGTTGCGATCTTCATCCTCTTCTCTTCCAGTAGGTCCTCGGTCTCAGTCTTCTTGACCAACTTGCCATCCAACTCTTCAAGCTCCCTTCTCAAGACTTCGATGCCCTTTTCAAACCATTTCACCGACTCAGCACCACCCTCTTCGTTCAATTGGGCCAGCCAGAGGAACTTTTCCGCGCCATCGTTTGCGCCCTCCGGGTCGAGTAGTATAGCGACTGTAAAGGCTTCGCGCGCAGAGTCTGGGTCACCCAGTTCGATGTTGATCTCGCCGAGGAGGTTGAGGGCAGGGAGGGCGGCTGTTGTTGGCTTCGACGTAGGCTGCAAAATGTTGAGCGCTCTTCTCGCTGCGACGAGGGCTTCATCTGGTTGTGAGGTCTGGAGAAGAATCGCGGCTTGTGTGAGCAGCTCTTCTGCCGAGGCTTTTGACTTTTTCGAGTCGCCAGATTTCGATTTCTTCTTCGAGTCGCCGGCGCGATTCGAGGGCTTCGTCTTCGCCATTGTGTAGGGTTGTGGGGGTATCAAAGGTTGTGTTTTACCATGACAGAAAAAAAGTATTTGGCAATGACGGGAGTCTTCGCGCTAGCCCGCGGGCACTCCCCGCCATCACCGCAACCCTGCCTGTGTACGAGCTTCTGCACCACAGCTTTAGAGAAACAGCAGTAATTCACAATGGGTGTCGACGACCAGAAAGAAGAGAGGGAAGTCCTCGAGTCAATCTTTCCAGACGAGATCACAGGTATTGCGCACACCATGTCCACTGTGCACTTCTCTATACTCACACCTCCGCAGATGTTTCCGAGACAGAATTCCGAATCTCAATACAGCTCGAAGTGACACCCGGCGATGAAGACCCAAAAGACCTCCAGTCCCGTATATATCCCTTGACCCTCCTACCATATCAACGCTAAGAGACCTAGCAATAATAATCCTTAACGTCCAATATCCCCCCTCCTACCCCGACGAAGCGCCCCGCCTCGATATAACCCAACCGCCCAATGCGCCCAAACACCTCTACCTCGACATCCAAGATGACAAGCAGCGCCTGCTGGACTCTCTGTCGGAGACAATTGAAGAGAACCTGGGGATGGCGATGGTTTTCACGCTCGTCACCGTGCTCAAAGACAGCGCGGAGCTTCTGATCAGCGAGCGACAAAACGCAAAGCAAGCTCTCTTGGACATGGAAGCGGCCAAAGCCGAGGAAGAAGAGAATAAGAAGTTCCAGGGCGAGGCGGTGACGCGGGAGAGTTTCATACGCTGGAGAGAGGCGTTCAGGAAAGAGATGGAAGAGAAGAAGAAGCGCGAGGAGGAGGAGCGAGAGGCCGAGGAAAAGAAGAAAAAAGTGCCCAAGGAAGAGAGGAAACTCACGGGCAAGGAGTTATGGCAGCAGGGCTTGGCAAAGGGAGGCGCCGATGACGAGGACGACGATGGGATTGATGTGCAGGCTATGAAGGATTTGAAGGTGTCGGCAGACTCGTAGAGGATGTGGAGTTGCGAGGAAGCGTATACCCATTTTCGCGGAGCGTAGAGCGCTCGTGTACATACCCGTATTGGACGTGGAAAGATGTCATGATTCAAGGTTTGATAACTCGTATGGGCGCCTTCTTCCGCCCTGTGATGACTTCCCGCCCCTCTTTGAGCACCATCTTCGTTTCCGCGTCCACAATGTGCTGCATTTTTCGTATGAGTGCCGCGTCCGCCGCCAGCTCTGCTTCGTATTCAGTCCCGTTCTGCCGTTCTGCCTCGTGCATCGCATCCGCCCATTTCGTCCCGTCCTCCCTCCTTCTAAGCTGTGGCAAAACAAGCTCGTCCCACTCATCCTCCTGTTGAGCGAGCGGCAGCCAGTAATTCTGCAGCTCCACTCTCCTGTGGAAGCGCTCGATGCGCCGATCGAGCTTTTGTCGCAGCACGCGTGACAGCGCAGCGGGTTGTGGTTTTGTGAGGCGCAGGAACGGTACACCATTTGCTGAAGCGATGCGCGGCACTTGTCGTTGCCCAATTACTTGCGCGTATGGGCGGTTGTTGAGGACGGCGCGCTCTGGAGGAAGGATGTCCAGAGGGTGCTTGCCGGACGGGTGCGGTGGTGGAGACGTGGATGAAGAACGATGAGCAGGGGGGGCATTGGTTAGCCCGCGTGGTAATGTCGCAATGATGCGCGACAGAGTGCTCACACTGGCGGAATCGTTCACGGTGGAGGCATCGAGCTTGTCCAGTGTCTGATCGTTGTCAGCAAGAGCACGGGAGGCATTTGAGACTGCACACGTGCCTCATAACCAAGTTTGAAGCTCAGTCCTAGCTGGTATGGACTTTGTATTTTCCTGTTCTGGCGAAACTTGTTCTGGATTGCATTGCGCAGCGACGTGCGCTTGTCATCTGCTAGGGCTGCGGAAGAGCATCCTGTAAGCAATGCTCTGTAGAGAGCAATCGCTGAGGGCAAGGTTAGTAGCTTCCTTTGCACTCGTAAATCTCACGCACCTGCTACACGATGTTCAGACGATTTCTTAGGCTGGAGAAATCGGGGCATGCATGAGACGCTTGGTGGTGAAGATTGTTAGAAGTTCCGAGCTGCTCGGAACGCGTCAAAACGCAGTATCACGTGTTGGAGCAGCATGCAGTCATGACAAATATATTTCGTTCATTCTTGCTGATTTCCCTCAGCCTGATAAAGCTGATATGGCGGCCAAAACTCCATACTATGCACGTTGGTCAACGAGACCCAGGGCCATCGTTCGCTTCGTATCGTCGTTGTCATGTTTCCATAGCTTAGAAGGTAGAACCCTCGGGCGGCTGGGGGAGCTTCTTATTCTGGGGCAGGGCCATGTATCTGCGAAGCTCAATCAGGATCGTTTCCATTGTAAACTCCCTCTTCCACTGCGCCAGACATGGCAGCTTGGAAGCATCGACCTGCGATGTGTCAGCAGCTAGCGTAAGGCGATACATGGTCCTCATACCTTTCCGTTCTGTGCATTCACACAGGGTAGGTTGATCTTGGATGTGAACTTGATCTCAGGCGGCTGATCAGGGTAGTTCGGGCCGCAATGGATCGAGACACTGTAGATGCGGTTCTCGTGGACGCTCTGTGTACGAGCAAGTCAGCGTGCGGTCGCGTGGTGTGCTGTGAAAGACCTACATGAGGAGGGCCGAGGATTGTACCGTTCCAATCTGACATCAACAAGTCGTCGCCATTGTCAAGACCATACGAGCATGCCTCTGTTTACTCTCAGTACTCGACCTTGAACCAAGTGCGGATATCTGCCATACCAGCACCGAGGCCCTTCTCTCCCTTCTCGAGCTCCTCCAGCAGGCGGAAGTTGCGTGGTACTTTGGCGCCCATGTCTGTTGCTGTGTGGTCGTGTGGTGAAGGGCGCAGGGAAGTGGGATGGTTGTTTGTTTGCCCCGCTATTGGGCTGGTTGGTCGTAGTAGCTGTCGCGCGCGTGTGAGAGGGCGATTCGTGGATTCGTGGTTGCGGGTGATTGGAGCAAGACCGTGAGTCTTATGTCGGCAAGTTGAGGCTGAGTACCGTAAGGCTAGAACTTGAAGATCTGCTCAAGTACTGCGATGCTGCGATTTGGTAAGCTCTTGGCCTATGACGACGCGGAAGAGGCGCGCGCCCGGTGCGACTAGGGTCCGGCCTCTTGCGTCCGGTGCTTTGACCGCCTGCAGTGGTGCAAGCTTCACCTGACAGGACAAGTTACCTTTCGACATTGGCTGTGACAAGGAGGTCTTTTTTGCGATTTTACTTTCCTGTCACCCATGGCTAGCGTCTACATGCCCTTATTGGTCCTTCACGCAGCATGACAGCCCAGATTCTGGCAGCTGAACTGGGGAATCTGATCTCAGATTCGAAGCGCAAGAACACAGAGCTTCGAACAGCTGCAGAGAAGTCCCTCCAGGATCTCAAGTCACTTTCAAATACATCTGAGGCCCAACTTTCCGCAGGCAAGCATTCGTCACTTGAAAACATGGTGCATAAAGCTAACTATCTTGAAAGATCTTTCAAGACGGCCACAATTTTGCTCTCCATTCTTGATTGCTTGTGGTACTCAGAATGCGAAGTTCACATCCACAGCTGTTTCCTGCTTGCAGCGGCTGAGCGTCTCTCGGGCGTTGCCTAGAGAACGGCTATCTGAGGTCCTGGAAGCTCTCAGACAGTCTGCAACATCAAGTACGGCCTTTTCGCCCACCCAGTTCGCGATCGTATTAACGCCTCCAGATCATGACGTACAGCTGAAGATCTTACAAGCACTGCCGTCATTGCTCCAGAATTATCCTTCTGAAGTACGTGGAGAGCTTCTGTCCACAGTGCTGCAGGTATGCTCAGGCCTGCAAAACACCAAGAATCCTGCTGTCAGCAATACTGCAGCAGCTACTCTGCAACAGCTCGTAATTGCAGTTTTCGACAGGGTCACAGTAGAGGATGGTGAGCGACGTCCAACTTATAGTGACGCTACGTTAACCCTTTCAAGGCAGAGCGCTCGAGATTCCAACTGTCACTGAAGTCAAGGGGGATGACGGCCTTGTTCCTGTCAGACCGGCAGCGAATGACGCCTACAAGGTCTGCCTATTGATATGAGAATGAAGCTCACACTGACAGAATCCAGGTGTTTAACGACCTGAATTTACTCGTGACAGGAGAAAAGCCAGCTTTCATCCGCTTTTCCGCAATCCCACCTGCCTCGATACTGGAACTGATTGAAGCTGTCCTATCGAACTACAGCCAGATCATGATTGAGCATCCAGAACAGATTTACATTCTCAGGAATCTGCTGATGCCGCTGATCATACGGTCACTGTCTGACCGCCTGTCATTTCCGATTGTTGTGCGCATTATTCGGATCTTGAACCTCATCATTCGCAACCATTTGACCATCCTTCCGTCGGAGTGTGAGATCGCGCTTGGATTGCTCAATCATATGCTCGATCCGCAAGCATCGCAGCTATGGAAGCGCGCACTTTGTCTCGAGATCTTCCGTGGCATTTATGCCGACTCTAGGCTTTTGCTGGCCATCTACCACCAATTTGATGCTCAAGATGGCAAAAAGAAGATTTTCAGCGACAACCTAGCGTCGTTTGTGAGACTGGCAACAGAGAAGCCAGCCTTGATTGGTCTCGGTCAGCACTCTACCGCTCCTGTGAGCTACACAGATGATAGTGTCGCGGGCTCAGACCAGGCGGCGGCGGCAGCAGGTGCAATGGCGGGCGATATCGGCGGGCCTATTAGCGATCGCAGCAGCAACAGTCGCCCATCTGGCATCAGCACGCAGTGGAGTTCTATGAAGACCCCGTGTATTGATCACTTGGACAAGTCGGAGCCGCCATCGTTGCCTGAGACGTACATATACAGCCTCGTCTTGACTTGCATCACAAACATCAGTGAGAGCTTGGCCAAGTTCTTACTACCTCTAACCGTCTACCATGACAACAAGAACCGGAGGAAGCCAAAGCCGGATGAATCCGCTGCCCAGGACGATGAGAACACACCTGCAGGTGAAAGCAGACGTCGGCTCTCGAGGACACAGTCGTTTCGCAAGAAGACCATACCGATCAATCCACTTGACCTAACCGAGCATCCCGCGTACGCGTACATAGAAACGTCGTTGGCGCTTGTTACTGAGTGCTGGCCTGCGATCTTAGCGACCTGCTCGACCTTTCTCAACGCTGCGCTGGACGTGGACTATTATCGTGCTTTGGTCCGAGCGATCCAGAAATTCACGCAAGTTGCAGGGCTGCTAAGGATGGCAACACCTCGCGACGCATTTCTGACCACGATGGGCAAAGCCGCTGTACCCTCAAACTTGCTTCTTACAAGCGTCACCTCTCCGAAGACAGCCACTGGGGAGCAGCCAGGCATGTTCAATAACGCCAAAGGTCTACTCAGTGTCGATAGTCTTGTGAGTCAGTCGTCCGGTGTTTCTGGGGACCAAGGACGGCGCCAGTCCCACGACATCCAGATGCCGTCATTGGGTCCCCGCAATCTACTATGCTTACGAGCTCTGCTCAACTTGGCCATTGCATTGGGGCCAACCCTTCAGTCTGCATGGTCGATCGTCTTTGAGACCCTGCAGGTCGCTGATCTTGTTCTCTCTTTGTCAAATCAAAGCGGCAGTCGAGGCTCTGCGCAACATCTTGGAGCGGAGGGCTCCGTCGAGAAGATGGAAACAGAGACAGCAGCAGTACAAGCCGCAGCTCGAAGATTGTTCGAAAGTACTGCAGACTTCCCAAATGAGTCTTTCACAGAGGTTCTGCAGGCGCTCTGCGCTTTACTGAATGACACTTCGCAAACCGAGAGTGGCCAAATGACCCCCACGACAGCCGGCCGACCTACGATCCTTCACACGCGAAGACTTGGAAGTGTATCCAGGCTCACACTAAATACCGAAACCAACTCCCGTGACGCAGCATTTGCGTTGAACAAGATCGGCGAGCTCGCCGCCTTGAATGAAGCCAGGCTATCGCAGTATGATCCAACAGAGAGCGGCTGGGACGCGTTCGTCCATGAATTGGTCCGATTTTCTGCGAACGAGCGGAAAGCGTCAGCATCGAGGTTGCTCGCGGCTGATATCCTGTCAAGGACCATTCGAGACATTGCCGAGATCTCCATGTATGATGAGCAACGTGAACAGATACAAGCACGGATTTTGGCAACACTACAGCGCCAGATCTCAGTCCTGCGTCTGAACGATATCAAGACGAAAGACGAGTACCGCGATGTCGATATTCGAGTGCATCAGATAGCTCTTGATGCATTGAAGAACGTGATTGAGCAATGTGGCGAGTCGCTAGTTGCGGGTTGGGCTTCTGTACTGGACAGCCTGTTGAGTGTCTTTCTGCCTAGCGAAAAGCCACAAGAATATGACGGCGGAAACTCACGCGAGGTGGACACGAAAAAGCGTGAGTCGACAACTGTTCGAGTAATTTCAAGATCGCTGGCTCGGTCTGCGTTTGCAACAGTTCAGCTGGTCTGTTCTGATTTCCTTGCGTCTGTTCCCGACGCCTGTCTTTCAGCACTGCTGGAGCTGCTCCTCAACTTTTGCGGTCAACAAGATGACCTGAACATGTCTCTCACAGTAAGTATAGCTTCCTGCGGCCCTTCCCGAGCGATAGGAGTTGACGAAAGCAGGCCATCACGTTCTTCTGGAATATATCAGACTATCTCCAGTCACGGAGCGACATTGCGTCGCTGCCAAGCATCGTCGGAGAAGCCCAGTGTTCGAGAGACATACGTGCTGTGGTGAGGTCGAGCTCGGAAGGTGGTGATACATCCGCGCTATGGCTTCAGGTTTTGCTCAACCTGTCCACTACCACTACCGATCAACGAGCCGAAGTCCGAAATTCGGCTGTCCAGACGATCCAACGCATTTTCGAGAACTATACCGACCAGCTATCGTCCGAAGCGTGGACGCTGTGCCTTCGTGCAATCCTGTTCGAAGCAATCGAGACCAATCTCGAATCACAAAAGGCCGTTCGACATGGCTCGCACAATAGCGCTGACGAGATCGCAAGCTGGAACGAAACCACGAAAATGGTTCTGCAGAGTGTCAGCACCCTCACTATGATGCGCTTGCAAAAAGTCGATGACGTTTCTACGTTCGGACGGACTTGGGCGGACCTCTTAGATCACCTGCAACAATTCTTCGCATTCGGCTCACATGCCCTGGGATCGTACGTGTTTGCAACGATTACGAACGTCTTATCTCATATACCCAGCGCACAAACATTGGGCGACTCATCCCTACAGAAAACTGCTGTCGTCTGGACGAGCTATCTAGACCCCCACAATACGCTGGGAACAGATCCTGGAGAAAATCAAGAAGCATTCGTAGCATATGCCGATGCTTTCAAGACAATCTACAAATTGGCCGGTCAGAACATTGATTCTGACTTGCCAATCATGCTGTCTCATCTAGAGACCTGCATCGTCGAATCTCATGCCATCGCATACTCGTCTGACATAGATACCATGACCCCTCTTCAGACGAGCGTCTTAGAGTGTTTATCTATGCTAGACACCACGGCACCCAATCTCCCATCGTACATGATTGGATTGCTTAGCCGTCTTAGTGTGCTTCCATATTCTCCTGTAGCACAGCAACCTGACCGGCAGGGACCAACCTTCGTTGCGCTGTCGAAAGCGTCTATGTCTATGCTTCAAGAGACGACTGTCAAGCACATTGCACACAAACGGATCTTTACAGATGGTGCTTTCAACACGGCTTTGACTCAGCTCGGACGACCGATTAAACAGAAGTACGAATGGCAGAAAGAAGGCAAGCCGCCAACGATTTGGCAAAAGGCAACAACTACTACACTGGCCATGCTCCAAGCAGGTCTGCCACAACTTCAAGCTCAAGAGATGCCTGACGACGTTGTCAAGAACATCTGGACTGCAATCATCGATGTTTCTAACCACATCACACGGGCTACGTATCTTGCCCCTGAAAAGCCCCCAACATCACTATACAAAGATGAAGCATTCGATGTCCGATCCTTCACAGAGCTCCGCGATCTCATCACAACGCCTCTCAACTCTGCCTCATTGCCCGATAGCCTCCGCAGAACCTACGCACGCAACCTGTTCTCGATCTCTCTCATACACGAACCTCTCCACGGCGAGCTGCCCGACCTCAGTCGACCGCTTGACCACCTCTACAAGACCAGACTTGGTCAAACTGGCCCCATACCCGCGACCCTGCGAGCCCGGATGAGCCAAAGCTGCACGTCTGAGCTCTTCAGTCTCGTTGCCGTTCACAATGGAACTTCGCATGTCAAGCTTGCGCAGGCAGCAGCACCGTATCTCATCCTGCGCGCCGCCTTGCCACTCAAAACGTACATTGCAGACCATCCGCTACGCGGCCGCATGCCCGCACCCGACTCGCAGCGCAAGGAACTCTTACAAATACTCACCCAGCTCGAGGAATTGGAGAGCGAGCCTCAAGCAATCCCAGACGCACCAGGAGTGAAGTCAAAGCATAGGAAACACCTGCATCGCCTGTATCCGCTGATTGTCAAGGCTACGAAGGCGGCACGTCAAGACCCGGAGGTGTTCGAGCTCTTATTGAAGCTGACTGACATGGTTGGAGAGGAGTTTGACAAGGAGGAAGAGTGATCGCTTCGAGAGTTGAAGATGTTGGGATGATAGTTGAATCACACATGCATATCCCGTATTGGACGTCAGGGGATGTAGTCGAGCAGAGTGATACACTCGACAATTTGTAGTCACTTAACAGTGTGGTAAAGTCAGTCTCTGCCGCACGAGTACTATTGTATCTGCAGAAAGTCTTCAGGTGGACCACTTACTTGCGCAGTCCTCTATCATTGTCACCCAACAACGCCCAAATGCCCCCAAACATAAGCTTCAACTACTAGCAGCTCCAGTCTCGTCACAAGTCCAAACACGCCTTACCCACGGATTCCTAAAAAATCCCTCTTTAGCCGCCGCCCCCCTCTTCCACTACCTCCAAGCCCCCAAACACCCGCACAATGCCCAATACCATCACGGCCTACGAGCTGCGCAGCTGGATCGACACCATCCCCACGCCCTGCCTGGAAACGCAGTTCCCAACCACACACCCGATTTACGCCGACGCCAACTGCCAGCTCGTCGTGCACCAGGAGTGTGAGAAGCCGATGCTACAGGCGATGTTGGAGGAGTGTCCGGGGCTGGTGGCGGCGTGGTGTGTGGTTTCTTTCGCAGATGCCGAGGGAGGGGGGCGATGAGTGCGGAGGGGATTAGGATTGGTTTGAAGAAAAGCGTTGACAGCTGAGGTTGTGAAAATATATGTAGGGGATTAGTTACCAGTTCCGAGCTTCGGTGAGGTGAGTTGACCTGAACGTGCGCGATTGTCAAGTATAGTGGTCAACAGGACGTGGGAATATTCATTTGCTATAAGCCTTGGGCATTTCATTTGACAGTGGCGGCGGCGGCCCCAGCTTAATGCTTTTCCGCCTTTTGCTTCTTGACGTGACAAGGATTCCACCCAAAAGCAATTGTATGCCATGCTGAAAACGCCGATTATGCAGGTGACTGATATGTGACGAAAAGATGCAATAGCCCATATCCATTTGGGCACCGTACCCAGGTTCAACCTCTCTATCTTCCCAATCCACCTCTTCAATTCAAGAACAGGTTCTCCTTTTTCCATTGCTCCTGGAACACACTTATGATACCCGCAGCTTCCTTGCAGCGCTCAGGCGCACGAGCAGGTAGGTCGACAACCGCGCGCCTTAGCACGCCACGAGCCTGAACACCATAGAAGCCGAGGAACTTCTTGTAGAAGTCTCTGAGCAGACCACCGAGGATGGCAAAGTGGCCGGGGTACAAATCTTCAGAAGGCGTGTTGCAGACGTGAACGACCACGCGCCAATACTCCGACATGGGCAGCGCAGGCACAGTCTTGAACGCGCGCAACGACATCGCTGCGAATCCTGCCGATAGTCCGCGGATGCGCTGCATATAGATCTCGCCTGTTGGGGGCTGCTTGTCGATGGGCATCCAGCCTAGACGCTTCTGGCCCTGGACGGTGTTCATGTTGCCGCGCACGCCGAAAAGGATGGGGCAGATGTGGTGCATTTTCGCGAGGAGAACGTCGATCAGCGAGACGCCCTTCCACATGTACTTTTGATCGGCGAAGAGACTGGCGGCGATCAGGCCAATTTCCTGGATGATGCGACCATCTTCGTTCGAGGCTTCTTTTTCGAATTGCTTGAGTAGGAACTTCTCGAACATTATCCACATGTACAAGAGGAATGCTGGGTATTGCGCTTCCTGCTCGTTGGCGAGGGGTGGTATTGTTTGGTTGACGAGGAATGGACGGATGTCGACTGTCGGACCGGGAGTGTTGAGTGCGACATCGAACGAATCTGCTCGCAAGCTCTTGATTGCCGCTTGGCTGGTTGCGCGTGCGATGTTGATCTGACCCAGCTTCAGACGCATGTTTCGACGCGCATCGCCGATCGCTGCCTTGAGCGGTTGTCCCGGCTTCTTGTTCGCGTTCCAGAACTCAACTCTGAATTTCTTCATCCGCTGGTGGAGTTCCAGATACTGTGTATGTATAGTTTCGATGGCAGCGTTCGGTGCTTGTGCGGTCCCGGGAGCTTTCGTGGCAGCAGTGGGTTGCGGTGCGACGGCGGGTGCGGCTTGAACAGCTGGAGCTGCTAGCTTTTGGGCGGCCTGCTGAGCGGCCTGCTGTGCCCGAGCCTTCTCAGCAGCATCTACAGTCTCCTTTGCTTTCCTGTCGGCCTCCTCCTTTTCTTTCCTCTGCTTTTCTGCCACAGCCTCCTGCTCTCTTTGCGCTTTCTGGCGTGCTTCGGCCTCCTGGAGTCTCCTTTGGTGTTCAGCGGCCTGTCTCGCAATCTCCTCCTCACGTCTTTGTGCCTCCAGCTGCCGCCTTTGTGTTTCTGCCAGTTGTTGGGCTTTCTCCCTCTGCAGTTGCTCGATTTGCCTCTGCTGCTCTTCTTGACTTCGCAGGCGTGCCTTCTCCTCTTCCAAAGTCAACCTCTGCAGCTCCAGTTCTGCGCCTCTCAGCACCTGTGCATGCTCCTCGGCAGCTCGTGCAAGCTGTTCCTCGTGCAGCCTGGCGCGTTCTGCCGCCGCTTCGTCGAGCTGATCATTGAAATTCCGGTCAGATATACTGAGCCTCAGATTGAACTCCAACTGCATCTGCCGAGAGGGGCTTTCGTAGGGATCCCGAGCAAGAGATGATCGGTGGTTGTGGGAGCCATTTCGTATTGGTGACAGCCGTACTGGAGAACTTTCAATTATGCTGGACCCAAAAGACGCTCGAGTATGCATGCTTGACGACGACGTGCCCGATCTGGGGGGCATTGCGCGCGTGGGGGGTCGAGGTTTCGAGGACCGGCCGTTCGTCACGTAAAAGACGTGGTTGGCCCTGTGAAAGACGCGCCAAAGAATCTCCGAAGCAAAGCTCCGAGAGTGTCACATGACGAGGCGTACCCCGGTCGAAGCACCCGCCGTTGGTCAACAAAGCGGCCCGCCCGCGTCTGCAGTGAACGTTCGTCCATGCTGTCTCAGGGTCTGTATTGTTGCAAGACATGCTTTGTGCTACTTCAGGAAGCTGCACATGGCTTCTCAAGCCATCTATAGTTGCCAGCGAGCTGGATGCAGGCCGCGGAGTAATTTCCAACGTGCCTCGCCTTGAGGTTCTCAGCACGCGCCAAGCATACGCTCTCGAAGGATCGCGGCTTAGGACAGCTGGTGAGACGGCCTGCTTCCAAAGATACCCTTCTCATGAGCTAGAGAGCGTCAATACGGATGATTGTCGGTATCGAGAACACTAACTTCGTTCCTGCCACAAGCTGCGACGCAAACGAGTCATCAATAGTAAATTCTTTAGCTCCTGGACGCGTGCCGTCGTGATAGCGATGGGCAGGTCGAAGCGACTGCAACTGCCTAGGCAGTTTCATCGATCATCCGTCACGTCAAACGTGCAAAACGCCCTGTTCATGAGGCGACTTTGTGATAGCAGCCTCATTAGACAAGGTTGCCTGGATGTCATTTCGCGACAGGCTGGCGTCAAGGCTGCTGCCGCGCTGGTCCGAGCAGCGTGCAGACGAACGTTCTTGCGCCAGAGCTCTCCAGACTTGCAAACGTGCAACGGTGGCTTGGGTGTGGGCGAGGGCTCCGTTTAGCTGCTTTTGAAACATGTGCATCTGCTTCACATCACCACTCTGCGACGGCAATCGCTACCTGTACATATAGAGTCGCAAAGACCACGCGTCTCCCGCTGCCGTCGCCTCCTGCTCCCCCTTCATTTTCTATTCCAGGTATTGTCACTCGGCGCTGCTGGACTCTGCGCAGGTGACGTGACGTACGTCCGTGTTAGCACTCGTTTGCGGACTGGACACAGGCCGATCGCTTCCATTTGGGACTGGCCCCAGCTGTCCGCCATAGCCCTCACCCTCCCGCAGCATCTCACCTGGCTGCTCTCCCACAACCTCTCTTTCCCTCTGCGCCCGATCGCTCCCTCCTTCGAGCATTCACTCCTCCCCATTTCCGTCACTCGTGACAACCGCCCCTGCTCCCAGGGAAACCGCGCTCCTTGAACTAGTCGAAGCCCGCCCCTGCTTCTCGATCCTTATCACCAGGCCAGGCTTTTAACTGCACACTCCACCAACAGCAGTCTCTGCCAATCTCTTGCAGAGCTTACCTGTCCGCCAGCATCGACTACTCGAAGCATTGCATTGCCTGCGCCCGCTGCCTCATCCGCACGCATACCAGCATGTAAGTGTGCTCCCCGCTAGCTTCCAAGCATTCGACCCTGCATTTCCATCCAGCACTCCCCCGCCGAGCATGCAGCCTGCAGCCTCTGCACTCTGCCTCATCGACACCGAGACCACCCTCTGGAGCTGCGACACTAAATTGCGGTAGATAACTCCTAAACACCTTTACAAGGCCCAAATCGTGTCCTCAACGGCCTCGACTGGCTCGACCGTCACTTCTGTGAACAGTACATACATCCTTGCAGCCGGCCTTGAGCCACCTACACAACACTTTTAGCCATGGATCAGCAACAGCAGCAGCAAGGCCAGCAAGGGCCAATGGGTCCTGCCGGCCGTCGTCTGCACATTGCTCACCGTCGCAGCCCCTCCGAGCTGACACCGCTCATGAGTTCGTGTCCCCACACCTTCAACATGACTTTGGCTGACAGACCCGCACAGTGGAACAACTTGCTATTGCACAGCAGATTGAGGTCCTACAGCAGCAACAACAGCAAATCGCCGCAACGCACCAACAGTATGTGAACATGGGCATGATCCAGCCGCAACAGCAGCTCGGCAATTTCCAGATGCAGCCAGGCCAGATGGCCAACCTGTCACCGCAGGTGAACAACTACCAATTCCCTCAGCAAATGGGCCAGCAACACCTCGGTGTTCCCATGCACGCTCCCGCCCAGCCCTCCGCCCACCGCCGTAACCAATCTGCCCTCCCCAACGTTGGCATGGGGCCGCCCCCAGCTCCTTCCTCCGGCGCATCTGGGTTCGGTGATTTTGGTCAGCAGGGCGCCCAGGGCCGCGAGAACGTGAACCCCCGCGGTCGTGGTGGCGGTGCCGCTGGCTCCGGTCACACACGAAGACACTCTTTGGCACTTTCTGATGCTAAGAAGGCAGCGGAACTGGCAGAATCGAAGAGAAAGACTTCGGGCTTCCAGTTCCCTCTGCCCTCTGCCGGTGGAAGCTCCAACCGTGACGCGAGTCCCAGTGGCGCTAGTCCCAGCGAACAACCCTCCGCTCGTGGTGGTCGCGGCGGTCATGGACGCAGTCAAAGCATGGCTGTTGGCCGTGGCGGCGGCAGCGCTGGTCGTGGTGGACCGGCTTTCTCCTTCCCCCAGCAACCCGCCGACTCGAGCACATCGGGCAACAACAACACTGGTCAGACAGGCCAGTCCGACTTCCAGCGTCGCGGCAGCTCAGGTCACGGTCGCAGTGCATCGCGCAACTTTGAGGGCAACTGGAGGCAACCTCAGAACAACACTCCTCAGCAGTCTACCCAGGACAACCAGGCCCAGAACATGGGCAACTTTAACATGAACCAGACTGCCAACGCCGCTCCTTTCCAGCCCGGACACCGCACTCGCGGTTCGGTCAACCAGTCTGTCGGCTCTCTCGGCAACTTTCAGTACCCAGGCCAGCCTCAGCTGGTCCAGCTACCCCAGGGACAGGTCCTCGTCCCACAACAGATGCTTGGTCAAGGCCTTAACCCTCTGCAGATTGCTCACCTCCAGGCACTGCAGGCACAGCAAATGCAGGGCGGCGGCTTCGGCGGTCTTGGTGTCAGCCAGCATGCGCAGCCTCAGATGGGCATGCAGCAACAGCAGCAGCAGCGCAAGACCCTGTTCACTCCTTATCTT
This sequence comes from Phoma herbarum, assembly GCA_001599375.1. NCBI lineage: Eukaryota > Fungi > Ascomycota > Dothideomycetes > Pleosporales > Didymellaceae > Phoma > Phoma herbarum. The sequence goes on along the minus strand of BCGR01000008.1, from coordinate 1,120,973 downwards.
CCCCAGGCTACTCTGCCTGCACTGCTTAGCGACGGCCAGCTTGTTGCCGGTATTCTCCGTGTCAACAAAAAGAACCGAAGCGACGCTTACGTCACTACAACCGATTTGGATGCCGATATCTTTATCTGCGGTAGCAAAGACAGGAATCGCGCTTTGGAAGGAGATCTGGTCGCCATTGAGCTTCTCGATGTCGATGAAGTCTGGGGCCAGAAGCGTGAGAAGGAAGAGAAGAAGAAGAGGAAGGACAACGCGGACCCTCGCGGCGGTAGCATTGCTGTGAACGACGCCACTACCCAGCCTGAGACGGCTGGAGAGGGGGGTATCCGCCGCCGTGGCAGTCTGCGCCAGCGTCCTACACAGAAGAAGAACGACGATGTTGAGGTCGAGGGTCAGAGCTTGCTCCTGATGGAAGAGGAGGAGATCAACGACGAGCTCAAGCCTTTGTACGCCGGTCATGTTGTCGCGGTCATTGAGCGCGTTGCTGGCCAGATGTTCTCTGGTTCTCTTGGCCTTCTGCGTCCCAGCAGCCAGGCCACCAAGGAGAAGCAGGAGGCCGAGCGCCAGGCCCGTGAGGGCAGCAATAGCCGTCCTCAGCCTGAGCGCCAGGACAAGCCCAAGATTGTGTGGTTCAAGCCCACCGACAAGCGTGTGCCTTTGATCGCCATCCCTACCGAGCAGGCGCCCAGGGACTTCGTTGAGAAGCATCAGGACTACGCTGACCGCATCTTTGTTGCATGCATCAAGCGATGGCCCATCACTTCGCTGCATCCTTTCGGAACTCTCGTGGAGCAGCTTGGTGTCATGGGTGACCCTAAGGTGGAGACCGATGCTCTGCTGCGCGACAACAACTTTGGTCCGGACGATTTCTCCGATGCTGTCATCAAGAACATTGGTTTCGAGGACTGGTCTGTCGCTAACGATGGTGAGGAGGTTCTTGAGTCACGCCGCGATCTCCGTAACGAGGAGACCTTCACCATCGACCCCAACGGCAGCAAGGAGCTTGACGATGCCATCCATTTCAAGTACCTTGACGATGGCCGCGTCGAGATTGGTGTGCATGTTGCTGATGTCGCACATTTCATCAAGCCCAACTCCCTTGTTGACCGCGAGGCCAAGAAGCGCGGAACAGGTGTCTACCTTATGGACCGTTCCGTCAATATGCTGCCACCCCGCCTTTCGAACGAGATCTGCTGCCTGAGCCCCGGCGAGGACCGTTACACCGTTAGCGTTATCTTCAAGGTCGACCCCAAGACTGGTCGCGTATCCGATGATGAGACCTGGGTTGGCAAGTCTATCATCAAGAGCTCTGGCAAGCTGTCGTACGAAGAGGTCGACTCCGTTATCAGCGGACGCGACGGTGATGTTGCTGCGGCTCGTGCTAAGGACATCAAGACGCTCCACCAGATCACGCAGCGATTCCGCCAGGCTCGTTTCGGGGATCGCACTGCCGACATCCAGCCCCTGCGTCTGATGTATCAGCTCGATGACGAGAACGTACCTGTTGAGGCCAACATTTTCGACTCTTCGCCTGCCCACGAGTGCATTGAGGAGCTCAGCCACCTCACGAACAGCTTTATTGCGAAGAAGATCCAGACTGCTCTGCCCGAGAAAGCACTCCTCCGTCGTCAAGCCCCTCCCAACCCTCGTCGCCTGACTACGATCGCCGAGCGCATGACCGCGATTGGCTACGACATCGACACAGAGAGCAGTGGCACGCTCCAGAACAGCTTGTTCCAGGTTGAGGATGCCGATATCCGCAAGGGTATGGAAACTCTTGTTATCAAGTCCATGCCCCGCGCAAAGTACTTCGTGGCTAGCAAGGTTCCAGAGGATCAATACGCGCATTACGCACTCAACCTTCCAGTGTACACTCACTTCATGAACCCATCCCGTCGCTACGCCGATATCGTTGTGCACCGTCAATTGGAGGCCGCTCTCTCCAACGGTGCTATCGAGTTCACCGAGGACATCGAGGTCTTGACCAAGACCGCCGAGATGTGCAACACCAAGAAGGACTCCGCACATGCTGCTCAGGAGCAGAGCGTCCACATTGAGGCATGCCGCAAGATGGACAAGCTCAGCCAAGAAATTGGTGGTGATCTGATCGCAGAGGGTATTGTCATTTGTGTGTACGAGTCGGCTTTCGATGTCCTGATCCCTGAGTGGGGCTTCGAGAAGCGTGTGCACTGCGACCAGCTGCCGCTCAAGAAGGCCGAGTTCGATAAGAACAAGCGCCTCCTCGAGCTGTATTGGGAGAAGGGCGTGCCCTCTTCTGCTTTCGTCCCCGAGGACGAGAGGCCGAAGCACGGCTCATTCCGTGCATCGAATGCCGCGGCTGCTGCTCGCCACGCTGAAGCGGCTAAGCAGCGTGTTAAGGAGCAGGAGGAGGCTCAGCGCCGCCAGATGGACACCGGAACAATGTCAACCAACGAGGTTGATGCACTGTTCGATGACGACGACGATGATTCGAGCGACTTAAACTCTACCATGGCTGGCGTATCACTCAACCCAAGTGGCGCCGACCGACCAACCCAAAGCATGCCTCCTTCGCCAACGAGGGGTCTCTCTGGCCAAGCACCGCAGCGCACGAGCTCGGACTCGAAGTTGTCGAAGAGTGCCGCGCCTGAAGCCAAGCTGTCGAACAAGGAGAAGTACCTCAGCTGGTTCGCCCTTCGCGAAGAAAATGGCGACTACATTCAGGATGTGCGGGAGATGACGCGTGTGCCTGTCATCCTTAAGACGGATCTGACGAAGAGCCCTCCGTAAGTTGCAAAGAATGCATATGCAATGACACGCTTGCTAACACACCTTCCAGTTGCTTGACCATTCGATCGTTGAACCCCTACGCCTTGTAAGCGTTTTGGCCACCACTTCATCAATACCCGAAAGGACGCATGTACAGTAGCCTCGTTCGGGAGCGCGAACGTTACTGTATCGCTTCAAGGTAGCCTCGGGTTGCTGCCAATATTTCTTGGGAATATGCATAGCGTGGATATAGTTAAGTCGTGTTGGCGAAGACGAGATCGATGACCAATCTGTATTGCTGATATGTATGGGGTACGCGACCGCCACGGGATATTTACAGTAGGTCTAATCAACCAGTAGTGTTAAAATGTTGTCTTTGGGAATCGTCAGTACAATCGAGATTGCTGTCCACCTCTCAAGCTCGCACACTTGCCTGACACTTGCGTATAGTCCCCCATCCTCGGTTGCGTAATTTGACACTTGATGGATCCATCGTAACGGCGTTTAGTAGCAGTCCAATGGCCTTACGGCAATGAAACGACTCGGATGTATTGCAGCCTCCGGCATCTACAGCATCCCGGAGTGGGTGCCACATTCGGATGCTGAAGGATGTCATCCTGCCGGCATATACGCCGCACGTTGATAGTCTTGCACCAGCTCGCTGATGTGCGACCAGATGGGACAAGAATCCTTGCAATATCTACCCGCAAAGCTTGTACTGAAAATCGTTTCTTCCGGCCAATGCCGTGCCTCAGGCATGAAGACCGTTATGACATTGGTGATCGTGATGCTTGGCAATCGTCTTGCGGTGTTTCGCCTGTGCGCGGTACCCACCACATCTCCCTCTTCTTCCCACTCGACTTTTCCAAACCTCTCCGATCTATCCAGTGAGGCAATGCAGCGCATCCAACCACCAGCTCTGTATACTTTGAATGCACATGCTTTGTTCTCGAACCTGTCGAGAGCACGTTTTGAAACGTTTCAAAGGCTTCATCACCGACACAGCACGAGTCGCAATGCCCAGCCTGAAAGGCTGAGTGCCTCACGCAGCTGCTGGTGAGCCACATTTGAATCCTTTCGGATAGGCTAGTCGCCGCCATTGATGGCTATGCGCTATCGGGTACATCCAGAATCCATCGTGGGCGGCTTTGTCGCCTCCGTGAATCCAAGTGTGTGACGTTGTTGCTCACACGGTTTCATCGCGAGGTTTTCGCGTCGCAGCCCCCAGACCTGCTACACCACACGCGTCCAATACCAACCCCAGCGCAGCCATCCGGGATAGTCGGGTGGTTGCTACAGTGTGAGCAAGCAGTTCCCTAACGATCAGTGGGTCAACAAGCCAAGGCTGAAAGCTTGAATGGTCACGGATTTGGTAAGTTGTGCCAGTGCGTGGACGGGATCGCTCTGCCCGCCCCTCTGCCACGAGCTCTGCATCCGTCCTCCGAATTTACCATGTCGTCTCAGGTTCATCAGGAGCTGCATTGTCATTGTATAAGGGTCATTCGCTGCCCATCTCTGTTTCTGCCGAACGTTTCTGTTGGATATCAACTGCAGGCTTCCACATCTCTGTACCTAATACTTTACGACATTCCTTACGGTCTTCTTCTACCTCGTCCCTGGCTGGACTTCAAGAGATATATTTAATATTCGAATTCAAAGCGAGACTTTGCTGGCCGTCGATCCTTACGAATCTATCTTCTCAACAACAACGACTACTTAATTCACCAATATGCCGAGCGTATCAACAATCCTCAAGGGCCTTTTCGTCCTGGCACCTCTTGCCGCTGCCGCCCCCGCCAACCTCCAGGCTCGTCAGGCTTCGTCTTCGGCAGCCTCCTCGGCAGCCACTTCTGCGGCTTCGTCCGCAGCCTCTTCTGCGGCATCAGGAACATCGGCTGCGCCAGCAGCGGCGGCAACCCTCAGCGATGTTGACATCCTCCAGTTGTAAGTACAATTGACATGTGCTGCGTTTACTTGCGCTGACAATCACAGTGCCCTGACCGCTGAGCACCTCGAATCGACATTCTACAAGCAGGGTTTCGCCAAGTTTCCTATGAGCGACTTCCAGGCTCTTGGTCTCAACGAGGCCCAGATCAAGTCTCTCATGGGCGTCGGTCAGACTGAGGCAACCCACGTCACCACCCTGATGTCCGCCATCACCGGCGCAGGCGCAAAGCCCGTCGAGCCTTGCGACTACAACTTCGACGCCGCTCTGGCGAGCGCAGACGCCATGGTCAAGACCGCGCGTGTTCTCGAAGCCGTTGGTGTCTCCGCCTACCTCGGTGCCGCACCCATGGTCAATTCCTCCGATGTCCTTGCCGCCGCTGCTTCCATTGTCACCGTCGAGGCCCGCCATCAGGCTTTCATCCGTGTCGCGTCCGGCGCTGAGCCCGTCCCCGCTGCCTTCGATACTGCCCTCCAGCCCCGCGCAGTCTTTACCCTCGCCGCTCAGTTCATCAAGTCCTGCCCCCAGGGCTCGAACCTGAACATCCAGGCCTTCCCCGCGATCGCGCTGCAGAACCCCGAGCAGGCCACCGTTGGCCAGAACCTGAAGCTGGCCGACCCCGCGAGCCCTGCCGGTGCTTCCTTCTGCGCTTTTGTCGCTCCGTAAGTTCCATAGTCTCCCAACGGGATACCTCAAAACGATTGCTAATATACAGCAGTGGCGGCAACCAGTTCTCCAAGATCACCGATGGCAACTGCATGGTCCCCCAGAACCTGCAGGGCGAGGTCTACATGATGATCACCAAGAGCGAGTCCGTCAAGGACGACCAGGTGCTTGCTGGCCCCTCGGTCATCCAGCCCTCATAGATGGCTTGACCGAAGACAAGCCACGCGGTTACTCTGGAACAAGACAGGGAGAGACAACCAGGCTGCAACATGAGAAAAGAGTCAGAGATGAGCAAAAGGTCAATACGACAGCCAAGTACGTTCAGGCCGCAATGAATACAGTGTTGATCCACGATTTCCTTTCTGTAGATGATTTGACGGTATGAGATTGTCGGAGCAGTATTAGTGTACAGAGATAGGTAGAAGCCCATGCAGATACCCCCGATACGAGTCAACGAGTCGCTTGATGCGATGACTTGGCGGTAATTAATGATGAAAATCCAACGACTTCCCAACATCACATTCGCCATCGGTGACAACGCTTCGCACAGCGCATTGCAGAGGCCGTCCCACGTACAAGTACAACCCCACAAGGTCTGGCAGCAAGCCTGATGCAGATCTCTAGAGGACTCAGACAATGAATGTATTGGACTTGGCATGACGTGTCCTGTAATTTGGTACGAGCAGCACGAGTGTTTCGGCGCGGCAAGTGCCTATAACACGCGAAAGTATAGTCTTGCGACATCACACCATCAACATGCTCGACAGTCCGATATTCGAGAATAATGCGGAGAGTATAGCCATCTTGATCAGGAAGCGCAGCAGGTGAGACCCTCGTCCAGATGCTTACGGATGCAATTCTCACACAGAGTAATATCATACCTTCTGGAGCTCTTGCGTGAGCCTTGCGGCAGTGACATTGCAATAGCAATCGTCTTACGGAGAGCATCAGCATGTAAAGTCTAAATGACGATCGTAAAGCATCTTGAAATCATTTTGGTATACTACTTCTTGCTCGACTTTACCCGATACCTCAAGTGTAGTGCGGCACCTGCGCCTTATCACCCGCAGTACTATTCGCGACGGCCTTGACCCCATTATCGATCTTCTGCCCGGGCTTGAGCCTGAAGTGCGGCTTCAGCGGCTCCCAACTCTCGGCGTTGTAATCCTGCTGCACCTTCTGGCACTTCTTGAGCCCCCAGTCCGTCACGCCGATCATCAAGCAGCTCTCGAACATGAACGCCATGCTGCCCTCGCCCACCTTGTGCGGCGCAAGAGCCGCGTTCGACGCCTTCTCGTGCGTGCTCGCGTCCGGGCCGTGACCAGACATGACGTTGTGCAGCGAGGCGCCCGCGGGCTGGAAGCCCCCGCCCGTCTTCGCGTCGTACTGGCCGTGGATGAGCCCCATGAACTCGCTCATGGTGTTGCGGTGGTACCACGGCGGACGGAAGGTGTCCTCGGCGACCAGCCAGCGCGGGGGAAAGATGACGAAGTCCGCAATCGCGGTCCCGGGGCTGGCGCTCTGGCACGTGAGTACTGTGTAGATGCTGGGGTCGGGGTGGTCGTAGGACACGCTGCCCATGGTGTTGTAGCGCCCGAGGTCGTACTTGTACGGGTAGTACAGGCCGTGCCAGGCGACTACGTCGAAGGGCGTGTGGTCCTGCGCTGCGGCGTACAGGTGGCCTGCGAACTTGGCGAGGATGGTCCACGAGCTGGATGTGTCCTCATCAAAGTCGGCGACGGGGGCTTGGAAGTCGCGCGCGTTGGCGAGGCAGTTGGAGCCGATGGGACCCAGCTCCGGCAGCTCGAAGTGGCCCTCATAGAGCTCGAGGATGTAGCCTCGCACTGGTCCGGAGGGGAGTGTGACGCGGTACCGTATGCCTCGCGGGATGACGCAGATTTCGTTTGGCCGTACGACGAGACGCCCGAGTTCGGTCTGGATGTCGAGCACGCCGTGCTGCGGTACGATGAGGAAGTCGCCATCGGCGGAGTAGAAGGCTTCATTGGCGGCCATGTCCTTGCCTGCTGCGTAGATGAAGTAACCCACGCCGCTTTTCATGGTAGGGTCTCCAGCGCCGGCGACAAGGTGCAGCGAATGCACCCAGTCGACCGTCTCGTCGAGATCGAAGGGGTCCCATCGCAGCTGGTTGGGAATGAAGTGAATCTTCTCCCATGGCTTATTCTCGGGATTTGTGTTGAAAGTGCTGGATTCACGGGCTTCGAAGTTGCTGTGGCCGCAGGATGGGAGGATGCGGTACAGCCATGACTGCTGGTTCTTGTGTCGGGGAGCTGTGAAGGCAGTGCCGGAGAGCTTCTCGGCGTAGAGACCTAGCGGTGGCTTCTGTGGTGAGTTTGCGCCCACTGGCAGCGCGCCGTCTACTGCTTCTGTTCTGGACTGCTTTCAGCGATGATTGTGGACACGCTGGGAGGGAGCTCACTCATGGTAAGAGGCAAAGCCGTTCTGGTACCTGTACTTTTCCTTGAAGCTGAACTGGGTGACTGGCATGCTGGAGGTGTATGGGCTAACAACTTGCGAGGTTGCAGTCAAAGGTATTATTTCATGGATATATGCAGCAAGCTCCTGGAACGACCGGAGAGTTGCGGTCGCCGTCGTCGGCTGAGATAATATTTCTAGACATGGCTGCTTAGTGACTGCTACTGCCTGCTAGTCACTACGGTAATGGGCGGCTCGCAATTCCGTCGTCGCGTTCGGTGCTCGAAGCTGGAGCGAAGGCGGGGAGAGCTCCTGTTGGCGCTCGGCTTACCCCACACTCTTCCTCTGCGTCCGCTTTGCTGCGGAATGGAAACCGCACTCCGTCGTCATCCTCTCCATCAGTAGCCGTGACGTTGCTGCAAGCACAACATGGCGGACAGCGACGCGCTCGGAACGCGTTTTCCGAGTCTGTTGATTCTCAAAGAGCACCTGCTCGGAATTGGAGGTGACACTGAGCGCTGTAGTCGCAACAAAAGAGCATCACACCACCTCGTTCTTTTGAGCTTCGCATCCCGCGGTGTTCGTCCAGTCCGGCAATTGCAGGCTCTACACAACACACCTGACGAGCAGCAATACCACAGGAACGTCGCCCAGCATGACTTCCCTGCGCTCATGGTTCAACATCCCTCGGGGATCGCACTTTTCGCTAGCGAACATACCTTTTGGCATCATTTCGACAGCGTCGTCCAAGACGCCGCGGGTCGCTGTTGCTATCGGAGATCACGCGTTAGATCTTGAGGTCTTTGCAGCAAACAATGGTTTCTCCGGCCTATCGACGATCCAGCCACACCAGGCTGTTTTCTCGCAGCCTTCGCTGAATGCCTTCGCTGCGCTTGGACGGCCCATACACTCAGTTGTGCGCAAGTACATTCAGAGCGTCTTCACCGAAAGCACAGAGTTTCCTGATGTACTCAAGAACAACGAGTCATTACAGAAGCAGGCATTGATACCACTACAAGATGTGAAGAAGCACCTGCCCTTCAAGATTGGCGACTACACCGACTTCTTCGCCGGGATGACCCACGCCTACAACTGCGGCGTCATCTTCCGTGGCCCTACGAATGCCCTGCAACCCAACTACAAGCACCTGCCGGTTGGCTATCACGGCCGTGCATCGTCAGTCGTACCCTCGGGAACGCCCATCCGCCGACCGAACGGCCAGATCCTGCTTAACCCTACCGCCGAGAAGAAGACACCGACCTTCTCACCATGCAAGAAGCTTGATATCGAGCTGGAGCTGGGTGCATTCGTTTGCGGTTCGAACGAGCAGGGCACACCGATACCAATCGGCAACGCGGCAGACAACATCTTTGGCGTCGTACTGATGAACGATTGGTCGGCGAGAGATATCCAGGCTTGGGAGTACGTGCCTCTTGGGCCATTCAACGCGAAGAACTTCGGCACCACAATCAGCACCTGGGTTGTTCTGGCTGATGCGCTGGAGCCTTTCAAGGTGAAGGGTCTGGAGAACGATGAGAATGTGTTGCCGTATTTGAGGGAAAAAGACGAGAAGTCCGTCTTCGACATTGACCTCCAAGTCGATGTGAAGAGTACGTTCTCCTTCTTCACACTTCATCATGGGAGCTAATGGAGGACAGCATCATCGGGCCACAACACCACCGTTTCAAAAGTGAACGCACGTAACCTTCTATGGTCGTTCCCGCAGATGCTCGCACACCACACCATCAATGGCTGCCCGTTCCAGCCTGGTGATCTGCTCGGATCTGGTACTATCAGCGGCGACTCTCCCGCAGAATACGGAAGCTTCCTCGAACAAAGCCAGAACGGCAAAGATCCGATCAGACTCAGTGGTGGGGAGATGAGGACTTTCCTGGAGGATGGAGACGAGGTAACAATCAGAGGGGTATGTGGGCACGACGAGGAAGCATTGGTAGGGTTTGGTGAGTGTGTGGGCAGAATCGAGCCCGCACTCGAGCTCAAGTTTGACTGAAACGCATAATGGAAGCCAGGTTTGAGAAGCCATTGCTGCTTTAGTGTCATGATCGTGATGTTTGTATGAGGCAACCCCGGTAGCAACATCTTCACATGTCATCAAGACAAGCTTCCTGGGAATGGTCAAGAGGAACGTGTTACGTATGCCCTCGTTTTAGTGCTCCTGTCCATCCATGACATTTCTGCTGACATATACACAGACACAATACACTAGCATACAGTTGTGGCTATTCCAATTTCAGAATATGGGATCTCCACGAAAGTTTGGCCAATTATCCACCGAATCAAACATCGTCATGACGCATCTAGATACGCAAAAAAATCGCACGAGATTATCACCACGCTGAGGAAGCATTCCGCTATCAAGATGCCATAATCAATCAGGCCCACAACGCACGAAGCATGCATCGCAACAGCATCCTTACTGTGGGGACCGAGATCATCAACCGTGCTCTCGATATCCAGAATAAATCTCCGCCATGCGTGCAAAGCCGTCGTTCTCTCAAAGCGGCTAGCTCACCCCACAGCGCAGCTCCCCCGCGAGCTGCTAGTGAATGCAACACCAGCGGTCGAATTCCGCAGACAGCTCTTCACAAGATTGTTGCTTCGACAGCGGACAGGGCGCTAATACCCCGCTTTACTGTGTCGAGCAAGCCGCAGTCACGTCGGATCATGCATCCAGTGAAGCGGCGCGCGTTCATGCTGAGATGAGCGTCTAGGATGTGGTTAGGTGCGGATTCTAGGTGTGCAATACGCTGACTGCGATGCGTGGGCCAAGTCGACGAGCGTTGGTATAAGTGCGGCTTTCTGCTCCAACGTCTGGTCTATCAAGCTTCGACTCCTCCTCGGTAAGCAGCCCGAGCACTCAGCATCATGTCGATTCCAATCTACGTCGCCGGCGCTGTGGTCGTGGGTATCGTCCTATACAGATTCATGTACGGGACCGAAACACCGCACATCAAAGGTCTCCCAGAAGTGCCCGGCCTGCCTGTCTTCGGCAGCTTATACGAGCTGGGCACAAACCACGCAAAGGTCGCACAAGGATGGGCAAAGAAGTACGGTCCGGTATTTCAAGTCCGCATGGGTAACAAGGTGCGCTCACCCAATCCCCATCTCAAGAAAGGAAAAGAGGAACTAACTCACAAACCCCAGCGCATCGTCTTCGCAAATTCCTTCGAATCCGTCCGCCACCTCTGGATCACGAACCAATCCGCCCTCATCTCGCGGCCCATGCTGCATACCTTCCATAAAGTCGTCTCGTCCTCCCAGGGCTTCACAATCGGTACATCACCCTGGGACGAGTCGTGCAAGAACCGGCGCAAGGCAGCAGCCACGGCGCTCAACCGGCCAGCCGTGCAATCCTACATGCCACTGATCGACCTGGAATCCACCGTCTCGATCAAAGAGCTCCTATCCGACAGCAAAGGCGGGGAGATCGACCTAGATCCGCGTGCGTACTGGCAGCGGTACGCGCTCAACACGTCTCTCACGCTGAACTATGGGTACCGCATCGATGGGGACGTGGACGCGCCTCTGTTGAAAGAGATTGTGGATGTGGAGCGCGGCGTGGGCAATTTCCGGTCCACGAGCAATAACTGGCAAGACTATGTTCCTTTGCTGCGCATCTTCCCTCGTCAGAGCAACGAAGCGATCAAGTTCAAGAACAGGCGCGACGTGTACATGGACAAGCTGCTGGCGACTCTAGAAGAGAAGATCGCGAATGGCACGGACAAACCGTGCATCACGGGGAACATCATCAAGGATCCGGAGGCCAAGCTGAACAGAGGTACGTCTCCCTCTCTTTATCCTTCTTGTGCGTAAGAAATTGACGATTGTACAGCGGAGATTAAATCCATTTGTCTAACCATGGTCAGCGCTGGCCTGGACACCGTGCCCGGCAACCTGATAATGGGCATCGCACTCCTCGCCTCTCCCCAGGGGCAGGCAATCCAAGCACGCGCCTACTCGGAAATCATGAAGGCATACCCAGCCGGCGACGCCTGGACTCAATGCCTTTCTGAAGAGAAGATCCCCTACATCACCGCTTTGTACAAAGAAATCCTGCGCTACTGGACTGTGATCCCTATCTGCCTGCCACGCGTGAGCATAAAGCCGATCGAGTGGAACGGCGTTGTCATTCCGGCGGGGACCACGTTCTATATGAATGCGTATGCGGCGGACTATGATGCTGAGCATTTTAAGAACCCCGAGACGTTTGATCCGGAGAGGTATCTCAACGTCCCGGATGGTGCGGGGACGCCGCATTACGGATATGGAGCGGGAAGTAGGATGTGTGTGGGCAGCCATCTGGCGAATAGGGAGCTATTCACCGCGTTCGTGAGATTGATCAGTGCGTTCGAGTTCACGCCGCCTAAGGATCCGAGAGACGAGGCTATCATGGATTGTCTGAGGGCGAATGATATCCCTACAAGTCTGACACTGGAGCCCAAATACTTCAAGGTCGGCTTCAAGCCAAGAGACCGTAAGAATCTAGATCAGTGGATCAAGGAGAGTGAGGAGAGAACCAACTACCTCAGGTAGAGAGATGGCTTGTTTTGCACTATAGATTATCAGCGTTGTTTGTGCTCAATATCTCGCTCAATCTAAGCCATGTTCGATCCTCCAACTTTTCGATATACGATTATATGCAGTATCGTTACTGCAAGGCTGATAGTCCATGATAGATGTTCCTATCTCAGGGTTGCCCAAGATCGCCAATGCGCCAAAAAGCTGTACTACTCTTCCTCGTCGCTGTCGCCGGCTTCGTCGAACTCGTCGGGCTCCGCAGCCCACAGGATGAACGGTCCGTTGTAGTCATCCTATGTAAGGGTCAGCGTAGTCATAGATGTACGGGAGCCAGTCTGCAATTACATTGTAATTGATGATCTCAGAAGCGAACCACCAGCGGCCCACGATGATGCGACCACCTGGCAGAACAACGCCCTCATAAGCCCAGAGGTTGTCTGAGTCAACGTCGTCGAGGTCTTCAGCAAAGTGTTTCATAAAGGTGATGCGTTGCCAACCGGGTATGCCGCACTGATCAGGAAGAGCGTTGAGCCAACCGATAGCCTGGAAGTCATCCTCGAGGTCCATACCAGTACCGGTAAACTGCAGATTAGTGTTGGCATAGTCTTTTGCCTTATTGCGTCCTTGAAGAGTACCAGACTCAGGCGTCTGGCGCAACGACTTAAGACGCTGCTCGAACAGCTGCGGCCACTTGAGCTGACGCTCTGGTTCGAAGTCAAGTTCAAGGGACTACATCTGTCAGTGAATAATCGAAGTATGGTGAGTACATTCAAAAACTACCTGAATCTTTCCTTCGTCGATATTGTGATCGTGGAAGTAGGTGTCGCTGTCATCGTGATCTGGAAGAGCACGAAGCTTCTTCTGCTCTTTAGGGTCCATGAAAGAGTATGTGCCCTTCCAGTGCTTGTTGAGTGGAAGCACACCATTCTTCAGAGGCTCCCGCCAGGCTGTTGGCTTCTGCAAAGCGGAGAGGTCCTCCATAGCATCGGCAAGAGTAAAGTGATCGCGGTTCATCATATGGTAGCGGAAGAAATCGAGACACTTTATGATCCATTCCATATTCACATCAGTGAGGTTTAGACCTTCGTAGATGGGAGCTTTGTCTGTTGAAGCATACGCGGCGCGCTGAAGTTGCTCGATGGCGAAGACGTGATGCTTGAGATCGTTGTGTTCGAAGAGCAGGGACGAGCAGACGATCTTGACGGCTGCAAGCATGGGGTTGATCTCCTTTTCGTTTCTCTCAGATCGGGTGCGTACGTCTGGCGCACGGCGATTGTTAAGAAGGATTTTAGAGTCCAAGATGAAGTCGAGGAGGCGGTCCTGATTCTTGCAGCGCGGTCGACCATACTCGTCGAAGTCCACGGTACTTCGGAACGATTCTGTGCATGTAGAGTCAGTACGGGCAAGATGCAACTGGAGCCACCACAGTATCAACGGAGATACTGACCAACGATAAGATCTCGTAACACTTCAATAACATCCTGCTCGCGCTTCTTGTATCCACGGAAGAAGTCGTAGCCCGTGCCTCGTCGGAGCATCTCAGCACGACGCTGATACGCCCGCCTTAACTCTTTGTTGGAAGGGCCTTCCTTGAAAGCATACTTCTTGCGAAATGCGTGGCGCCAGAAGGATCCATGATCGGCGTCGATAGCATCGTTGGTGCCCCGACAGATCAAGCGGAAGGAGATGATGTCCTTGTCGGTATCGAGATGGTGAGCGATGGCCTTGTTGAGCTAGCATGTGTCAGGACATCCCGTAAAGTGTCTTGTATGATAGGGAGTATACTTCGATGGGTAGCATATTGAACGCAGTCTGTGTTGAAGATAAACCGAGAGACATTTTCGGTCTGTGTATGGGAACTTGTACACTCGTACCCAAGGTTGAGATTGTAAGGGTCGACGTGATCGAGGAAAGTAGACAGTCTCCCCAGTAGCTCGGTAGAGTGAGATAGAGGCCCTTGAAAATGATCTCTTCGCTGTTAGTAAGGGTGAGGATCCTAGCGCGCAATCATGAGTGAAGGCGATGTATAGCAGACCAACCCTTAGGTGTGAGAGGCTGGGGTGAAATTGGGCAGAAGTCGGCGGCGTCCACCAAAATGTAGTGGTGATTGCGCCACCTAGCAAACAAAGTCTCCAGAATGACGGCAGTGAAATCTGGAGATGAAAGAGCGACAAATAGAAGCGGCGAAGCTTGTCGGTATGTTCCAAGAAGCAAGATGTCAGCGTTGGCGTGGATGCCCTTGACAGATTGACGACAAAGAGCGATGTCAAAATTCGAGATGCGTGCTGGGGAGCTTTTGATCGTAGTCGCATGAAGCAAGATGCAGGAGCGAAGGAGTGACAACGTGGTTGCTGAAGTGCAAACGGAAATGACCATCAAAGTTGCAAGTACCATTGATGCGAGCGTTTGCTCCTTCGTATGCACCTAACGTGGAAGATCGGATCTGCGAAGCGAATGTAAGATGTGTATTGTGTAAACGGTGCCTAGATATCGACAAGACTGGCTATCTAGTTATGCATCATTGATGTTTAGAGCAGCATCGCAAGGGCTGCAGCGCCAACCGACCAGATGCTTGCATCCTGCCAATTCTGCATGACGGCAGCATTGCTACTGACAGTCGGCGAAGGTGCTGCTGAAGTGCCAGTGGTGGTACCGCTCGAGCTCACTTCGCTGACCGTGTTTACGCTACTGCCATCTTCCCTGGTGATGACATAAATCTCACCAGTCGCATCACTGCTGAAGAACAAGCGACCCTGACTGTCCCAAGCCAGGCCTGCAGGACGAAAGCAGTTGTCAGGACACTCAGACAGATCCGGATTCGACACGATGTCGATTGCTGCGGTAGTACTATTTGCTGCAGCGGTCGGTGAGCCGTTGCCGTCAAACTGAATGAAGCTGATTTTGTAGCCGACTGGGTCTTCACGATTCCTGTATGCATCAGTGAGGGAGATCTTGCACTTGGATTGTGAGCCTACCATGATCCGTGGAATGACACCCATGCGCCGGTACCGTTGGTGTTAAACTTGACGTCGAGGGGGGCCATGTGCGCCTGGAAAGTCAGCCTGGGAGCAATATGCTCATCACGGCAATTCCCATCGTTGACGGTGTCGTTCTGGCTTCCAATGGCAAATTGCGAGCCTACAGAGATACCTTGGTTCTCTGGGATCTCGGACACATTCCAGGCGGCATAGCATGTTGGATAGCCATAGTTGCCGCCCTGTTGCTCATACTGAGTACCGTTGAGGTATCCGTGGAAGTTCATCTCCTCTCCAGGGTTGTTCTCATTGATCAGTTTGGTACCTCGCTGGAAGTTGTCGACGCTGTTCTCGACTGAGTAGATACCACCGCTCACAGGCTCCTCGCCTACACCCACACTGTTGCGCAAGCCCCATCCAAGTAGCAGACCGTCATTGATATAGCTGTAGCCTTCTGAGGTAGCATTTGTCACGTTGAAAGCTTTGATGGTGGAGATAGCTGTCGACCTGTCGCGTGCTCGAGGGTCAACATTTGGTCCACTGCCTCGACTCACCAGTAGCATGCCAGTGACCATCTGGCTAAGGAGCAGCGTCCTAGTCACGTGGCCGTCAGCAGGACCAAAGTCACCTACGACTTGGCGAGAGCCAGATGTTGTTTGGCCTTGTGAAGCGTCGTAGTCCCAGGCGTAGACAGCGCTTGCTGAAGATGCATAGAGTGTTCGACCATCCTCTGAAAGTGCGAGCCCATGGTTCAGCTACTGGCCGTCAGTCGCCAGCGTCTAATATCCGCTTTCAGCTGAGTAAACGCAAGTAGACTCACGCTCGCATTGTCAGTCACATTCTGAACGTCTCCATTCTGCCTCACACAACTGCCATCACCACTCAATCTGATCCTTCTAACACCTCGACTTTGCTCTACAATTAGCAGAGCACCTTCCAAATCGAATTGAATGGACCGGGGGCGGGCCAGGTTGTTAGCGACGACCTCGACACGGAAACCAGGCGCCACCGAAGGAGCCGCATTCTGTGGGGCGATTGTGCTCGTGCAAGCACTCGGCACAATGACGGACTGCGCACTGGCGGTGAAGGCGATCGAAAACAGGATTGTTAGGCGCCTCGAGGCCATCTTGCAGAAGTGGAGATAGTGTGTAAGGCTGACGTGAGCGACCGCGGATACGGAGGCGAGTAAGCGGGGAACTATGCAGGTACGGGACGGACCAGATCGTTTGGTGCGCGAGAGTCAGTAGATGATCAGCTTGAGAATGTTTGGTTCGAAACAGCGATCAGATGGCCTTTGGAAGGAATGGAGCCGATTTGTACCTCTCAGTGGCGATGCAATGTGGATGAACGTGATCAAGGGTTCGTCGTGGTGCATTCCCAAGGTGGTAATGCTTGGCTTCCAAGACTGTGGACGTCATTATGTGTGGAGGTAGTGGAGTGCAGGGCTCGCCCGACTACCATAGTCTCATAGGGAAGTCGCACAAGGCCACCGAGGCTTGAGTCGTTGGTCTGCTGGTCGACATGACTTGTGTCGACTCTGACAGGTGCGTCTGTTGTTCGGTGATGTGCGGGGACCAAGGGACGGGAGTGTTTGCGGGGCGTCTTTCAGTGGGCAACAACTTCCGTTTCAAGGCTGGAGAGCTAGCCAGCCCAGGCTTCCAAGGCAAGGAATTGCAGAGGCAGGGAACCGACAATCAAGTTACAACCTGTAGAAACAGGTATATGCATGTGGGTAATAGTTCTGCTGCAGCAAATGGGACCGGTCCCAAGTAGCGTCGGTAATGGGGCTGCGAAAGGACATTTGTTTATTGCCGCCAGGATCGCAAAACAAACAGTAACCTTGCTCATCCACGTTCATATCGCGCAAATTGCTTCAAAGGAGATCCATGGATTGCTATTGTGCGACTAGGGTTTCGCGACGAGCTAGAGTCTTAAAATCGCTGCCTCTGTGGTACCTTTGTACGCCGGCGCATAGGCCGCACAGAAAGATGGTCTGATGGCTTTGAGCTAGTAGATCTAGCAGATGCCTCGCGCGCCATACGGGCCTTAGCAGTGCTCTAATGAGAGAGCAAGCGAAAGCACGCGTGAACGGATAAGGCACGGCTGATTAGAGCCGGCGGAAACCCACAAGAAACTGTTGAACTGGAGCAAGTGGAGACTTGGATGGCCTCAGTTTCCGATGCCAGAGATCAAGGATCAAGATCGAGCTCTGCTGGCGTGGGCTCCGCACTTATGCATGAGTGACACTCACGCAAATGTTACGTGTGCTATGATATGTGCACGGTGATAAGATGTGATCCGTCGCAGGACGCGGCTCCCGCCTTCCTGCTTTGTCCGTGTCAGTGCGGAAGCTACCAAGGATCGTCACAACAAAGCCGAGGAACAGCGATTAAGACATATTCATTGTTTTGTGTTCGTCTCGCAAGACGTATGCCGGCCGTCGAATATCGATACAGATTCCGAGGCATTCACGGTTATTCAAACCAAGACGAAAAGATCGCTACAGCAAAGGAAAAGGAGATCCATTCCGCTTTTGTACATGATCCATCGTACTCCGTGAAGGTTGTAAAAAAGAAGCTCGCGAACTGCGCGGCGTGGTTTTCCTGGGGCCAACCCAGCTGGTGCCCTGAAGCGACGGAAAGATATTATATCTCCAAGACCGACAAGGAAATGTTCTTTGATGAAAATGTCTGCCATGTTCTTCTTTCACAGGCACTCCACCCTCTTCTTCCGCGTGTATCCCGGGACATGCTGCGCCCTATGCAAAAGAGAAACTAGGAAAATGCGGCTTCGCTCCAAATGCAAATGCTGACCCGGCAGTGGTAGCCAATAGTAACATAAAAATTACAGTGATGAGTCGGTGGTTGACTCGAAATCGCTCGAACGCTCTGATCCAAAGTTGGAAAATATCCGGAAGAAATCTTTATTCATCCGCTGAACGGACCCTGCCGTCGCAAGGTCGGTCGGGTTGTGTGTATTCCAAGCGGTGCTGGATGGGTAACCAGCCAGTATGCTCGTAAATCCTTTTCGTCGTTGAAAACTGTGACTCTACATGACTATCATTAGTTTCATGTGCGATGTGAGCTCCGCGTCCACCTGAAATGGACTCATTGCGAAAGGAGCCTCCTCGTGGTGAGGGCTGGTGATCGGACTGTAGTAGAGTCCCTCTGCATCCCTGATGGTGTATTTGACTTTTTGTGTCAAGGCGCTGACATACGGAACGATGCGTCGCAGGGTCGCAGTGTCAAAAGGTACTTTCTTCGGTGAAGGAGTGGGTGCTGCAGGCGCAGGTGATTCGAAGACACTTCGCCTATTAGTTTGGAGTGCTTCGATAACAGAACGTGCTTTGGCTTCTGAGTCTTTGCGAGGGCGCGTGATTGGCCTGGATTCTGGGGTTGCTGGCGCTTCGTATTTCGGCTTTGCTGGGGCGGGAGAAGTTTCGGGGCCAAAGATTCGGTCATTTGGCGGTAAGATCGATTTCCTCGGGCGCACGGCTTTGGTATTGCTAAGATCGTCATTCGGCGACCCCGACTTACGCCTTCCGCGAACAACATTTGGACTGCCAGACACGTCATCGAACGCATCTTCGTCAAATCCTGGCGAGGAAGGAGGAGTTGCTTGTGGCACTTCTTCCTGCTCCGCTTCTTGATCTGCGAGGTCAATCATGGCGTCCACCTCTTCCCACATTCCTGATCGCGGCCCGTCCACGATGCCGAGGGCGATGGCACGAACTTTGTGTTCTTTAAGCTCTTCGATGAGAAGACCCCATTCGCGTAGGAGGCTAATGTTTGCCAGGACGTTGTTCTGTTGCTCTTGGATACTCTTGGGTACCACCATGGCTGCACCACTGTCGATACGCTGTGAGCCAGCTACACTCTTGGGGGTAGGCTCCTCGGCAAGTTCTGAGAAGTCGAAATCATCGTTCCAATCCTCAGTGACACCTTTGCTGCCTATGCCCCATGTTCCAAACTTGTTGGTGACTACTGTGCTACGCTTGCCAACCACATCTGGAACAACAGGCACACTCTGGCTGCGCGTGTGCAACCCGCTGGGAGCACGCCTGCCAACGGATCGACTGTCCCTTCGGTTCGCATCCTTCTTGCCGTGGACTGTTCGGGGACGTGGCGGCGTTCGGTTGCCCGAGCTCTGGGGGGCAGCGGGCTGTTCAGACCAATCGAAGATGCTGCTACGCGCATCTCGGTCGACGTGGTCAATAGCAAGATGTTGTGGAGTTGTTGGCTTCGAGTTAGGGACCGAAGCAAGCAAGCGCGGATTCGAGCGCCGCAGGGTAATTGGTGTTGCAAGATGGCTGACTGGTGGACGGTCAACCCAGGGGTCCTCAATTTCCTGTTCGTCAAGAGACCACCTACTGCTGCTGTCATCGTCACCCGCTGTAGAATCCCATTCCAGCGTTCCAAGGGAGAGCGGCTTGGACATGCCCGGAGGCGACGACGGTATCAGGCTGGGAAAGGCGGAAGTACTGTTTGGGCGCGAGAAGCTGACAGCTTCTTGGAGGTAGCGCTCTGGTCGTACTGTGCGCACAGGTGTAATGATGCTTTCATCTTCTTCGGCAACGCTGTGGTCGCCGGAAGTACCATTAGTGAGGTCGTCCGTGAAGGTGCCAGACGGCAATAGGTCCCGCAGGGCTGTGACCTTGACCTTGGCAGGGGGAGATTCGTCAAATATGGTCTCTATGCGAGGCCCTCGAGCACCAGATACACTCCTTGCGCCGGTGCGCAGCGAATCATAAAGAGTTTCGCTTCGAAAATCGGCGTCGTCTTCGTCGACCGAGCCTACGGCGCGAACTTCATTATCAGAGGAGCCGACCAATGTGGATGCTTGTTCTGAGGGAGCAATGGAATGACGCGACGGGCGAACGCCCGCTTGCGCTAGCACCGAGGGCGATGGAGAGGCCTGATTGGTGGCTGGCGCGGCTGAGGCAATAGCCTCTAGCTGAGGCATTGACGCCAACCTGTTTCCGGGGACTGTCATCGCGCGACGGAGCGATGGTAGCGCGGACAACGGCGACGTCGAAGAGCCTCCGGGCGCTCCATCGTGGTGATTGATGGACTCGGCGATGCCGGTTGACGCAAAAATGTCACGTTTTGGAGGCGCCGGGTCCGTCAAATTGCGTCGTTCTGGCAGCGCGCCTCGTGTTTGTGTTGTGTTGGAGCGCTTGCCCATCGTTGGAATTACGGGATCAGAACTGACGCGCTGGCTCGACCCACGGGACAGTTTCATGCCGGCTTGTTTGGCGAGCCGCTGTTTCTTGGCGCTGGATCCAGAGGCGGGAAGGAAGTCAGCAATCGAGAAAGAACGTCTACGCCGCGAGGCATCCTCTGGAATAACGGTGGATGAAACTGCAGTCAAAGGTCGTACGTGCGTCCTCTCTGTGAAGTGTGGAGCCCCGGGTTTGGGGGCTGCGACAGCCGCCGTATAGCTCAGTGGGGTGCCTGGCCTGCTAACGTAAAACACGCTTTCACCAGCTTCACTTGCCGACTCTTCCAGGTCCTCGGCACTCGCAGTGACTGCTCTTGCCAGAACCAGCGTCGGTCGATGCTTCTCGTCTGGAAATATGCGCTTGACCCGAGTGATGGTGGGATTGAAGCGTTTTGAGAGCGTCCTGCCGCGCAACGACTTCGCAGTGAAGAACTGTGTGTACTCGGCTTCGCTGTCGGTGCTCGCCGACGAAGGCTTGACTTCTAGTGATGGCGATTCCCTCGTGACTGGTAGCAAGGAATGGTAGTTCTGCAGGGTTGCTGACCGTTGATGGCTAGTGGCAGGGCGGCGGAACGAAGGGCGAAGGGAGCTGGAACCAGAACCATGGGGAGAGTGAACGTCACGCGGGGCACGCGATGACGAGGACCGTTTGACGAGCTTATTTGGCGGCAATTGGGGAGGAGTCTGCCTGCCCACCATCGGCACAGTGGAGCCATCGTGGGAGAAGGCCACAGAGCCATTCGAGCAAGACACAGAGGGAGACAAAGGCGCAGGGCTATGATTTCTACTCGAGTGTTGCGAGACTGAGATGGTCGACAGCCTCTTCATCCACGAGGCTCTCCTCGACGACACGTGGGTGCCAACGTCCGACTCGTCTGCGCCGTGCTCACTGGCCGCAAAGCCAGTGACCACAGCACTCGGTTGACCTACGGGCGCGGCACCGCTGGTCGTCATCCTCCTCATAATTGGCCGTCTCTGGGAACGGCCATCCTGCGTTCGAGTCGCAACGGGAATGCGTGAGGTATGGACAGCCGGTATAGGGGCACTGAAGGGAGCGACCGTGGTCGTTGTCGCAGAGGTGGTTTGGGTGATTGCAGGCATCGAGCCGGGTGCCAGCTCTTGTGCTGGCGTGGCTTTCCTCTTGTTTGAGTTGGAGGAGTCGAGGGGAGGTCCGCGTCCAAAAGACAGGCCGACCGCAGATGCACCAACGACAGTGGCAGTAGCACAAAGCTGTGTGACGAAGATGCGTCAGTCATTGCCCTCAGTGCGACTATGAGGTGAGGTATAGCGAAGCGAAACAGGCAAGCAGCCATACTCGGAAGCAGGAGAGGCGTTGAGACATATCAAAACAAGCAAGGGCCTCGCTGGAGGGCGCATGAAGCCATGCAGACGCAACATTGAAGCCTTGCAGACGGAAGAGAGGCAGGATATTTACCGTTGGAACCGTTTTCATTCTCGTTAGAAACCACACCGCCGGGGAATACTCGCTCGGCGAAGCACTTGTGACGACGCGAGCATTCTGGCACGTCAAGCCTCAGTGAACCATGGATCGCAAATGCACGCGGGTATACGGTGGGAGGAATGGAGGGTTCAATCAGACGCCAGGGCAGCGGACTGCATCACAGAACAGGGCGACGAGAGGGCGGCTAGAGCACCCGGCAGCGGGCTGAAGCAGAGGTGGAGCTTCGAGGGAGAGCGGACGGAGGACTGAGGAAATCCGCTGGCTTGCTTGCTTGTTGCTTCTAGGATCGACGAACAGGGTTACCCAGCGCGCTTGGGGGTTAGCGAGATGTCGCCGATGAATTGGGCTGATAGCGGCATGTCGAAACACAACACGGAGTCGACACAGACCTCATGCCTCGCTGAGCGCCGGCCATGCTGTCATAGCTCCGCCGGCCATCATCTACCTCGAAGCAGCACCGTTCACGCTGCATCTGAGTGCATCTGGAGTGCACTTGGCCCGTCCCGCCGTTCTACAGTGCGGGCCATCTGCTGCACGACGCCGTATCACGACGTTTGAGCGAAGCTGTGCTAGCAGTAGCGTCGAGTAACCGTCAACGACGCTCAGGGACGCAGCGCAGAGGCTGGCCATCGCGAGTCCAGCGAGTCCACAAGTCCGCTGGTGAGAACCACCCCTCGCTGCTAAGAGCCAACTATTTTGGGACCCACGATATAACATCCCGGGCAGCTGCAACGCTGCGCGATGATTCGCGAGCGCCACTCTGCACCCAGACAGCAGTTCCCTGCAAGCGAGTGGAGATTGTATGCTGATCGTGTCGTCGCCGCGCCCATGTACGTACATATCAGCCGGTTTTTGTAGGCTTGCTGGTAGTGTGGAAATCCGGTAGAGCGTGCCTTAGCAGCCTCCGCCACAGTGCACCAGGCCAGACACGCCGTTCATCCAAGACCGTTCCGGCAAACGGTGCTGTAATCAGCGTACGGACGGGCCCAAAAGTGTCACACTGAAGGCAGCCTAAGGAATGCGGATGGAGAAGTTCAAGGCACCATTGCATGGTCCCTCGTGGGTTACTGCTGTTTCGGCACGCAGGCGCCCACCAATGATACTCTGGGTCTGGAACTAGTCGGAGACAGCTCCAGCAGCCACAAAAGAGAGCACGTCAGCCCCAGAACGGGAAACTGGGAGAAACGGGACAAGACGACAAGGATGGACAGGGATTGAGGGTATAGCGGCCGGAAGCCTCAGCCAGCAAATTCGAATTCGTGGTAAGCTTCCCATCGCACGCGCCGTGAAGAAGAGCGGCCGCCCGTTGCTCAAAAGGCATGAAGGCAATTCGATGTCACAGTACGCCATGAACGTAACTGTTGATAGGGCATAGGCCGAAGGCTGCAGACAAGCCTGCCTGATCAGCAGTAGAGGCGGGCGTTGTGTTAATCATTCTGGGGGAACTGCGACGGCATGTATCATTCTTTCTGGCAGCGGGCGTGCTGGGCGAGCGGCTCAGAGCCTGCATGAGGTTACGCTGCGATCAGTGATGTTCAGCGGAAACACAGAGACGCGGCAGAAGACGTGCAAGGCTGGGAAACCCCTGGAGCAGATCCAACGTGCAGAAGGTGTGCCCCAGCATCGCGCAACGGGCGAAATAAGGGCCGTTCTCTCGTGCCGCAGAATCAGCTGCATCTAGGTGCAGGATTCTCAGAAGACAGGAGAATGTCAAATTTGGTTTGCAGATATGTGAGCCCGATGATGAGACGTTCTAAAAACTAGCAAATGTTTGTGTGGCAGCCAGCGTTTGTGAGGCATCAGGCCGTTCGTCTCTCGCGCGCGTCGTGACTGCCCGCACTGATTGGCCGCGGCCACTTCTGGAAGAAGGCGCCCCACTCGGTTTCGAAACTTCATCAAATTGCCTCAGCTCTGGATGACCTGCTGTGGCACGAACATCGCGCGCAGAAACACAGATCCGCTCCGCCAATACACTGGCATCCGACTGAACACAGCGAGACGTGCTCTTGTGTGCCCAGCAACCTCGCTTGCGCCACCACTGGATTTTGACTTCAAACAGCAACCGCCTGTGTGGGACAAGGATTTATTCTTGTATTCTTTACGCCAGCCAGCAGCTATGGAAGCTGAGATCAAAACCCAAATTCCGAGCATCGACCCTGTCCTGTCAGAGTACTCGGTGGGGTACTTGAACCATGCTGCCAATTCATTCTCTTCCGACTCGGATCCTAATGGGCCTTCCCCGCTCGAGGAGGCAGCCGCTACTGTAGCTGCCCTGCTTCTCTCTGCTTCTGGAAATTTGTCAAAAGAAAATGAGATAGCCATCACAAACTTGGTTGAGAAGTTCGTCTCGCGTCTCAATGCTGCCAATGGCGCTGATGGCGAACGCCGCCAGATGGCCCCTTCGGCCAAGAAGCTGGACCAGGCTGTCCACGTTGGCTCCTCAAAGAACATGTCCGCGACCTTGGGTCTGTCAGGCGGCACCGTTGACCTCGAGTCAGCCAACACCCGTAAGGTAGAGTCCAGGGTCGACCGCAAGAAGCTAGAGAAAGCCGAGCGCAAACTGCGCGCGAAGCAGGACCGTAAGGAGTTTAAGACTGTCGAGTATGAAGCATCCAAGCTGCTCGAAGTTCCCAACGAGACACAGAGCTATGAAGAGTTCTACATGGCTGTCAACCCTCTGCAGCTTGGCAGCGACTCATCTAACAAGAGCAAGGACATCAAGATTGACAGCTTCGATGTCTCTATGCCAGGTCTGCGAATCTTGACGGACGCTTCACTCACCCTGGCGTATGGTCGACGATATGGTCTTGTTGGTCAGAATGGAATTGGTAAATCCACTTTGCTCCGTGCTCTCGCTCGACGTGAAGTCTCGATCCCTACACATATCTCCATTCTCCACGTGGAGCAAGAAGTGAGTCCTGTCATCCATGGTTACCAGAGGTGCACAAGCTGACCTACATTCAGATCACTGGTGACGACACACCTGCCCTTCAAGCCGTTCTTGACGCAGATGTATGGCGAAAGCACCTTCTCAAGGAACAAGAGAAGATCACCAAGGAGCTTGCCGAACTGGAGTCCGAGCGTGTCTCTTTGGCAGATACCTCAGCAGATGCTGCAAGACTTGACAAGCAGCGTGAGGGTCTTGATACTACCCTCAGCGATATTCACGGCAAGCTTGCGGAGATGGAGTCTGACAAGGCAGAATCTAGAGCGGCCAGTATCCTTGCTGGTCTTGGGTTCTCCACAGAGCGTCAACAATTCGCCACAAAGACCTTCTCCGGAGGATGGAGGATGCGATTGGCTTTGGCGCGCGCTTTGTTTTGCGAGCCAGACCTGCTTTTGCTCGACGAGCCGTCTAACATGTTGGACGTCCCATCCATCACCTTCTTGGCGAACTACCTTCAGGACTACCCCAGCACAGTTCTGGTTGTCTCACACGACAGAGCATTCCTCAACGAAGTGGCCACCGACATCATTCATCAGCACTCCGAGCGTCTCGACTACTACAAGGGTGGCAATTTCGACTCCTTCTATGCCACCAAGGAAGAGCGACGTAAGACAGCGAAGCGCGAATACGAGAAGCAGATGGCTGAACGTGCTCACCTGCAAGCTTTCATCGACAAGTTCAGGTACAACGCTGCCAAGTCTTCTGAGGCACAGTCTAGGATCAAGAAGCTGGAGCGCATGCCGGTCCTGCAAGCACCTGAGGCGGAATATACGGTACATTTCAAGTTCCCAGAAGTGGAGAAGCTGTCGCCTCCTATCATCCAGATGAGTGGCGTCTCTTTTGGCTACTCCAAGGACAAGATCTTGCTGAGGAACGTCGATCTCGACGTGCAGCTCGATTCACGTATTGGCATCGTTGGTCCCAACGGTGCTGGTAAGACAACGGCCCTGAAGCTCCTCATTGGCGCACTGCAACCCACATCCGGTCTGATATCGCAGAACCCTCGACTTCGAGTTGGCTTCTTCGCACAGCACCATGTCGACGCCCTCGACCTGAACAACAGCGCCGTAGGCTTCATGTCAAAGCAGTACCCCGGTAAGCCCGACGAGGAATACCGTCGTCACTTGGGTGCTTTCGGTATCACTGGTATGACAGGTCTTCAGAAGATGGCGCTGCTTTCCGGAGGTCAGAAGTCGCGTGTTGCATTCGCGTGCCTGGCTTTGACCAACCCTCACATCCTCGTCCTGGACGAGCCTTCCAACCACTTGGACATCGAAGCTATGGACGCGCTTTCTGATGCGCTGAACAAGTTTGAGGGTGGCATTCTGATGGTCAGTCACGACGTCACAATGCTGCAGAAAGTATGCACAAGCTTGTGGGTGTGCGACAATGGCACGATCGAGCACTTCGACGGTTCTGTGCAGGCGTACAAGCGCCGCATCACAGCACAGGCCAACGAGGCGGGTGTCGTAGCTAAGCACTGAGCAAGGCCAAAATAGCTGACAACAAAAACATTTCAAAACGATTTAATCGTTCGGGCACGAACCTGCCATCATCGCAACGTGACGTGTACCGATAGCAAGCTGTGTTGATGTGCTGTAACCGCGCATCGTACCTTCCTGGACAGCTAATTAGCCTCCGCGCTAGTCCCAAACCAATGACGCTCTTCCAAGCTCCAGCCGTTGCCCACCTCACCACACGCGCCTACAGACGACCACCTCCCGTCTGCCTCGAAAAGGACTGCAATTCTCTCGTCTGCTCCCAGTTCAATGCGCCCTGCTCGTCGGTGATTTGCACACGCACGCGATCGATTGACTGACTCCCGCGGCGGCTAGCGCCCTTGCCCCTTCGAGGCCTCATTTGCGTCAACAGAGACCGCACACCGGCACCTTGTCGCGTACGCAGGCTTCCAGATCAGACGGCTTGTCCGTATCCACTCTTTTGTCCCCGAATCCCAGCGACAGCGACTCGTCCCGCCCACCATACACAGTCACAGCACCCGCAAGGGACGCCGCAGTATTGACGACCGCCGGCGAATCACCGTCGCCCCCGTCCTTCTCGTCTCTCTTTTTTCCGTCTGAGGACTCGGTCGACGCGCGCAACAAGCCCAACGAGCCGACACAGCGCGAGGCACCGCCTGCATTTGCACCAGCACCTCCTTTCACCGAGTCTGCATCCTCGGCAGCGACTGTTGCCGCGACCAAGGCCGTCCTCCCGCGCGACACCAAAGGCAGCTCCAGCAACAAGGACATCGACGACGGAGAACCGCCGCCGCCGTACACTGAAGGAACCAGCCCGCTCGACTCGTTTACCTACGTCATGGCATCTGCAGGAGGTCCAGCGAGTATCATTACTCAGGTCTCTCAAACCAGCCAAGGTCCTCCGATCAATGCCCTTGGTGGAGGCTCAGATGAGAACATCACTCTTGAGTTGAGGTGCGTAGTAGAGCATGGGTATGCTGCAAATATACTGATTGTATCGCAGAGGAACACGCTTCACATTGTCGCGCGATGAGCTCCTGACTCTGCCCGAATTCGTCCTCCTCTCCCTTTTTCCTAACGGTCTCCTTCCCGATGGCCATATGAATTCTTACCATGATGGTGATGTGTATCCAGTCGACGTGGGTAGCCCTGATCCTTCCCCTTCTCCCCACCTCTCCATGGGCACACTAGCCAAGATCACGTTCTCCCTCTCCCATCCCGCGATATATTTATCTGACAATCTTTATCCTTCACAGTACGACCCGAATTCTCTTCAGTATATGCTCGAGTTCTTCCGCAACGTTGCCCAGACCATCCCCGCGTCGCCTCCCTCGCCGACTGCTGCTCCCGACCACGCTGCGGAAGCAGTCCCTATCGAGCCCATGCACGGCTCTGCAAGAGACATGCTACAAGATCGTGCCGGCATCATCGTTCTCCGCGAGGACCTGGACTTCTACGTGATCCCACCGCACCGCGATATCGCTCAGCCAGAAATGATTGAGGTCAAGCGTGCGGCAGGCGAAGCGCTGTTGAGGCAAGAAGGCATCTTCTCGGGCCTTAGGAAGAGCGAGGAGCCAGGGACCACGGAACAGCATTTGATCGAAATGCTGACCGCAGGGTACGTACCATGATTCAGCTCTGAGTGCCATCCTACTAACACTTCCTAGTGGCTTCAACCACGACGATCACTGGGGTCACCGCGCCGGAGAGCCCAATAAGGCTGTGATCTGTAGTATCGCTCTTGCACGCCTCAGAACCGACATCAAGGGCAACGACTTGGCCAACAGCAATGCCGTCGGTATGGCCCAGAAGCTCTTGCT
Organism: Phoma herbarum; assembly: GCA_001599375.1. Classification (NCBI taxonomy): domain Eukaryota; kingdom Fungi; phylum Ascomycota; class Dothideomycetes; order Pleosporales; family Didymellaceae; genus Phoma; species Phoma herbarum. The sequence goes on along the minus strand of BCGR01000008.1, from coordinate 1,092,740 downwards.
TTTCTGGAGGAAACCCGCCCGTCGATGCTGGTGGGAAGGTGTTGAGCTTGACAATGTCAGGGGTGTAGAAGGCAAGCTCAAGGTGTGGATAAGAAGGGTCTGGACGCTCGAGATGGTATTTGGCCCTATATTCCCACCCATGACCCCTGCTAACGATCCACAGAGTGTCATTGGTCTGCGATAACCGACTACCATCACTGTCTCATTTGTTCTTCTCAGCGGCGTTTCCCTTCTCCTGCGCCTCCTTTTGCCGCGCCATCTTACCGGAAAAGCACGACTGGCTTTGTCGGTTCCATTTGAGGGGCATAATTAGCGGCTCTGTCTCGTCTTTACTGTTCTGATACCTCTCTGCATTGTCCATTGCTACAGTTGGGCAGATGTACGTCATCCATAGCGAGCGTTGGCATAGGTTCACATATTGTTCGCCGCAGGTGCAAGTGGCACAGTACATATGCCTGCTTAGCAGCTGCGATATAAAGTTTATCATTTTGTACTTTTAATCGCCCTAATATACGTCGAAAAAGTCTACTCGTCCAGAAAACCACGATTGTTTCTCATCAGTGCATGGCAATAATGTTTAGTCCGTATGCACCGGACAGGACTCAGGGTTCAAGATATGGTTCAAAATACCACTTGTGTCGGTACCGGCCCCTTGATGCTGCATACCCGAAAGCCCTCTCGGCTTCGAATACCACCCACTTCCCTGCAACGGCTATCGACAGCTCACCCCACAATCGACCTGCTCTCAGCGCTGCAATAGCACGGAGGTAGCTCCCCAGCTTCAGACCTTAGAGCATTTCATATTATCCCATGCTGCGTGCGTCCACCGGTAGAATCATCGGCCAGGCCTAATCCTCAGGCCTGTCACTTGAGTGAAGTAGACTGCGGCCTGATCGTCTGGTCACTAACCTTGAGCATTGAGCGGGTCCATGGTGAGGCTATTGTTATGCGGCATCCCTGCCCATCCATACCCGTCTACTCCCTTGCCCAGCTACTTCCCTGTGCGCCGATGGATATGCGGGGTCGAGGTGGTGAGAATTTAGGAAACTCCCCGATTGACATCTGCAGCCGGAAGACGGATGTGGTCGAGTTGAAGCCTTAGAATGTCGTGGAGCATCGGCCCGCAGGTGCCTATGTGTAGCTGCTTCTCTAGTGAAGTTACTTCGTGCACAACAGCTTTGACAGCAAACATCTACATCCGTTGAAACGTCCTGGAAGTCATGGACGTCACCCAGCATATACGCATGTCGCTATCGCGGCGGTTACGAATCTCGAAGTTGATGGTGTCGAGGCGAGGCATGGATGTCCGCGTTATGCAGTGAGATGGATCTCTGAACAAGGAACAATCGGCCATGCACCTGGATACGAAGTAAGGATGAGGCACGTTGCAAGGAACCCCTGATCGAGAAGCCGCTTCTTGTGGTACAAGAACATGGTACAAGATCCACTGCTACATGAGCACCCAACTTGACCCTCAAACTTCCGAAGAGAGTTGGAGAGATCGACTTTCAGCCCCTTCTCACCGTTCATGAGTAGTCGTTTCTGGCAGAAGGCTGATCTTGAGTAGCGCAAAGCGGCTGAGTAGTGTGGAGTGATCGGTGAGGGACAGGTGAAGCATCTCCCGTTGCATATCCACCATAGCCACCGTCCTCACCAAGCGCATTGTCTAATGCCGGCAGATGCAGGCAGCCTATGCTACTCGAGACTCCCTACTTAGCTGCATCTCGAACCTTCCACTCAGCTCTGTGTTACGTCCCCACCTGCCAATGCAACAAAGGCCCACGGTGCTGCAGGCACAAGATTTTCTTTTTCTTCGGAGCCTGAGCGAACAGACCGGTCCCTGTCATGCAGCACGCACGAAAGCTGTGGTTTCCCGGTCCCTGGGTCACAGCAGATCGGGCGTACTTGAAACGTCAAGTCGCCATTCAACAGGTGCACTGCATGCCGGTGGCACCACGCGAAGCGCGCAGCGCAGTGCGAAGCGTGATGCTGCGAGATGCTGTGGAAGATAACTGAGACCATGGCGGGGAGACGGGAATGGCCATGCAAGGGCGTCGTTGTGTGGAGCGCTGACGATTGCCAGCCTCTCTCTGCTACTCCATTGTTTGGAAGCGGAAACTGGATCGTCGGGGCGTGCGTATGCAAGGCGTTTGAGACAATTTGTTGATGTGATGAGTTTACGGAGCACGGCAGCGGGGTGAAAGGTTTGATGGCCACGGCAGATGTTGTATGATGCATTGTATGAGTAGCACCGTGTTGCCAACGTGCTGACGCTGCCAATATCGCCGGGGACAATGTCGTGTGCATCGATCGATATGGAATGTGATGAGGCTTGCACCAGTTCATTACACTTCTTCACAACATGCAACAGAGTTGAAGGAGCGTCATCGCCAAGGCAACTTCGATGTCAATGTCAAGCCGACGAGGGCTCACCAGATCTCTCATTCAGAGCAGCAGCTATGCTGACCATTACTACATATTGATTGCGTGTGGAGACGCACTGTCTTATTCCATCACACTCTTACAGTGTATCACCGCTAGGCTTGACCGTGGTTGAAGGGTCAAGAAGATGATATGCAAACAACGCCTTTTGAACGACCAAAGAGTCCCTGACTCTTGAAATGCTATGCCGTTGAAGACAAAGAACTTTTCCAAGTGGTATCATCCCAGTTCATAACGTCGTGTTGAAACTGATCAAACTTAAACGAAGCAAAGAAGAAAGAAATCTAGTAGCGGTAGATGTCGCTCTTGAAGGGACCCTCGACGGGGAGACCAAGGTACTCAGCCTGGACCTCGGTGAGCTTGGAGAGCTCAGCGTTGACGTGGGCCAAGTGGAGAAGGGCGACCTGCTCGTCAAGGATCTTGGGAAGGACGTAGACACCGACGTCGAGCTTGCCGGTCTTGCCGAACTCGATGTACTTGTTGCCGAACTCCTCATCGGCGGCCTTGTACAGCATGATCTGGGCAAGGACCTGGTTGGTGAAAGAGCAGGACATGACGAAAGAGGAGTGGCCAGTGGCACATCCCAAGTTGACGAGACGACCCTCAGCAAGGAGGATGATGTGACGGCCGTTCTTCATCAGGTAGCGGTCGACCTGAGGCTTGATGCTGGTGACGGACTTGGCGTTCTTCTTGAGCCAAGCAACGTCGATTTCGATATCAAAGTGACCGATGTTGCAGACGATGGCGTCGTTGGGCATCTGCTCAAAGTGCTCGCCAGTCAGGATGTCACGGCAACCAGTGGTGGTGACGAAGATCTGACCCTGGGAAGCAGCCTTCTCCATGGTGGTGACCTGGAAGCCAGAGACGGCAGCCTGGAGAGCGTTGATGGGGTCGATCTCGGTAACGATAACGCGGGCACCCATGGAGTGGAGGGCCTGGGCGCAACCTTTACCGACATCACCGAAACCGGCGACAACGGCGACCTTGCCGGCAATCATGACATCGGTGGCACGCTTGATACCATCGACGAGGGACTCACGGCAGCCGTAAAGGTTATCGAACTTGGACTTGGTGACGGAGTCGTTGACGTTGATGGCTGGGACCATGAGGCCCTTGCCCTTGAGCATGCGGTAAAGGTGGTGGACGCCGGTGGTGGTCTCCTCAGAGACACCGTAGCAGTCCTTGAGCATCTCAGGGTACTTCTTGTGGACAAGTGCAGTGAGGTCACCGCCGTCGTCGAGGATCAAGTTGAGGGACTTGCCGTCCTTGAAAGCAGTAAGCTGCTGCTCAAGGCACCACTCGTACTCCTCTTCGGTCTCGCCCTTCCAGGCAAAGACTGGGACACCGGCGGCGGCGATGGCAGCGGCAGCGTGGTCCTGTGTAGAGAAGATATTGCAGGAGGTCCAGGTGAGCTCGGCACCGAGGGATGTGAGTGTCTCGATGAGGACGGCGGTCTGGATGGTCATGTGCAGACAACCAGCGATGCGGGCACCCTTGAGGGGCTGGTCCTCAGCATACTTCTTGCGGGTCTCCATGAGACCGGGCATCTCATTCTCGGCGAGCTCGATCTCTCTGTCTTTAGTTAGCAGGGTCCGTCATACACAGAGTGAGGGGCAGCGTACCGGCGACCGAAAGCGGCCAGCGAGATATCGGCGACCTTGAACTTGTGGGCGGGAGCAGACATATTGATGTGTGTTTTGAGGGGTGAATTGAGAGAGGGAGGAAAGAGTGGGAGTGGTGAGATGAGAGCTGCCGGACGACGAGCTTTTTCAATGCTGAGCGCAGATTGCCCCGCCAAATTCGCGCTCCACTAAGTTTTCTGGCCCCACATTAGTAGGCACGGCAGTTGTGATTCGTCCAATAAAGCAGACCCTTTCATGCACGACAATACTAGCATTTCTTATCGAAGGGCTCTCCTGATGCTTGCGGTGAGTACATTGCTGGCTTTTCTTCGACCACAATGATTCCTCGTGCACGTCAAACTACTCTCAGGTACTGACGTGACTCGTAAATGTCAACACGCGTTCAATGTCGAAGGGTATCTTATTTGGCGCATTTAACTTCATCAACGCGTCATGACATCTTGTCCGTTTCAAAGCGGTCTGGTCGTTGCTCCAGCACCGCCGAGCAACTGCAAGCTTCCGCACAGCAACTGATCTCACGAAATCCCTGCACTCGAGTTACAGAAGAGGACCAGTTGCAACCGAGATTTATGTATCAATGACTACTTGCAGCCAGCCCTTCACCAATCTCCTGAAAAATCCTTACGCCTTTTCGTCCAAGTGCAGTACCCACACCAACTGCTGCCGCACCAACTGCTCGCATCCTGCTGTACCCAGCAGCGTCCTCGACACCGCCCACCCCGATGATCTGGATGTTCTCAAGCTCTTTGTGTTGGAAGAGGAGCCCTTTGATGGTGTACACGTTGCCTAGGGCAAGGGGATGCAATGGCGCGCCTGCAAGCCCTCCAATGCCCGTCCCTGATGCTGACTCTAGGGTGCGGTGGTACACCTCATGGGAACGTCCGCCAGATGAGCTCTCAACCTGAGGTGCCAGGAGAAGAGACGATCCGAGTGTGTTGCATGAGGTAATGAAGGTAATTGGACATGGAAGGTGCTTAGGCTCTGCATGCGCCGAGTCCTTCAAAGCATTGATTAGGCCATTGTATTGGTCCTGATACGTGTATGGTGGTGTCTTGATACCAATTGGTACATGAACATGACCTGCATGTGGGCGCGCAGATGTGCCATCCACGGAGATCTGGCGTCCAACTTCGGTCTTGAGTGCCGCAAGATATGTCAAGAGAGAGTTTGAGTCATAGGCTGGTGGAGGTTTGCCCGGGATATTTGGACATGACAGGTTGATCTCCATCGCAACTACCATTCGCACGTCTCGTTGGCATGATGTGATGAGTTTGTAGCAGCTCACCACTTCTTCCACTGAACCCGTCACCGAGACTATGACGGGTTTGAAGTGCTCCCTTCCTCCATCTGGTCGTGATGGAAGGGTTCTGCTTATTTCTCTAATGAAGTTGAGATACTCTTCAAGAAGAATTGGACTATAACCCAAGGTATTCAGGCTGCCTGTGTCTCTAGGCTTGCCTCCTTGATCGGCGTTTGGAGGTGATGCGGCATGACTTGTTGGGTCGTAGAAGGCGAACTGGTGAACCTCCGGGTCGTGTGGGAAGCCATTCAAGAGAGAAGTCCGAGTCGTAATAGCTCCAGAGTATGTACACTCATACAATTCTTGGAGTTGCGCCAGGGAAGTGCACCATGGGCTAGCCGAGTTCAAAAGCGGTGGCGTGATCTGAAGGGGCGCCATCGTTGAAGAATGTTTATTCCGGGAGCTGCATCTCGAGGGAGAGTTCCATATGTATTTTGACTGAAGGGATGCTGGTGAAAATAACAATGCCAGAGAGATCGACTTTACGGCCTTGGATGTTAGCTTTACCCCGCGTGGGGCTGATAAGCTGTCGCGCACTTTCCACATCGTGAATACATCACAAACCCCTCATCGACGGCCGGAATCGTATCTGCGCTACTTAGGACTTCTGCAATCTATTCTACCCAACTGTGCATCATGATGTTGAGCCTGTCGCCCGTTGTTTGCTTGTACATAAGATGATGCATCGAGAGCGGCGGATCGCCGCTTTGTCACGGACTCATGATTCTAGCTGAACTCCAGTCGACTCATCTTTGCACTAAGCACAAACACAACACTCCTACCAGAATGGCCGATGCGCAGCCGCCGAAGAAGAAAAGAAGAGGCGGCCCGAGAAGAAGGACAGGTAAGCCGAGCAACACAAAACTGTCGGTGGCCTGATTGCTGATCAAGTCAGGATGGTAAGCCGAAGCCGAAGCTCAGATACTGCCAGCTTTCTGATCGATTCTAGTGACACTTGCAAACGCCGACACACTCGCTGTGATGAGAAGAAGCCCACCTGTGGTAACTGTGCACGACTCGACCTTTCTTGCGAGCGCAATGACAACAAGTGGAATATCGACCACACAGTTCATGCGCAGGACTATCCTGTTCAAGCAACCCAGCGCCAGCAGCAAGATGAGGCCTCAGAACTTACACAGGAAGCACCAAGCTCGACAATCGACATATTCCGATCGCATCTGAATGGCCTCGATCAATTAATGGACTTCACACCATCGGACGTCGGACCTTCAACAGCAACCACAACTCCCCCAGCCACGCTCAGCAATGGCTCAGTAGAAAGGAAAACAATCAGCTCCGAAGGGGCCTTTCTACTGCAGACTTATGTCAAGACTGTAGCCACGTGGATGGACCTGTTTGATCATTCGTGTACATACCAGCTCAAAGTCCCTCCGCTCGCTCTCGCCTCGCCACTTCTGTTCCACGCAGTCTGCGCGTTCACTGCAAATCATCTCGCGCTCTCTAACACAAGTCTGAACGCATCCTGGAAACTGGTGGCTGTGCGACACTACGGCCAAGCTCTACGTCTGCTCATCGATGCACTCGAGGTCCCCTTCTGCGAGACTGCCATGACCGGCAGCATGCTCCTTCTTAGTTACGAGGTCCACGGCGCTATTCGATCCGAAGACTATCGGCGCCACTTCCTCGGTCTGACAATGCTGATCAAGTCACACGGCATCACCGCGCAGTCAACCGGTACCGACCGCGCCAACTTCTGGATCTACTGTCGACATGAGATAGCTGTAGCATTGGCGAACGAACGGCCTCTCGTTCTAGATCCAGCAGAGTGGGCTGTGTCCTGGAAGGAAGGCGAAAGTCGAGAAGATGTGCTGGGAAACCAGATGATGTGGATCCTCGCACGGGTAATCAATCTCGTCTTCGGACCAGATGAAGCAAAGGAGGTCAGCAAAGGTGCACGAGAAAGCTTTCTGCAGGAACTGAAAGCCTGGCGTGCAGGGCTATCGCCTTGCTTCATTGGTATTCCATATGGTGATGCAGATGATGATGGGTTCCAGAAGATCTATTTCACAGTCACAGCTGCAGCCGCAGCTGCTTTCTGGTACCATATTGCCCATATCTTGCTCTACGCTGAACCGGTCCTGCAGGATGAGAGCTACGTTCCCTTGATCCAGATACAAGCAATGAAAATCACGAACATTACTATCTCAGATTTCCCAGCAGCCTTGAAGGTGTTCTCAACGCATGGGCTCTATTATGGTAAGTTGGGACCCTTGTATCGATATTATTTTCAAATTGCTGACAAGACCAGCGGCAAAGCACATCAAAACAATATCACAAAAGGCGAAGGTATGGAATGTGCTTAAAGATATTGAAAGAGACACGGGATACCACACTCGATCTACAGTGAAGAACCTTCAAGCGCAGGTAGACGAACGCATCATTTCTTGATTGCTTGTTTGAGCAACCTACAATTTTCAAGCCTACAATTTCGACGATCCCTGCGGCCTCTCCAACGCTTTTGTCTTGTTCTTGAAGTTCTTCACGAGCTGTCTCACCCCTAGATCCAGCATGACGTCTTCACTCCCACCAGGGATACGGATGCCTGGGACCTCGCGGTAGATGCGCTCAATCAGCTCGCCCTGCCCGCTCTTCGTGTACCCATTGCCTCCAAAAAGCAACTGCGCAGTCTGCGCACATTCGTTCAACACAATGCCGCTCTGCGCCTTGACCATGGCAGTCAAACCACCCAACTCAACATCCGCCGTCGCCTTCGGCAGCTTCGTCATCTGATAGACGAACTGCTCGACCCACGCCCACTGGCTCTCGAGCAGGGCGCCCGCCTTGGCCAACCTATGCCTCACCACAGGCTGGTCGACAAGCGGCTTTCCGAACGCCTCGCGCTTGAGCACATATTCCATGGCCGCACCAAGTGCGACACGAGACTGGCGGGTAGCACCGATGGCGATCGTGAGCCGCTCGTGGTTGAAGTTGGTCATGATGTACTTCATGCCCATGCCCTCCTCGCCAATCAGATTCTCCACGGGCACCTTGACGTCGTCCAGCTCGATGAAGGTCGTCCCCGCGCTGACCTGCCCGCCGACTTTCAGCCGCCGCATGTTCACGCCCGGATTGCCCTTGAGCGGGACAACGAGCATGCTGAGCCCTGAGGGGCCGGGGCCGCCAGTGCGTACAGCCATGGACGAGAACTCCGACCAGATTCCATTTGTGATCCACTTCTTTGTGCCGTTGACGATGTAATGCTTCCCATCTGGTGTCTTGGTCGCGGTCGTCGTGATATTGGCCACGTCGGAACCGGCCTCTGGTTCGGTGATCGCAATGCAGGTGCGTTTGCGTCCAGTGAGTAGGTCGGGGAGGAAGCGCTCTTGCAGCTGCTTACTGCCGTACTTGATGATCGGGGGCACGCCGAAGGCCATTCCGGTTGTCAGGCTGCCGCTGGGGCCGGCGAGACCAGTGCGCGCCATCTGGGTGTGTCAGCTCGGAGTGCGTGGGCTCGGCTATGGGCGCGTCTGGGGTCATACCTCGTCAGCATAGATCATGGTGTGGATGTAGTCCCATTCTTCGACCTTGACAACGCCGAGGATGTCATTGATGCCCAGCTTCTTCAGCCATTCGACTGGCAGCGGCGCCGGAAGCGTGGGCAATAACATGCCATGCTTCGCGAACGTCTCAAAAACATGCGGCGGCACCGTTTCCTCTGTGTCCCATTCAAGGCCCTTCTCGATCAAGTGCTCGTCCACGAACTCGCGGCATGCTTTCTGCCAGCGCAGATGTGTTTCCTTGTAGTATGGCGAGGGCAGGCCGGTGATGTACCCAGGCTCGGAGAAGGGGACATATGCTGTGGGCGACATGGTGAAGGTGTAGGTGCTACATTGTGAGAGTGCGGCGAGGAGCTGTTATGAAGTAGCCGGGTGTGGAGGTGGAGAGTCTGGGGAAGCTTTGTACCGAGGTTTGCCGGGTTTGACGAATCGCTGAAATTGCGCGGAGACGTGACAGCGCTTGAACACCAAACACCAACTCCGGAGCTCTAATGATTGTACAACTGATACTGCTGACAAACGGTAGTATCGCACTCTGGGGACCTCCGACTTAGACGCGAGTATTGGGTCTATGGAGGCAGGCAGTGCGATATGGCAGTCTACGGCAGCACTGGACCGCATGCTTCGGGACCTACCTACCTCGGTATGGTATGCAACATTCCAATCGTTGACAAGTTCAAAAGCTCCAAACACGCCTCATGTAGATCCGCACAAGGATCAAGATGGGGAGATGGGGACTTCACCATCCGTTTTTATCTCAGAGCTTCTTCCCCTAGGAGCAGCGCAATTGGTCCCGGAAACTGACACCGGATCAACTTTCCCAATCGAGTATCTTTGCAAATCTCGTCGAATACAGCGGCCATCTTCAGCGAACTTCCTAGCGAATGGAAGCATTTGTGTGGAGTAGACTGCCGGAGAGGAGCGACTCGACTTGTCGAGTCATTACAGCTGAAGGCGTAACACCAAGCTGCGATGTCTTTTACCTATGGGATGTGTTTGTGGTCGTGGACCCTATGTTGCCTTGAGATCATGTGCCCTCATAAATGCTAAGTATCTGTACACTATACATGTAGCCCTGAGCGTGTCCTTCAACGCCGTGCTGTGATTGCGAGACTAAACTTATCTTCATCCCAGGCGAAGACCGAGAGCGCTGAACGCCTGTCTGGGCCATTGAGATGTATGGTCGAATCTACTTAAACTCTGTGTACGAAAAAAAAAAAAGAAGTCTACTGACCTTGTTGCTGGTTCGGGTAAGAATATGGCCCGTAATTGAAGCCTTGAGCTCATCACAGATCTTCCAGGCAGACCAGGCTTCGTCAGAAGGAACGACAGTTCAGACGAAATACTTGCCGAGAATACTGGCTTTTCGGAAGGTCGAGAGAGTGCACTAGTTGTAAACCTGAACCTAGAGGTTGTTTACGACTGACCTATCTGCACGCGTGATGATCACTTGGTTATCAAGACAGAATTTCTGGTGTGAACCGTCTTCGTGGACATTGCCACGGGCACGGAAATCGTCCTCAAGCTTACGGTTAGGAACCTCGTCTATCCAGGCCTCGTGGGTCTTGGTTGGGCTGGCATGATGTTGGCAGGACTCGGGGCATTTGTAGAGTGTGTGTTTGAGCAGCTGTCGTATTGAGTTCATGACATCCAGTAGCAGCTGAGCAGCGGACTGATTCTTTCGTCCTCGGACTCATGGTGGGACGCGATACACATACTTACACTCGCCGGGAGGCAATAGGCCAGATTTTAGCTACATGGTAGATTAGTATGCACTTCCTGCAAAACAGACTCCGAAGGTCAGATTATGATTCAACGATTCCAGGTCGCTTGAAGGTAATGTTCGTGAGGCTGCGAAAGGAATGACCAAGAATGGTAAGTGTTCAGCCACATTCATTGCTCGTGGTGTGTAGAAGGTCCCAGCAGCCTGGCGGCCGGTAGCCTGATCAATCTTTACCTAAATAGACTTCTCACATTATATCGCTATCTCAATAGTGCTGGAAGACTTGTGGCTTCTTGACTGCGTCATAGTAGTGGCTGCGGATTGCGGTGTGGAGGTACAAAAATAGGTGCCAGAAGTGGGGGCTGGTCGCCAGGACGGCTCGCCGCTGCTAGGCTGGCTCACTTCAACACCATTTCGTTGGCCCTCGCGTCGCCAAACAGTGCACGCTGCATCGCCCATCATGACCGCAGAGCCGCCGAGGAGATAATTGGTCGTAGGCAGGCCACTCACTATTTGCGGAGAAAACGTGGCTGCTGAATCTGGCCTTTCCTTCACTCGTCTCGCCGAGTCTGCTTCACCATAGTGCTTTTGGCATGATTGATTCCGCTTTCTGCAGAAAACTCTTCTATCAGGCCTACCACAAATCACTTCGTCAGGCAGATTCACAACGCAAAGACGGCATCGCAAGGCGAACTGCGGTGACAGTCAAATCACGTTGTTTGTGTCATTTCGTTTAGCGCATGTGGCTGCGCGCACGTTCACAGTGGAGTCCATCCTACAACGCGCGAGCAGGGTCAGAAGTGCGACAAGCACCCCTCGGATAGACACCTTAGTTCTCTGTTCTTGCTGTAACATGACGGAGACTGACGAGAGGCCGTCGCAATCGCAGTCGATTTGACAATCGCAGCACCACGAGCTGAACAGTCACTCAGCCGCGCAGATGGAATTCGGCAAAAGCAGTCGCCGTGGCTCGCACGCGTTGTCTTGAGACGTTATGACTGGTCCGGCCGCATGCAAGTTCGCTTTCTGACGATACGAACACAATGGTAGAGCTTGCCTGCTTACATCGGCCTGTGCCACCGCCATCTATTAGGCTCCTTATCCTGCATCTGCACAAAGTCCGCCGCCATTTGGAGTCGAAGTCTGCCCTCATTTGTCCACGTTTTCTTGGCTACTCAAAGCCTACATGCAAGAGAAGCAGGGGCGCAAATGGCGTTCATGGTGTCATGAATCGAAAGGCCCATTTCCCCACAGGTGTTGAGGCTGAGTCCTCGTTACTTCAAGCTAAAATGGGTAAAGTTGGGCGCCTGCCTCAAAATGCTTCACCACGATCAGGAAGCAATGGGTCTATGCACTGTTTGTCTCATTTCATAAGAACATATAATTCTGCCCTGACAACCAGGCATCAACTTACTTTTCAGCAACGAGTCGAAAGCAACAACGCTACGTTGATCTCAATACCGGACTTCGCAGTGGTTTCAGCTCCACATGGCATAATTCATGTCTTACACTCCATCGCTTCAGCCACGCAGCCTCTCAATACTCTTCGCATATAACGATCGTTCGGACTTTGAACTTCTTGACCAGCTGTGTTGAGCTCCTTCGTCCATCGTCATCACCAACAGCCACCGCTATGGCACCAACACCAGTGGACTACAACCTCTCTGCCGAGCCTTCGGCTACATTGAAGCCTGACCAGAACTACTGGAAGCCTGCAAATATCGCATTCACGGCAGTAGCCAGTGCTCTCGCTCTTGGAGTAATTCTGGCTGTGGTAGCGTTCTTTGTCTACCGACACCGACAACATAAGAAGATCGCCCAGACAACACCCGCGAAGGAAAGTCTTTTGGAAGGCGACGAGCGCAAGTCGAGTATGTTCAGCCGCGAGAGGGCTGGCAGCATCACGGTCTACGTCGACAATGCAAACACGGACACTGCGTACGAGCGAGTAAATCAGGAACCGACACCATTGGCACCCCTTCACGTCAACACACAAACACCTACACCGGCCGCAAGCGCAGGCAGCGGCATTAGTTCGTTGGGCAGGAATAGTAATAGCACGCTCGGCACGATGATGTTGAGCCCGGTCTCAGAGGGCTCACGACCTTCGCGACCACGAAGCACAAGCACATCGAGCGTCCGCTACTACGCCGTAACACCAACTGACACTACAATGCCTGTGCCAAAGATCGTTCGCACAGTCTCAGATTGAATAGGACAAGTTGTTCGTTAGTATGGCGTCAGCTCTCTGTGGTCATTGGTCGCATTCTGTCTCATATTGTGCTTCCACTATACCCACTTTCGCTTGTGCATTGTACGCACTTTCGTTTCTGTTATTTGCAGTTCATGAAAACTACACTTCTCTGGATCTTGATCACTTTGCTCCCCTGGCGCTCGTCTTCTTAGTCGGTGGTAAAATACCCCGTCTGACAGGCAAATGACAAGGAACGGCCCCCGAACCCGAAAGGCAGGCACCTGAAACATGCACCCAACAGTAGCGCTTCGGCCCTACAGACCGACTCATCAAACTCGTCAAATGAATGGAAGAAGAACCACTTGAATCTTGTGTTTGTGCTCTGCTTTGTGGATTCGTCGCTCCATGAACGCGGACGACTCATTTTTGCAATCGTATCGAAGACTAACGGCAGGCGTCTAGAATAAGCAGATCACCAGCACAGCCTCTCTTGGATCCCTGAGCCCAAAGCTAAGCTTTTACACCAAGCGTCTTACATCCGTAGTTGATGCGATGACATGACCAGGTCCTTGGAAGAGACACCAAGAAGCTCAACATGACTGCATCGTGGTGAAGTCGAAAGCACCGAACATATTGACGTGCATTCACCGCCACAGTCAGACGGGGCCAGTGGGGGCCGATGCGATGGTTCGGGGGTCAGGAGATATCTGGACCAGAGAAGGAATGGACTCGATCGCTGATCATTGTCTGTGAAGTCGAAATCTGCAACTACACCGCCGCCCACTCCTTGCTACATTTATTCTGGCTTCATGGTCCGTCACTCTTGCCATAATCTTGGTCATTCAACCCTGGCTTATTCCAGGAGCTCAATGTCCGAAAGAATGTTCTCAATACCGAGTCCACAAGAGAATGTTGCCCGGACCCCTCGCACAGAGTCCACTTGCAGAGTCGCAATTGTGCAGCCTAAGAACGGAATGACGAAGTAAGCACCATTTACGGGGTTTGTCTTGGCAGAGCGGGAACTCTAAATGGGTGACAGTGCTAGGATATCGCACCTCGCGTGACAGTGAAGGAAGGAGCACGCGCCGGTGGTGAGCCACGTGAAGGGAGGATATAGGAAGTAACAGGTTTGAGATTGGTTGCAAGCACCGGATGCTTCAGCACGAAGCGCAGGCAGAAGCAGCATTGCCAAAAGAATTGAAGAAGTGGAGACTTGTGATTGCTCTTCTTCCTGCTTAGTAGCGTGTCTTTGGTTTGTCACACCCAGGGCTTGCTGTAATTCATTTCACTCCTACACCCAATCAACACTCCTTCGTAGGGTGAACGTTGCGTCGGAGTGATTTCACTGCACGTCGAAGGAGTAGCTGTTCTCATGAATGCATTGAGTGCTCGAAGCATGCGTCTAAATGCTGTCTATGTATCCAATACGCCCAACTCCGCCGTACCAACCGCACCAGGCACGTGGTAGAGACAAAGCCGACAACACGATCCAAAGAATAGAAGTGAAACAGGTAACAAACGAGTACTGATGTCAACCCAAATTCTCCACGCCTGCAATACGCTTTCCTGACCAGCTTCGTCACTGTCATCGGCTGTGCAACACGCGCTCCCTGATGGTGCACTTAGTAAGGAGGGATGGCAGAGCGTCCGTTGCGGTGTAGGTCACGGCGAGCGATCTTGCCGCCAGAGCACTTGGTTCCGGCAGCCACGGGCTGGTAGACTACTTTGCCGTTGGAGCAGATGCCGAACTGAGACTCGCCGTTGCAGACAATGGCGCCGTCCTCGGAGCAAGAAGAGCCAGGGCCGGTCGATCCACCAGTAGACCCGCCTGTGGAAGGAGCCTGAGGAGTTGTAGGCGCAGGAGTTGTAGGCTGCTTGGGAGCGGGAGCGGAGGGTGCGGCGGGCGCAGGAGTAGGTGAGCCAGAGTCAGAGCCGCCAGTGCTACCAGAGCCACCGGTACTACCGCCACCGGAGGCAGCGCCACCACCAAGCGCCGCGAAAGGACCTTTGCCAAGCTTGACGACCGATTTGCCGGGGTTGGCGAAGGTGTAGTCAGAACCCTCGGCTGTCGTGCATCCGTTGCCGATGTTGCATGTCGCCATGTCAGGAAGATCGTCGAAGCCCTTGCCAGTGCCGCCAGAGACCTTGATGGGAGCGCAGTTCATGTACATCTCTCGGTTACCGACGTGGTTGAACCAGGTCCATGCCATGGTCATGGAGCCTTCAGGGAGCTCTGCGGGAACCTCGAAGTCGTAAGTACCGAGAGTACCACCATGGGTGTCGATGTTTCCTGTAGAATCGGAGGGGCAGCCACCCTCGATGGAGTGGATGACTTTCCACACTGAGTTCTTGGTGGGTTTCTCGTCCTTTGTGACAGAAATCTGGCAGGAGCCACCACCGTGAACAGCAGTCTGGTCGCTTGGGAACGAGAGAGTTTGCTTGGAGCCAACGGCCCAGTCGTTGACGGTTGTTATCTGATAGCCGCTACCCTGGCAGGGAAAGTTGGAGCCGTCTCCAGCGAGAGGATCCTTCTTGACACCTTCGAAAGGAACAGGGCTCTTCATGAACACGTGAGCGGAGGTGGTGGAAGCCATGGCCAGCACGGCGGCGAAGAGAGCGGTCTTGTTCATGGTGGAAGCCATTGTTGCTGGTTTGTTTGTTGAGAATGTAGTGTAGTTGAAAAGAGTGGAAATGATCAAAAGCTGAATGTTGAACTTGTCAAAAGCGCGGTTGTGGAAATTGAAAGTTGAAGGAGTGTGAATGTTCAGAACCAGTCTGAAAATTGTTGTTGAATGAATGTGGTTGTTGTTGCTTTGTTGGAGCTTCGATGATCTCTATTGGAAGATTATGGAGGCCCTTTAAGTAGGTTCTCGGAGTTGAGAATTCGAGAGGCGTTGTGTAGCGACGGCGGAGCTCCACTGACGTTGTGCAGCGGCCTGGTAGATTGTCTAATGCGCAATAGCTTCACAATGAGACAATGACCGGACACCGTGTAGACGAGGTGAATGGGAGTATCCGCACTGCATTGTGGAAACAGCGAATCAGATCGAAGAGCATAGCGGCGAGCGAATCGTGTGGAAGCGGAGTCCAGAATCTCATCTTCCGCGAGTTACTTAAACAAGCGTAGAGTTGTGGCTGTGGCTGTGACTGTTATACATCATGTCCGAGATTGCCAGGAGAGTTGCTGGGTCCGTGGAAAAGCGAAGCAGTCGATAGTAAAGCATGGCAGGAGGGACTAAAAGAGACACAGGCTTGCAGTGACATGCGACATTGAATGACGCAGCTACAGTGATTATTGCTTCGCAGGACTGCCAAAGGCCCAACTCGACCTCGTAGAAACACAAACCTTGTCGGAGGTGAGGGCAAGGCTGTTCCCCAAGGTCTGTCAGCCCGGGAATCAAATCGGGTTTCGTAGATGTAGTCATCACCGCAAAGCCGTCAAGTGGGGCACGGCGTGGCCAGTCCCGCCAGTTTGGAGCATCAAGTTGAAAAGCTGGCCTCTAAAGCTGTCACATAGCACAAGAGGTGATGGTCTAAGCCGGCAGATGCGAAGTCGGTGCATGCTGGGAAGGTACCCTAACCCAACTTAGCGTTAGCGCCGCGCGACTGCTGACTTAGCGAAGCATCTGGAGGTCGCGCCTGCATCATGCTGATCGCAAGGCACGCGAAACAAACCTCAGAACTCGGACCAGCGCATTAGGCAAGGGAAGGAAACACGTCAATCTGCATTTTGGCCTCCTTCCTGACGCTTTTCGCGCATTGAGACTCGACGAGTCCCCGCCCACAACGTTTGCGACGCGTCTGCTGCACGCCAGCTCTTCCGAGCTTCAACACCTTTCGCATACATCCCGTCACGCACCCCAGCAGCCATGTTCACCACTACGGGAAAGACGGCGCCGCCACAGGCCTTCATGTCGAGTTATGCGCCGCGACTGCGATCCCACGGGAATTCGCTCATGTCCCCAATTGTGCCGGCTGCGAATACCCTCCCTGCGCCGCGCGTGACGAAGCGTGGAACTGCCGTGCTCAGCTACGCCGAAGACGCCTATGACGACGATGATTTCGAGGACAGCGATCGTCCCAGGCGCGCTACGGGTCTGCGCAGCCTACAGAGGGATGCTGCTACGAACCTGGACCAGACGGCTCAGATAGCGGCACTTGGCCAGGAGCTTACAGCGCCTGTTGAACTTCAGGGCATCTGGAGAGACTGGATGGGACGGCCCAAGCGGACTTTGTGAGTGTTAATAAGGTGGAGATTTGAGTTTGCCGACTAATCGAGGGCAGAACGGAGAAGCAAGTACAGGTGCAATCTGCACTTCCCGTAACTCTTATCCCCATCCGAATCGATATGGACATTCAGCCATTTCGACCAGAGGCGCCGCTGCCAACCCCCTCAAATGCGCGTGATTTCGGCATCAACGAGAGTCTACCGGCATACAAACAGCCAGACGTTACACCAGCATATCGATTGAAGGACTCGTTCTTGTGGAACCTCCACGAGGCTCTCATGACTCCAGACCAATTTGCAAAGCAATTCGTGGATGAGCTTGATCTGCCTGCGGACCGCAAGCCCCAGATTATCTACAACATTGCAGGTCAAATACGACAGCAGCTGGAGGAGTATGCTGGCGTGGCTCTGCATCCGCTCTTCCACTCGACTGCTGCGCCATCTGTCCAAGGCACTACCGCAAAGCCAACGCTGCTCCCGGGCACTCGAGACGGAACATCGACACCAGCTCTGGCTCCCACCAACGGTGCTTCGACACCTCTGACGAACGGCGCCGCACAAACAAACGGGGCAAATACACCTGCGCCTGCAACGATACCAAACGGCATCTCGGCGTCTGCAACAGCATTACCGTCTGAAGAGCTCCACAATCCAGATGACACCTACCGTTGCATAGTCACACTGAACATCAACTTGATGAACCGCCTGTACACCGACAAATTCGAATGGTCGCTGTTGCATCCTCCAGGTTTCGCCGAGATGTTTGCGCAGGTCACATGTGCTGACCTCGGCTTGTCAGGCGAGTGGGTATCTTCGATGACTCACGCCATCTACGAGGCTGTGTTGCGTCTCAAGAAAGAGGCTTGCGAGAATGGCGGACTTGTTGGCGATGGTGAAATCGACAATGACGCTGTTGAGCCCTCAATAGGTGCAGGCTGGAGGTATGATCACGAGCATCTGTGTGACGAGTGGGAGCCCAAGGTCGAGATGCTATCACAAGAGGAGATCGAGAAACGCGAGGGTGACCGTGAGAGGCAGATCAGAAGGCTGCGGAGAGAAACAGCACGCTTTTCCTCGACAGCAAACATGTCAGGCACACCGCAGAATGAATTTTTCAGCAACATTGAACAGCAGGAGAATATGGGTCGTGGCGAGCGAAGCAAGAAGAAGAGAAGATTCAGGAGTCTGAGTCCCGTTGGGCGTGACACACCTGGTGCAGGGTCTGGCTACGGAGGAGAAGGCGGTGGTCTGCAGGAAGGGTACGTATCTACTCGCGACATTGACTCTAGCATTAGCTTACATTGTGCAGGGAGCGACAAACATGGCGATGCGCACATTGTTACGTCTGGGGTACTGCCGTCTGGGCTGTGCGTGACGGGCCACGCGGCCCGCGCACACTCTGCCACAACTGTGGCTACCTATACGAACGGGACAAGAAGCTCCCGCCGTGGTCAGAAAACCTGTTCTTCAACGACCGCCCGTATCATGAAGTTCCGCAGTACCGGCCGCAACGGTAGAAGTCTTGCTAACCGAGCCGTCATTGAAGTTCTTTGTGCATGAAATATGCACCTACTACAACGCAATCGACACTAGGCCGGACTTGTGTCTTTAGTCTTTGTAGCATTTACCAGCGCGGCGTCCTGGATGTTTGATAGATTACGTGTCAGACACCACGACCGGAGGAATGGAGTGGAGGACGGGCAGGAAGTAAGGACAATAGCTGGTGCAGGGTGAAGGACAAACCAAGTGTCTCGATAGGCAGCAATACCTTCACTTCATTTGACACTCGGCGCCAGGTCGATCGTGGTTACAGAGCGCTTCCTTGACTGGTTATGGCACAGTGCGAAGCCTCTGCCACAACAATACCAACAGATTCCGCCATCTGAGATGATCAACTACCCCATCTTACATGCACCATCGCCGTTGGTCGGATGGTCACACAATCAGTGAACGTCACCACATGAGCTCTGTTGTCTCACTCTGCGACTGCAAATCATGGCCGTTGCATAGTGAGTACGGTGCCGTTATTTTTCGAGCGTACAATAGCCGTGAACAATAGCAAAAACTCACTTCGCAAGACCACGTCCACAGCATTCATGGATCGGAGATATGCGCCCGATCAACGACTCCACATGACTGTAGACTAAACCTACCTGATTCATGACCCAACACGGGTCGCTTTGATGAGAAGGATCAGATCCTCCGGGTGTTGAGCAGAAAAGAGGCATTGCTTACTTCTGCGAGGTCACCCAAGAAGCAAGTTGCGCATCCAAAGAGCAACACACGTATGTTACACGTCGCACAGCGAGCACGACAATAACAAAATAATCAGGATGTTGGTGATTCTATTTCTGACTACCGGAGAACAATAGTAGCGTTAGCGCATTAATATTGAATCGTACTCAACCTTACACGTTCCGAATGATTTGCCCAATGCTCCAGGAGATAATTCCGTACATGAGCGACCATCCATCAAGACGCACGACCTACCCAGTCAATACTTGATTCCGGAACTGCGTCAAGAATTGCGGTGTAGTAACCATGTTGCACGGGAACACCGATCAGAGCTAGCGTCCGCAGCACTTGTTGTTCACAATAGCAAGCTATCGGACTGTACGGCAAGGCCCATATTGATACCCATTGTGTGCGTGTTTCATGGTAGCGTCAATACCGAGTGGTTGAATAAGCGTGGGACGTGGGTGTGGCGGTCGGTAGGCCGATAGTGGAGCTTAATGGTGTATATGGGGGCGATGACCGCCGATGCGTGGAGGAGGGTATTGTTCACATATCGTTATCAGAGCATAGCCTGTGTGGTCTGAAAATTCCCCTGATTACGTAGCGACTGTTTTTTTGGAGAATTAGACTGATTGTCGCCGCTACATATTGCATATGGTACGCTGATGGTGTGTCCAGATACTTGCACTTCCCGTCCACCAACTGCCGGTGCAGAACCACGCTCGTTCGACTTTGGCTTCCAGGCTTGCAAGACACCCGGACGCGGCCGCCGCCATAGAATCAACGCAAGGAGTCAGTCCACCTGAAACAAATTCTCCAGGAAGCCGAGAACATCCCGGTAGAGATCTCTTCCAGTTTTCGTGGTCGCGAGCTCGTGTAACCAGCTTCGAGGGGGAAGAGCTCACCTCAACCCACCATCACGCCACACTTCATCATCACGATACCCCACAGCGCTCACGACACCTGATTGATAGCGCAACCGCCAGCCTTGCGAGGATATATCAGGGAATGGATCCATGGCGGAATCCCGCATTGCAGAACGCAAAATTACATGCCATCTTGTCATCACACCGTTCTCCAAGTTCCACAGGTCCAAGAGAGCAGATCGAGGAGTCTGATATGCCAGCACCCCCTGCTTACCACATGATCGTCGATCCTGAGGCACAAACACCCAGCATGTCGTCCTGCGAGTCCGAAGCAGAAGAGAGAGACAACAGCGAAGATGAGACGCCAGAAATCACCATTAACGCCGCGACCCAGATCCGAGGAAATGGGAATATCATATCCATCGCGCAAATGGACAGCGTGCGGATAACCAACCTCGTCGCTTCAATACTATTTGGCGACACAGCCCCCTCAGACTTACCAATAGCATCGCAAACTCCTCCGTCGCCACCGCAACCCCCGGTTACAAACCTGTCAACGAGCAGAACCAAGGGGAAAAGAGGCGGTCTAAACGTGAACATCACAGTCAACTGTGGCGCAACCATAATCGGGGACCGCAACATTGTCGGCCCCGGACTAGGTGACATCGCACGCCAAATGCAACTCGCGCAGCGCAACGCCGCACTGCAAGCGCACAACCAGCAACAGCAAACCCAAGTCCTGCAGCAACAGAAGCTGGCCCAGGGCCTTGCGCAAGCCCAGGCCCAAAAACAGGCGCAGATGAACCTCCAGTATAGCCTGGAGCGCGGCGAGGGGCTTAAGCAGTGCCATAAGAATCTGTATCAGAGCCAGGCTGGGCTCGTGGGCATTGGCGGGGTGGGAGAGATTTCGGGGCAGGTCACGCCTCCGATGAGTCGGAGTGGCAGTTTTGGCAGTGAGGGGAGTCCTAAGGGGAAGAGGAAGGCGGAGGATGATGCCGGCGAGGGTCTGTTGATGCTCAAGAGGACGTGTTGAGTTGATGCGTTTGGTTCAGGGTTCGGCGTTTAGGCACTTGATGCATTTGCAGGCGTTTTTTTTGGAGGTCGTGACGGGATGAAGTCATGCTGGTCTAGTTAATTCTGGTTTGTTAGTTGAGATATCCACATCTTCGATCATGATCACGATATTGCTTCTTCCACCTTCTCCACAGGGTCCGTGACGTACCCGCTCAGGACGCACATCACGCTCCGGCTTCAGAGCTTCGGCAATTCAGCTTCCACGCTCCACGGATGTCATGACCAGACGTTGCCTTGGAATGAGTAGCCGCTGGCGGGTTTGTGCATCCGTGGCGATCAAACGTCTTTTGACCGTTGCACGGTCACTCAAGTCCGACTTGGACACAACCAGCCGTCGATGCAGCACACACACCAGTGAGGTCACCCTCATCAGTACAGAATTGTTGAGATGGGTTCAATGAGAGCCATTACATGACTTGTTGCCCCCTGGGTCCACCGCTCAGAGGTCGACTGGAAAGGGAGAGCCGCGCCAGGGAAAGCCAAGGCTTGTTGGCTATTTCCTCGAGACATTGTGTAACCGTGGGATAGGCCATTTCGTATTTCGTAAGAAAATCGCAACGCCAATGCGTACAATGGCTCGCAGGGATAATGAATGCAATACACGGCTGTCGTGCTCGGAATCCTACTTGTCAGTTGAGCATGATTTAGACTAGCCAGAAGTGACACGAGTAGAGCGAGCACGGAGATAAATGTGTCCACCGCTCGAATCGGTGATGGACTGCAAGGTGGTCAGTGTCCGCGTGTGAACGAGCTGCCGGCGGTGACACGCAAGGTGGCCTCTTTCGCCATCCGTGCACGAAGGTCCCTGAGACGCCTCAGCAAAGCGAATAGCTGCACCAGCTGCGACACAAAGGAAGCAGTGTGCTATGGGCATGTCTCTGGTCGAAATCGATAGGCGGAGATACGCACGACTAATTGAAACGCAATCTTGATGTCGTTGAAGTGATGCTTCCGTGAGAAAGCCTGACGCCGCCTCCGAACCCTTGGCCCCGTTCTCCGCAATAGCGTTACCAAACGGGCAAGCACCACACTCAACATCACCTCCGAGCTCCCTCCCTCCACAACATCACCACTCTCTCACACCCTACTGACCTGTCCCTCTTTCGCGACACGTATCTGGGCTGCACACGCAATCCAGATTGGTCTCTCATACTATTTTCTACACCTGTCGTCAGGGAGCACTTGTAGCTTCTTGAGGCGAACGGCCACCTTGCCAATCCCTTTCTTGCCGGCGGTGCATTTGTGGACTGTGCAACCAACGAGGTGCTCGACACACTATTGCCAATTGCGCGCCCCCTCGCCGATAGCTTAGGCGCACTACCTTACATAAGGTGCGACCGGCCTTCACCAAGCTTTCCCCTCGAATCATTGGACACGTCCGCAACATTACAACAGCTTTTAGCAGTCGCGTTGAGCTTCATTCGAGAGGCTCTTACTTCGCTCCACCACCACATCTACCTGCTAGCATCCCCTCAACAAGATGCAGGCGTGGATGAGCTGGGCCACCTTCTTGGCCATTTTGGCCGCCGGCTACTTCTACTACGCCCCGAAGCTCAACGGCGACACCAGAGGCCGATCTACAGCCAACAAGACAACTACTAGCTCGAAAGCAGTGGACTGGGACGATTCGGACAGCAAGCCCAAGGCAGCTGCGAAGCAGGCGAAGAAGCAGGCCAAGGTCAAGGCTCCTCGCAAGAAGTCGATCCAGGAAGCTGTTCAGGAGGCAGGCGCCAAGGTCAAGGCCGAGTTTGACGCTGCCACGGCTGGTGCTTCTGCCAGCGACGACTCCTCGTCCGCCTCGCCCGTTCGCGCTGCGCCAAAGATCCCGAGCGGCAAGGATGTTTCCGACATGCTTCCCTCCGCCGCCTCCGTCGCCAATGTCCTGAACATCAAGAGCTCTGACAAACCCGCGAAGGCCTCCAAGCCCAAGGTACAGAAGGTGGAGACCCTTCAGGAGACCAAGAAGCAGCGCCAGAACCGTCAGAAGAAGGAGGCTGAGAAGGCTCAACGTGAGGAGGATGAGAAGGCGCGCCAGATTCTCCTCGAGAAGCAGCGCCGTACCGCTCGTGAAGCTCGTGGAGAGCCCGCAAAGAACGGTGTCCCCGCCAAGCTACCTTCCAACAACCCCTGGGCAGGCCAGTCTTCTGGCGGTGCTGTTCAGGCCCCCTCCGCTCCCACCGGCCAGCTTCTCGACACCTTCGACGGCGCTTCCACGGCTAGCTCTAACGCCACCAACGGAGCTATCAATACCCCTGACACCGTCAACAGTGGCTTCAACGGCCTACCCTCTGAGGAGGAGCAGATGAGGTTGGCTATGGAGGACGACTCTGCCTGGACCACCATTCCCAAGGGCGGCAAGAAGCAGAAGGCAGCACAAGTCACCGATGAGGCGCACATGTCCGGCGCCGCTGCTGTCCAGCCCGTCAAGGTCGCACAGGCTCCTCAGGTCAAGAAGACCGAGAACCGCGCCCCCATCTCCAGCTCGCGCTACGGCATTCTCTCTGAGCCCTTCACCACCACCGAGAAGGACTCTGACTGGCCTGTCATGTGAGCGTCAGCTACACACCAGGTTCCCGCTTCACAGTGGACAAATTGGACGACCGCGACGTCTTTTCACCTTTCCCCCGCGCAGCACCTGCTGTAGTCAGAGGCAAACACCTCCGTACAGTCCTAGTATGACCGGCTCCCGCACTAGTATAAGTGCGAGCGCACAGCTGAGGGAAGGTCACGCATTTTGTAAAGCATTTGTGAGATATCAACCGCGAGGTTTCGCGAAAAGTGGTTCTGGAGTCTGGGTCATTTCGATACCTGCAGAGATACGCTACACGCTCTACCCACACCATGTATTTTTTAGTCTTTGCTCAATCTAGGATAAGCCGTCTCATTTCACGATAGATTGGCCATCAATGAAATCAAATTGAAAATTCCGGAGCCTCAATTGCTGCGCAATAGCGTGCGATCGCCCTTCGTGCTTTGTATTGCTTTTGAAAGCACCTGCCCAAAATATCTCGCTGACATCATCGTCAGTGACATCAAAGATGCAGCTACACGATCAGCTGAATCAGCCTGACCATCGATCAGTATCTACGTTTGGCTCAATTCGGGCGAATTATTGCATTCTTGTGTTATGACCGCACCTGACATTCCTCAAGAACAGATTTGCGGACCTCGGCGAGTGGGAAGGCACTGAAGAGCTTCAAGCTGCGTTTCAGCAGGATTACTGCACACGTTTCCAAAAGTCGGGACTGCGACTGAGCACAGGAGTCCGCAAAATAGGGACGTGCAGCTACGGAAGGGCTCTAGAATAGCACTCTACAGCACAGAGGAGTGTCTCACCAAGCTTCTCGGTGCAGATCTAGGGTGAGAGTACTAGCCCCTCTTGGCGAGCGACACCTGTCCTCTAACGGAAGAGCTTCACAACATCATATCCGCCCACGCAGCGCCACTCTTTCCTTCTCAACCTGTACCTCTCTTTTGCTTTCGACCGCAGCTATGGCGCAAATACGGGGCACAGCGGGCTACCACCTGGGAAACCAGAGCCCCTTCGGTAACGCTGGACGGAACGATGGCACCACGAACGACCCGAGCCCGCTCGATCAGCTCCGGGAGCAGACGAACAAGATTGAGGACTTCCTGGACACGCTGTCCGACCCGATCAAGCCGTGAGTGGTCCTGAAGGATTGGGAGCTCGCAGCGCAGAATTGCGGCAATGACGAGACCCGCGCGCGACAATAGAGCTAGCATTGACCTGAATAGGTATCTTCCAGCCGTTGGCCGCTTCTTGATCGTTGTCACTTTCCTTGAGGATGCGCTGCGCATCCTGACACAATGGAGCGACCAGCTCACATACCTCCACGACTACCGACACAGTACGCGATCCTACAAGCCCTGCAAAGCTCCATTGATCAACCGCTGACAATTTCGCCCTATAGTCTGGAACGGCTTCACCCACGCATTCCTGATCATCAATGTAGTCGCAATGACGGTTTGTTCGGTCATGGTCATCGCACGAAAGCACTCGGAATACGCTGTAGCTGGTCTTATGAGCGTTGTGATTATGCAGGGTATCGGATACGGTCTGGTCTTCGACTTGAACTTCTTCCTTCGTAACCTTTCGGTTATGGGCGGTCTGATGATGGTTCTGTCCGATTCTTGGGTGCGAAAGAAGTTCGCCCCCGCCGGTCTTCCCCAGCTCGACGAGAAGGACAAGAAGATGTACTTCCAGCTCGCTGGACGCGTCCTCTTGATCTTCCTCTTCGTTGGATTTGTTTTCCGCGGTGATTGGGGTTTCTGGAGAATCGTGGCCAGCTTGCTCGGCCTTATTGCCTGCATCATGGTTGTTGTTGGCTTCAAGGCCAAGTTCTCCGCGGTCATGCTGGTGCTCATTCTCAGCATTTTCAACCTCTACGTCAACAACTGGTGGACTCTGCACCCCCACCACCCCCACAAGGACTTTGCGAAGTACGACTTCTTCCAGATCCTGTCGATTGTGTAAGTTTCAAATGCCTAGCATGCAATTTCACGCACTGATCATCCTGTAGTGGTGGCCTCCTCCTCCTGGTCAACATGGGCCCTGGCCAGTTCTCGGTCGACGAGAAGAAGAAGGTCTACTAGATCGCACGACCTTCGTCATACACGATATCTTCACATCTCAGCATTCAGCTGCAGGCCAGGCTATATACACTATCAAGCTTAGTACAACGACGCATATGGAGATGTTCCAGCGCTCAAGGGCCGAGCACTGAAGGGAAGAAAACGGTCAAAAGCATTTGAGCGCGTGGGAGAGGCCTTCGGACTACGGAGCATGTGTAGATTATGAAAGCGGCGTTTTTATTTTAGCACTTGGACGGGCAATCGCGACATTGGATCATCATGCCCAATTTACAGAATACCAGCAATGTCGACCATCATCACTGAACTGCACCAGCGACTTGATCGGCACCAGCAACGGCAGCATTGTTCGTTTTGTGGACACATGTCTCGCGCCCCAGACCCTGCCTCGGGACGTCATTAGCTCCACTGCGGAGATCGGCGTTCACCTCCTCACGGGCTTGACATCGAGTCAAACCTCCGATCTGTTAGCTAATCAGTTGCCGATGGTAGCCATCCACGTGCCTTAACTTTATCAACACCCTGAAGCCTCTCCCTTGTGCAACCATCACGACGTTCCTTTTTTTGATTTTCCCATATAGACGGTAGACAAAATGGCACCCAATAAGATTATTATAGACACGGACCCTGTGAGTACCATGGCGGGGTAGCTATGATGAAGCTGGTGAGCTCTCACTGATAAGTATATAGGGCGTTGACGATGTCATTGCTATGCTTCTTGCTTTTTCAGCGAAGCCTGAGGAGTTGGATATTCTTATGCTGAGTTTGACGTTTGGTAACGTTGATGTCCAAAGGTGTGTGCTCACAGCTTTCAAGCCATACAAGAAGGCTGCATTAGCTCTAACCGCAGAAGTCACGCTTGGAAGTTATCGAGATCGTTACTAACTTCCTGGCAGCTGCCTGAGAAACGTCGTTACGCTGTTCCACTACATTGGCAAAGAAAGAGCATGGAGGGAGAGCCAAGGCAGACCGAAGGGCTTCGAGATGCTGGATGCGAGGAAACCGATCGTCGCTGTTGGAGCCACTGAGCCTCTGGCAGAGCACATGATGGTCGCCGACTTCTTCCATGGTGTTGATGGGCTTGGAGGCATTCATAACAGTCATCCTCACCTTAGTCCTGCCGAAACATGGAGGTCTCTTTTCAAGCCTGTTCCTGAGAGTTTGTCGCCCGAGGATGCGGCTGAGTTGCAAGCTGTCAAGGACCAACACTCACTGTTCGAACCCTCTCTGAAGCCGGCTCATGAGCAAATGCTCGAGCTGTTGCGAGACAGCGAGCCGGACACGATTACTATCGTGGCTGTTGGGCCGCTCACGAACCTTGCGCTGGCGGCCGCTAAGGATCCTGAGACTTTCCTTAGGGTAAGAGAAGTCGTCGTCATGGGAGGTGCGATCGATGCACCAGGAAATGTAAGTTCGTTTCTATTTTCTTCCGTCAACATGGCACAATGCGGTCCTGAAGCTGCTCTTGTAGCCTCCGCCTCTTGCGCGTTTGCACTCGCCAGAGGTCCTGGACATACCTGTCCCAAACCTCGGACTCAAAAAGCAACCCGACACTCCACTGCGCAGAAAGCTGAACGAAAGAAATCAGATGACACCCGGCGCCGAATTCAATACATACGCAGACAGTGTGGCCAGCGCTCGCGTCTTCGCGTTGACCAACCCGAACCCGCGAACAACCATGCCTCCAGTCCTAAGCGGCAAGGGGCAGCTCCCACCATACCCCGAGAAGCTGTCCCGTCCGCTGAAGCTCAAGCTTTTCCCACTCGGTACCCACCCTACCTTATCAAACATTCATCAGAAGCTTACCATAATAACAACAGACACAACCGAGCAACACATGCTCCCGCAATCGCTCTACACTGCGCACACGACGCACGAGTCCCTGATCAACTCCCCCCTCGCAGACTGGTCCACGCTCTTCCTCCTCACCACCTTCAAGAAGCTCCTCTCCCTGAACCCTAACCAAGACGCCTCCAAGCTTGGCCTCCAGCTTCACGATCCGCTGTGCATATGGTACGCCATCAACCCAACACGCGGCGGCTGGGAATTCAAGACCGAGGATGTGCGGGTAGAGACGGCCGGGCAGTGGACGAGAGGGTGCTGCATTGTGGATCGTAGGGGCAGGCCGGTTACGGAGAGGACGACAGAATTGGATGAAGAGGTTGTGGGGGATGCGGGGTGGTGGGGGGATAGTAGAAGGGGAAATAGAGTGAGTTGGTGTACAAAGAGTCCCGGGACGGATGTGTTTGCACACGAGCTTTTAGAGAGGGTGTTTGGGATGATTGAGTAGTGTGGAATAGAGGTTAGCAACGTGAGAGCGGTCTGTACACAAAGAGCTCATCTACCGTGTCGATGCATGCTATGCTCTGTGGTTTGCACCTACAATTTCCCTGGTCTTGCGGCGTTTCTGAGGCTTCGGCATTCTGAAGGCGCTCGCAAAACAGTACACTACCAGAGTGGCAGTCCCGTAGCAATTCGAAGGTAGAGTCAAGCAACTTCCTTTGCTTTGCGCTCTTTGACGTGGAGGACTGGCGAAGCACACGCGCAATTTCGTGACTATTGAGATGATTGGATTAGGAGAACCCTCTACATCGAGTGTGTATCTCTGCGCGATTTCTCGGGCTCCACCTTACCATGTCGTGGACGTTCCTCTGCATTCAATGACTCAAAGGACACGCGACCAGACTGCAACGCTGCAGCTCCACAGCAGCAATTGTGGATTCGGATGAATTATGCCTCGAAGTGTTTTTACCTGCGCGATTTCTTATGTGTCGATCTTTGCTCGCAGTATCTGCTCACGTATCTTGGAAGATCTTGTGGACACGCGACCCGAGGCTCCAGAACTCTTGTAGACGCAGATGAGCATTGGCAAAGCCTTCAAAAAGCCCCGTTAGCCTTGATAATGTATGCATACTTACCGATTGATTCTTGGTGTATCGCGACTACCCCAGATATTACGGGTTAGTCAGCGCGCAGGACCCTGAAGAATGGAGAAGCTCCACCTCTCCATCAACACCACGCTAAGAGATGTCTACTCGACCGCAGCAGTTTGCGCGCCGTGACACCTTCTTCTTCTGCAATCAGCGGTCGACTGTCGCGGCAGCGCCATTTTCCATGATTCAAACACCCACATTCCGATAGTTCTGACCCATTTTCAAGTCAGAAATGCCGCCGGACAGGCAGAAAACCACGCACGTGCTCAACGAATAGGCACAGGAAAGGTGGGATGAGACTGCTTCATGCGTGAGCACCCGTTCAGCCCCTCGAACGCTTGAGCCAGCCTGATGTTCGCAGCGCCCACGCTTCCGTCGTGCTCGCTCTCATTCGAGGCGCAATCGAGCGAGAGATACGAAACGGGCCAATCACAGCACTGAGACCTGGCACGCGTGTGCCCGACTTCCTCTACTGCGACAAGAGCCCACGCGACACCTTGTTCGTGATAATGCTACATTGTGATCGTGCCTTCCATTCTTTCCCTCTCTCTCATTTAATCCTTTTCTTCTTACCCGAGCTGGACACCGGCTAAACGTTCGTCTATGAGTAGTACCACACGAACTATAATGCCTCGTCCTAATCTCCCGCCGACGCCGCAACCCTCCACTGACATCACCGGCAAGAGCAGCGCAAATGCTCCACCGTTGGAAAGTGGTTTCAATCTGCCACCTGCAGCTCTGAATGGGAGAGGCAGTGTCGCCAGTTCGTCTGGACCGTCCGAAGCCGCTTCAGATTCGTCGTACCGACCACTTTCGCCCGCTTCGCCCGTTGCTACCACCAAGCCAAGCCAGAGTCGCAAACGTTCGAGTACCACCTCTCAACAGGGCAGTGTCATCACCAAAGATGACTACTCCCTGCCACCTCCACCGACCAGGTCACGCAAGATCATACAAATGAAGCCCAAGGATGCCCAGGAAACACCGAAAGTGCAGACCGAGAAGCAAGATGCGAAAGCTCCAGCAGAGAAAGCCGTTGGTGGCAAGAGGAAACAAGCCAACAACACCACGGCTGCGGGGCGCAAGATCGCGCGGAAGACTGCACACAGCTTGATCGAGCGAAGGCGAAGGTCGAAGATGAACGAGGAATTTGGTGTGCTGAAGGACATGATCCCTGCGTGTAGAGATCAAGAGATGCACAAGCTAGCGATCTTACAAGTGCGTAACTTTGCTTTCCGCTGCACATGCAATTTGCTAACTAATCGAAGGCATCGATCGAGTACATGCGCTATCTCGAGCAATGTGTTGCAGACCTGAAAGCGGCCAACCAAGCACGCCGCGATTCGCCCTCAACTACTGCGTCGGACCTTGCGCCGCCTCCACTTCGAAGGGCGCTGGAAGAGCTTGACGAAGACGACGAAGAAGACGAGGACGAAGAGATGCAGGATGTTGTGTCGCCAACCACTCACGTGCCAACTTCGATTCCGAAGTCGACCTACCACTTCGCGACAGCCTCACCAGCTCTCCAACCTTCTGACAGAGGGAGCGTGTATTCGCACTCCAACACAACTTCTCCTGCCATGCTCCCTCAGGACCGCAACTACTACTCCGCTCACCCTTCACCCGCTCTCCAACCTTCTGACCCGCACCGCTACTCACTCGCATCCGTTGCATCTCCATCTTTGACCGCATCACCCGCATTCAGTGCCCAGGTCTCGCAGACACCGTCAGCCGCGATGTTCAGCAACCCTTTCCGCACTGGACCTCCAAGTGCAGGGCCTCTCCCAGCACCGGGCTCCGCACATGGCGTGGCGAACTTCTCTCTGACCTCACCTGCGCTGGGACCCCAAGCAGATCGTGAGGACCAGATTGCCACCGAGGCCTTGATGATGTTGAACTCTGCAGATCGTAGAAGCTGGTCAGGGAAAGGCGCTCGTGGTATGAGCGTCAAGGATCTGCTGAGCGGTTAGGCTGCTGTTGTGCGCAAACGCATGAACGAGATGGGCGCTGCTTGGCGTTCAAGGAACCAAAATGGGTGGTAATTGTCTGCATACACTGGCTGGGTCATATGGTAATTGCGGGCGCTGGCGGCTTTTTTACATCCTCTCTGGAGATTATTACTTCGCTCACCTTTCAACACGTGTCTGGCTTGCTTCTGCAAGCAGGAGGGTAATACCACGTACCAACAAAAGTATCGATTTCGAATGCACGCATGAAGTAGACGTATCTGTGCCCCTTTGCAATCTATGTTGATGAAATTGAGGGTCTGAGACATCAACGCAGTGGTACCACGCCGCGGAAGCGCTCGGCACCGAGTGGAGAGCCGTTGACTACAAGTACGATCAACTCCTCACTGCTATCTCTCGTCCTAATACCACAATGCGCAAGATGCTCGTTCTCAGGAAAGCACTTTCGCCAGAATCAAATTCATCCATGGAGTAGTAGCGACGATGCTGAATCGATGGTCACGTACGTCTTTGCTAGAACGAAAGACGTAGACATAGTTGTGGTGAGTAGGGTAAGCTTTGTCCGTCTTAAGATAGGTCACGTGCTCTTATTTCTTGGGATGATCAGAAAAATGATGAGAAAGAGATTGGGAGCAACGGAGAATCCTCGACTATATCGTGCTAGGGGTGATCTGAGGCAATACGATGCTGTCAGGGAAGCTGCACGAAACGTCGCACATAGCCAGAAGCCGAAAAGTTCGAGACACAAATCAGACGAACCGCAATGCTTGGAAAGCTTGACCATGTCTCAACGTACAGGCTTGACGCGTCGAAGGATTGCGAGGCTGATATCGCCGGCGGTCCGCACCGGTGATACAGAGTCTGCAGCCCCCCCTTTCACACCATCACAACACCCCTGGAAATACAGCACTCCATCGGCATTTGGAAGGTCTCGACTACGCATCGCATCCAACTTGGTATCATGCATACAAGCCAAGATGAGCATCGTTTGCGAATTGAAGGGTGAACGGTGTAAATGGCACCAGGCCCGCGCTGTCGGTCCCCATCTCGCACCTTCGCGCTATCGTAAGTCCCGACTTCCGAGCTTGGGAGCAAGCCACAACACCACAAACGGCAAGGCCGCATTTTGTGCGTCGGCCTTAGTCGGACGTAATAACGCAGCTACCATTTGCTTGCTTCTTAATATCCACTTGACCTGCAATTCTTGGTCGCCTTACAAAGATGACTCTGCCTTGCACAGTATATGAGTGACCTCGATCCAGGACGATAGAAGGAAAGACAGCAATATTGATCAGATCGATTCGAAGATCACACCATCCTCTTTGGAGCAAACACATCGGCGTTAAGCCTTGCAGCATCAACATGTCGATACTTAACGACAAAGAGCTCCAATCGAGCGCGACCTCACACACGGAAGCAGATCTTGAGAAGGGTCCGACAATGCCAGAGAAGGAGGTCACAGTCGACCAAAATGTACGCAAGCCACACGTCCCCAACCAGCATCCCCTAAATATCCCTCAGAACCACGAAGAAGAAGAGCCCGCGAACGACGACGAACTAGGCGCAGACCTCGAAAAACACCTAACCCGGAAGTCAACCAAAGGCTCCAAGAGAGAAGATTTTGTCGAGAAGTACCCGCTATCAGATCTGGACGCTGGACTGGTCGGCTGGGACTCGCAGGACGATCCTCTTAATCCGCGAAACTTCCCGCACAAGAGCAAGCTGTTCATCCTGTTTTTGGTGTCGGCTATCACGTTCCTGAGTCCGCTTGCGTCGAGCATTTTCGCGCCGGGGATTCCGTTTGTGAATGCGGACTTTCACAATACGTCTCAGCTCTTGGGCTCTTTCGCTGTTTCGGTGTATGTGCTCGGCTTTGCAGTGAGTACACTATCCCCCTGAGAGTAGGGAAAGATATTCTTCCGCCTCTGCGGCTGTCTTACACCCCGACTTACCCCTCGATGGTACTTGTACGCTAATGGCACACTCCAGGTCGGACCCCTCTTCCTCTCCCCACTCTCTGAGATCTACGGCCGCTGCATCATCCTCAACATCAGCAATGTCTTCTTCTGCGCCTTCACGCTTGGCTGTGCGCTCGCGCCCAACCTCGGCGGTCTCATCGCCATGCGTTTCCTGGCCGGCGTGGGAGGCAGTGCGTGTTTGACCATCGGCACGGGCGTAATCGCGGATCTCTTCGTAGCCTCTCAGCGCGGAAAAGCCGTCGCAATATACAGTATGGGGATCCTGTTCGGGCCCATTCTGGGTCCCATCTGCGGCGGCTTCATCGCGCAGCGCGCCGGCTGGCGGTGGGACATGTGGGTTGTTCTCATTGCCGGGGTCCTGCTCACCACGGGCCTGTTCGTGTTCAATCGCGAGACGAACTCAATCGTACGCAACCCCCCCTATCCCGCTCAAATTGAGTATGCAACGGCTGATACAAGACAAGGTGCTTCTCAACCGCAAAACCCTCCGTCTGCGAACCGAACTCCAGCGCCCCGACCTCCAGAACGTAATGAACAAAGACAAATCAGCCGCCGCGCTTTCCCCAAAAGTCATATTGCTAAACGGTATCACGCGCCCGCTGAAACTCCTTGCCACGCAACCCATCGTGCTCCTCTGCTCGCTCTACATGTCCTTCCTCTTCGGACTTCTATTCCTGCTCTTCACAACGCTAACACCCGTCTTCATCTCGACCTACGGCTGGGCCCCGGACATTACCGGTCTCGCGTACCTTGGCATCGGGATCGGGAATTTCCTGGGAATAGGCTTCGTGGCGAAGACGAGCGATGCGACGATCATCAAGCTGGCGAAGCGGAATGGGGGAAAGTACGAGCCGGAGATGCGGTTGCCGCTGTGCGTGTTCTTTGGGTTGCTTATCCCGGTGTCTTTTTTCTGGTATGGGTGGACGGCGCATTATAAAGTCCACTGGATTGGTGAGTCACCCAGGCCCTTCCCTCCCGTCCTCTCTTTTCCTAGTCTCTGTTAAGGAGCGGGCAATCGGGTAGACATGGCTAACTAACCCAGTCCCAATCATCTCCCTCGTCCCCTTTGGCTTCGGCCTAATGGGCATTTTCGCGCCCTTGCAGACCTACATGATTGACTGCTTCCCACAATACGCCGCTAGTGCAATCGCAGGCATGACATGTTTGCGCTGTCTTTTCGGCGGCTTGCTGCCGCTCGCGGGGCCGAGCATGTACGACACGCTTGGACTTGGTTGGGGGAACAGTATGTTGGGGTTCATTGCGATTGCGTTTATCCCTGCGCCTGCGTTGTTGTTCAAGTACGGGAAAGTTGTGAGGGAAAGGTATCCGATAAAGTTTTGAGGACACTGGGGAAGAAAGGGAAAGTGTTGAGTGAGGATTTTGGGTGGACAAGGTGACATGATACCCTGTATGGACAATTGAGCTCGAGGCTACGAGATATAATAGTACGGAAAGACAAGTTCAAAATATCATACCTGGGAAGTGTCAGGGACCCGAAACTATCCCAGACTGTCCTAGAGCACTGAAGGCTGCATTGAGACCTCTAGAAAGGCACGCAATTTCTTAGCAATTCCCTTTAAACGGGGCTTAAAAGTAGTGACTTGAACACTGCGATCAAAGGTGATACTCTACAGAATATAGGTCAGTCTATGTAGCCCGGTAATAGCCAGAGTATTGGCAGCTCGGAGGTACGATTATGCATTATTATTACTACAATAGCTTTGGCTACCTATACGAATGGATGAGCGAGACGCCACCATCTTCTTTGTTGTTGCGTGGATTAAGGGTATCAAGAACCATCCTCCTCCTCAATGGCGGACAGGGAAAAGGCCAAGGAACACTCCGGGCACGAGCACTTGTAGACATCTCTGTAGCCACAATGCTCGCAAAACCTCACCGGGAATGACTAGTTCGGCTTGAGTACACACCGGTTGCACCCTTGGCATTGAACCCGCTAGGTTGCAAATGGTCCGGACAGCACACTAGGCTCTTGAGCTGATACGAAGCAGGAGAGGACGTAGTCGTTGTCGTAGCTCCAGCTGTCGTGGGCTTCGAGAGTCTCGTGGTCTTCATACACACGTCCGCTGTATATGAGGGTGAGTTTGTGAGTGTCGTCCAACTGGTTGAGTCAGCATTTGCTGTGCGTTGCCAATGATCCGGGTCCCTTCTTCGAGATGGCAAAAATTCGCCGTCGTAGGCATCGCGTTGATAGACTTACATTTGCTAGCGCCTTACACTTCTCGCGGATGGACGCAATGGTCTCGCTTTGCCGCACTGTCATCTTAAGATCTTGCGGCTGATTACTAAACCGTACGCGCACAACGAATTCACAGCCCTGCTTTGCGTCGTCGAATGCGGTGGCATTATCGGTCTTGCCCTCGACCGTTAGGACGTCCTCTTCTTCCACAATGCCTGCAGGCTCAATGACTAGCCACTCAGGTACCTTATATTCGGCGCCCCTGTCGTCGTAGACTCTACTCCAGAGCTGGCCGCTCGGGCATGTGCATCCTTGAACGTCCAGCAGAGTCTGCGCAGTTGCGAGATCGCCTTCCTGCAGGGCCTCTGTTGACGCCCTCAGGCATTGCCACACCTGAACGTTATTTGTTACGCGCGTGTCCCACCAGTCCCTGCGTTCCTTCTCCAGTCGCGCTCTTGTCCAGGCATGACTTGACGAATCTGTAAGAGGCTTAACGCGATTCCTGCTCTTAGGCGTCGTCGGCGAGGCGAGCGTGTTGGGGAGTGTGGAACGCTGTTCGGCGGGTATTGGGATCAGAGGTTGATTTGGGCGAGCGTTTGACGCGGACTGAGCGCCAGAGACGGCAGGCGTAGCATTCGAGGGATGTCCCAAGAATGAGCCGCGAGAAGATGGCGCAGACGTGTGTCGAGAGTTCGGCGCATTGAGATTGCGTGACGAGGCGTCGAAATGAGCGACGTTGGGTGCATCTTGCGCACCATCATTGTTGGCAGCCTCTGCAGCTGGACGCGAACCGCAGCAGCCCTGCAAGGGGATCAGACATATTCAGGCCCAGCGAGGTGTCTTGTGAGACATGTCGCGTGCTCGCAACGAGTGACATACCATAGTGGACTCCAAAGCCCCTCAGCCCTGCCTCGGTTCGATGGCTCACTAGCGATGTGGAGTACGAACGAAAGGAGAAACAACGATGAAGAGGGAAGATGACTGGAAGTGATGATAGAGCGATTGCATGAGCGCGAGCTGTTCACAGCGACTAACTTGATCGTTGAGGTGGCTGCGCGGCGGGGGAGACGGTCTCCGTGTCTGGCATCGAGGTCCTGGGTGCGCCTTCTTGGAGATGGAAGACCGTGGGCGCCTCGCTGTATTAGTACTCGCTGCCGCAGCTGTGCCCTGCCTGTGATCCGTTATGGGAGTTGGCCATTCGGGCTATGCCACAAAGCACGCAAGGAAACCTGGACCGGTCTGATTATTGGAATTGGTGTTTGGGCAAGGCGGGATAAGCTAGTTGACCTCCTCAATGTATGCACGTCATGCATTGTCAACGTTCAAGTGTACCAACTCCACAACAGCGCATTCGATACCTCGTCTACTGTATAACAGCATCTGGTTCCATTTCCTATACTGAACGACACGTGCAAAATTGGCGCGCATCTCCAGCTTCAATCCCGTACGGTATGTGTAACTCTTTCGGTTCCCACTCCGGCAGCAGATCGTGGATGCAGCGAAGGACATCGAGGCGCTTAAATGCAGTCGCAGGTGTTACGGTCTGCATCGTCCAGGTCGTCTCGGTGTAGCCCGCATGCAATTCTCAGGTCACGTCACGCCATGCGAAGGAACATTTTGAAGTCAAGACCCATTGTAAACCACGAGTCTATTAGAGATTATTATGCGAGAGGTGCCCGAGTGGCCGCTTGTGTACATTCCTCATAAGGCTGTACGCAGGGTATCAGGGGGTATTGTGCGATGAACCGACAGAAACGACAGCTAAACGACCAGACCCGGACTTGGTATCAAAAACGAGAGAAACAGTGCAGAGTGGTATCAATCTAGACAAAAGTGCGCATAAACACAGAAAAGGCCAAAAGAGACATCTCCAACATGCCAATGCCGCACATTTCGTGACCGAGGGGAATGAGCGACGGAGAGTTGGTCCAAATACAGACAGATCAGTTGCGAAAGGGTATATGTGATCCATATCCTGCGCCTGAATCCATTTTGAAGATCCAAACCAGAAAATGGGGGTATCGGTGTCGTGGCCGTGCGGTCAAACAAGGGACTTGCGGTATCTTTGCTTTTCCGTCATTCCATCATGACTGTCATCGAGAAAGGTTGGGTCTTCCCACCACACCTTACGCAGTTGTAGCGACAGGTGCGCTGCTTTTCGGAGCCTCACCAACGTTGACGGACTCGGGGGTGACATCACCGATGGTGGACTGCTGGGTGGGGACAACGGGTGTCTCCTCCTTCTTCTCCTCTGCGACAGCAGGGGTCTCGACCTTGTCGGCGGGCTCAGCGGACTCCTGGACGGTGGCAGGTGCCTCCTTCTTCTCCTTGGGCTCCTTCTTGCCACCAGCCTTGGAGACGGTGCGGGCAAGGGAGCCAAAGATGCTGCTACGCTTCTCTTTCTTGGGGGCAGGAGTCTCCTCCTTCTTCTCCTCAACGGGAGCGGCCGAGGTCTCGGCAATGGGGACGGCGGGCTCGACGCCGTTAGCAACGACGGGAGCGGGTGTCTCCTCGACCTTGGGGGCCTCCTCAGTCTTTAGGAGGGTAGGGGGAGTCTCAACGGCGGGAGACTTGGCCTTCTCCTTGTTGCCGAAGAACTTGCCGAAAGAGAAGTGCTCCTTCTCCTTGACGGGTGTGACTGGCTTAGCAGCCTCAGTCTTGGGGGCGTCGAGCTTAGCCTCAGTGAGGGGAGCCTCGGTGGTAGTCTCAGCGGCAGGGGCAACAGCCGGTGTCTCCTCAACGGGCTTAACAGCCTCAGGGACAGCGGCAGCCTCCTCCTTCTTCTCGACAGCGGGGACGAGATCAGCCTCCTTCTTCTCGTGGGAAGGGCTCTTGACCTTCTCGAAGAAAGAACCAAAGATGGAGCCGCGCTTAGTGGGCTTGGGCTTCTCAACGGTCTTGTCGTCCTTCTCGACGGGGGCAGGAGCAACGACAGGAGCAGCAGCTTCGGTCTCAACGGGAGCCGGGGTAGCGGTCTCAGCAGCGACAGGAGCGGGAGAGACCTCAGTCTTCAACTCATCACCAGTCTTGGGAATGTCAGAGGTGATGACGGGAGCGGTGGTGGAGGTCTCGCCAATCTGGGGAGCAACGGACTCCTCCTTCTTGACCTCAGGCTCAGCAGCGGGCTCCTCAGTCTTGTCCTTCTTGCCGAGGAGACCACCGAAGATGCTGGCACGCTTGCGGGAAACAGAGCGGCTCTTGCTCTTGGCGGCCTTCTTCTTGTTCTTCTTCTCGGCATCGGAGGAAGAGCTGCTGGAGGAAGATCCAGTGCGAACGGGGCCAGTGGCTTCAGCAGTGGTAGCGGCCTCAGTCTCGGCGGGCCTGGTAGCGTCGACGCTCTTCTTCGGGGCGGCGGCAGCGGTGGTAGCGCCCGCTAGTGCAACCGGTTTGCCTTCGCGTTATGTCAGTATGCTGCAGTGGGTCTAGCCGGATCACCAAAGAAAGTGTCCACGACGCGACGCGTCGAAAGGAGCAGATTGTGGAACTCACCAAGCTTGGTCTTCTCCTCCTTGTAAGCCTCACTGGACTCGATGTCCTCCTTAGCCTCCTTGGCTTCGGCGATAGCCTTCTCGACGGCAACGAACCAGCCATCACGCTCCGTCAAGGTTTGAGCTTCGAAGGTGTGCTTGTGGCCGTGGATCTTGACTGCGAAAGCAATAGTTCCATCCTTGACAAGGTCGGTGGCGTAGGCCTTAAGTCTGTTAGCTGACAGTCGCAGATGAGGTCGCGAGTCATGCGCACCAAGTTAAGGACGCCGGCGGGGTTCTCCTTCTTGTCGGCGTGCTTGACGAAGAAAAGGAGGCCCTTGCCGGTCTGGCTCGACCAGGCAGCGGTAGGGTGAGCGACCTCAGGCTTCTCGCCGCGGAGGTACTCAGCAAGGCTTGAAGCAGGGACGGCCTCCTCGCCGAACCAGAAGTACTTCTTAGAGAAACGGAAAGCGCTGCGTCATTGTCAGTATTCAACCCTGACACCTGTCATACCACGTGCTACTTACTTCTTCAGGCCAGGGGCCTTGTAACCCAGCGCACCGCTGTAGATGGGCTCGACGACCTTCTCCTCGACCTTCTCATCCTCCTTCTTCTCCTCAACAGGGGCAACAGCAGCAGCCTCGCCCTCGGTCGTGGGCGCTTCCTCGGTCTTAGGCGCCTCAGTGGCAGGGACAATAGTCTTCTCGCCGGCAACCTCCTCGACGGCAACGGGAGTGAACTCAGCAGGCGCAGGGGCGGCCTCGGGGGCAGCAACGGGTGCGGGTGCTGCGGCAGACATCTTGTGTATATTGGGCGTAGAGGGAGTGTGGGGAGGGAGTGCGTGAGGCGGGCGTGGGAGAAAAGATAAGGCAGGGAAGGAACACACTCGGTGTTATGATTACAAGTTTAGTAGGGAAGGAAGGCTTGCTCTGGCAGGTGCGGCGAGAGGCAAGCAGGCTCGACCTTGTTTGAAAAGTCTGAAGCACAGCGGTGTGAGGAAGGGGAATAAGGAAAAGCTCAACAAATGGCCAAGGGCTGCGAGATTCTTAAGGTGAGGGCGCGTTGCTAGGGGTTCGATTTGATGTGCAGGGATCCCGGCACACGAAATTGGTCTCGCGGCAGCACGCCCACTAGGGGACCCGCCTCGCTCTAGTCGCACCACGCTTGGTCGAATAGCACGATTTACCAGCGTTATGCACACCTCACGTCCTGAAACAAAAGCTGTGCATGCTGGCATCAACCTGAATGGTGAACGGCATTCATGGGCGCGCGAGGTCATCTTCCAGGCCACGGCAGCATGCGGCTGTGACCTGCACGTGTTGTGATAAGCATCTTGCTGGGTGGTGAGATCTTGCGACATTCATCTTGGAACAAGGTCGCATGACCAGAGTGCCCCTCCTTCCCCGACCCTTCCTCGGTGCGATTGACCAACCTCTGGAAGATCTTAACGAAGCAGCCTGAACAGCCACGGCATTGCCATCGTCCAGTGCGCTGGGTCGAAGAACTGATTGATCACGCCGTGGCCAGCTGTGTCCGCCTCTCACATTGAGACAGCTATCACAATGCACAATGGCTGCGATCGACAACGGTATCTTGCATCAGGAAGCTGCAGGATCAATGCTCTTTCAGCGGCGTCTCAGCGTACTTGCCATCTGCAGGCGGCTCAACGGCTGTGAGCCTGTGACTCTGTGCCCGCCACCTCTTCTTTGTTGGTGTAACAACACCACAGCTTTTGTCCCAACTATCGTGAGCTCTCATCTTTGCACAACTCCAGCCTTCACGCCAGCCAAGATTGTCCGAGCACGCAAAGCTAGACAGCGGCTAGCGTCCGCCTCAACGAATCGCGTGCGTCGCTCACCGCCCGAGCGCCGATCCCCGTTGATGCTGGAAGCTCAAATCCTTGTTCACAAGAATGCTGACACCCAAAAGGCCATCTCGTCTCTGCAGTGCCAGAGCATGTTGCTGTCGAATTCGGCGCAGACAGCAGCATAAATGGTCCTAGGGGCATATGTCAAGAAAAGCTCTGCCCTCGCCAAAGCATCAGACAGCCACATCGCACTCTACCAAGCCACCGCCGTTGGGCAACTCTGGCGAATTTCCGTATGCATGCGTGACACAGGCTGCACGATTACGAAAAGAACAGCCTGTTAAATTGACGATCGCGACCGGGCTTTCCCAAATGAGCACCACGGCAGCGCAGACCCCGACACAAAATCTTGCAGACTACGGAATGACTCTGAAGCAGATCAGCCGAACCAGATGGTGGCCAGGATGGAGCTGGTCTAATATTGAATGGTCAAGGCTCACGTGAAAAAGGAGAGTCGGTCCTCATCAACATCCACGGAACGGCAATTGATGTTATGTTTCAGGCGGCAGTCCTCCGTCCAACAATTCCTAGGTACACGCTGGGGTAGGGCCAGTTGCAATGGCATCGCAAAGCACGAAGATCCAGACACTGAAAAGAATTTCTGCGCGAACATGGGCAGCATCCTTTCATCTCAGACGGTTGTTGCGGCGCGCACAGAGCATACCGCGTACAATATCCTCCGTCAAATGATCTGCCCGCAATTTTGTCGGCCGTATCCAATCCTCGCTCGACTCACCGCCACACGCACAAATTTGCGACTTGAGGCGCGTAGCGAACTTTGTGGTCGGGCTTGTGCCATCATACGATTCAACGCAATTTGACGAGCTGCCCGTTCATCTGGTCCAGCAGAGGCCCTGGATTGCAATCAATTTCTCACAGACTCCATGATGTTCGGATCGACACGCAAGACATTTTGCAGAACACGAACGAGGACTGGAGATGAAAGGCTGTGGATCCTCATCCTGAATCTTCGACATCCAGGGGTGTATTGCCAAGATACAAGCGGTTCGCTACAAGCCACACCCCACTTCACGAGTCAGACCGATAGACTGTGTTACTGAGTTTACGAGATGAGGCTCTGCGTAGGTCGAGAGCAAACGAGACAAGCGCAATGATTCGGTGTCGCACATCGAGACTGAAGTTTCGAGTCAACCAAACAATTATCCTCCAACAAACCGCCTTCACAGTTCATAATCGAAGTCTACGTCCACAAGCGCATTCCCGCAGGCGACCCTGCAGCAGCAATG
The DNA here is from genome assembly GCA_001599375.1 of Phoma herbarum. Classification (NCBI taxonomy): domain Eukaryota; kingdom Fungi; phylum Ascomycota; class Dothideomycetes; order Pleosporales; family Didymellaceae; genus Phoma; species Phoma herbarum. The sequence goes on along the minus strand of BCGR01000008.1, from coordinate 1,051,252 downwards.
AACAACACACACATAACCCTACGCACCGTCGAATCTGGACTCGAAAGGCGCATGCAGTCGCTGAATGAAGTCTGGGAGTCCAAATAAGCTCAAGACACTGGCGTCGACTCCCGCTGCAGGGCCGGCCGCGTGCAAAACAGCGCGATGCGTGTTGGTGGAGACGCGGACGAGGGCCTTCCTCTTCTGGTCCAGCGCGCATGGCTGAGAGACACAACGTCATTCCATCAACACCAAGAGACGTCGACCATACTGGAATCTGACATGCAGCATGCCGCAACCAAGAAGACCGATCTGAACTTGGGCTGTGAGCTGTGAAGACGTATGTTCGAACCTCAAAATCAGGTGCAGAACAGGTTCAACTGGCTGTCAGTCGTAAGGTCTACCATGACCACCATAACCGAACAGAAACAGTCTCAGAGTCGAGAAATTTTCGAATGACGCACCGCTCTGTGAAGTTCGATCCTATCTCGAAGGCCTCAAAGGCTTCGACGCGCGCACAGACACTTCCACACTAGGAGCCCCGCCTGCTATAGCTGCACATCCGGGGTACCCGGAAGACCACATCTCTCAGCATCTCGGCCCCTGACCCCAACCTGAACACGACTTGCTTCTCCAGCATTCACGCATGAACAAACTACGTCATGTGGGGAGGCGAGCGCTGTCATCGACTCCTCACGAGACCCTCGATCCTAGAACGTATACGCAGGCACGGATCCTGTCGGAGAGGCGCATGAGGGAGCTTACCGTCATCTTCCCATGAAGTGTGGATGTCTCAAATCGTTCATACTGAATTTTGATTGCTCAATGTAGTGTTGGCTGCGCAAATTCGAGCAGCCCATTTCTGCCCGTGATGACGAACCTTTCGAACCACGAAACCACTGCGTTGCATTGTCCGCAGATCCCGATTGCATCTTCGCTGACATGGGTCCTAGTAGTTCTGACGGCAGACCAGCCAGTCTTTCCACCGAGTTGATCCATGTAATAGATTACCGGACACATCTTCGAAGCCTTGACTTTATCTCAGCTCCTCCCTGTTGCAATGCATGACTTATCTTTAAGGTACCATCAGCTAGCCCATTTGACCTACATCGTTTTGCTTTGGCTCATACGATGTTGAACGGATAATGAAACGACGGTCCAATACTCGCGAATGAGCATGTTATACAGAAGAGCCGTGACGATTGTGACCCGACATGACTCAACGATGTCGGTATGTCAGGTGAAAACACAGTGTCTTGACCTTTCCTTTGAAAATTTGGGATCCTCACATCCCCATTTCATGGCCCAAGGTAAACTGCGTTTCCAACGCACACTCGATCACAGCGTCATGCCTAACATAGCTCTCCAAGCGGTTCAATAGACACGCCTTGAGTGACGCTCATCTGTTCTTGTGGGCTCTATGCCAGAGTGGATGAAAGAACATATCATTGACATAGGTAGCGCGCTCGCATTCAGACACCTTCACGCGAAAAGCGAGCCTGGAGTCACATTTTATTGTCCAGTCATGACAATCGTATTTCCTCGAAAGAAGGTATGAAAATACAATGGCGCAGCCACTCTGAAAATGCGCATCGTTTCATCCGAATGCCTTTCGCGCGAGCGGTGTCGCACTTAGCCTCCAAGCACGCTTACGAGTGGAGATACAGCCCAGCTGATCAGCTTTGCAAAAGTACTCAGTAAGTCATCGAAAGTCAAGATGTGAAAACGATGTCCCGCCGCTTTTGCGAATTCACGGAAACGCGCGGTCAATCATTGCCTCTTCGTATCGTCGACAGGCTTGCTCGATATGTGTCTCGATTACCAGCGACTGCGTGATGTCGTTGAGAGCAAGAACACCAGGAAGTAGATCAGCCATGTCGTGCATGAATTGGTTGCCACCCTGGCCACCGTGATGAGCTGTTGGCGCAACGGAGTGGCTTTACCTCGAGACAGTGCAGATTTAAAGTTATCGTTGATGTAGAAGATAAGGAACCATCGGGGAACGCATACCGATTTGGTTGCATGGCGTGCACTTCATCGCCCGAGAGTCAGACACGCGAACTTCCCACCCCGTTACTTTGCGTATGCTCAACTGCTCCCACTCTTACCTTCAGCCACCCATCTTTCTTCAACGGCTTGGAGGCATGAAGCTGGATGGCCTCGAAACTTGTGCTTTTGTCTTCGCTTCCAATGCGAATCAAATCCTGCAAGTCTTTCACCCAGCCCCATTCGCATGTCTTGTCGAGCACAAATTGACGGGTGTTGGGAACATCCTTGGGTGACGCATAGGGTATCTCAGTGCGTGAGATGCGGATTGCCCAGTAAAAGCTCGCTGGCTACTCGTCGTACTCGACTCCACTGGCACGCTTCTGAATTTGACCAGCATTGTTGGCACAAGTGGCACAAGTGTCGTCACTGCTGGGCAGACACGGTGCGTAGTAGAGACTGACGTTTCCCTTGACCACAATGACAGGGCCTCGCAACGACCGTCGTGGCATTTGTTTGAGTCGATTAAACGGCAGATCTCTTTTCGAGACACAGCTGAAATGTGTGTTTAGAGGCACAAGATTCTCTGCACCAAGCTGCGCATTGAACCTGGGCCCACCACCATCAGCACCGACGAGGATGTCGCACACGTCGCTGGTGCCATCCCTAAATTGCGCACGCACTTCCTACTGACCACTGTCGTCTTGGGGCATGTTGTATCGGCCAAATGCTTTCTCGAACTCCAGGCGCCCTGCCTTCTTGATCGGCTCCATAAGCACCCCTCGATACCGCTCGATTGATCGTAGCACTCTTTGCATAGGTTAGCATCGCCGCCATATCGATGATTTCCTCCCGTCGATGATTTCCTCCCGTCGAGTGTTGAAGATTGCCAGAGCCGTGGCTGTCGAGCCGCTCGATTGGCCAAATTTCTTCGTGATCAGCTTCATGCGGTTATTGGGTAGACATGCCTTGAAGCCAACAATGGCAGGTACGCCAAGTCGGATCCATGGCGCAGGCAGCGACTGCAAACACAAATTCTCTTTTGATCGCCGGGGACCATGGGGTAAGTGCGGTTCCCCTTGGTATTCCGTTTGCCCCAGAAACTCGGGAGGTCGGTAGGCAGACCAGGGCGGTTCAAGGGGAAGGCCAGCCCTAGCGGCATGAGCGGGTAACACGAAGACCTTTGCTGGAGACGTATTTCGGAGAAATCGATCTCAGATGCAGCGTAAACATACGTTCAAACAAGACTGTTCCAATAAGACAAGTTAGCTTTCAATCCAATGATGCGTTCGACATGAACCTAAGTGTTAACGATGCCGAAGTGTTTTTCTGACGATGCGCGCAAGGCAGAAAGGAACAGAATGAGAAGATACTCGGTAATGCGTCTGCGATCGTTGCCATCCTCGCCGATCAGGTTCTACGCTCCGAAGGGACGTACCCTCTTTGTTGGTGCGAACCGCCAGCACAACCCAGGCAATGCCGCTCTCCTTACCGTCATCTACGTTAACATTGAATGCGCCCGAGCTCTGTACTCTGCGAACTTATTTCACCCCAGAATAATCTGTAGACTGAGCGGTGTCCAGCGGCAACCACACGTTGTGAAAACCGAGTGACTTAAGGTGATGTTTGGCTTTAAACAAGTATGAGTGAGTTGAAGCTGCTATGTCGGTGCGTACGAGCCAAGCGAGTGCCCAATTGCGCGTCCAAGGTAGAGACTGGTGGGCGTTTCGACGGAATTGGAGTACGATATCTCCGAAAGTTGATTCGAAGGAAGCCCAGAAAATGCCTGTGGACGGATTGGGCAGCGACGATGAGGGGCGCCACAAGGACCAGAGCGGGCGACGGACGACACCGAATAGCGACAGCCGTGCGATTTGGACTTGGTTTCGAGGTACTGAAGCAGTTGGAGGAGTGACGTTGAACAGCGCACCCTGATCATCTCGAGGCATGCACTTGCTTCGTCCCTATCGAAATGCCATGGCATGGCCATCGGTGGTATACCACGTAGACGAAGTGCGTAGTCCAACAGAGGGCGATATCCCTTCTGCAGACATCGAGAATCGCATGTCGTTCTTCACTGAAAGCTCGGGGGTCTCGTCTGCAGGTGGGTACTGCGGACTGCATCACAGCTTGAACGTGCTTATCCTATCAAGCACGGCCAGTTTGAGCAAGTTGCGACCACAGCCCTCCCTGTAGGCTTTGGCTCCCTGAGGTGACGGCGAGTCTGTGGCGTTTGTCCAACATCTTTTACGGCCCGTCTGCTGCGCAAAGGTTTAGACCGTCCTATCCAACTCGTCAAGAATAACTTTGAGCCGAATGGTCTCAGTCCCATTGTCTCCATGTCGTACCATCTGCGTGTAAGCCGCACCCAACGCTTCTCCCGCAGAACAAAGGCCCTTTCGATCTCGAAACGCCAGGTATGCAGGCAAAGCCCTTCTACGCCCAGACGACTTGTCTGTGCTCATTGTCCTCCTTTCACATGCTCGACTCAACCCTAAGGGCTGTTGCTTTGTCCATCTCTTGCATCCACATGCTTCTTGCGATATTGCTTCATCGATCGATGCCCTAGACACGTACGTTTGCATTCAGCATAGATGTTTCAAGGCCTACATTGCCGGTCGAGGGACGCAAGTTATGTATATGCGCCGCAAGCAAAAGGGCCGACTCGGTGTCAAAGGCGTTTGAGATGTTGATGTTTGCGGCCATGTCGTGGATTTCTCCACCAGGCAAACGCTGTGCAACGCTACAGCATGAACTGTGTTCTGTGACTAGCCATTTACAGACTAGAGACACGATGCTGCTTTAGGTCGGAAGTGTTATTGTCGACGAGCAGAAAGGGGCACCTTGTGCCATGTGAGCAGACAATGAAGAGAATGAGACTTCAAGCTACGGTACGCCTGATCAGTCATGGCGTTATGAGGCTCTGGGGTACGGGGTTGAGGCTGTTGAGGCAAGCTTGCAGCGACTCCGAAACGAGTTAGCGGCATGTACGAAGGGATGACCTGCAGATGAACATGTGGTCCACTCAAAGGCTATCGAGATGCAGTGGAACGAATGCTCGATCTTGCGCTGCCACTGTATGGAAACAATCCCATTGGCGCTTGGTACCCGGTGGCAGAGGGGTGATCGGAAGGAAGGTGTGCCGGGATCTGAAGACAGCGGGCGACGACACGGCGATCGACGTGAGTGTCGGCGCTGCAAGGTTGCTGTCTACACTTACACCTCAGCTTAACTATCGCAGTCCACTCGAGAAGCATACCCACACGAAGTTGCGCCTCAATTGCTCCATCATCGACTACATCATGATGGAAGCGTGCAGCCGCTGATCGGTACTGCGGGTGCGCCTTGCCGAGTTTGTCAGGGAACGCGAAGGCAGTCATTTGTGGTTCGTCCGCACTTTCTCAAATACCATCCTGGCGGTCGTAAGCCCTTAAGCCGCTGCCGTGCGTAATGTTCTTGAGATCAGCTGTGCTGATGTTGTTTGCAAAACAGTTGCGGTGTCAACTTGGCAGTGTCAACACCTACGCAGATCCACAGGTACCACCTTTCTTTCTGAACATCAGTTCATATTTGCAGTAGTTGTTGAGTGCGCTGGACCCACGGTCTGGCAGTATTCATTGCATTGGCGGGAGTGTCGCATGGTTCCGAAGATGACCGTTGTGCTACTGCGCGCCCACCGAGTAGCGTTCCGTGGCGCAAAGGCGGCGATGAGGTTGTTCAGATGCCGCATACCGCACTTGCTGACAGTACGATGTCGCAGCTACTCGAAATCATTCATGAGGCACAATTTCGTGTGTGTGGATCGAGGGTGTTCGCTATGATTGCTTGTCGATGACGGTGTTGGTGCTGGTGTTGAGCCTCTGACATCGACACACGGCATATCCGAGCCAGGTCGCCGTCCCATGGTCGAAAGAGTCGCCGATGTGGGGTGTGTCGTCTAACCCTTCCCTTCTCCCCCCGCGAAAGTTCAGAGCTAACATCGAGTTTCATGCGCGCAAAGCGCGCAGAGCGGGATGGCAAGTACTAGCAAGCTTCTCGACAAGACCAAGTCGCCTATCTTGCTGACCACGCCAACGATGCCAACGATAAGCATCTGCAAGAGGCGCGGACGATTTCGATGCCGATAGAGGTCAAGATGAGGATAGCGAGTCTTCTCAAGATCCTGATGTTTAGCTCTGGTGAGGTATCATGGTACTGGGATATTGGTAATCACAGTCCTGTGCGACCATGCCAAGGGGAAGTTACGAAGGACCTGCCAGGATCAATTGCATAAGATTTTGCTCTGTGGCTGCGCAAAGTAACAGCGCGATGTCTCCAATCGCACAAACAGCGATGCGTCGTCCATGTTGAGCCGCTTTGCGCCTCCAGCACATGGCCCGCTCTTGCAGTGCCCACCGCAAGCTTGCTCCGCGCAAGCTACTTTTAGCCCAAGCCTTCCGGTTGAAGGGAGATCCTGAGGTACCAGAGAAGAGCCGCATGTCAAGCGTTTGACCCCAGGCTGAGGCGTCCGGTCAACGTGCTTCCCACGCCAAACGCTACAAACCCCTGATTCAAAGACTCAGAATAAACATTGCAGGGGAGAACATGTCGACACAATGCTCGCTTGTTTGACTCAAGCGATCGTGTTCTTTGATGGCAAGGTTAGTCTTGGTTACACAGAGTGGATCTGTGTTTGGTTGTCAACCTCAACCAGCAATGGCCCGCATTCCACGGCAACAAGAAACGTCAATTCGCAAGTCAAAACGATCGGCCGGCAGCAACCGAGCTTCGCTGCATGCGTCGTGTATAGCATTTGCTCTGACGTCTGTCGGCTCCGCGGGCCTGTAACAAGACATCGCCAGTCTTTAGTCTACCGTGACGGGCTTGCCGAAGCCTGACCATTCTGAGCTACAGACACTGACCTTAGCAAGAGCTATGATCGAAGACTAACGAGATTTCCCTCTAATCATACTGACTCAAGACTCGCCACTTATCTGTAGCGTATCCAAGCCGCCGGTAACGATGATGGTCTTTGCGGTGTCTCGGTAGACGTTGTCGGCGGCAGCAAGGTTGCAAAGCGCAATCGCGTCTCAGAGAGTGCGCGCTTGCCATTGACAGGCAGGATTTCAAAATGAGAATTTTCGCTTGTTCATGATGGAAGTAGTATGTCGTAAGGGTCGATCGTGGCCAGCCTTGCCAAGTTCGTGCAGGTCTCAGGGAACCGACATCAGAACTGTAAGTATCCGTTGCTGGTTAGCTTGACTGGGTCATTGCGAACGAATGGTACCCAAATTAACTTCAGATCTAACAGTGACCGCGGGGCGAGTCTGCCATTGGTGATCCTGAGCAAGGGTGTTCTGCCAGCCTCGTGGATGTTTATTGGCGAGGAATGTGATCTTGGGTTCTGGCGGCGCACATCCCTACCCCAAGGAACCGCAGTAACGGCTGGGGGTACCGAAGAACATGTGGCTTACTACGTGAGCGACAGCTGCACATGACTGCTGCAAGCCACTGCTGGCCAACCCTGCCCAGACTAGCAGGATGAGATGCCTCAGACGAAGGGCTGCCGAAGTGGGGTCTAGTCCCAAGTCATGGCTCCTACTATCGAAGGGCTGGCAGCCGTTTTCGACTGCAAGCCACCAGCAACAGGTATTTTGGACTTCGAAACGAGTGGGTCTCTGGTCCAAGTGTCACATCCTTATGAACACTTGATCGCCAGTGATGTTTCCTCCCAAAAGCAGCGCAAGGTTCCCAACGTGGCAAGTTCGCGACGCCAGCCTCAATCCGGAAGTCCTTTGTCCGTTCTCAGACGACTTGATAGACTCCTCTTTACTGTGAGCAGTTGACCGCGAATCTCAGTAGTCGCTACAAATACCTTGTGGTACCTGATCACTGGACAAAGAATTTTTCATAGTTGACCTGCCTTCACGGTTCCCCAAGCTACTCTTCACCGACAAAGGACCGAACCAAAACACCAAACCTCAGACAATCCACTTGCCTACGTGCAATTCGACATTGCAAAAAAAGATCCAAACGACTGTGTGTGCGCGCTCCAAAGTTCTGGCCGGTGAGCAGCAGGTATCCGTGAGAGGTGCGTTCCCTGCCATGTCTGATGCACGGTTGCGCGAGCAAACCGAATATATCAATATAGCCCTTGCCAAAACTAACACAATCCCAGTACATATCTGATACATCTTCATCGAAGCTGTGCATCTTGCAGACAGCGCACAACAGCACACCGACTCGCATTGCCTTAGCCGGTATCTGTCTCACCAAGTCTTGGAAGCCTCGAGCTGGATCCACTTCAACACCATCATCGCAGACTTGCTTCTTTTTGTGCGCCGCATTGTTGCCGCCATCAGTTTCGTCTATCGCGATTCTTGATCTTCGAGGTCACGATTTTCGTTTTCTCGTTTATTTGGACCAGGCACACACTAGGACTTCAGCCATGAGGGGAGATACTCTTATTCAGCGACACCCTCCCACTCCACCGGCACTTGTTGGAGATTTTCAGTCCGATCTGAATCGGGTTGCGCAATACAACGCAGACCGCGGGTACCAATACGGTGAGGCGAGCTATGGCGTTCCTGGATTGGCCGGTCACGAAGGGATCCCTTCGCGTCCGTCACATGTCGGAGGTCACGCCAGAGAAGGAGTCAACCTAGGAGTGCAATATGTAGGTATAGCCGTATCCGAATGTGGGCAACGATGCTGACTGGATCCAAGGACAGTTATGGTGCTCCCGAGTACTATCACGCCAGTCAACTTGATGGCCGATCGGTATGTTCAGTGCTTTTGGTTTGTCGTAGCATAGCTGACGCGTAGCAGGGGAGTCAAGGAGTCTTCTCACCACCAACACCACGGTCAACAGCGGATGACGACTACACGACACGATCTTCTCGCAGTGTGCGGTCGAAAGCAACCGCAAGTCCACCTCGGAGACATGACAGTCCTCAGCCAAGGCCAACACCAAAAGCCAAAAAGGCAAAAGTGGCCAAAGGCGAGAAGGCCAAGACACCCAAGTTGACCGCACCACTAAGCACGCTGACAGAAGGTCTGCACCACATCCCCGTCAAGGACATGGAGGCGTGGGTCAACCGACCAGCAGACGTTAGGCGGAAGGAGGCCGAGAAGAGGAATGGGTATATCACCCGGCCGATGAACTCTTTCATGCTCTACCGATCGGCATATGCAGAACGTGCTAAGGCATGGTGCTTGCAGAACAACCATCAAGTCGTGTCGTCGGTCGCAGGAGAGAGCTGGCCATTGGAACCACCGGAAGTTCGCGACCGCTTCAACGAGTACGCAAAGATCGAGCGCATCAACCACCAAAATGCCCACCCAACATACAAGTTCTCGCCCAGCAAGGCCGTTGCGCCTCCACGAAAGAGAAAAGATGAATGGTCTGATGAAGAACCGAGTGACCTCGACGATACTGATTGGGCTCCCGAGAGTAGGTGGTCGAGGCAAGCCAAACGTTTTCAACGCTCGATCAGCTATCCTCCCAACCTCGCTCAACCGGAGTATTTGGAGCGGTCTTTCGGGCCCAATGCCAACGGCATGATGAGGTCCTCCTGGGAGATGACCAACGAAGGACGACCAATGCCCATGCCAATGCACCATGACATGTACAACCAGTACTACCAGACGGCAGTGTATCCGAACATGCACATGGGTGCGCATTACAGCGAAGACCTTCGCATGCGCCGAGTAGGTGTTCCAGCCCCAGCTCCGGCACCAGCACAGACTCTGCAGTTCTCATCGAACCAATTGCTTGGCCTGCCTGGTGGTGACGCGAGCGACCTTGTGAACCAGCTGCAGTCTCAAATCACAACGCCCTTTGACGAAGGCCAAGTCGACCCATTGCTGCTGGCTTATGATGGTACTCATCATCCCGAGGTTGACCCTGTTGCTCTCCAGCACGACTACCGCAACGGCTACTCCAACATGATTGATGAGAAGTACGGCCAGCAGGATATCGACAGACTGCTGGAGATCGAGCACAGGCACGAAAACTATAACTCGTCGTGGCAATCTGACCCTACCATGTCCTCACTCGACCAGGAATCCGAGTTCGACAAGTGGGTTGGCGAGCATTGATAGACCGGATGGGCGATGAGGATGATGTTTTGTGATATAAATGACCGCATGCGCATGATATGAGTTGCATGACTGATACCCCATGTCGGTTTCCGGTTCAGCACGGCGTTGGTGGACCGAGATCAGACAGCTTTAGATGCATCGGCGGCGCCATTCGTTGTTTTGTAGATTAACCATAGAGATTCGCATCTTTGTAGATCGCTTGCGACCGAATAGAACCCGTTACTTGAAGAGAGCTCCTCCTGGATTCAAAATTGATTGTGATAGGACAGGACGAGGGTAACTGAATTATGACGTTAGCGGCTGTGGTGTTGAAGGGTTGCAGTTGCGGCTGAAGGGGCAAGTGCAAGGCCCCGCCGTGCCCGCCCCCACCTGCATCTTCGCGTCGCAGACGCGACTGCCTCTCAAGTTCTGGTGGGATCACGACAACAAACCACCACTGCCTTCCACGCCTTGGACATACTACGGAGGCAATCTCACGAATCTAGATTCAACACTGCAAAGTGCCCATTCTGCCAGAATGTATGGCGAAACGGCCAACAAGCTGGTCAATACACCCATTCACTCTCATCCAAAGTCCCACTGACACTCAATGCAGGTCCAGAACGCCAAACGCACACTCGCACTGCCGCATCTACCACCTTACCAATCAGAGCTCATCAGATCCGTGGTACGTGAGGTACGGGATCTGGACAAAGACGTAGCCTCTCTCCTTGCGCCGTACTCTGGTTCCTTCAACCCAGCCTCATCGCCTGAAACTGCATGCGCCTTACTCGTCAATCACCTCTGCATGCGCCGCAACAAACGTTGCTTACTTGCATATCACAAGGTGCGCAGTGATAAGCTGGAAGAGTACTGCTGGAATGGTGTGGACGTGCTCGAGCAGCAGGCCCAGAAGGCCAATGGCAGTAATGCCGGGGCAGGCGGCGCGGCTGGCGCAGAGAGCAGCCTATCACCTGAGGAGGAGGAGTATGTGCGGCAGTACAGTGACTTATTGGCGGCTTACAAGGGACAATGGACAGACATTGACTTGACTGGAAGTCTGGAGCCACCAAAAGACCTGTTCATCGACGTACGAGTGCTAAAGGATGCCGGTGAGATCCAGACAGAATACGGGTAAGTTCAGCCAAGTTCCGGCAGCCTTCTGGAAGCACGCTAGTGTTTGGACCTCAGGCTGACTTAATCAAAGATCAATCACTCTGACCAAGAATAGCCAATTCTACGTACGCCATGGCGACGTCGAGAGACTGATCCAGCAAGGCTATCTTCAACGACTGAGCTAGATTCAACGTGAATTGGTCAGAGCGTGACGAAAGATCTCACAGCAGTACAGTCACATCTGCACCAACAACACCATACGTCATGGCATCGGACATCAGGCTACAAGGCACTATTGCGGGCTCTTCTGTATGATCCCCGATCAAAGCAGGGATCAACGGATCCCCGCGAGGTCCTGCACAGACGAATTTGAACCCGCTTTTCTCGAACCCTTCTCGAAGCCTGAACCAACACCAAGGGATTTCCGTCTTTGGGCGCAGCGGCAAGGTGTATGCTTTGCTTCTAACCATGCCTGTTTCAGCTACAACAGGCGAAAGAAAAGTGGACCAGAGGGTAGAACGCAGGTACCCCAGCTTTGAAGGACGACACCGCCACCCTCCGTGGAGGAGTATACACGGAGCTCTGAACCCGAGAGTCCGGGTGAGAGGTGCACGCGCACACTTTCGACATCACAATGCGCACGGATAAGGACACTCGGCCCCAAATTACTGCATGGGTTGGCAGACAATCCACTGGCTGTCGAGGCGACGGTTCGCAAAGTCACACATGCATGTCGCGCTCGAGCCTTGGTGTCAGCACAAGAATCACTGGTTCAATATTTCCACATTCAAGATGACGCGTACTTTCAGGAATTAGTCCGAGCATCGCAGCGGTGAGTTGGTTTCGACTCACGGCTCGAGTTGCTTGAGGCATCGGGACACCGGGCATCGGAAGCATTGCAAGCATAGGGCAGACGCCCCCATCACGGTCCGAGGACTCGCCCTCGGTATGCCTACGACCGCAATTTATCACACCCGGTACCGAGTCCTGGGTCAGCCTCTATTATGTAGACCACTCAGCTGTCCAATGAGAGATGTGTGCCCATGACCACAATAAGCGTCTTCGTGCTTGCATGCTCACGGCGGAGGCCTGCTGCAAGGGGCATACGCTCGCCTCAGTTCGCAATCGCTCAACCCAACACCTCGTCATGTTGGAGCCCATCTCGCTACCAAGGCCTTCGAAGCAGGGTTCACTCTCCCTGGCATGTCGTCCTCGTCCTCACCAGCTGCAGGTCTCGACGTCGAGCCAGATGACAAGTAATGCCTCGTGGCGACAATGAGCGCGCTTGCTGCGCTAGACCGACGGGGAAGGTCGGGAATAGGAGGATCATACCATGACGGTTGAGGAGCTTCACTCGGAAGCAGGAGTATCAATAGAAATATGTATTACTATGAAGACAATTGAAGTACCTGGTCACGACGTACACAATACTTACCCCATGAGCAATTCACTTTTTAGCGCCGTGTTGCAGGCGCCTGGTGGCGGTTTTACCGGCGATTTGAGATCTCGAACTGAAGTCTTGAGGATCTGGGACTGGGCGGTCGTGATCAAAGGTATTGCTCATGGGGGGTTTTGGGTGGTACTTACGATGTTGACACGTTCCATGGCCTCTTTCATGCCTTTTTTTTTTGATGCCCAAGCCCAAAACGCCATGCATGCATTGTCCAAAGCGCAGAGAGACAGGCAGTAACTCGAGCGACTCATCAGACGACGTTGTAGCGACCCGTAGGCCCACGAACCGCGCTCGCGTCCTCGGCGGCGATGGTGCCCTCGCGCAGCAGCCTGGTGAGTTCCATCATGGCCTGCGTGACGACATTTTCCGTATCGCCCTCGACGAGGATGTACAGCTTGGGCAGATCCGTCTCGCCGGGCTCCTTGCCAGGGGCGTAGAAGTTGCCCTTTGTCGTGATGGAGACGCCCGTGTTCTCGAGGATCTTGGCGACGTTGGTCCGATTCGTGACGGCCCAGCGTGCCTTCTGCGGGAAATCGTTGATCTCGATGGTGCTGTGGTACAGGCCTGCGTCGGGCCCCTTGTTGTCGATCGGCTGGCCGGCGTGGATCATGCCCTTTTTGCTGAGGCGGCCGTCGACTTTGTTCGCGGCGGCGAGCGCGCGTTCCTTTGCGGACATGGGTTTGCCGCTCGCTGAGGCGTCGGGGCGCTCCGTCTTCTGCACGACGATCTTGGAGTTGAGCAACTTCATCCAGGACGGCTGGTCTTCTTCGCTCTTTGCGGCGGCAGCAGGGTCGCTCGCTTTCACGATGCCAGGGCCGGCGACCTCGGGCTTCTTGAGCGTGGGCAGCTCGGGCTCTTCGTCCGAGTCTTCCTCTCCTTCGACCTTGTGCGCGCGCTTTTCGCGCTTCTTCTCGAGGGCGCGAGCGGCGTCCAGGCGGTCGAGACCCTTTCCTCCGAAGCCGCCGAAGAACCTCTCGGTGCCGGCCTTGGCCTTCTCGAGGAAAGTGTCTGCCATCTTCTGGACTTCTTCGGGGACGGGCGTGTCGCTTTCCTTGAGGGCTTTGACGATGTGCACGGCGAAGCGCTCTTGGCCTGGGTTCTCGAGGAGGGTGATGGCTGTGCCCTTGTTGCCGGCGCGACCTGTGCGGCCGCAGCGGTGGACGTAGTCTTCCAAGTGGGTTGGGCAGTCGAAGTTGAAGACCATGGCCAGACCTGGGACATCCAGACCACGGGCAGCAACGGAGGTGGCGATGAGCACGGAGAGAACACCTTGCTTGAAGTCGTTGATGGCTTCATTACGATCTGTTTGATCTTTGGCACCGTGGATAGTGTTGACAGACGAATACTTGGCCTTGAATAGCTTTGAGAGCAGGTCTTCTGCCGTCTCCTGTTTCTCAGTAAACACCAATACCTGTGCATTCTCATCCTCGGCGAACAGCTGGCCAAGATGCAAAAGCAGCTTATTGATCTTCTTCTCATACGAGGGCTGAACGAGCGAGATGATCTGGGTAATCTCAGGAGCTACCTTGCTGCGACCGCCAATGATGACTTCGGCGGGCTTGTTAAGGGCCTTGCGAGCCAGGGCAGCCATGTTCTTGGGGAACGTAGCCGAGAACAAGATGGTCTGACGGTCGGGACGGACGTTTGCAAGAATCTTCATGACCTGTGGTTCAAAACCCATGTCGAACATACGGTCAGCTTCATCAAGAATTACGTATGTGATGCGCCTAAAGCTCAGCACTCGACCCGAGTTGCTTTGCAACAGATCGATGAGTCGGCCAGGAGTGGCACAGAGGACATGGATACCGCCGCGCTTGATCATGGCAATCTGGTCGGAGATGGGCTCTCCGCCATACGCGCACTCGATCTTGATGCCCGAGGCCTTGAGGAACGGCTTCAGCTCGTTCTTGATTTGCAGGGACAGCTCGCGTGTGGGGGCTAGAATCAAGCCGATGGGGCCGTCAGATGGCTTGAGGGGACGCTGATCTAAGATGTGTCGAATCATGGGGATACCGAAGCCAAGCGTCTTGCCAGAACCTGTCTTGGCGACACCGATGAGATCACGACCTGACTCGGCGATGGGGATGGCTTGGGCTTGGATGGACGTGGGTCTGTCGTAGCGGACCTTCTGGAAGACGTCCATGGTGGCTTGAAGCAGGCCCATCTGGGCCCACTTGGTGACGGGACGAGGCACATCGTCTGGCTTCACCTTGATGCCGTCCATCTCGTGTCTCAGGTCGGCGACCTCTTCGGGGGTCATGGCAGAGACTTCCGAGGGCTCAGTGTAGAAGTTCTTGCGGAAGGGTTCGTAGTCAACTTTGTCGTGGTCGATGACGGGTGCTTCCTTCTTCTTTTTCTTGTGTGCGCTCATGGCGAGCAGGTCTTCAGCCTCGACCGAGGTCTGCTCGGGCTCGAGGTCATCGTTGAACATGGCTGTGCCCTGAGGTGCTGATCGACTGGGTGCAGGCTCGGTCAGGCCAGCCATGAAGGCATCGAGGGGATCGACATCGTCTTGTTCAGCATCTGCGGATTCGTCAACCTCCATCTTGTCGGCGGCTTCTTCGACGGCGGGAGCTTCTTCCATGTTGGTGTCCTCAGCGGCTGCAATCTCGGCACGGCGCTTCTCGAGCTGAGCCTGGAGCTGAGCGTTGTTCTCTTCGTCATCGCTGCCCATGTCGTCGAGGGCTGTGCCGTCGTCGTCGCCGTCGTCGTCAGCACCCGGCAGCGCGTCATCAGCATCGTCGATGGGGGCGAAGGCGGGAAGCGCTTGGAACTTGCGCTTGGCGGTGTCGGTGTCGTCGTCGAGGAAAGCTTTCTTGGTCGTCTCTGTTTCGTCTAGCGCGTTCTTGGTCTTCAGCCCGAAGGCGCCAATGTTGCCGTTTGTCTTGCCTTGTTGCGCAACAGCGGGTTCTGTGGGCGTGTGTCAGCAGACGAATGAGAGCGTCGCTATCGAGGTGGGGAGACTCACTGGTGGTGACGGGCTTGCCGGCGGGTTTGGCTGCGAGCGGACGCGCGGCGGCCGACTCGTCGAGCCTGAAGGTGGACTTCTCGGGCTGCTTCTGCTTGGGTCTCTCAGTAGCGCTCTTGACGGGTGCTTTGCTGGTGAGGGCCTTGGCGGGCTCTTCTGTGGCCTCGCGTGTCGGCGTCGCGGCGACAGTAGGCGTGGAGGGAGCAGTGACGGCAGGGGAGGCTACTGCGCTGGGCGTGTCTGCGCCCTTCTCCTTGGCCAGACGCTCTGCGTTGCGCTTCTTCCACTCGGCGAGCTTGGCTGCTCGAGCGGCCTTTTTCTCCTCCTCCGGGTTCTTGCTGTCGTCGCGCGAGATGGAGCTCAGCCGGTCGCCGCGCCTGCTCTCGGGCGCGGGGGTGGTGGTCGAGGACGGGGGCCGGCGCGATGTCGATGTCGAGCGTCGCCGCCTGTCGTCGCGGTCGCGGTCTCTGTCGCCCCTGTTCCGGCTGCGACTCCTGCCATCGCGTCGGTAGCGGTCGCCGCGGTCGCCGCGGTCTCGTGACCTGTCTCTGCGTGCAGCAGGCGAGCGAGAGCGGCGGCGGTCCCTGCGGTCGTCGCGGCGGTCGCGGCCTCCGCGGTCCCGGGCGCGGTCTCTGTCTCTGTCTCTGTCCCTGTCTCTGTCCCTGTCTCTGTCTCTGTCTCTGTCTCTGGGGCGGTCGTCGCGTCTGCTGCTGCTGCCCGAGTAGCGGTCGCTGTAGCGGTCGCGCGACCTGGAGCGGTCGCGGCGGGGCGGAGAGTAGCGACCGCGGTCGTACCTTGATGCATCAGCTCGTGTTGCCATGGCGGCTCGCGGCACAGTACTGTGTGTGGTGTGTGGCGTGTGTTGTGTGGCGCGTGTGTTGTGTGGTGCGTGGTGTGTCG
Source organism: Phoma herbarum (assembly GCA_001599375.1). NCBI lineage: Eukaryota > Fungi > Ascomycota > Dothideomycetes > Pleosporales > Didymellaceae > Phoma > Phoma herbarum. The sequence continues at coordinate 1,034,789 of BCGR01000008.1, read as the reverse complement.
AGCGGTGGGCTGTTGGAATCGCCGCAGCCGCGGTGTTGCGGAGACGGCGGTGGTCAGATGCAGCGAGTTTTGTTCGACGTCGGGGGAGCCACACGCCAGCCGCGGCCATGGCGCTAGACAGGGGGGCGCGCAGCTCTAGTGGGCCCCACTCCAGAACTTTTTTGTGAGCGACGCGCAGAGGCAGAGAGCCCGAGGCACGACAACCCCAACCCGAACCGCCGCCCGCATGTCTGTCAATCCGCGCAAGAGAAAGGCCGTCGCCAAGGAGGCGCCGCCGCCGCCCGAGAGCGAGTCGGAGAACGAGCTGGGCGACGGGCTGCTCGAGGGCATCCTGTCGCATTCCGACGACGATTCCGAGGGCAGCGAAGAGGAGGACGAGGAGGACGAGGAGGACGAGGAGGACGAGGAGGAGGGGGATGACACCGACGCCAGCAGCATCATCGAGGGGCTGTCGGACGAGGACGAGGACGAAGACGAGGACGAGCACGACGAGCACGACATCCGCGAGCAGATGCGCAACCTCAAGACATCAGACGCGCCGCCGAAGCGCAAGCCCGGGCAGCAGACGCACGACATGGACCTGGACGCAGCCGACAGCAGCGAGCTGGACGCAGCCGACGACGGCGACGACGAGCACCTCAAGCCCAACTACACCGTCCACACCGACGCCAACGGCAACACGCGCTACATGTACCAGGAGATCGACCCCGTCTACGAGTCGGACGACTCGGACGCCGAGCAGACCAACACCATCGGCAACATCGACCTCAAGTACTACGACGAGTACCCGCACATCGGCTACGACATCAACGGCAAGAAGATCATGCGCCCCGCAAAGGGCGAGGCCCTCGACGCCCTGCTCGACAGCATCGACATCCCCAAGGGCTGGACCGGCCTGACCGACCCGACCACCGGCAAGCCGCTGAACCTGACCGAGGAGGAGCTCAGCGTGCTGAAGAAGGTCACCCGCAACGAGGTCATCGAAGAAGGCTACGACCCCTACCCCGACATGATCGCCTACTTCTCCGGCGTCGACCAGGAGATCATGCCGCTGAGCGCCGCCCCCGAGCCCAAGCGCCGCTTCATCCCCTCCAAGCACGAGGCGAAGCGCGTCATGAAGATCGTCAAGGCCATCCGCGAAGGCCGCATCGCCCCCTACAAGCCGCCCGAGGACGACGAGGAGCAGGACCAGTTCACCTTCGACGTCTGGGCCGACGAGAAGCCGCGCGACGCAAACTCGATGCACATCGCCGCCCCGAAGCTGCCGCCGCCCGGCTACGAAGCCTCCTACCACCCGCCGCCCGAGTACCTCCCCGACCAGGCCGAGCAGGACGCATGGCTGGAGCAGGACGAGGAGGACCGCGAGCGCGAGTTCCTGCCCAAGAACTACGAGGCCCTGCGCAAGGTCCCCGGCTACGAGACCTTTGTCAAGGAGCGCTTCGAGCGCAGCCTGGACCTGTACCTCGCCCCGCGCGTCAGGCGGAACAGGCTGAACATCGACCCCGAGTCGCTGCTCCCCAAGCTGCCCGACCCCGAGGACCTCAAGCCCTTCCCCACCACCTGCGCCGCCATCTTCCGCGGCCAGGAAGGCCGCGTGCGCTCCGTCTCCGTCGATCCCCTCGGCATCTTCGTGGCCTCGGGCGGCGACGACGGCTACGTGCGTGTCTGGGAGATCCTGACCGGCCGTCAAGTGTGGAACGCACGTCTGTCCTCCGAAGAAGCCGTCGACGCCGTGTCCTGGCGCCCCGTCAAGGAGGCTTCCATCCTCGCCGCCGCAGCCGGCGAGCACGTCTACCTGATCATCCCCTTCGCGCTCCTCTCGCCCGACGTCGAGCAGCACTCGCGCGACATCCTCGACGCCGGCTGGGGCTACGCGTCCTCGAAATCGCAGACCACGCCCGCGCCCGAAGACGCCCCCAAGACACCGCCGGGCGTCTGGTCGCGGCCAGAGCGGAAGCTCGAGAACAAAGGCGTCCTGATCCAGATCGAAGTCCGCAGCGCCATCAAGACGCTCTCCTGGCACCGACGCGGCGACTACTTCACCACCGTCTCGCCGCGCGGCCAGAGCAGCTCCGTCGCTATCCACACCATCTCCAAGCACCTCACCCAGCTGCCCTTCCGCCGCCTGAAGGGCATCGCGCAGACGGCGCAGTTCCACCCGTCCAAGGCCATCTTCTTCGTCGCCACGCGCAACACGATCCGCTCCTACGACCTGGCCAAGCAGGAGCTCGTCAAGATCCTGCAGCCCGGCGCCAAGTGGATCAGCTCCATCGACGTGCACCCCGGCGGCGACAACCTGCTGGTCGGCACCTACGACAAGCGACTGCTCTGGCACGACCTCGACCTCAGCACCAAGCCCTACAAGACCCTGCGCTTCCACAGCGCCGCCATCCGCGCCGTCGCCTACCACAAGGGCGGCTACCCGCTGTTTGCCGACGCGAGCGACGACGGCTCGCTGCAGATCTTCCACGGCAAGGTCGTCGGCGATCTGATGGAGAACGCGACCATTGTGCCGTTGAAGGTGCTGCGCGGGCACAAGGTCAAGCAGAGATTGGGCGTCATGGGCGTCGAGTGGCATCCGAGGGAGCCGTGGTGCGTGAGCGCTGGTGCCGACGGGACCGTCAGGCTGTGGAATTAGGTGCAGATGGATGGCGACGACGACGGCGACGACGACGAGATGATATACCAAAAGCATAGGGCATTGGTGGCGTTAGCGGAGTACCCAAAATCAAGACTTTCCATGTTCAAATTGAGTGTTGTGTACCATGCCATGACCCATGGGCTGCGCTACAAACAGCACGTCTCCTGCACTACAAACAGCACAGAACAGCGCTTGACATCTCTCACCCTAGACATCTCTCACCCTAGACATCTCCCACGCTAATCAACGCCGTCACTCCTCCTTCAGCCCTTCAATAAACCCCACGAGCCGTTTCTTGATGACAACCCCCACAAGCCGCCCCGTCCCCTCCTCAGTGACACACAAGTACCGCAGCCCCAGCTTCCCAAACATCTCCACCGCGTACTCGAGCGGCGCCTGCGCACAGATGCTCAACGGCGTGCGGTCCACAAACGGACTGAGATCCACCTCGAGGTGCTCCGGCGGCACGTCATCGACCGTGTGCCCGAGGAGCCGGACGTTGTAGTCCCGCTGCGACGGCGAGAGCGGGATGTGCGGGCGCAGCTCAGACAGGCCGAAGGCGAGCTCCGTCTGCGAGATGTAGCCCTGCAGCACCGGGACCGTCGAGGGCGCGTGCGTCTGCACGAGCACCAGCCCGGCGTCCATCAGGCCTCTGCTTTCCAGGCTGGAGAGCTTTTCGTGAAGGACGGAGGAGGGGACTGTGTTGGATGCCGGCACGTGGACGGTGATGGAGTCCATTGTTTTCTTTGGTGGGATCAGCGCCGAGACTTTGAGGCCCTTTTTGCGGACGACCTGGAGAGCGACTTCGGGATCGAGGAAGGGGTGGCCGAGCACTGTCTGCGCGAGATCGTATACGCCCTCGGCGGAGATGGCGTCGGCGACCCATTTTGCGATGAGGATCGCGACCATGTTTGGCACTGCGTACTGTAGCTCGCCTGTGAGCTCGAACATGATGACCGCCAGGCTGATGGTCATGCGGCTCACGCCTGCCAGAAAGGCTGCGGCGCCAACGAGTGCGAAGATGCCCGGTGAGACATCGTTGGGTGTGTACGGCAGAACGTAGCCGACGAGGCGACCGAAGAGCGCTCCAGCGTCGAGTGCGGGGATGATCACACCCGAAGGGACCTTGCAACCAAAGGTGATGATCGTGAGAACCAACTTGGTGAGTGTGCCGTAGCTTAGCCAGCCAATGTAGGCCCAATTCGTCCCATCCGTTTGCGCCTCGTGGAGGCAGACGAACGAGTGCTTCGATCTGCTGTCTGAGCAATCCACCAACACATTTTTGATAATGACGTCTCCCGGCTCGCGGGTCAGTGGATTGGGAAACTGAAGCAGCGCAGTAGCCAGAACGACAAGACCGACTTCGAAAACCGGATTCTTCTTGATGAGCGGAATCTTGCGGAAGTGCTTGCTCCAGATGAAGTTCAGCTTGCAGAAGAGACCGCCGAAAATGCCTCCTGCAACGCCGAGAAGAATAAAGACCAAGTAGTGCACAGGCTCGTATTCGGTGCCGTATTTGGTTTCGAAGAGGACGAGTTTGCCTGTGCCGGTGGGATTGAGAAGCTTCAGAACGATCGCCGCCGTCAGACTGCAGAGGAAAGCACGCCAAAGAACTTTGCGCGGGAAGTACGTGCTGATCTGCATTCGTCAGTGTTGAGCGGCTTTCAGGGGCGAGTGATGAGCAATTACCTCCTCGTAGCTGAACAAAACCCCCCCGATTGGAGCACCAAAAGCGACACTCAGGCCGCTGGAGCAAGCAGCACTTAGCAATTCGCGCATCTTTCTTCCGTTGTCGTTGTACTTCGGAAAGAACGAACCAACGAGGTATCCTACGCATGTGGAAATATGCACAAATGGTCCTTCCTTGCCTAAACACATGCCAGTGCTGACCGCAAAAACCGCACCAAAAGCCTTCACAACTAAGACCTTAAGCGACAAAAACGATGGGATCGAGAAGCCGCTCAAGATAGTCTTGATCTCGGGTATCCTGGTTTCTGTAAGCAGTGGATCATATCAATCGTGCCGTGATCCTTACCCGCTGCCAGCAGCCATGTACATAACCTTCCCGGCTCCTGCGCTGGGTGCAGGCGCCGGTATGCGCACGCCCGTCGAGGCGTGAGAGCTGTTTGGTTTCGCAACAGGCGGAGGACGAGGCTGCTCTCCAGGCTCTTCTGCGGACGGGAGTTGACTTCTCGTCAACATCGTCGCGCTCGAGCTGATGGTACCAAAGACCAGAGCGAGCGCGACGTAGACAACAAAGCTCCTGAGATAGCTGTCCGACCAAGCGTGCCACTCACTGCAGATCGGCTCTGCGCTTCCCGGATCGGCCAAGAGATGGAGCCTCGAAAGCGACACGCCCTCTGCGTGCTCTCGGCAGCAGTTCTCTCGGCTCTTCCACGGTTTAGTGCCGCAGTAGCCCGTCTTCCAATCCGCCACTGTAGCAACGGCGACATCGACCAGGAACGCGACCACAGCTGTCAACGCGCCGATGACGATCACGGCGATCCATCCTGACGACGCGTCGAAAAGCGAGAGGAGTCTATACCGCAGCCCGGAAAGGGCATTGATATGTCTAAACCTGTACGAGTCTTTGACCTGCTGTTGTCAGCAACGAGTCGCCTGGGCTAGCTTGAGCGTGTAGTGTAGCTGTACAAGGTCGTGAAGCCAGTCGATCGTCGTGTAGTCATTATATGGGAGTCGTTCGCCAACGGTGCTGTTGACCAGCTGCTGTTCCTCCTTGGACAACGTCGAGGATATCGTAGAAGCCGACTCCACATCTTGCTCATGCTGAAGATGCGACAACCGTCGATCGTGCAGAAGCGGCGTCCGTTCGTTTCCAGCCTCGAGATCTGGCGGCATCGTTCAAAAACCTGCTCCGAAAAAGCAGTGCGAGGAACACCCAGGACATGGCTGCGGGTCGCTCAATAGATATGATCTCCAAGGCCACAGCCACTTGCCTGCACAGTGACGCTGCCATATCTGTGACAGTCTCGCTTATCAGCCGCGGAGATGATCGTCCTTGAATTCTAATCTGGGGAAGCTGCAAATGTAAGGGTCCAGATACTGAGGCTTCGATGCGGAGAGATAAGGAGCCATGCAAGCGTGGAGCACTTCGATGTGATAGGTGCAAATCGCGTACACAACGCTAGCCGGATTGGCGCGTTATCATGGTCACGCTGCAGATGCGCCTTTTACATGCGCGGCAATGGTGCCGGCGGAATCAGTAGTCGAGCAGGCGAGCTTAATGTTCGAAAAAGGATCCTGGGCACAGTCAACACGTATGAAGAACATTCTAGCGGAAAGGGGTATTGTGAACATAATGGGAAATACACAGAGCTACCGTACCATATCCTTACATGCGTTACGCGAGACAAGAGTACGCTCTGATGTCCAGATCAGATGCGCCAAGAGACCACACCTACGCCGCGATTTGAAGGAGACTGAATCGCCATTCAGGCCAGAGTACATTGATGTTGCAACATGCGCGCCTGTCCCTCCAACCGCTCCAACCACCGATCCGCAAGAACGAATGAACCAAGAAAATGTCGTGCAAACAGAGCAGCAAGTCAAAGCTACTTAGATCATCTAACCTGCCGTCGAGGAAACTGCTGCAGCCTCACGAGCGTACCTCTGCCTATCGGCTGCACCTTGATCTTCGAATCGCTATCATGTGGGGTCAGATCATACTTCCACTGCACGTGTCGATGAATACATACCTGCTTCTCACTGGCACTCAACGACTTCCACTCCGCGGCGATGAGCTTTGCTCGTTCGGGAATGCTGATGCCTTGGAAGTCTGAGCTCGACTGGCGTTCAGCGAAGAAGATAGTCCAGGAAGAGGTTGGGCGCTTCGGCTGGCGATCGTCCTCGATGAGCTGGGTGCGCGCAATTCCCCCCTTGTTTTTACCGGCGAGCTTCCTCTTGAGCAGTTTACGCGCATTGTTTGCAAGACGGATCTCTTCGGGTGTATGGGACTTGACCCAAGCATTGTACTCGGCAAGACGGGCCTCGTTGCGCTCAGCGGCTAGTTGATTCCATTTCTGGGTGGAATGTCAGTACGGAGCTTTGATAGTGACAGAACGCGGCGTGTACCTCCCGCTCAGCAGGCGAGATGTCCTTGAAGGACTTTGAGAACTCGCTCAATGCTGTGTGGCCTTTTGTACTCTTAGTGTTCTCTGCGATGTAGACGTTGAAAGCTGAAACTTTGGCGCGCGAGACGGGCTCTTTGAGTGCGACCTTCCTCAGTTGGCTGATCTGGGCCTTCAGCTTCTCCTCATCTGTGAGCACCTTCTTGCGCTTCTTGGCCGGCTTCTTAGGAGCAGCCTTCTTCTTTGCCTTCTTCGGCTTCTTGGCCGCGACCTTCTTCGCAGTGGTGGTCTTCGTCACCTTCTTGCCCGCTGCCGCCTTCGCCTTGACGGCCCTCTTGACCGGCGCGGCGGGGTCATTTGCGGCCTTGGCGGTGGCATACGAGCGCGTCTGGAGCTGCAATACGTGCGCAAGAGTGCGAGTGGGCAGCGAGAAGCCGCTGCGGGCTGTCTGGACGAGGGTCGCGAGCTTGGGTAGGTCGTGGGTAGCTTGTTTGGGCACCTCGGCCGCCAAGCGACAGAACGCCCCGCGGGCCAGCATCGCGAAGGTGTGTGGTCGCGTTGACGTGAACGTTGTTTCACGGAGGGTCTGGCGAGCGGCGCGTGTGCGGTTGGCGGGCAATTGGGCGAGCGCGGTAGAGGGACGGTGGTGTGGTAGTCCGGATTGGGACGTGAGACAGCTGCCAACCTCCCGCCTCGGAAGCTGGGGCCCTTGCATAAGCGACGCGATCGGCGCGACGTCAACAGCCAAGCCAAGCGAAGAGTCAGTTACATATCCCATAATACGCCATGAGTGTGACGCCATAGGGCGGACTTGAGATGATTGTGGCTCTCAATTGCTCGTAAATGTAATCAAAACAGTCGCCAGGCCGCAAATGATGACGCCGCCCATACGCAGCTCTACATGGTGTGTACACAGAACGGACGCGTTTATCGCTGCCAAATAGTCTAGATCAGAGCAACTCTTGCAGATGGCCGCCAGATAGCAGTTCAGATAGTTACTCTCGCGTCGTTTATTTGACCTCATAACTGTTGCCAAGTTAGCAATGCACAGCGTCACGCGTGAGGGGTTCATCTTACCTCCAGGGATGGTCCTCGTCGCCGTACTGGATAGCCTCCATCCACTCCTTCATCTGCAGCGCAATCGGTCCTGCCTCGATGTGGTCCTCAAGTCCGCAGTCAACAAGGCGGCCCTTCCAGCTGATCTTGCGGACAGGGCTGACAATCGCAGCAGTCCCGGCACCGAAGATCTCCATCATGCGGCCCTCGTCAGCGGCATCAGCGATGTCCTTCATTGTGAACTTCTGTTCGAGGATCTTCCAGCCCTTGGGCTCCAGACGCTCCCTCGCCAGGCCCAGGATGGAGTCTCGTGTAACACCCTCGAGGATGGTTCCGTCGAGCGGTGCAGTCAGCAGCTCGGGCTGTCCGGTCTCCTTGTTCTTGATCGCCGCGAACAGGTTCATCGTGCCAACCTCGGTGACGTATTCCTCCTCGCCGAACAGCCACAGGTTCTGGTGGAACCCACGGCTAGCAGCCTGCATCTGGGGGACAATGCAGGGCGCGTAGTTGGCACCGAGCTTCTTGTCTCCAACACCCCCGGGCCATGCACGCACAGCGTAGTCAGTGGCTTCGAGCGAAACGGCCTTGAAGCCTGTGGGGTAGTATGGGCCGACAGGCGAGGCGATAACGTAGAGGAGCGCCGAGGCGGGAGGGCCAACACCGAGGGTGCGCTGAGTACCGATCATAGTCGGGCGGAGGTACAGCGAGTATCCGCGAGCGCTGTATCGCTGTTAGCGTCCTCTGCTTTCTTGGTATCCGTTGTCGCAGCTTACTCAGGGATGAAGCGCGCGTCCTCCTTGACGAACTTGCCAATGAGGTCAATCATTGCATCGGGATCGAAGGTGGGCAGCGCGATGCGTGACGAAGACTTGTTCAGACGCGCCATGTTCTTGTCCGGCCGGAACAATCTGATGTTGCCCTTCTTGTCCTTGTAGGCCTTCATGCCCTCGAAGCATTCGAATGCATAGTGGAACACGCAGGTCGCCGGGTCGAGACTCAGGTTCTGGTACGGTGTGATGCGTGCGGGGAGCCATCCTTCTGTCGCTGTCCATTCGAGCGAGAGCATGTGATCTGTTACTTTTCTTAGCTACCTGCCCGGCCATGGCGCAGCTGGGGCTTCTACCTGTGAAGTTGCGTCCGAAGATGAGGTCCTCCGGGGGCAGCAGGTCCTTCGGAGAGGTCGTTCTTGTGATGCTGAGCTTGGTCGGGTCAATGTCTTGGATCTTGCTGCCAACAGAGGCATCGGCGTGGATGCTGTACGGGCGCCGTGTCCGACATCGCAGCGATGCGCTGAGCGGCGCAGCCGTCGAACGGAAGGCGCAATTGCTGAGCGAGGAGAGCAGCCTCGACGATCTTTGCTGCAACATGGTGATCCGATTGTTGCAGGACTGCGGAGGGCGTGTGGGGGTTAAGTGCGGCGGTCGAACTGACTGTCCTCGAAATGTCGCAGGGTTCATCAACCGACAGTGACCGCTTCGGCTTTCTGCCTGCCGCTAACGGCCCTCGAATTATTGGCCTTTCATCGACGACCCCGGTCATCTCTCCGATATCCGCAGTACAGAGGGCGTGGTCTTAGCAACCTTGACAACGGATAGCTGAGGGTATTCGCGTTACTGCTCGAACAGTCATTGAGCAAGTGAGTCAACATCAACAACGCTCACAGGGCACGCACGACTAGCGGTCGAAGGAGCAAGGACGTTGATTCGCGAACATTGGAGGCGTCCAGTTTCGACCCGCGAAACACTGGTAATCTGCGAAGTCCTCTGCTGACTACAATGAGACTTGACTTTGTTGTGCCTTCCACATCATCAAAGGGAGTATCTCAAACGAGTACAATTACTACTAAAGACAGCATCTACAACGTAGCTGTAGTATCATTTGAACACGCTCAACGGCCGTTGCATCCTCCTTTCCCTCATCTTCCTCCACCCTACTGCTCATTCGACGACTCTTCCGCCTCCGGTGCAGCCGGCTTTCCAAAATTGGTCGGTGCATACGCACTCTTCTCCCTGATCTTCGCGCCACGGAGGTAGAACCACATAGGCACAGGAACTAACAACGCAGCCAAGATACCAAGTAAGGTAGATGCCCATTGGATGCCCATGCCCTCGAACATCTGGCGCGCGAAGAGGGGGAACGCAGCTCCACACAGACTACGCAGGAACGTATTGGCAGCGATGGCGGACGCGGCGAACATGAGGTAGGCGTCGACGAGGTAGTTGAGCGCTTGGAGGAAGATGGCGAGGAGACCAAAACCGGTGAGGATACCAGAAATGGTGGGGACTGGAAATGTTCAGTGAGGTTCACAACGACGATTTTTTCATGAGACTTACCAATCCAGTGGACGTTGGGGTTGTAGCCAGTCCAGCCGAACCAGAAAAGACCAGCAGCGAAGCATGCACCCCCAACGATGACTTCTGGCAGACGCCACTCAGGGATTGGGACATTATTATTGGCAGCAAGCTTCTTCTGGTAGCCGGGCTGACGTGCGAAGATGAGGGTTCCGGCGAGGAGTTGACCAGTAATCATGCCGAAGAACGGAAGGCCTCCAACACCGAGGTTCATACCATGGACGCCCTGGAATACCAACGGATACGCCGTGAGGAAGAGGTAAAGCAGTCCGTAAATGAAAGCCATGTATATACTGAGCAGCAACACGATGCGCTCAGTGACAAGCATCTTCAGCGGCCTGGAGAAGTTCTTTTCAATCAGCTCACGGAAGTCGATCTCGATTTCCTCCTGTTTGGCATGAATGCCCCAGTTTTTCGTCCTGCGACGGAGCTCGGCAGCCTTGGAGACGAGGATCTGTGGCGGGTAGGACTCCGAGAGGAAGAGCAGGTTGCAGGCAAAGCAGAAGAAGCCCATGAAGGAGACAATGTACTCGGTCCAGCGATATCCAAGATCGGACATGACAATGAAGCCTCCAATGAAGGGAGCCATCAGAGGTCCAGTGAACACTTTCGTGATCGTCAGCAATCGAGGTCAGACCAAAGAAAATCTCGTCAGTAGACATACCTGTCATGGAAAAGATCGTGATGGCCATTCCACGGGTGCGGTTGTCGAACATGTCAGAAAAGACGGCAGCGACACAGGTCAAAGGGCAAGCACCGAAGAAACCACTGAAGAATCGACAGATCAGTAGCGTTTGCAGATCCTTAGAGACAGCGACCGAGATGTTGAAGATAGAAAATCCAAACGAGGCGATGACAAGCGGGAGTCGTCGGCCCTTCAACTCTGAAAAGGGAGCCCTGTGAGAGTCAGCGTTGCATGGCCACCGATCGATAGGATTCACTTACCACAGGATAGGCCCAGTCGCGAAACCCAGAACGTAAAGCGAGGTCGCCAGTGTTGCGACAACAGACCCAACGCCATAGATCTGCGCAATAGCCCCAGTTGCCGAAGAAATAATACTCGAGCCGAAGGCCGCAGTGAGCGTAGTAAAACCGAGCATAGCAGCTGTAGTAAGTTTCTTCTTCAACGGCCAGTTCTGAGCATGCAGAGGATCATCGTGACCATCGAATTCCACGACATAGGCCTCACGCTCCGGAAGTGGTGGTGGGTAAGGCTTTCCTGCTCCAAAGGCTGGCAACGGCTTCCTACTCGTCCTACTTCGTAAGCTTGCGCCTACTGTTCCGGAGTGCTGACTCCGCTGGGTGTGGATCCGGCTTAATGCTGTCTCATGGCGCTCAAGTCCTGTGGCCTGGTCATGTTGTGTGGGTATGCGAGACATGGCAGCCTCGCGCTCGACATCTGATGCCTCCGAGGATGATGTGGAGGAGCTTGACGCAGTGGATGTTCGCGCGATTGGTTCATGTCTCACCTCCTTCTCTGGATCCACGGCCGGAGGTCCAAACCGATCCGGGCTGGCATCCCTTTCCGCGCGCTCGATGTATTTGTCGACGTTGTTCTCGACCATCCTGGCTGTAATGCGTCGCAAACAGCGCGCTCGAGCAACTGATGTTCAAGTTGAGCGGTACACAACAAACAAGACTCTATGGAGCAAGGGTATAGCAAGTAATATAGATTTTGGAGGATCCCGTGAGTCCGGTTAACTCCAGAGCTAGCGGGTCAGCGAGTGTCCGCGCGTATGTTCGGGCACCAGTGAAATGCGAGGTGGGTCTGTTATAGCTCCAGGGAGGTAGTCGCACAGAACCTCGAGTTTGAAAAAGGGAAGTGGAAAAGATCCAGATCTTATTACAGCAATGGAGATGCGCTGTTCGTCTCGAACGTTCTGAGCGAATAGTGATGTTAATGATAAAGAGCAAAGGCAATGCGCCTGCGGTGACGTAGGAGACAGCTAAGCTTTTTGGCAAGGATCAAGCTCAGCTCGGAAGGCTGACTCCTTCCGCGGGACGCGAAAGGAGCGAGGTCGAAATGGCATGCTCCACTAGGACTGAACAATGCGCAATCTCATTTTCTCCTGAGCCAAATCGGCCAAATTAAGATCTTTCCATGTATTTTGAAGATCTGCAGACGTTTGAGACACATGCACACTGATATGAACGGCGCGCTGTCAGTCCACACTTCAACGGCCGCGCTGTTTCACGACACCAGGTTATTACGGCGTTTCGCGTGAACACATGTTTGGCGCTAATCGATGGTGCAGTCGGGCGTATCCATGTCTGTGAGGCTCAAATTGTGGCGAAGCTCATGTCTTAATCAGCAGCCGCCTTGATCTCGTACGAGCGTTCACAGCTTTGGGATTACACATCTCGGTTTACACATTGCGCGCCGAGTGTTGTTTGCCCGAATGGTCTGTTGATGGTTTAGTGGGACACCGTTATGGAACTTAAGTACCCATCGCTGCTTTTCCGCAGAGCAGGTAGGTATTGAATCAACCGAACATCGTATCCAGGAGTTGCGGATCATTATAGGGTCCAGAGGACTGAGTGCATAAGAAGGACATCACAGCAGTAAAAGGACGATAGAGTGGTGGGTGTCTCTGCGAAGCAGAGAAGACTGACATGTCTGCCAGTCATGATTTTGTTTTGTCGTCTAGCGGTGCTCATAAAGACGTCAATCCGTAACCAGGCCCAACCTTCCCATCATTAACTTCATAACAAGAGACTGTCGTCTACAACTTCTGCATGGCAACAACGTCGGTGGACTGGACGTGGTCCTCGAACTCCTCAATCTGCTGCTGAAGCTCGTCGAGAGAGACCTTGTCGTCCTCAACAACCAAGTTGATCTGGAGCTTCTTGATACCGAAACCAACAGCGACCAGCTTGGAGGCACCCCAGACAAGACCGTCCTTCTCGATGGAAAGGACGTTAGCCTTGAGCTCATCCATGTTTGTCTCGTCATCTGCACGCTGTTAGAGTCTGCAAATTGCACCAGTGGCACAAAGACTTACCCCAGGGCTTAACGTCAAGGGTGACGATAGACTTAGCAGCAGGCTTTACCTTGCCGGCCTTCTTCTTGTTGTACTCGGCAAGACGCTCGGCCTTGATGCGCTCAGCCTCCTCGTCGACCTCGTCGTCGGAGCCGAAAAGGTCGACATCGTCGTCGTCCTCAGCCTCGGCCTCCTTCTCAGGGGCAGCGGCGGGGTTGAGGGTGAGCTCGCTGGACTCGGGGCCGTAGGCGGTGGCCTCCTTGGTTGGGTCACCGGGGAGGGTCTCGAACTCGCCCTCGAAGGTGAGGATGTGGTTGTACCACCTCCAGGCGTAAGGGAACTTCTCGGGGGCAGGGATCTGCTTGATCTGCTGGAAGACCTTGACGTCGGCCTGCGACGGGGTGTAGCTGTTGATCGTCAGACTATGACTCCGCCAAATGCATCGAGCAAGAGCAGTAGTAACGAGGGGTAGATCAGGGTTGCGACAAGCGCTGTGGTTTTGTATTCAGATAGCGGGGTCTTAAGCCGCCTCATTAACACGGACCAATTGTTCTCATCATGAAAGAAAGGAGGGGTTGCGTTGGTGTAGCAAAACAACACACAGGAAAGAACCATGGTGGGGTAGCAACTTACCCAACGATGTAGCTGCGGGTCTTGACCCAGTTGTTCAGGAGGGTGAGACCTGCGTCGGAAACGAAATCGGTGAAGCCCATATTTGCGATTGTGGGAAACTGTGGAAGAAGGAGTATGCAATCGCGTTGATGTTGTGGAAGAAGGGGGGGCAGCAAGAGTTTTTGGTGGACGATTGGGCGCTAACGATTTCCGAAGCTGCCAAGGTGGGGCCAAACGCACGTGCTTTCGAACCATCCTCCAGCGCGTCCAGCGTTCCTGCCTGAGTCAACACCTCGAGTCGACTTCACTTTTGACGCATCGCTTTTTGTTCCAGGCTACACTGCATGTCTGTCGTTAGACCGTAGCGAGAGTGCGCTTCAAGCTCGTCGAAAAGCGTCGCGCGACGTCGTAGAATTTCGTCGAATGATCCCGGAGCTTCGAGCTCAAGCAGCGTCCGCGCGCCATACATCAGAATATAATCATGGGTTCTTCCTCCATCTGCTTTCCTCGACCTTTCGTACATCTGTATCACTCATCGCACACCATCATGCTAACCAGTAGAGTGCGTGTCGCCGCGAGGCGCATTGCTGCCATCCCTCGACTGTCCATCCGCCCTTCGCCATTTTGTCATCTGCCGTCGACGCGGTTAACCCAGTCTTTTAACCTCATACGTCCCGTGCTTGCAGTGAGAAGTTATGCAAGTGGTCGACCGCATCCCCCAGGTGGGACTCATCGAATGAACATGAGTCCTGAGCCTGAAAAGGCCGCATTGGAAGAGTTCGGTGTTGACCTTACAGAACGAGCACGCGACGGAAAGCTTGACCCAGTCATTGGGCGAGATAGCGAAATTCAGCGGACAATACAAATCCTCTCGAGACGAACGAAAAACAACCCAGTCGTGATTGGACAAGCTGGCACAGGCAAAACAGCCATCATGGAAGGCCTAGCTCAGCGTATTGTCAGGGGCGATGTGCCAGAGTCGATCAAAGACAAGCGTGTCATCAGCTTGGATCTTGGTTCTCTCATTGCCGGCGCGAAGTTTCGCGGCGACTTTGAAGAACGTCTGAAAAGGGTACTGAAGGAGGTTGAAGAGGCGCAAAAGGGCATCATCCTGTTCGTCGATGAGCTGCACACATTGCTTGGTCTCGGCAAGGCCGAAGGCAGTATTGATGCCAGCAATCTCCTAAAGCCCGCGCTGTCTCGAGGTGAATTACAGCTCTGTGGCGCCACCACCCTCAACGAGTATCGACAGATCGAGAAAGATGCGGCACTGGCACGACGATTCCAGCCTATACTGGTAGGCGAGCCCACCGTACAGGACACAATTTCTATCCTTCGCGGTATCAAAGAGCGTTACGAAGTCCACCACGGAGTAAGAATCACCGATCCAGCATTGGTAGCTGCTGCTACGTACAGCAACCGATACATCACCGACCGATTCTTGCCTGACAAGGCCATAGACTTAGTGGACGAGGCTGCCAGCGCCCTTCGCTTGCAGCAGGAGAGCAAACCAGATGCCATCCAGGAGCTCGATCGCCAGATCATGACCATTCAGATCGAGCTCGAGTCCCTGCGCAAGGAGACGGACATCACCAGTAAAGAGCGACGTGAGCGCCTGGAGGAGACACTGAAGCAGAAGCAGGCTAATGTCAAGGTGCTCACGGAGAAGTGGGAGAAGGAACGCGCCGAGCTTGACGCTATCAAGAATGCCCAGGAAAACCTCGAGAAGGCCAAAGTCGAGCTCGAACAAGCCCGTCGTGAAGGCAATTACGCCAAGGCTGGACAGCTTCAATACAGCACGATTCCTGAGCTAGAGTCAAAGTTGCCAAAGGACGATGAAGCAGCCGCTGGTAGTCGACCCGACTCGCTGTTGCATGACTCTGTCACCGCTGACGATATCGCTTCGGTTGTATCGCGAATCACTGGCATCCCATTGTCCAAGCTCAACGCTGGCGACATGGAGAAACTTGTTCACATGGAAGATACCCTACGCCAATACGTCAAGGGCCAGGACGAGGCGCTAACAGCAGTCGCCAACGCTATTCGCATGCAGAGGGCTGGTCTCTCTGGGGAGAACAGACCAATTGCATCTTTCATGATGTTGGGACCTACTGGTGTAGGTAAGACGGAAGTTTGCAAGAGGTTGGCGGAGTATTTGTTCAGCACGCCGCAGGCTGTGATCAGATTCGACATGAGCGAGTTCAGCGAGAAGCACACCGTCTCGCGTCTGATCGGCTCGCCTGCTGGATATGTCGGGTATGATGATGCCGGTCAGCTCACAGAAGCTGTACGACGAAAGCCATATGCCGTGCTCTTATTCGACGAGTTCGAGAAAGCACACAAGGATATCTCGACACTGCTTCTTCAGGTACTCGACGAGGGCGTCTTGACTGACGCTCAAGGCCATAAGATCGACTTTCGCAACACCATCATTGTCATGACCTCCAACCTTGGTGCGGACATTATCGTCGGCGACGAGAATGTTGATTCTGCTGGCAAGGAGTCGAGCGAGATCTCGCCAGAGGTGCGCGATGCGGTCATGGCAGTCACACAATCCCACTACGCACCAGAGTTCATCAACCGCCTCGACGAGTTCATCATCTTCCGACGTCTGTCTCGCGAAGCACTGCGTGACATTGTCGACATCAGGCTGAAGGAGCTCCAACAGCGGCTTGACGATCGCAGGATTGTCCTTGAATGCTCAGACGAAGTCAAGCAGTGGCTCTGCGACCGAGGCTACGACCCGAGATTTGGTGCACGTCCGTTGAATAGGCTCATCGCCAAAGAAGTTGGCAACGGTCTTGCCGACAAGATCATCAGAGGAGAGATTCGAAGCGGCAACATCGCCAAGGTCACCATCCGCGAGGATGGATCTGGCCTCAACGTGGCTGCGGCATCATGAGACACAATCACATCCATGACGAAATGACTGTATTCTATATTTGCTCTGTGTCATACCTTCACAAATTGTAAGAACACTACGTAGTGTGTAGATCGTAATGTAAATTTCTTCCCTGTCAAAGATACCATTGGTATGCATTGCCTTTTCCATCATTAGATGAACGGTGCTTTCGCGTTAACATTGGTTGTTGTATCGTGAGCAGGGCAGGAACCCGTCGCTCTGTCGCGCCTTCCTTCTTCAAGTCGTACACCTGTCACCTCACCTTTCACGACGCGACCTGTGAGGGCATCCGAACGCCCAGGACTGAGTCGTGTCGTTCATGATGCAAAATAACGCGAAATTCAAGGGACTCTATCGTCAAAAAGGTAGCCGCACTTCCGCTTCATCACGAGGTGGTCGTCAAGGCAGCCGCAGCTCGACGGTCTCACGTCGCTCAACCACGCGTTCATCATCGGTTACAAGCGCACGCCCACCAAGGCATCGCCAGCAAAGCCAGCAAGTTCCCTTAGCTTGGAGTAGTCCCCGAACGGTACCTTCAGGCGCACACCAAAGCGGTGACCTCGCCCCAGGAAACGAGGACAACGAGGATGCCAACGATGATGCACTCAGCGAGGTCGTCATGGCTGTTGACATGACACCTCACGGAACAGTCGGCTGCTGTTACTATGTTGCCCGAGAAGAACGACTTTACTTCATGGAGGACTTACAAATTGGCGATGTAGACATGGTTGACACTTGTAGGTCGCCATCTCGGAGATCAGCAGGTGCGATGCTAACCTTGATCAGTGAAGGCCTTCATCGATCCCACAGTCATCCTGGTTTCGACAAGAATCGATGATGCAGTAATTGACCGTTTTGATCCTGAAGTCAGAAGTGGCGAGTCGGCCAGTGGGACCAATGATCAGTTTCGCCTACCATTCTTGCTGGATGTCCGTCCTCCAAGCGAGTTCTACTACGATGCAGCTAAGACTAAGCTCATGACGTTGAAATTAGGTGAAGAAGCTGGCGTACAGGTCACCTTCAATGTACCAGGCGATCACCTAGGTGGTTACGAAGCAGAGAGCACCCCTGGCCAACAAGGACAGCTGCTTCGACTTGCTGGCTGGGTTGACACGGAGAGTCGAATCACGGTAAATGATGACCTGAAGCTGCTTTCAGGCTGGCTAAAATGTCACAGGTTGGGTGTGCTGGTGCGCTGCTATCGTACCTGCAGCGGAGACGTGCTGCAGCCTATCTTCCCGGCGACGATGCGGCATACATGATGTTTCGCATCACAACACTTGAGATGTTCAGCCTACGAGAGACCATGTTCATAAACGCAGACACGCTGCACTCGCTCGGCATCATTGATGCGGAGGCACATCCGCACTCACACAATAGAGGACCCAACGCCAAATCCGGAGCAAAGGAAGGCCTTTCGTTATACGGGCTGTTTTACCATCTGGCACATACACCACAAGGGAGATTTTCATTGCGCCAATGCTTTCTACGCCCAAGTCTAAACATAGACCACATAAACGAGCGGCTTGATGCTGTCAGCACTTTCTCACGTCCAGAGAACGGTGCAGCACTTGATGCGCTCATAAAAAACTTGAAGAACATTGGCAACATGCGCGTGGTGATGGTCAGTGTGCGGAAAGGCGTTGGTGGCTCCGTACCAAGGAGAAACGGGCTTTCCAGAAGCGTGTGGACCTCCATACGAGGAGTGAGTATTTTGCGCATATCAGTCAGCGGCCAACTGACCCTCAGAATACAGTTCGCATTCCACGCTCTCAAGATCAAAGACGTACTCCAAGAGGTTATAGGCAGTGACAATCTGGCCGTAAGGAAGAAGGCGCGTGAGCTGGCGCTGCTTATAGATGACTACTAACGTGATCCAGATCTTTGAGAAGTTCGAGGGCTTTCACCTAGCTCAAGTTGGTCGAAAAATCAGTGAGACGGTTGACTTCGAGAGGTCGGCAGAAGAACGACGAACAGTGATATTGCCTGGTATCGATGAGAAGCTTGACCACATGAAGAGGACACTCGATGGACTCGAAGACATCCTGAACCAAGTCGCAGGGAAACTTTCCGAAAGCATGCCCCGAGATCTCAAAGCCTCACTCAACGTCATCTACTTCCCACAGATCGGATTCCTTGTCATGGTTCCAATTAATCCGGCCACCGGGGCAGCAGTCTACGATGGCAGCTTCGAGAGCCCTTGGGAGATGATGTTCTCGGCTGAGTGGGTCAAGACAAGAGCGATGGAAACTTATCTGCTGACATTAATTTCAGAGGACAAGTGTACTTCAAGACCGCCGAAGTGAGAGAGATGGACGATTACTTTGGAGATGTTTACGGCATCATCTCGGATCGCGAGATAGAGATAAGCCATGAACTCGCGCAATTTGTGTTGCAGTACGAGGAGTTGTTCACATCCTGTTCGGATGTCTGCGGCGAACTTGACACGTATGGATGTTGTCTGAGTTTTGTTGAGTTGGACTGACGGGACTCGCAGTCTATTGGCTCTGGCTCAGGGCGCAAAAGACTATAACCTAGTACGCCCACGCATTACTCTCAAAAACACTGTTCAGATCGAAAATGGTCGGTAAGTATCTACTCACCGTTGAATCGTCCAATACATGAGATGCTAAGGACCACTGCAGCCACATACTCCAGGAGCGAACGGTCGCATCTTTCGTGCCGAATGACACTTACATCTTCGGCGGAGCAGGCGACAATGGACCCGATGCTGACCAGCAGCGCAGCTCCTCCACTTACGTTCGAAGTAGCACTGCAAATCATGTTGATGGACCCAGTATGCTTGTGCTGACCGGGCCGAACTATTCTGGGAAAAGTGTGTATCTGAAGCAGGTAGCGTTGATCATCTTCATGGCGCACGTCGGCTCTTTCGTACCTGCGAAGTGTGCAAAGATCGGGCTGACCGACAAGATCCTGTCGCGAGTAAGCACGAGAGAGACCGTCTCTCGGGCGCAGAGCGCTTTCATGATCGATTTGCAGCAGATCTCACTTGCGTTGAACCTAGCAACGCGCCGAAGCCTACTCATCATAGACGAGTTCGGGAAAGGAACAGACGCCAGAGATGGGGCGGGTTTGGCATGTGCAGTCATGGAGTACTTGCTCAGCTTGGGCAATGAGAGACCGAAGGTGCTTGGAGCCACCCATTTTCATGGTAAGCTGAGCGCAACCTCTTTTAAGCGCACCACTGAACCAGCACAGAAATCTTTGAAATGGGCTTGCTGAAACCCAGCCCTGCACTGAGCTTCGGGCATCTCGAAGTAAAAATCGATGCCGAAAAGTCGCACGTTGACGATCAAATAACATACTTGTACAAGTAAGACTGCTGGCAGCTGTCTCTGACTTATGATTCTGATAATGCGACAGTTTTCGCGAGGGACGGAGTACTTCAAGCTTCGGCACATGGTCAGTAATAATCGGCTAAGTTTACCGTGTTCTAACGTGCATTAGCTGCGCAGCCATGAACGGAGTACCGGAGGAGATTGTTCGCCGCGCGGAGGACTTGATTCTCCTGGCAATGAAGGGAGAAGACCTGGTAGCTGCATGTTGTCAGATGCCAGAAGACGAAGCTGCAGAGCTTGAAGGAGCTGTAAGAGCGCTGCGGCTTGATGTGGTGCTTGACTAACAGCCCTCAAGGAACAGATCGCAAGAGCCTTCCTCGAGGCCGACGTTTATAATGAGCCTAGAGCAAAGTTGTCGGACATTCTGGCGATATCGATAACGGCGGACTTATGCTCCTAGAAGCGAAGCCGGCATCTCAATCATCTTCATTGGCGGACTCATCGATTTTGAAGCGTGTGGAGACCGTAAGCTGCAGCTGTCAGCGATCCGTCATTGGCTCAGCAGCGCTCGAAACCAACAACGTTGTTTCAGGTTTCGAACCTAGATCTGTGCACTGCAGCGCGAATGTCTTGCAAAGAATGCAATGCTGATGCTCACTCAGACGCGTGGTTTTGCGTTGCGACTGCCATTCGTCCTTAAACATCCTCGTCCCTTTCCTTTGCGCTTTCATCGCGCTTTCGCATCACATCCGTCATCGTAGCTTCGCAACTTACGCCGTGACGTAAAGCCTATCGTGGGCGCCGGACTTGAAGGTCCTTGACAAGGCCAAATCCTCGTGAGACTCGGGGAACGCCACACGGAGTAAGCCTGCACTGTTGTAGTCTCTGGCTGCTCTCATCTGCTCATGGCAACATTTCTGGAATGTTTGCTCTTCCCGAATTGAATCACTCGCATTGAGTGCGCTGTTTTGGTACGCGCCGAAGGACCTGAGGCTGCATGTCGTTGATGAAGGGATGCCCTTCTTGTTTGAGACTTAAGCTGATATTCGACCAGTTCCCGCTCATTGACGCAACGAAATCTCCAGACCACAAGACCACTGCCTCGTTTCCGGTCCCGCACGATGGCTGGCTGGCACATCGACGTTCAAGGCCTCGTCTGGCTCCTCGACGTCCGCCTCATCCTATCGATAGACTGGGGCCGGGGTTATGACGATGGATCCAAGAGCAAAAGATGGATAAGATCGTTGCAGGAAGACAAATTCTCGAGCGACTGGTGTGAATGAAGTTCAGGTTTTCGAAGCTTTGAATAGCATCACCTCCTGTCTCGACGCTGTGGCGCTGTTTTGTGTTTCAGCTTTTCCCTCCGGCGGCATACGAGGCTGCCTTCGGTTCTCGACAGATCGACCCCTCGGGTCTACCATGCTTGGATATAACACTAGATGGCCCATGTCGAGCGATTGTTTCATCAAATGAGGAAGAATGGCCCGAGAAGACACAGGCGCGTGCGTGTGGCACAGTCTGGAATGCGCCTGGACAGGTTGAAGAGGCGAGAATCAGGTGGGTTACTTACCGGTCGTTGGGAGCATGGTCACATCTGCCACTGGATCACTGCTAGGCGCGATTCACTTGGCTCCGTGGAGGAGACTGGGCTCTTCAGCGTTGAAGACCTCGTCTCTAGCTGACGCAGACATTGCGACATTGGACAAGGCATCCTATTGCTCTCGGTCACCGACCCCAAGGAAGGCTGCCATTATTGGTTCATCAGACGACTCTCGAATCAGGAGAGATTAGGATCCAGATCGGCTTCAACACATCCACGGAGCTGGTCCACACATGGAGGGTCTCCGCAATGCAGGGCCAGGAGGGGCCTATGTATTTCGGTTTTGTGCTAAGCATATCCCACCCTGTCAGGTGCTGGGATCCTCGTTCGATAGCATGTGGTACAGACACCATTTCGAGGGTGAGGCCAAATTCGACTTTGGTGAGCGTTACTTCCTGGCATGGTTGCGCTGTGAGCAATTGGAGGTCGTGGAAAAAATGAGGGCGCTGGTCTGAAGAGGCTGGGAGCGCCCGACGAACCGAATTGATCTCATCATTGACCTGTCAATGCGCGATCGCCCATCACTATTCAGACTGCGCAAGGATCTCATGCGCAGACGCTCTTGCCGCTGAAGGTTGCGGCTGTCCGTGACCTGTGCGCAAAAAAAAACACGGCGGGCGCCGCACCTGGGCACCTGGGAGGAAACCGCTGTTGGATCTCCACTCCTGCAAGAAGCGGCTACATCGTACCTGCGTTGAGAACACCAGCCTCATCAAACCGAAGACCAGACAGCGGGAAATTTGAGTGCATCGTGCGACATGATACTATTTTCGGTGTCATGATGCGTGGTTGTCCAAATCGAACAGGTACATACCGCGCAGGTTGGGAACGAGGCTGAGCAAAGCCCCACCACACCCTCTGAGGCCACAATGGTCTCTATTTCGCAACTGAACGATTACACAATCTGGCGGCCTATGGACACATCAGCTTTGCGAAGCCTTCTAAGACAAGTTGCAGGATCGATTGTGATGGCAAGACCCCGTGCCATCGTGCCGCCTTCAATCAGAAGGCGGTAATGGCATCCAGAAAGGAGCACTGTTTGAAGGCCCTGCGCAAAGCTGACACCTCATGTAACCCCAAGAGATCACCAAGGCCCACGCCAATGGGATCTGGCTGTATCTCATACAGCAGCAACGGCGCTTGTCACCGCCGTCTCTCGCACTGCGTGTACCCAGGCTTGTGGAACGTTTGCAAACGCGCTGCCCTTGCCTGCGCGCAATTAGAGCAACTTTAGACGCCGGCACCGTCACTACCATCCGGCAACCGTGAGGTCGAAGAGTACGATCATCCCCGTACTCACAGGCAGACTAGCAAAGCGCTGTTGATTTTGGCCAGGGTACATACTTCTCCATTCGAACAAGTCAGCGCTAGAAGCAGTTCCTACCCCTGGCACTATGGATTCTCTTCAGTCATTGGATCGCAACCACATGAATGCGATTGTCTGCATTGGTCAAGGGCTTACAAAACGATCAGCCTGACATTGTCCAGACGTGACAAGTATTGCGATTGAAGCAGCCATGTGCAACCCCAAGAGGGCAATCAACATCTGCCTGCATACCAACATGGTGGAACGAACTGCCAAAGTGTGGACTGCGCAGCCTCGCTGAAGGTGACCACAATCTTGCTAGATTGGCTCCACAGGTATGCCTCGCCGGATTTGGAGTGTTTCGACTTTCGAGGCTGGTAGCTGCGCGAAGCTCAATGCTAGCAATCTCTATGAGGCAGCGCTCCAACAGCCAGGAATCCCTAGACCAGGAGACGGGAGGTGTGGATCCGTACAGCGACCATCGAACCGGCCCGAGCCTGGTTATCGGCAGGTGCGTACGCGCTCAGCATGACCTGCAAAGTTGCTCGACTACGCTATGCCTAAATTGGCACTAGAGTTGCTGTAAGCTCTCAGCCCCAGACATCCTTGTCGTGATAGCTGCAGCGCTCCCTACCCCTGGTTCACCGAGCGTAAGCATTGACGCTCACCTACTCTGCCCCGGCAAATGCAGCCTGCACATGCACTTTGAGTGTATTCCAAGATGGGTTACCACACTAATCCCAGGCTAAGCGCAGCCGTACCTTTTCTAAAAGCAACCGTATATAATATAGTAATCCTCGTGCAGAGACAGCTCATCACCTCAAACCAAACAGACATTCACTGAAGATGTTCCAGACTATTCCTCAGATCTACACAACACCTCAATCGCCTCCATCTCCTCCGACCGATGAGATGCTATCTCTTCCCCCGAGCACGGCAGTCCCGCTCGGTCCAGACGGGAAACCCAAGCCTAGGAAGATGAGGGCTTCTTGCGATGCCTGCTCCCGTGCGAAGGTCAAGTGCGACAAGGTTCGGCCAACTTGCCAACGCTGTGGCAACATGAGCATCTGCTGTAACTACTCTCCCTCGATGAGGTACGCCCCCTTTGAATGACGTTCTGAAGACTCAATCTTTCTCACGCGCACATGCAGGTTGGGCAAGCCGCGTAAGAACAGGAACCCTGACGGTACCATCATTCGCGATATTCGCAGGTCCAGCTCGTGTGGACCGTTTGGAGCAAGGCCCGAGATCGCCCCTCGAATTGCCTCATATACAGTGGAGAGCTCACCGGAGCCTGTGGACCCAATCTACCTCCGCCCAACTACACCCAATTTCTCATTCCAGCATTCGTACACAAACGCCTTTGATGGCAACCAGTCTCCCCCATACTCAGAGGCCAGCTGGTCGAACGAGGAAACGATGGCATTCCAAACATCGACGGACATGATGCTCCCGACGACACCATTCGCTTCTCTGACGCCTTACAACGGAACCCGACATGCCCGCTCCACAAGCCTGCAAAGCCAGCCAGACTTTCTCGCCCCCATGGATAACGGCATGATCTCGCCACCGATGGCTAGCCCCCTACTCTTTGGCCTACAAGATCAGCAGACCCTTCCAATGTTTGAGCCTGAAACATTCACGCTGTCTCCACCCATCATGGCGGCGCCCCGGCCCAGCCTCGCACCAGCTGCACCCATCCAGAGCCATGACTGCACACAATTCGCATTTCAGATTCTTAATGGCCTGTACTCGCCACCGTCGTCTCAGCCTACTTTCGAGGACTTCAACGGTAGTGCTGACGGACTCCCTACCCTTGACGCTGTGCTTTCAGCTAACAAGGCTGCCGTTGAGAGCCTCTCAGCCCTCCTTACCTGCCCCTGCTCGGCGAACCCACACTTCTCCACAACCATTGCCTTCTCGATCACTAAGATCCTTTCGTGGTACCAGGCCATTGCTGGTGTCGCTCAGGACATTGTCTCTCCCATCAACACTCGCATGGAGGTGTTCACTCACACACCCATCCTTCTGGGTGACTTCAAACTCGAGGTCGAGGACGAGGAGACGTTCCGCACGCAGATTATCCTGGGTGAACTGAGGAAGGTGGAGAAGCTCATCGATACGTTCTCCGAGTGTTACTGCAAGGCTTCCAGCGACAGCGCTGAATCTGGTGTCTACACTTCATTGGAGTCATTGCTCCGCACCCGTGTGCGAGACACCTTCAAGGTCACCATGCGCACCGCGCCCCTTGATGTGAAGCGCCAGGTTGCCTCTCGCACACAAAATCGTACCCGCGTCAACACCTTGTAAAAAAGTTCGTCTGTCAACTTGCTGCATTTCAGCGCTTCGATACCCTCGCTCGATATATTCTTCTCCTACTGCATATACTTTCTGTCATGCACAACCGAGCAGTGTCGCTCTCATTGCATTGTAGATCTGGCTTTGGCATGCATTTCCTGGGCGGGTACCTGGAGGCTTGGAGTTCTGCATACACAAATATATTCATTCATTGGTGAACATGTCCGGCGTCTGGGTACTATTCTATAAACTCCATGTAAATACGGCCATGAAACGAACTTACGCTATTACAAAAGATTCGACAATTGATGGTGGAGTAGTGCTTCCCAGTTCCATTTGTCCATTAAAGCTTTAGCAAGAGTGCTCATCCATGCTATCGTCTAAACACCGGTTGCATCCAACATATCGTGACTAGCAGCCCTGTCATCCTGCGCAAAAGAAACATCAACATCGTAGATCTAGGTGTGATAGCATGCGCTATCGTATCTCCGATCCCAGCCTCGGCAGATCGCAGTGGAGCAGTCTTCAACCACAGGGCGATCAACAGCCCTCCATCACATGCCTCCCTGGTACATTTCAAGTTTGTCGAGGCAGACTTAGCCTTCTCATTGCTGCGGTTTTTAGAGCTCCTCAAATCATCCTGCAGGCAAGCGCTCGAAGATGAATGTTGGTCAGATAGTAGACTTCTGGCCCACCCGAGCCGCGGAGGGTGTTTGTTGGAACATGGATGTGCCTTGTGATCAACACCCAGCCTCATGGTGAACATCTGAATTCCCTCATAGCAACGAGCTAGTTAACCTTGAATCGTGAGCATTTCGCGTCACAATCTTTCGTGCGATCTCATCCTGCATCTCCCATCGTCATCTCAGGCATGCACCCCTCCCGCCCTCCAGCTTACCCGTTCACATTTACGCTCGGCACATGCGGGTGGCTTACGCCCCAACGCACCCTTGCTACATCCCCACAAGGGTAGCAAGCGCGGACCACATATGCGCCCAATCGTAAATTTAGAGGGTCGCACCGCGGCGCCACACCGAGGATAGGGCCGTTTTGAGTGTCGTGGCTGAGACTTTCGATAGGTACGTGCTTACCCTGCAAAAGCCGTGCAGGAACCTTGCAAGAGGGTGTGCGATGCGGAAGGTGAGTAGGTGGGGAATTAACCGGTTCTGTGCGATGTTGCGCGAGGCGGTGCTTACTCAGATGCTGGTGATCGTGGGTGTTGGAAGAGGAAAGATGGGCAGAGACTGAAGTTGTATGCGAGAACAGGAGGGATGTAAGTGGTAGGATTTGCAATGTTGATGACAATGATGTTTCGGATAGTTTGACTGATCATTCAATTTCGATTTTTCACAGCTTGCCTGCTTTCTTCTGCAAGGCCCATTTCTTGACTGTGCCAGCCTCGTCGGGTAAACCCACCGTGGCCGTTCCTTCAATTGCGCTCCTACGCATTTGCGCGCGTCATGGGCGTCGAACAGAAGACACGCAGCAATCTCAACACTTCCCATCGTTTTGGAGGCCGTGATGTCGAAATGAGTCCGATTTCGACGAACGAGCGTGCGTGCAGCTCGCTGTCCTTCAGCATTGTACCCCATGGCGCATGCGCCAAAAACAGCGTACGTGAACCACGACCCCTGTCTACACCTGCATGCACCCAGGATTCCCGCCGCTAAGCTTTGCAATCCCGCCCAATGCAGCAATCAGGCTGTGAAGGATCGCACCGAGCATTTTCATTGGGTCACGTAGATTAAATACCAATAGCATGGCCAGAATCAATACAAATGCGCAGGGAAGCGAGAGCTCTTGCGTGAGGCAGAGCGCGCCAGGCTACATATGGTGCATTTTGCTTTTCTGGGTCGAGTTCGGCTTGATATGGGCTTGATGATAGATAATCGCCGGATCGTACGAGTAAGGAGCCAATGAGGGGGGTAGACGGTGTGCCGTGAGATCCGCCAACGCAGGAGAGGGCACTGCCTTGTTGCAAAAAGAGGCTTTGCGCGGTTGGGAAGTTCCTGCCCGCGCCGTGCGGAGATCGTTTTGCGTGAGAGACGGCGTGCTAAAGAATAGCACCAAATATAGTATTCATACCTTGGGTGGAGAAGGCGTGCTTGAACTACTTCTAGGCGAGGCCCGCGAGTACTTTGCACGGAATGTTTGCTGGCATGTGTGTTGCAAATGTCTCAGGAGTGGACACGGTTTCAGGGTATAGTGTTGCGACCAGGCGCATCTTCTCTGCGAAAATAGCTAAAGGCTCTTTGGCGCCATTGTCGCCGCGACTGACTGCGCAAAAAGCATCCCAATCTGCTTGAGATACACCATTCTGGCAAAGAGCAGGCCCAAGATGAATGGGTCAACATACTCGACGTAGTCATCGCCAATGACTGGCCGGCTGCCATCAAATAACGATATGAGAGCCGTGACTACTGGAGAAGACTTGTCGTCGCCAAATTGTGACAGCGGCTTTGACGGGTCATTTTTTATCGGGTCTGCCGCATACGTGTCGCGCAGATGTAAGAACTCTGACCTATCTCCCGGGGACCTGCATCGTAGAAGGTTCTGTATGGAATCGTCACATGCTCGTGCACGCCCCGGTTCCCACAGCCCACGCTTGGACGTCAATGCCATTAGGCAAGAGCTATCCAATCTCGTGGGGCCTCAC
This sequence comes from Phoma herbarum, assembly GCA_001599375.1. Lineage (NCBI taxonomy): Eukaryota > Fungi > Ascomycota > Dothideomycetes > Pleosporales > Didymellaceae > Phoma > Phoma herbarum. The sequence continues at coordinate 1,006,999 of BCGR01000008.1, read as the reverse complement.
ATCGGATATGTCTGATGACTCGATGGTGTCAGGTGCACTGCTCATCCCGGGAAGCTACACCTCCTCGACGAAGTCAAGCCTGAGCTTCCCTAGTAGTTGAGTACTGCTCAAGCGTTCCAGAACACTCTATATATTCGACTATGGACCTTTTCAGCTAACGAGATTAGCGAGCCTGAGTGACATCTTCAAATCGATGTTGCCAAGCTTGGAGCGAGATTCTTAAGTGAGCCTTATGAGACCGCAGACTGCGCCAGTCTCGAAGCTCTGAAACAGCCCCGGGACGTTGCTTGTGAAGTTGAACGCTTCTCCACCCTGTCTGAGAAGCTTGCCGAGAGATGTGTCCACGCAGTTGCATCCTCTTTGATCAAGCCTTGCCGAAGGTCGTCGAGGGCGCAGATAGAATGCGTCTAAATGCGCACCCGCCATTGCGCGTCCATAGCAATTCGCTCATCAATTTTGCGTATGCTGGGCACCTCCCAAGAGCATTTGACGTGCAATTTTTTTTTTATCCAGAAGCCCCATCAATTTCTCTGCCATATACACCCTCTTCGTACGCTGCGCCTGTGTGCGGGAAACTTTCTCTTCGAGAGCTCGCGTGATTCCTGTTATCTGAGCACTGGAAAGTGCTTGGACGACTCGAGGTTGCCGCTTTGGCTGCCTGGAACATTTGGGTGTCGGTATCACGAACATGCCCCACTCTGTTGACTGGTTTGTGTGTCCTATGGATCTTTCGCCGCGATTGACATCGGAAAATGATCGATATAATGGCGCAAAGTAAGCCTGACGAGGTGAGTGGATTATTGTCAGACGTGGATTACTGGTTTTTCTATTCGATTTTAGTGTGATCGAGGGGCGGAGGAACAAGTCTCTTTACAAATCTTGCATATGGCACTGTTTCTCCTTCGGTTCACAAGCCCTTCGATTCAGAGACCTGTGACTCGGTGAAGTGACAAAGGTGACGCTAGTTTCGACCTTGTGATTGAGCGCTCACATTAGACCCGTGTGGCCAGTGTCTACCAACGAAGCTGCGTCGTCTCAAGGTCGCAGTCCGGCCGCCATGGGTTCCCAATCGCTCCGCCGCCACGTTCGGCCCGCTTCTCCATATCCCATCCTGATATCGAAACTCGTTTGCATCTTTATAAGATTGCAAGAGTATGGGACGCTACGGTCTTCTTGAGAAGTTGTGCATATACAGCAGCTTTGTAAGTTAGGCAAGGGGTGCTTGAATGTTCGAGCTCGTATCGATCCATCCTTCGTATCATGGGCCAATCCATATTGTATCAGAGGCGCAGCTTGAAAGAAGAACTTGGTCTCTCAGAGGTGCACGCCCTCCTCCTCATCCCCGGCCTGTGCCGAGCTGCCGTTCACCTGTCCCCGCGCCGCTGGAGAAGCATTTGAGGCAGCCGGAGCGATCGGTGCCGTCGTGCTGGAGCCATTCTGTGTTGATACTGTGCCATTAAGACCGATAGTACCCTCCTCCTTCCTGACCTCGCCCTCGTTTTGTGGCCTCCACGGCAATCCTCGAACTTGTTCAACTTCTTTCTTGATCATCTCCATGCGCTCATTGAAGTTCTTCATGACTTGTCGGTTCTCAAGGAGCGCTTCGTAGCAGTCACGGTCGTCATTCTCGCGGGCGAAGTCTTCTAGCTGCCTATTACTCGATTCGAGATGTGTGATACTGTTGGTGAGCTCGGCGTGCTTTGCATATAGCGAGGATATAGGCAGGTCGTTAAGAGCGGCGGCGAACCGTGCAGCAGTGATCGGTGTTGATTCAGCGGACATCGTTACAGCTTTTGTTATCTCGAAGATTCGCGGGCTAGAGTATCGTGAATTCTGTTGTTGTGGCGTAGAGAGAAAGTTGTGGAACACGAAGATGACGTGGGGGGCTCCAAGCTCCAAAGCTGACGTGGGGCTGCGCGGAAAGAGCTCGCGCGCCTTCTGCCGTCTTCTCTCTCCTAGGTCGACCTCACCACAATGACAGTGAGCCTGTCCCGCTACTTGCCCTTAATGACATGAATGGCTCATAACGCCGAGAGTCAGTTCTTGTCTAACCCTACCTCAGCATGGCGAATGCTGCCATAGAAGAGCCGCGATGTAATAGGCAAAATGACGTACTAGTCCGCCATCTCGTCCGTTACGATGCTCGCGAGCCATTGAACAAAATCCTCCACGGCCATGCTCGGATGCCTTGGTGAGGCGTTCGTTACATTCCTCAAGCCACTGGATGTGCTTTTCTACGCCTAGCTTTGCGGCCCTCAAACGGGGAGAATCATCAATGCACCATCACCGCCTTTGACGGAAGTACGTTTGTGATCTTACGGGGAAGCTTAATTCGCCTGCCGAGGCAGTGCAGGAGATGCCGATTGGTATAAGGGCTAATCGAGTCGATCTGGCAGTGAACTAAACAACAAGAAGCACACCGAACGGGCTTAGGTCTGGCACTACTCCCTAGGTCTGGCACATCAGGCGCGCGACTTCACCAACCATGTTGCAGATCTGGGACATAACCTATAGACAGCTCTTGTACAACCTCATGAGCAAATTGAAGCCGATGTGGGGTTTGGCTAGTCAGCAGTCCCTTTATAAATGGACAGCATCGTATGAGATCACGCAAACACGACTCGGACGGCCGCTGAAAATCACACTGGGATCATGGCTCATGCTACTATCAAGTCGTTGCTTGCTTTCCTGCTCTTCTGGGCCACGGCTCTTGCCGCACCGGCTGCTATGGACCCAACAGTGATCATATCTGCTGGCACGATCATAGGCACAGCAACAAAACCCGTTAACCAGCCATCACTTACAGTCTCCGCAAATGTTTACCTTGGAGTGCCCTTCGCCAAGTCACCGCCGGAACGGTTCAGTCCGCCAGAGGCAGTATCTCCATGGTCGGCGCCATTGCAGGCCCAAGCCGTCAAGCCAGCGTGCATTCAGCAATTCTCTGGCTCAGGTCAGACGCAGACACTGACAAAGCAATTTTTCAACAATCCTAACGGGCCAGCTCCTGAAGAGAGTGAGGACTGTCTGTACCTCAATGTCTACACTCCATCGGGTGTGACGCCTAACAGCAAGAAGGCTGTCATGTTCTGGCTCTTCGGTGTAAGCAGAGAAGCTTTTCCCTAAGTGTTCAAAGCATTGAAAATACCAGGGCAATCTCCAATTCGGCACTGCCAGTCTCGGATTCTACGACGGTAGTTCCCTCGCTATCACTCAAGATGTCATAGTTGTCACTATCAACTACCGTACCAATAGTACTTCTTCCATATGTGCGCAATAATTCGCGGACACGTACTGACATGTTCCAGTCTTTGGGTTCTCCAACTCACCAGAGGTTCCATTCGGCTCTCAGAACTCAGGCTTCCTCGATCAGCGATTCGCTCTCCAGTGGGTGCAACAAAACATTGCTGCCTTCGGCGGCGACCCTACGCGCGTGACACTCTTCTGCGAATCCGCAGGCGGCGAAAGTGTCAAGCAGCTTCTTGCTAATCCACCATCTCCACGCTCCTTCTCGGCCGCCATTCTGGAGAGCGAGAACGCAGTCTTTACCGGTAGCGGTCTAGCAAGCTACACCCAGGTTCTCGCAAACTTTGGCTGCACAGACATCGCTTGCCTGAGGGAGGTAGATGCCACGGCGATCAAGAGCTACATTGAAGCGAATAGCCTTAACTTCCCGCCCGTAAATGGTGATGGAACATCTATTGATGACGTTAGGCCCAGCATCCTGGCAAAGAAGTTTGCCAACGTACCAACGTTCTTTGGTACCAACCTCAACGAAGGACGTGTCTTCCTCGCTGTTCTGGGTCTAGACAATGGCACTGCAGCTGTCGATGGCGCGCTGACAAGCGTTGGCATCACAGACCCAAAGGCAAAGCAGAGTATTATAGCTGTGTACGCGGCACAGGGCATCGAAGATCTTTACGTGATCGCCGACCGGTATGTACCTATGGTAACGTGCCACACCTGAGGGTCTCAGCTCACAGGAAGACAGTATTCTCACAGACCTTACCTTCACATGCTCCACCAGTACTCTCTCCTCTTTCCTAGCTCTGCACGGCTACACAACGTACCGCTACCGATACGACGCGTCCTTCCCCACAACATCCATATTCGCCAACTCCGGTGCATACCACACCTCCGAGATTCCTGAAGTTTTCGGCACCTATCCAGTCAACAACCAATTTGGCACAGTGACGACTCAGCAGATCGATCTAAGCGCATTTATGCAGAAGTTGTGGGCAGGTTTTGTGAAGAATCCGGCAGGCGGAGTGGGGTGGGCAAGAGTAGGTGGCGCTCTCGGGAAGGAGCTCGGATTACTCGGGAGCAAAGGCAGCAGTGGGGTAACTGTGGTGAACGCTCTTGTTGCGGACTACCCATGCGTGGTGTATGGACCAATCGGAGATGCGTTGAAATTCAATTACAGATAGATATGCATCTCTATGTCCGGTGTATCAGCTGTAGGTAGAGCACTGTCTCCGATATGAGTATTTCCATAACTTCCGTATGGGCTTAGTGAATCTCTCAAAGTGATACTGTCTGTCCAGTCTCGAGGCAACCAAGAGCTAGCCATTCCCTGCAGAAATGATTCATGAAAGGGTACAATAAAGGTCGCACCCACCATCGGACTACCTCCGGTTATGAAAAACGGCGGACCATAGCACGAATGTCGTCAATGAAGAGACGAAATCGGAGTCCCCGTTTTAAGAACGAAGTGACCTCATGCGTCTTTTGCTGGGCGCAAGGTCGTATGTAGTCATACAAAGAGAACAAATGGCTCTGGGAATGACGTGACATGATGGAGAAAGAAGCTTAGCGAGAAAGCCATCGTCTCTGCCACACATCGCAAACATGGCTTGGAAACATAATATGGCATCCACATGCTTGCACACTAGAAAATGTGTTCTTGTAACGATTGGGTAGACGATTTCTGCATGGTCAGGGTTGTGCAAAGGAAGGGAGAACGGACATGTGAACATTTCAGGTAGAAGGAAGTTCGTTGTCCATAGGTCTTAAGTCAATCATGCGTAGCGATGACTACGTTTTGAAAGGCTTCGGCAAACTCGAAAGCCGACGATGTCAATATATGCCTCTGTGAATCTTAAGAACGCTCTGCATTATGCCATCCGTTTCCTACTTCTCTGTTAGCGAGATCTCTTCACAATCTGGTCAGAGAGAAAGGTACCTTCGAAGATCCTAGACGGCATCCACACATGACGTGTACGGTCGTTGTCATTATGTCAGCCGCGCAGACCACATGGATTGCCTGCCTGACCGTGCCCCTCTTCCAATCTCTCACGCGACTGAACTCCTCTTCAACTCTTCCGCCAAAGCAACAGCTTTGCGAACGATCCTTTTAACGTTCCAAAAGTCTGCTGTTGCCATGTGCAGATTCTTGGGCGGCGGTGGTCCTCTCCCAGACCACAAGACACCGCAAAGAAATGAGGTGGGATGATTAGCGATCATTGACGGCACTCGAAACGACCATGAGCGTCTCCGCGTAGCATGAGGAGTTAACTCCTCAGTCATGGCCGAAGGATAACCCCGATTGCTTGGTTGCCGACCGTGCGTTCCGCTGCCGGTTCCAGGGCTTCTTCTGAACGACCTCTTCTCCCCTCACGACTCTGATACGATCTGCAGCCCCGCGACTGTCGCCTCCCGACCTTAAAAACCCCATTGGGAACTACAAAACTATCAACAATGCGTTGCTACCGAGTAAGCATGATCTACCACCGAAAGATCACGCAGGGACCGAGGGTGTCGCAGACAGAACATGGTGACATTATACAAAGGAACAGGGAGAATGAATCCGGAACAAGAGAAGGAGAAGGAAAACGGTGCCAGTATCTGAAATCACATCAGGCATTCTGCGCCATATCGTTGTCCCGTCCAATGACATCTGTCCTGGACCTTTAGGATCCTGAGTTGCTCTCTCTACGTCGCGATGCCGAGGGAAGATTCAGCTCTGGATGACAACTGCGTTGGTGTTTCAGCCGAGCATCAGATCGGTGAAACGAGAGGGCGCACCCGGACACCCCGCACGTTAGATGATCCCTCCCACGATGCTGCAGACGAATGTGTCTTGCAAGATTGCCACGTCTGTATCGCCCAGTAAAGATAGCCTGGCAATCCATTTCCGTGCACCGGAGCATATCTTGCACATCGGCAGGTGTGACACTGACCTCAGAAGGCGTTGGCGAGGCTGACTCGTGGGAGACGGAGAGCCTCCGGCTTGATGACCTGCAAGCTTGATCAGTACACGTACGACAAGGTCATAAAGCAACAAACCTGGAAAAAGCATTATGCAACGGTGCATGCTCGTTTGCAGGGTCTTTGGCCGTATCAAGAGACGATCCGAGTCCCCAGCCACTCATGTCAGCGAATTGTTCCAATTGTGCTTGCGGCACATACGGCATATTTGCCATGGATGGCTGATGTACGGTTTTCACACCGCCGTCCAGCTGTAGATACGAAGTCTGAGACGTGGCTGGAGTCAGGGCATCTGTGAAAGGCGATGTGGCTGCGTGGTCGCTCGCACAGGTGCTTCTTGGAGTTTCTAGTTGCGCTGTTTCGGAGTCTTGCGCCAGACTACCATCAGGTATATACATGTGTTCTGGGTAGGTGCGTTCCATGGCTAAAGAAATTCCAGATAAAGACGGGCTTCGTCCGCGAGATCCCATCTGTTGGGGTTTCTTTAGTGAGGGCACTGGTTCCTCGACGTCGATATCCTCAAAATCTAACAGGACAGGATAGGGCGGGTTCTGGATATAACCGGAATTTGTGAAAGCCTGTCCCAGCGACACAACGCGCGGGTCGTTGCTAGCGTCATGAGCGAAAGACCAAGTCGAGTCGGGCGGCGCCCCAGTACCCGAAGAAAGGTCCATAGGCTTGTCGTCCGAACCCGAAACAGGCTGGAAAGTTCCTGAATGATCATTGAACAATTGGATGTTGAAGGTAGGATGGCAAGACAAGATTGTTCCGAATTGAGCCCTAGGAATTGAGGCAGCGACTTCAGAGACAAGGGGGTACCGAGGACGAATCTCTAGGTGAGACTGTGTCCCAGGGTCAGTCCCATAAAAGCTGGCTCCACACTCGGGGACAACACTGGTATTGAAGTGGCCGTACCCTACTTCTGCAGCCGCAGAGAAGTCGTTGTTGACATGTGCTGCAGCCATTTGGTACTCGCCGTAAGCTTGAAGTCGCGCAGCAGTATCGACTGGATCCTTCAATTTGTCGATGTTATGCCCACTATTGTCAACTTCCCCATACTGCCAATGTTCCTCCGATATGGAATCGTTACAGAATGTACCGCTCGTTCCTGGAACCATGCTTTATTTTCGAGACGGGTCAGATTTGGGATGCCAATGAAGCTACAAGAAGCAGATGCGAGGTCCTTGTTGTCTTCGCTTTTCCCAGCAAATTTCAGGAAATCAAAGACTTATAGTTCGATTCCAGTGGTAGGAGATGTCGACCGCGGTCCAGGAGGTGGTCAACGGTAGAATTGTCTTTTCAGGATGGAGCGTTCAAGTCGCGAGGGGGGAAAGTATTCTGTGCTCGGAGGCAGTAGGATCGTGTACAGCCGTTGATGGGCTTGAGTGATGATGGTGAGGAGGCAGCCTCCTGCTGATATTTGCAGTCGTACTAAGTCAGACCTAGGGAATGGTTTAGACAACGCTAATATCTTCGAGCAGGTGTTGCCAACGATGGTAACAGCTGAGGCACAGCTAACCATGAATCACTATGTGTGCAACGTCATTCAAGAGTCATGAGCCCTTTCAGATCCACGTTGACGTACCGTCTTTCCGTGTATATGTCTCCTGAGCCTCACTTTCGATGGCTGAGCGGATGCGGACGACTGGCGGAGGCCTCTTCTTGGAAGGTTCGACGGGCGACTGCTCATGCAGGCAGGCTTACGCGAGACTGGATGACTTCTCAAGAAGTTGGTTACGACCTCTGTCCGGTTGTTCTGATGCTGTCTGGATGTTGCGTCAATTCAACGCATTCAGGACAAGAGGAGGGCGAGAAGGGGTTTTCGATGAAGAAAACTGTAGAGCCAAATGCTGCAGCAGCATGTGCTGAGGACGGAGGTCTCGAGGGTCCCTCTCACTAATTATTGGCGCATCCATACCGTCAGGCTCGCTGCGGATGGAGATCATCGCAGGTTGGCCAAGAACGCTTTACAAGGGGGAAAGAACTGCAGTCATACCTGCTTAGGAGGATCGATTGTCATCTCAGCAGAGCGATGTTCCAATTCTCATGCTGCTCCTGACAGCCGACTCACGACATTCGGGTCCACTCCTCAGAGTTTTGGCCTTTTTGAAGCGTGAGAAGATCGAATCCTTCGATAAGTCCAGGCACTATTTGTATCCACGAGGCTCAGCAAAGCGGGGTTGCGTCCAATACATTTCAAAACAATCGTAAAGCTCCGGCCGCAGGGCCTGGTTGTAGTGACGGTAGAGCCGCAGATACCCTTGATGATAGCTGTGACAGAACGCGAGACAAGGCGCTGGAAAGGCTAGGTTGCATGGGTGCATTTAGTTATCTCAAGATCGGATTTGCTACAACAATGAGACGCAGCGATCCGCCTTTGGCGCTGTACGAGTCGGATCAGCTACACATTTTTAGAGACGCCACACGGATCCACATGGTTCGAACCTATACGCCATGTGCGTGGCAGCCCTGCAGACGCTTGAAGACCATCTTCAGGTTCCTTAGGACCAGAGTCATTTCCAGTCCTTGCGGTTCACCTAAAGCAAGGATTTTTGAAGCTTCACCTGCAGCAGGCGCAGGCGCGACTCGGCACGTGGTTTCTAGCCCGTGGCGCCAACCAGAGACGAATGGTGAATGAAGGTGCTCGTGTTTTGGGGTATGGGCCTGGCATCCACACAGCTGAACGATGGCGCATGCACGAGCCCGGCTTCTCACGGTGGTCCACAGCATTCGCGTGCGTACTTTGGGCGAGAACGTGCAGATGCGCTGCAACAACGATTATGTACAAGAACAAAGGAAAGTAACCATGCACTGCAGCGAAGGAACGCAATTGATCCGCCTCAACCAGCATCCTGCCTCTGCCGAGCTGAGTTACTCAGTTCTTGCATGGGCCTGAAGTCGAGAGGCCGCTAAGCAGACCTGCAGGCTTCTGCAGCGGCTGGCACAATATTCCAGCCAGTGTGAGCCACGCAGTCCGCCCATCCAGGTAGCACAAACGAGGGAGCACAACAAGTGACTCACATAGATTGCAGCGCCGCGCAACATGTGTGGTAGACTTGTAGAGGTACGCGATACGCGCTACGAAACCATGGGTCTTCTTGGAACAAATGCTTCGCTCCAGCCATCATTTTTGGACTGGTCCGGACTTCGAAATAGCGACAACGCCGGGGGCTGATCTCTCTCCAGTAAATTGCTGGACTTTGAGAGCGAACGACTGTTTTCTTGGCCCTACATCGTCAGTCGAAGAAAACTCGAGCAAACGACAGCCATTCCTGTTCGATCTGAAGCGCTCACAGTAGACGTTCTCGAGCTCCGCTCACTCGTCGCACGGGCCACCTCCCATTGACGCAGACGCGCGCCGCTTCGGACGGAGCTACCTAGCCGCCCCACCATCGTGAGTGGACTGGAGCTGAACTTCACTCACAACCAACATTCGATCTAGGATCATCCCTGATCGAATCATGAACAAGCGGGAACAGCCTCAGAACTCGCGCCGCGGGCCCGACATTTTGGCAAGTGTCATCCTCGCCTCCAATATCAATGAGAGTTCAATTTCACCGGTCTTAACAAGCGCTATCTTAGCTTCCACGGAGAAGTCACTCGGACAACGAATGTACTAAATCACCAAAACTAGTACAAAGCTGGAAAATGGTACTTTGAACAGCTAGAAAATACAAGGCCACGAAGAATTTCTAGGACATCAACGGTGGAAGCCGATCACATACAAAATCGCAACAGTCAAGAGCACCACTCGATCGATGACCGACTTGTCAGCTGGACTCGTCCGTGACTACCGCGATAGGCGGAAGGGCTGGCAGACATGCAGCAATGTTATGTTATCTACATACCGGCGGTCTATATCATCTCGGCGAACAGGGCTCCTCGTGTTGCGCGCATCCGGGATCGCTCTCGCTTTTGCAAATTATCTCTGCTTGCATGTGTCTCACAGCTATCTTTGGGAACCGAAAAGGCGGTCGACAAGAATCCCCGAACTTCTACCTGCATCCCGACTAAAAGACAAGACAGGGTAAACCTGCAAAGCCAACGACGTCAAGTAACACCAGCTGCAAATGCTGATTGCTCAGTATGCAGCAGAGCCGCATGCTAACCGCTTTCTTTGCATCTCCACGCCTGCCAAGTTTCGCTAAGGACAAGGGTTTGAGCATCACTGTACGATCGACACGCTCTCCCCCACTGAATAATTCAAACTGCATGCATATCAATCCGAGGTTCTGCAGTTACGAATTGGCTTCTAGAGCCTTGGCCCCCCGACATCGCGGTTGCACGTACATGGGCTATCCTGAGCATGTCGCTACGCTAGAAATCTGCAGATTTAGAACATGAGGTTCGCAACCTCGCTAGGATCTTACCATGCATGGTCTTGTCACTTGACCAGAAGTCGTTACCCCTGCAAAAGGGTCGAATATGGGACAGCTGGCTCCAAAAACGATCGCATCTGGATCACTGTCAACCAAATTAACGAGCTAAATTTCACAGCAGATGCGGAAAGACCAAAATTGCACTGTGACTACGCGGAAGAAGCTATTGTCGGCACCGCCCTTGAGAACATATCTTATTGCTATGCGGCCTCAGGTATGTTGTAGGCAATATCGCCGCCAAACGCCACCCGACCAAAACCCGCGACTGCTACCAGGGCAGACGAATCTGATCTTGCTTCTGCCATTCTCTTCTGCAATTAGTGTCTTCATTATAGGTGGTGAGATCATCTGGAGCTTTCAGACATTCACATCCTCAGCTTGCGAACACCACACATCGACTCTTCGCTGGTGAGTATCTTCCTTTGGCAGTCTTACCGTGCTTCCTAAATGTTATGCCCGGTGGCCAGCCATGCGGTACCGAAGCGCTGCGTCTGAATAGCTTCGGATATAAGACAGGGCAGCAGGAGAGAGCGACCAATCAGAGCAGCCAACGCGTGCATCGCAATCATGCTTCCGAAGATCCGTCCTATATCACACTCACAACAGTAACTATTCTTTCTTGGACGTACGAAAAACAGAGGCCATACGAATGTATTCCAGGACCGCTACAACGTAGTCGTGCCGCAGGCCGAGGTTTGTTCTCAAGTGACGTCGAAATGGTTGTCACTGGATATTCAAAGACAAGGGGCAATCGTCAATTAGCAGTAGCACCTGATATTGAATGTAACGGTATATCAATGCATGCAGTCAGGGCGTTTGCCGCCTAATCCAATACGGACACGCCTACATTTCAAGGCACATGTCGTTTTCGTATACGCAACAGAGCCACAGAAACCACCAGGTCAATCTCTGAACGCGAAGATTATGACTACTTGTACCCATCAGCGCCTTGACTGGCCCCAAGTCAACTGTACATATGACAGCTGCGAAGCCACAAGGCTTCTCTTGCTGCATGGTCGCGAATTATAACTAGTATATGCCCTCAACGTCATTGGGAGGCGCTTCGCGTCCGCCAACGGTTCGTAGCTGCAACCACGTGGACGCCGACAGCAGCCACGATCCCTATCTTGCCCTTGGGCACAGTTGTCAGAAGCGGAGTTCCTTCCGTCGTGCCTTGAGGCAGAAGTGACGCCAGGCTAGGAGCATTTTGCCGCTGCTCCGTCAGGGCAAAAGAAGGCAAAAGCATGCCAATCTCAATCTGGCGGATTCATTCAAAATTCGACGCTCTGATCCTGATCCGTTGCTGCCTGGAAACCCTTGTGATCACCACTTTACGTGGCGACACATCGCAACAGCATGAGAAGCACCTCCTCGACTGTGAAACCTTGCTCTTTACTTCTCAGTCATCAAGAATGTCGATCGAAAAAGAATTCTCATAGATTCATTACACAAATTTGAGGCGACGCGGCCGGGTATAATACTGTTGTACAATCGAACCATAACAAGACATCAAACAGTGCCAGAATAAAAATGAGGGGTCCGTCAAGACCTGCGCCGCTTGTTCGGCCTCGAGTCTTCGTCTCTATGCTTTTTCCAACTGTGTTTCCTCAAGGCATCTGCACGATTGTATGTTTTCATGCAGTACCTACACATATGTATCGCTCCACTCAAGAACGATTCGTGGATCTGTCGTACGTGCCTCGTCAGGTTACCTTTTCCATATTTCCCAGTAAAAATCTTACTGCAATGCTCACAGACAGCTGGTGGATACTGAGAAGGGCTCGCAGCTAATGGGTTATAGGCCGGTGGAGGTACATCCTCCGCACTCGGGCTGGTCACGTCGTGCATGTGAATCGCTGGCAGGAGCTGCGACTCGCTGTAAGCCGACTTCTCATCCTTAGCTTGGCAGCTACTGATCGGTGGGACGTATTGCGGTGTTGAATGCATGGCTCTTTGTGGCAGCATGGCGTGGCTTTCGTGATTTGTATGGTGACAGCATTGACGAGAATTTGTCTCCATTGTCCACGTATGTGAGTTGAGGCTCGGTGCCAAGTGGGTGTTCGAGTCATGATTGGTATGCTGGAATCGCTGTGGGAAAGCTGTTCGAAGGTATTCGGGCCCAGGCTGCGGCCACGCACCGAATGACACTCGGGTTGATTCCCGATAAGCTGATGGAGGAGTCGCTGAGTTGAAGGATTCGGCAGAGCTGGGTGTCGAAGGTGATGCAAAGCCGTATGTTGTTTGATATTGCAGAGGCCGAGAGCGGTACCATGGTAAAGTGCTTGTTGTATCGCACGGAGAGACCAACGGTGCATCAGAATGCGAGTTCCAATGTGGCTGAGCACTGTTGCCAAAGAGACCCACCGGCGTGTTTGGTGATATCGTAGATGCAGAGTGCGGAGATTGCTCGTGTGTCATAGCAGGTATATTATGTACTGATCCGGGTACTGCTAGGCGTGGAAGACGTTTGGGAGTTGCGACTTGAAGAGGCGCTTGGTACACCGAAAGATCGCCAGCGAACCTCTGCTTTCCGTAACCCTGCCGAGAATGCAATTGAGGATCGTTGTAGTCCTCGCTCATTGCGTAAAACTGACTCATCAGAGTGTATGGTTGCGGTTGTTCCAACTCAAACGTTTCTCCGTTGTGAAAAGAAGATGGAGGTAAGGAAGCCGGCATTTCTTCTAGGGGAGCTGAGACTGGGATTGGTGTCCCTTCAATAGGCAGTTCTAACGCTTCCCCGTTGTATCGATACTCGCAGATCTCTTGCGCAGTTGCGGGTTGTGTTCTTGTGAAATGGACAAGAAATCGGCCCAAACGTTGCCGAATGCTTTTATGACGAGGAAGTGCGGAACGACTGTCTTTCTCAACTCTCTGCTCTTCAGCGGTCGGTGTTTCGATCGAAGGCGCTGGACCCTTGTGTTCAGACACGCGAACGTTGGATTTTGTTTCAGAAATAGGCAAAGCGAGTGTACTATCTCGAGGTGGTGTTAAATAGTCGACCGTACGATGTTTGGGTGATATGAGTCTGCCTATGTTAATGCCGAACCGCGTAATGAGTGAACGCTTGAAGGTGTACAGACTCACTCAATGCTCCAGCAATTGCTCGATTGAATCAGTAGTCGCATTTTGCCACTCACTGGGGGTCAGTTTGAAGATATTTCCTCTGAGAGAGAAGCGATATTGCGGGACTTTTATCGTCGCAATCTATGATAGCACAGAACGCGCGTCTGAATGGGGTCTACTTGGCGTATCCCTGAGGACTATTGCGGGACAGAACGCATTCCTGCAATCGGAAACTGATGGGCGGCGCCCTTCTGGGCGCTATAGACCGGTGCATGCGGTGGGTAATGGCCGGGAAGGAGCAATGGTGCTCCCGGCTGCAGGAGCAATGTTTGAAAACAGAAGGCAAAATGCAATGTCGTGAGACAATTGGCCCATGATCAATCGAGTCACTGCAGGACCAATCGATGGGTCGACATTTCTCTGGCAGGAAATTTTGTTGCCTTGACACCTTCAACATCAGTTGCTTGGCGTCGCCCATCCCAGATTTGTCTATTGATTGGTGGGGGGCCTCCATGCTCATCTCTGCCCTAAGCCTTGTTTATCATTGGTCTTTCCGCTGACTCTAAGGACTGTGAGCAGAAAGGTAAGGCATACTCCAAGGTTCAGCTAGGTAAGCACCACTTGCCTAAGCCTAATTAGGCCCGACCGAGGCTGATCATTCACCGGTGTTGGTATCAGGTAATTCTGTGCTACCATTGCGTTGCCGAAGACCTGAGTTGGTGACCGAACTCCGATGAACATGGAGATCAAATGTTGAGGGCGAGGTACATAGCTGGATGAGCTTTACAGGCTGGCCACTCGGGAGGGCCAGGGAGACGCACGAGAGCTTGCATTGCAAGTATGGAGAGGACTGATGTTCCGGAGGACAGACTGCGCTGTAGTCGATACTAGCCGTGTGGAGGAACCATTGGAAATGGCAATGGCGGACCATCAATGGTTGACGAATGGAACAGACCCGTGTGGGATGCAGAAGCACTGCGATTGAAATGTTGCAGTAATCACAGTTCGTTCGAAAGTTCTCGCTCACATCGATGGAGGCATTGATGCTTCATATCCCACAACGAATATCTATTTTCAGCTCCCGACGGTCCTGACATGAGCTTCCACAACGATCCTCACTTAGGGAATCTATTTTGAGGCTCTATCTGTGCCATGAGCGTACCGAACTGTGGGGGCCGAATCAGAGTCGGAGACCAATTTGCAAGCGGGTCAGCTCCAATCGTCAGTGCTATAAGCCATGATCGTATGCAGACGAGCTAAGGACGCATCAGATGAATCAATGCGTCGGTATGGCCGAAGCTGAGGATCGCGAATTCTTCCAGATTAAGTCAATGCATAGTGAGCATCATGAGCGGCAATGAAAGACTCGAAGGACTTGACCGGTGAGATCAAGCTGGGCTGGTGTCCTGGAGGACTCGAATTTAGCGCGCTGGCACCGGTGAGTGAGAGAGGAAGGTAATATCTTGTGGAAGGTCGCGAGGTGGCGAACAGGCGGCACCTCTCGCCACATTACCTTGTCCTTCCAAAAGATCGGTCTGAAACAAGGAAACGAGAGATCGCATTCGCAAAGCATGCCATGATGAGTTGTTCCCAGAGGTATCGTCGAAGTTTGACGACATGTTGTTCTCCACAGCCCCACATCAGCGGTCCGTGCTGAAGAAGGCTCCTTCCCCGCCATCGGCTCGGGACAACACCAATTGAACATGGGTCCTTAATCCAACAGCACTTCAAGACCACACTCAACGTTGCATCGCGAAGTGAGTCTTTTGGGCGGCCAAATTCGCTCAGTGTAATATAAAGTGAGGAGCCTGTAATGCCCCGAATATAGGCGATGCGTCATACCGGTGGATTTCTACCTTGCGCCCACAACATCAGGCTTGCGTCCCTTTGCCTTTCCTACCTCGGCGAAGTTGAGGCTCTGCGACCGGGTCACCTTTCGACCGTCGTCGTCGCACACCGAATAATCAATCATACGTGTTTCATTATAATGGCAAACGCCGAAAGGGCAGGCCAAGAGCGCAAGCATTGCCCTTCTTGCCCTGTCCCCACTCTACCATGATCTAGTACACGAGTCCTTCATGTATCGACTGGCTATCGATTAACAATTATTGTCACAAGCGAGATGAGAAGGAGGACTGGAGGCATAGAGAGTACGTGGCCATGCATTGGAAGAGGCTCAAATGACTTTGACCGGTGCGTCACGTGCGTCAGCTTGTGCAGCGATTTGCGCAGAGCCGCATGTCAAATGTTCGGGGTCCATACGACCCCCCGCGACTTCCCAATCTGAATTGTAGACAGGCAAGAGCTTGCATGCTTGCATCACCCTCCAGATACACAGAAGCCATATCAGCAATGGATGGATATAGGATGTGAATGTGAATGTGAATGTGGTGAACCTCGTTACAATTTACAAATCCATGTGCGCGCAGCGCATGGATAAACCTCTTGCCCACCCAAACGCCAATACCGCAGAACCAAAAGTTGAAAAAAATGGCAATCTTCCATGGAGTACAACTAGAGAACAAGGACCTCAGACCGAGCCCTGGGGCATTCGTAGACCTTGAGAACGCCAGCCTTGCCATATTCCGCCCCGAAACTCCGTAAGACCGTTGCCTGCACCTAAGCCTTAATGCATGACTCCATCACGTTGCATAGCCTTCCGATTCGCGCCCTACAAGCGATCTGGCCCCATCCTTATGTGCTGGTCATGCTCGATCAATGAATTCCTGTGGTATTGACCGGCAGTTCCATGCAGATGCGAAGAATGTCTATATAATAGATGCATCATCTGGATTGTAGAGTTAGAGTCATCTTGAATGCCCTCATTCTTCACCTCCTGCGTTCATATCTGGGAATGTACGCAATGTTGTCCCAAGGACCAGCTCGTTGACCTTGATGCTCATATCTCGTCCTGCCATTTGTCGGCGGCGATATCAAGTCAAGGACTTCTAGCTTTCCTTTCGACAGCTGCTTTTTTGTAGCGTACATATCATCGGCTCGACGGTTGTCGTGTGATCGTCCTGGCTCAGAAGACGAGCCGGGAGGGTGGCGCAATGCCGGAGCAGTCATTGTCTGCTCAAGGTTGGGATTGACGTATCTCCAGCATCGGTAGGTCTCGTCCCAGTATCGCTGAGGAGGCGGTGTCTCATAGTGTTGGTTGCGATGGCGGGAACCATGGGGTTCGAGATCTAGGTCTTGTGGGTATTGATAGATACTAGAATTGGCCTGAAAAGAGTAGGCTACATCTCGTGCGACGTCTGCTCGGTACGACGACTGCAATGATTAGCAGTCAGAACAACTTTCGAGCAGAAGCAGACTGACTGCGCCAGCTGTGTGGCTAGAGGTCGAATCCCCTTGCCCATATCCTCCGTATTGAGGTCCCTGGCTGGAATAAGCCTGACCACTTTGTGAACTGCGCGTCATTGTGTGATGAGAATGAACGAGTACGAAAATGGTAGCAACGATGCCGTAAGCGCCCTTGCCAGACAGTTCAGACGCAGTCAAGCAAGCACAGTAACGGGAATCATGAAGGCAACAAGCGGCTGAAGGTCAAAGGCAGATGCTCAAGTGCAGATGACTCAAGAATTGTGGCCAAGGTCAGGACCATAAGAGTATCAAGCAGAAGTCGGTCAATGAGAAAAGCGAGCAGGACAAAGGAGGAATACTGACGAACAGGACATCAAGAGCAAGGTGCGTCGTCCCAATAAGTACACCACCATGAAGGACTCTGTCCAACTGCCCCGGGCGGAGGGCTATGCCACCATGTTTTGCCCCTCAGGCGCTCAGACCTCATGTACGTGATATCGCACCATGAACGGGCCATGAAGGGCACGAAATAGCTACGTGGACATTTTCAGTACATGTATGCCTCCCTTTGAGCGTGGACAGGCAAGTAACGGATTGTATGTGATTCCACCGCATTGCATCTGGGCATCGATGGCACGCCCCGGACATACGCGCAACACTGCTGACTTGGGCAACGATAGAGGGTATAGCCATGTGATACAAGAAGGGCAAGTACGGCTCTCCGGACATGGATGCAGACTTGGAATTCACTCGTTTCAATCGAAGTGATGAGTCGCATGAGCTTATGTGGTATCGATGGAAGTGCATGTTCCAAGTGCTGAATGACAGGTTCAGGTTTGCCGATTGATCTCGCCAACCTTGGAAGCCATGCACGACAACCTCAGGCAGCCATCCCTGCCTGTGGGACAGTCATCCGGGCGGATTGTAAGGCTGCTGATTCGTTGCCAGCGGCAGGGGCACCGTTCCGCTCGCATCTTCCCGTAATTGAAGCGACCTGGATGTGGGTGGATGCTGGCCTGATCTTGTACGTATGCCTCCCGAGCTCGACAACAGCGAACAACGCAACGAGAATCTGAAAGGGTGCTTTCACGAGCGATGTTGGAGCAACTACGCAAGCCCACGGACACACCCGATCTATAGCGATATCTTTGTTTTTGGCGTAGAGCTTGGTGAATAGAGATTACGGCCTGCAGGACGCATTGATGTGGTGAAGAAAAGATGCAACTGCAGGCGAGGGCTGTATCCAAGCACCAACGACCCGGTGCTTGATATGCAGCCCGATGCGAGGCACCAAAGCAGGATGCGCTTGTTCGGTCTGCCTCCGCCATGGATTGTCAGCTAGGGAAGCTTGCGCTGTGATCGGGACGCACAGGGCATTGGGCCGATTGTGTCGTCGTACGCAAGACCAGAATCATTCGCTGTGCCCCCACAGCCTTGTTTGCATCATTCCTACTTCCTTTCTAATGGTTCTTGCTGAAAAGGTTTGCACCAACGGAGGGCGCAGTCCTGGTGTCAACAATAGAGTTCGATCAAGGTCGACAATGCAGTCACACTAATAACGATGAGGGGGTCCAACGAAGCGTGCAATGCCGGTGGCAGAGCGCATTTTGCGATCCAATACATACCATTAAATGTACAATATCTATACACATCGGCTGAACCAATGCAAATGCTTCTTCAACTGTTGTGCAGCCAAAGATCTTACTCCTTCTTCTCTTCCCCTCCCTCCTTCTTGGGGTTCTCCTTCTCTTCCATATCCATACGCCTGCTCTCGACTGTGAAATACAGACTCCTGCTTGCGCCCTCAAGCGCACTTGTAAGGCTTCCACCAATGCCTTGCAGCATCTGGACCAACGATGCGCGCAGGCCTTCGATGCCACCAGGAATGCTACCAACCCACTTCGTGCCTTCGAGATCGAAAACCTTGCCTTCTACTCGCGCACCGAGCAGCATCAGCTTCTGCAGACCAGATTGTACGGCGGGCTCATAGTAGTCCGGGTTTGCCTTGCGCTTTGGCGCAGGGAAGTCGGGTGCGCTGGGCGCAAGGATCTGGAGAACGGTCTTAAGATGTTGTGGCGAAACCTGGGGGAACGCTACAACGGCCAGGGGACCGGAAAGGAGGGGCTCGAGGTCGTGCTTGAGCTTGCGGTCATTGGCGACTTCGTATGCGTGTCTCGAGAGACCGTGGGTGAAGCGCTCGTCATCAACCTTGTTGCCGGTCAAAGGTACGCGTGCGCTTGTTGCAGTGCGAGGATCGGTGGGATGGTCCGTAGGAAGTTCGGACGATGTGAAGAACTCGACGACCTTCAGGGCACTGGCGAAGATGTTGGTCTGAATGACCTGGATCCTGATTTGGTCGGCGATAGGCTCCTGGCCGGCTGCGACACGCTCGGCATCGATCTTGCGCAGGGCAATTGCCAGTTCTCTTCTTATGCTCATCCATTCTACGGCCTTGACATTGTTGTGTTGGAAGATGAGCATCAACGGTGATGACTTCAGCAGCGATTGGTATTGCCTGTGCAATTGTGTCTTGCGCTCCTCGGGGCGCTTGTGAGAGGGAGGTTGTGTAGGAGGATAGAGGACGATTGGTGCTGCTGGCCTGTCACCGCGCTCGAACGCAGGCGCAGGAGTCGGCTTGACCTGTGCTACCGAGGCATAGCTGGCGGTTGCGATTCGGGAGACAGGGGCGGAAGTTCGAAGGCGGAGGGTCCGCGACCTGATGTGTATCCTCGGTGGCATGCTGGATGATGTGTAGTTGCGGCGCAATCGAGAGACCTACGAAGTGCACGAAAGATTTCCCAGGAAGGCGCATTCGAGATGTGGCCCGTGCATCCATCTCCATCTCAAGTCCGGCAGCACTCCCGAGAGCCATCGATTGCATCTTCGTTCTTTCCCTTTCTATATTTTGTTCAATGTTTGTATCTCGGATAATACTCTGCCACGTTCTCTGACTTGATCATCTGGAATCAGAGCACCAATGGTGCTGCACGTACTTAAAATCGCGCCTCGACCGCGTGTGCTAAGTCCGTTGACTTGGAGTAGTGGAGGCGTAAGACGCATTTCGGTAAGGCTTGAACATTAAATCAACAATTCAGCCGATATGCGAGTGGAGAGTAGCTGATTCGTGCCAGTCCAATCGAAGAAACCGACTATCCAGATTCTGGACACCGACTGCAGGTCAAAACCAGCAGGATGGAGAACAAGATGAATCCCATGCGCTTCTTCTTCGAGGAGGCTATCTTCGACAGGCTCACTCTGGCGTCTTTCACCTTCTTCCTCTGGGGCTACGCGTTCAGAACAAGTTGGAGGCGCTCATTGACAAGCACATGGAATCAATAGGCGCATCGAAGATATCTCTATCGTCAATCACTACCGAAGAGCTTTGGAAACAGTCCGGACGTTACTCGGCCAACTCAGAACTCCTACGATTGAAGGACCGTAAAGACTCCGGTTTCTTGCTATCACCAACACACGAGGAAGAGATCACTTCACTAGTAGCCTCAATGGTCCACTCCTACAAAGACCTCCCGCTTCGACTCTACCAAACTGGCCGCAAGTACCGCGATGAACGTAGACCAAGACAAGGCCTTCTTCGCGCCAAAGAGTTCATGATGAAGGATTTGTACACATTCGACTCAACCGTTGAAGCCGGCTTAGAGACTTACAAATCCGTCCGCCTCGCTTACAAGAACCTCTTCGATGAGCTCAAGCTGCCCTACCTAGTCGCAGACGCCGACTCCGGCAACATGGGTGGCAAGCTGAGCCACGAGTACCACTTCGTTTCGCCCAAGGGCGAGGACAACGTCTGGTCCTGCAACTCATGCGACTATGTGGCTAACGAAGAGCTTGTAGAGAAGAAGCCAACAAGCACTGCTGCATCCGGCTCAACGCCACTCAAGTTTACCGGCATAAGCATCGACCGCAAGACTGCCATTGAGATCTCCGTTCCTCGGCCATCTTCTCTCGCAGCAGACGCAACACCAACCTGGGACCAGATATCACTCTACACCAATCCACACGCCCTCAAAAAGGCAGTCCCAGACTCCATTGACCTGGACACCGGCATCGAAGCTCACACCCTCGCCTCTCTCTTGCCAAAGACCACGTCGACAATCTCAATTACGGACCGCAGTCTGATTCCCTCTCCCTCGCCCAATGCACTCGATCTCACCCCCACTTCCGAAGGTGATGCCTGCCCCCGCTGCTCATCTGGGAAGCTAGGCGTCCAGAAAGCCATCGAAGTAGGCCACACCTTCCACCTGGCGACGCGGTACTCGGAACCACTGAACGCATACGTCTCAGTGCCATCAGAAAGCAAGGACACAGAATGGGTGCCCATGCAGATGGGATGCCACGGCATCGGCGTCAGTCGATTGATTGCCGCCATTGCATCTTTGCTCAGTGACAGCAAAGGGCTGCAGTGGCCGCGCGTTGTTGCGCCGTTTGAGGTTGCTATCCTTCCCGGCCCGCAGGCTGAGGCTACTGAGGCGGTCGAGGTCTACGACACTATTGTTGGGGAGGCAAATCGGAGGGACGGCGTCGATGCGGTGCTGGATGATCGTCCGATTAAGAGTCTGGGGTGGAAGCTGAAAGATGCAGATTTGATTGGGTACCCAGTGTTGGCTGTCTTGGGCCGTGGATGGAAGGAAAGGAGGGAGGTAGAAGTCCAGTGTCGGAGATTGGGGGTGAAGAAGGACGTGAAGCTCGATGAGCTCAAGCGGGAGGTCGAAAGGCTGTTGGAGCGGTTGTAGGATAACTATGGTGTACGAACAAGTGTCGATGTCAGTCCAGTGGATCTGCGTGCATGAGCAAAACGACATAGTATATGTCACACAAATGTATAATAATTTTACGTTTCGATTGTTTTTATATCTGGATTCGTATCATGTCGAAATCCACGGGTATCATGAGGAACATTATCCCAAATATGCACAGAGCACCGCTCAACTCCAGGCCGCTGGCTGAAACCAGACTAACCGAGACGCGTGCTGAAAATTGCCAAAGCTGGAGCTGCAAAGCTAGAAGCTGTCGATCTGAAGGCTGGAAAAAAAGACAATATTGCGACAAAACTCGATCCATCGGCGCCGGATATACCCATATGTGTTGTAGGAATGATTCATACCTGCATCGCTGCGCATTAGAGTGTGAAAAGAAGTGGTGTGTGATGCGTGGGCGTCAAGGCGTGCGATTGATCGTCGGGGTTGGTGATCGTGGTGGCCGTGTCTGAGTGCTTGCCCAGCGTGTAAGGTCCGTTCTCGTGACCGTTTTTCTTGAGAACGTGGAGTATACTTTCGAGTGCGCCATGTAACGCCTGCTGGAAATCCAAAGCCCAATGCTCTATAACGTCAAATGTGCGAAAAGATCAAATCAGGTGTTGTATCACCGCCGCGCGCCACCCACTTCGACTGAGTGCGCTGTTCGTTCAAACTGTGTCTTCCGTCTCTTAAAGCTTCCTCTTGCGCCGTCCTCGCCTGTGGAGTCGGTTGCAAAGTCGTCGCCGTAGCCCTCGCTATAGCCTTGGTAGGAGTCTTCGTTGTACTGCCGTTTCGAGCCTTGCCTCTCTGGTCTTCGCGGTAGTGCGTGATTACTCGGTGTCGGCGCCGAGGATGGAAGTGGTGTGCGAGCTTGTGCATCGGCGGCGGGCTTTGCGCGGAGGTTGTCGTCGGTGCCGATGTATGCCTTGTACTTGGACGCATCCGAAGGCGGCAGCGTGCCGGGCCCCATGCCACCCAATGCACTATCAATCAGACTGCTGAACTCGGGTACCAGTGCGGTTCCCTCGCCATTTAGTTGTCTCCAAGGTTCTTTCCCAGCGTTAATCGCGCCCCAATGATCCTCTGGTAGGCCCATTGGGCCGCTAAACACATCGTCCATCTTCACCGCCTTTGGCTTGCCTGCAATCTGCAACGCCTTAATGTGGCCTTCATAGGACTTTCGAAGTTTGTTGATCTTCTCGCCTGTCACAGGATCCACTCGCGCCACGGACTTCGCTAGTCTCTCGAGGCCGTACAGCCTGAAAAGATTTTGCGTGCCATGTGGTTTTGACTGCTCGTAAGTTTCGTCACTGCTCAAGAACAGCAGAGGCCCACAGATGCCCTCTGCAACCTTCAGCCCTCCCTTCTCTGAAAACAGCGCCTGCCCTTGCCGGTCATGGTTGGAATGTGTGTTGATGCCGAGGCCCTGTGCAGACTCTTCTGAGCCGTCCTCCATCATCGCATCGCCATCGCTATCAATGTTTGTCGAGTACGAATGCCCCGTGGTGCTCGCTGGGGTGGGAAACGGGTGCTGGGCCGAGACCGATGTCGCCGGTTGAGACGCGGACTGGGACATGCTGGCCGAGGCTGGCGGGGTCTTGCCCGGAGACGTGGAAGTCGCAATCATGGCAGAGCGGCCATTGAACTGCGAATTCATCGAGGAACAGGGAGGAGAGGTCGGAGTGCGCGGTACAAAAGGCTTTATCGTTTGGCCGCTCGCCTTGGCAGCAACGTCAAAGGGCGGGGAGGCCGGCGAGTATCTTCCAGAGTTGTCCAAACGTTGACGTTTTGCGCTGTGATCCGACATGAAGACCGCGAAGCTGAAGGTAGAGCGGCAATGAAGGGCTCGTAGGCGGTGGGCGTGGGTGAGGCTGGTGGTGAGAGCGCTCGTAATGGGCTTGGCGCTACACGCGGAAGATCCCGCTAAAAGAGTGTGTGCGCGTCGCTCTAATCGGTGCGCATTCGAGTGGTGTCGTCGGACGGTGGGTCTGCGGTGTTTCCGAGGGTTTTGCAGGGCGTGGGCGATTTGGGCGGTGGGAGTGGGCTGGGTGAGAGGTGACGACGGCGTTGGACTGCAAGAGGGAGCGAGGCGCTGGCGCTGAGCCGAGACTGGTCACGTGCTGGCGCGCGGGCTTAGCAAGCGCGACCCTGGAAATCATGGACCTGGCGAAACGGTTTCAAGTCAGGCTCAAACAATCGCCAGCACTCCGCCAATCTTGGGCCAACGTGCATGCGCGCCCAATGACTGCACCGTCCGGTCAGTATGGATGACAGGACTTCTCGCGCCAGCGACGCCGCCCGCTCTGCCAGCACACCTGGTCAACCAACGCGGCCTACGCCCTCTGCCACCGCGAACCCCAATGCGCCGAAGGTAGTGCAGCCAAAACCGCAAGCCTTGCCCTCGCGCTCAGGCCCCAGCTCGATCCTCGTTTCGCCGCGCCAAAAGGGAAACCCAATCTTAAACAGCGTCAAGTCGACCGCCTGGGAATATTCAGACATTCCTGCGGATTATGTCCTCGGTGCCACGACATGCGCGCTGTTCCTGTCGCTCAAGTACCACCGTCTGCATCCAGAATACATCTACAACCGCATACGCGATCTCAAGGGCCAGTATGATTTGCGCATCATTCTGACCATGGTCGACGTTGAGAACCATGAGGATTCGCTGCGAGAGCTGTCGAAGACGTCACTGGTCAACAACGTCACCATCATGCTTTGCTGGAGCGCACAAGAAGCCGGGCGCTATCTTGAGCTCTTCAAGACGTTCGAGCATGCTGCTCCCACCAGCATTCGTGCGAAGCAGTCGTCTACGTACTCAGAGAACATGGTCGAGTTCATTACAGTACCGCGCGGCATCAACAAGACCGACGCTGTAGGGTTGGTGTCGAACTTCGGCAGCATACGGACTGCGATCAACGCCGGGCCCGAAGAGATTGGACTGATAGCTGGTTGGGGAGACAAGAAGGTTCAGCGCTGGTGCAACGCTGTGAAAGAGCCGTTCAGGGTTAAGAAGGCTGCGAAACGTAGCCTTGGACCTACTCGTGAGAACACTCAGGCAGGCTTATCGAGGGACACTTCCGTGGCAGAAGACGAAAGCCAGACGCCAGGAGAGCCTGATGTTCACGCAATGTCACGTCAGAGACTAGATGAAGCTATGCCAGTGGCTCTTGGGATACAGCAAGCCTCTGCGGCTTCAGGTGCAGCCACGGACGCGGACAGGCGACCTGATCACCGTTTTGCCGAAGTCTTGAATGAGTTTGAGGATGATGAAGAAGCGTTGAAGGAGCTTGATCATGCACCACAGCCTGCCGCATCCAGGCCTGCGAAGCGCAAGCAGGCTGAAGAAGATGTCAGCGAAGGTGTTATGGCAGCTTTGAGTAAGCTGAGAAAGCAGTGATAAGTCTATTGTACCCGCGCTATATTGTAGGCTGTTGTGTATGTCTTCAGAGCGTCTCCATTCCTTACCTTCACTCCTTGTGCTTACACTCGAGGAGAGCGTCATTTGGCGCGTTCATTCCGGTTAGCGTGGTTTTCCCCACATCTGCAGCAGGGCAAACAACTGCCCAGGGCGCAGTTGCCTGGCTGGCTCCATACTTCGACCACGACACCTCATGAATATTGGGTTTTTGGTCTATTGAGTCGACATGCCATTCGAATCGTTGCCGTCCGAAATACAAATCGAGATATTTAGCTACCTCAGAGGCGCACACCTCAAGGCTGTGCGTGGGGTCTGCCGTGCTTTCAGAGACAATGCTGAGCCCACCTTGTTTCAACGTGTTACTGCTGCAGCGCGATATCAAGCACTTGGTGCCCTCCAGAAGATCTCCTTGTTCCCAGTATTCCAGAAGCATGTTCGGGAGATAGTCTTTGACGGATCGCTATATGACAAGCTCCTTGCAAAGAATGAGCAAGCATATCACAGCCTTGCTGCCAGGATTCCCAAGCTTGAGCAAGGCTTTCACTGGCAGAAGCATACTCGGTAAGCATTATCTGCCTCAAATAGCACGGCATCAGGCTAACACCTACTTAGATGGAAGCGATACGTTGAACTATACAAAGAGCAAGAAGAGATGAAGGACGATGGTGTGCTTGTTCACACCCTCTCAAGAGCACTAGAGTGGATCCCAAACGTTTCCTGCATCACGTACTCGCCGCATCCGCATCATCTTCCAACTGAAGCCAAAGAGATGAAGACCTTGGTCCAACGAAGCCTGTCGAATATACCCGGATCTGATTATACAGCTTCTGATCACCCTTTCCGTCAACTGATTGCGGCACTTTGTCTGTCTCAATTCACTCGCATCCGCGAGCTCAGGGTAGAATATGTTGGTACGGAAATCTCCAATCCCGGTACCGAGTTCGCCCTTGGCATCTTCGATCTTGACGACAACGAGATGGAAGCTGCCAAATTCCTATTTCAGGGTCTTAACAAGCTTGTATTGAACATGGCTTTGAGAGTATCGGACAAGAATACGTTTGGCGAAGTCACTGACAAATTCGCGGTTCTCCTGCGCAGTACTACACATCTTCATCATCTTCACTTCCACCCCACACACTGGAAATCAGAAGTGGGTGCACAGCCTTTTTTTTCTCGGCTTGGCTTTCAGACAACTTGGCTACAGTTGCAAACATTGAGTCTGAAGGGCATATTCGCAGATGAGAAAGAGTTATCGGACCTGATTCAACGACACACGCAGACTCTCAACAGCGTCAAATTCAGCAAATGCAGTCTTCTTGAAGGCGCTTGGGCTGAGATTGTCGACGAAATTGTCTACGGTTCTCAGATCCGCCAGTTTGTGTTGGACCGGGTGAATGAGCGGGGATTGTCTTACCTCAACTATGCATCCCTGAGCACCTGCGAGAAAGACTCCTGGAAATATGGAGGCCACCTCGAAGTAACAAACGATGGCGAACGAAGCTTTGTAGGTGCAGATCTTCTACTACATGATGAATGAATGCTGATGAAGCCAGGTCGAAACCGGCCCAGCAAAGAATTCAGTCTACGCGCTACGTAGTCGACTAACGGTCACACAGGACCTGTGAGCGGAGCTTGCGCTTAGCCTTGAGACGACAAGCGTGTGGCAATCGGGTTAGTGGCTGCAATCATGAAAGGTTGGCCGCTCGGGCCTGCTCCCACTTCTTTGGATGGATAGGTAGGGGAGTGATGTTGATTACATGTGCGTAAAACTCTAGAGAAGCTTGCTAGAATTCACTGTAGGGATGCATCTGAGTCCATTCTTGCTTGCTTCACGGTTCAAGTGGAGTAATGCATTCGCGCCATGGTCGGTTCAGTCAACTGCACCACTTGGATATTGTAGAATATGCGCAAACAAATATCGTCGTTGACAGGAAGTAATGAACAAATAAGTGACCTCTAGCCCAGAGTAATGCGGACGGCTCACGATATCATCTAATCCAAGTGCTTCGAAGTGCAGGAATTCCCCTCGTCGAGACTCACTATCAATGGCCATGCAGGCGAACGAAGATTGTCGTGAGAAAGAATGCTGTCTGGGATAGCGTCTGCTGGTTGATGGAAACGGATTGTCGTGGTCAAGGTTTCCTGGTAAATCGCGGTTTGTTTACTTGACTCAGTCGATAGAGAAGGTAGGCGCAGCCACGTTCTGAGCGGCTTCACCTTCCAGATTGCCCGGGAACGACAAACAATGCATCATCTGATCTTTCACAGGTCCTCCACATCCCAAATCACACCATCACCGCGCATCAGTAACACAGTCATTTTACAACATTCTTGTCCCGACCGCCGCAGCGACAGATCAGACCCAGACGCTCCGCCATTGACGATCGTTATAATGTGGAAATTAAGAACAAAGACAATGGAAGAACACGCCGAGAAGGATCGGAGAATCGCACAGCTCAAGGTCGAGCTGAAGGAAAGGAATGACCAGATTGAAGCAGAAAGACAGGAGCTCGAAGCAGAGAGACAGGAGCGAGCCTCTCTTATGGAGGAAGCGGCTGCGGCGCTGCAACATATCGAAGAAGCCGTAATCCGTATCATGGTCCAACTTGAGCTTCGGAGCGAGCTCGACGCCAATGGTCTCGGCGGCCTTGCTACCCAACTCCGCAACATCGAACGCCTTGCTGTGCTACCTGCCGAGCTCGCAACGGAACTTGCTGCGGCCAAGGAGAACGTCCAAATGCTGGCCGACAGATCGCACTTCCGATCCGTCAATAGAGTCCTCATGGTTCTGTGCGATGAACTGGGCCTACATACCCAATTAGTTGCTGAGCTGGTACTCAATGCATATACAGGCCAGGACGACACCGATCTCGAACTCTTCCAGACCATCGAAGGGGCGCTGTGCGCCATCACCTCCCAACGAATGCTGATAGAGAACACCAACACCATAGAACCCTCCGAAAAAAGACTCCTACTCGATACTCTAGTGGCTAGTGTCTGGGCGCAAGTGGCGACAGGCGGCGGGTTTCCCTTTTATACCCATATCGTTCCTCGCAGCGACGTCGACATCATGCAAGCGGTGACTGAATCCGCGAAGGAAGATCTGTACGAGTTGGTGCGGGCAGAGCTTGAGCCACAATCTGAGGCAGAAACTCCGTAAGCGGGAGTACACCATACGGACGGAATGGCAAGGGAGCTACTGAGGATCTTGGAAGAGGGGAGGGGTCGCACTATGTACATATGAATACTTCCGCCCGCTTCATAAGTATCGCACTCAATTGCATGAGAAGCTCCTGATCGTCTGAGCTCAAATCCCAAGGCCATCGATCGTGCTACCGGCCGATCTCAATTCAATGGCGGCCTTTGGTGAACAGCCTAGAGTTTCTAATCCAAATTTAGCACAAGGCCAATTTTTGACTCGCCGTGCACAAAGGTGTAGTACGCATCGAAATAATATTCACACTCACGATCCCCACTGTTCAAAACCGCTCACTCTTACAGGGAGACGGTACCTGGCAAGCCATTTTGAGAAATTGAAATCGCATAGGTGCGATCGGTTCAGGTCTGTGTCCAACAGGAGGTTGTCAGGGAAGCGAAAAGATTGGAGTATGTAGCTCCGAGGGCTTGGAAAGAATCGAGACGCTTCGTAGGACACCGCACTGTCTGCAATGCCATCTCATTATAATTTCGGGCTGCTCTTACCCAGCTTCTCGATCTCTTTCCTCAACACCTGCCGCATCTGACCCGCTATCTGCGCGCCTTCCTCGTCATCTAGATCATCGCGTTGCCCTCGCCCGAACATGGTCCAGCTCTTGCTCTTGATCTCTGGCATTGTGGCGGGTCTTGGGATGATGTGGAAGTGTACATGTGGTACGACCTGTGCTGCTCGCGCGCCGTTGTTTTGTACAATGTTGTAGTCGCTTACACCTGTGACCTTCGCTACGGTGCGAGCGAGTAACGGTAGCCAGAAGCCTGCAGCCATTAGCTGAGGTCCATAGGGGAGGGGGAAAATAAAGAAAGGAACTCACCAATCTCGCGGCTTTCTTGTGCCTCCATATCCGCGACTTTGACTTTGTGATTCCTCGTCGTGACCAACAGATGCCCTGTACACCATCAGTACCAACAAAGCATGCGCCTGACTCAAGAGCGATCGTGGCCTACCGCCAGTCATAGGCAAGATATCCAAGAAGGCGACGACATCCTTGGTCCGCATCACCAGAAAGCTGCTCGGACTCGTCTTCTCGACATTGCACTCCTCATCGCTCGGTATTGCATCTTGCAACTCTTCTTTCTTATTCCACAGCCCCGAGTCCTTGACTGGATACGCAGCAGCGATACCGCAGAACGGGCACGCATCGGCCGGGTAATGAAGGTCTGTTTCCTGCATCTTTCTCCGCGGTAAAGCAATCACATATTCTTCTTGCCTCTTTCTCGATTCACGGCCTTCAATCTCTCCTCAGATGATGGTGAATGATAATGCGATGTCGATGTGAAGTCGATAGTCGTGCATGGAAAGGGTTAGCTCGGAGCTTGGAGCTGTCAAAGTTGCCGAGGTCGAGGATCCAGACGCGCTTGTGGATCGATCAGCGATGCAGATGGCTGGGCTGGACCGTGAGCGCGCTGAGCTGCATGAAAACAAGTCCTGTGCTTTCGAGTCGCGTCCGTGTTCGCGACCCGTCTTCCATCACGATCGTGCAGGCGCGACTTGGTGACGCGATGCATGCATGACGTACCTTGAAGACACGCGTGAAGCGTGACGCGACTGCAAGGCTATCCTCTATACGCAGTAGCCTTGCTTCGGTGCTCGGCTTGCATTCAAGCCATCCTTCACACGTCACAAAGGAAAGGCACAGAGTGGGACAGTCATTGAACTTTGAAACCCTCAGTTGCGCCTGCGAAGCAGAAAGCGCTAGTCATACAGCCGCGTGTGATATCGTATGTTCCTCCACCAATGCCCCACACGCCGCAAGTATCCACCAAGGAATAGCCTTCGTATCTCACCATCATGGTATACCAGTCGCTAGTACTATGAGCGAGTATCCAGAGTCGCTATCAGAGAAATGATGATAAAAGTGCTGAAATTGAAAACGCCGCCGCAATGAAATGACGCCGTGGACTCCGCTGCAAGATGAAGCCAAGAACAGATGGTGATGTAACCAATTGCACGCCTTTTATTAACGCCGACCGGAAGAAGGCAAGCCCTGAAGCCGAGATGCAAACATGAAGAAGTAGTCGATGCAACAAGGTGGCTTACTGGTAGTGACCCTCAACATCTAGGCCTCACAAGTATCGGTAGGGTCGACACGGTGGGTAGAAGCTGTGAATGCTGGGGACACGACCAGAGTTGCCTGTTAAGAAGAGAGATCTTAGCGCTTGCTACTACGGGGCTGCTCTTCTTGCAGAGGGTTACCATATTCGATGACGTATTCCTTTGCCCACTTGCGAAGGACGATGGATGCTGAGGAGTCTTAGCGGTGATGTCAGAAGAAGCGATAATGTGAGACTTACCCTTCAAGAACTTCTTGCTGGCATACTTCTTAAAGAAAGCCTCATGGAGGACCGGGCCGGACAGGTAGTCGATCATAAGGTGCAGAACGGGCTGGATCTCCTCTTCGCTGTAACCGGAGTAGTGTGCAAGGGTGGAGTCCCATGGGCCGCGCTCAAGTACCAGGCGGGCAAGGTACATGGCAGCAGCAGCGACCTGACTGGGAGGGTGTGCAAGGAAGCGGTGGTCAAGGCAACCGATTTCAAGCAAGTACTTGCCAAGAGTGCGGGTCTGGATGTCGTAGTTGTCGGCCTTCGATATCCTGCGGAGGAAGTTCATGGGGTTGGGGTAGCTCAAGTCGTAGTTCAAGGCGGTAAGGACGAAGCGCTCAGCACTGAGGATCTCTTCCTCTGTGAAGCCATCGTCGGCGACGTGGCGGAAATTTTGAACGTGAGGCGAGAGTACCTCCTCGTACTTGGAGGCAATGAACATGGCGGTGACACCGACCAGCTGGAGACGGTCGAGCTGGACGATCTTGGAAGACAGGAAACGATCGATGATGTTGACGGCGAGGAAAAGAGTCTCAGGCAGAAGGCGGAAACGGGTGTGGACCTCAAGAAGCCAGTCGACAAGAATGCCGCGCATCTTCCACTCAAGCTCAGTCTGGCTCTCCATGTAGTCGGGGTTGGCCATAGTAGCAATCTCGAGCTCCTTCAAGTACTCGAAAATCTCGACGACGTACTCGGAGACCATCAATGGGTCATCAACGTCCTCCTTGTCCAGGTCAATGAAGTCGTCGAAAACCTCGACGATCTCCTCCTTGGTCCTGGGTGCCTCCTCAAGAGACTCAATCTTGGGCTCCTTCTTCATCTGCTTGATGGGCTTCTCCTCTTCCTTGGGCACAACATTCTCCTCCTCTTCCTCAGTGTCCTGCTCTACAGGGGCCGCAGGCTTGGCCTTCTTCGCGATTTCATTCTTGGCAGCAGCAGCGGCGGCAGGGCGCTTGTTGTTGGTGGACTTGGGAGCCGGAGCTTTCGTGGTTGTGGAAGCCTTGGTGACACCAGTAGGACGCGCTGCCTTGGCGACGGCACCCTTGGTGGCAGCAGGCTTCTTGCCATCTTTCGCGCCAGCAGCGAGCCCCTCGACCTTCATGGTGTTGCTGACGTCGCCGAGAGCAGCACGCGTTGTTCGTGTCCGTGTAGCACCGTTCAGTGTAGCTGTGGACTTCTTAGTGGCTAGGGTCTTCTTAGGCACGTCACCGGCGTGCTCAGTCGCGCCCAGGCCAGCTGCCTTTGCACGCGTCATACGCGTAGGGCCAGCATTCTCATCGTTCTCGTTGGTGACAGTACGCTGTCGCGTAGCTCTGACCTGATGCACGAGTTAGTAAGCTTCGAGACGCGAGTTGTGATCCCCCGCTATGACGTTTTGGGACAAGACGTCGAAGTGAAGGTCGAGGACAACGTACTGCGGGAGGCATTGCGAGCAATACTAGATATGCTGGTGAAGGCTAGATTGGTATCGAAGAAGACTGCGGGTGTTGTAGGGCGGGATATCGAGTAGACGTTGTGTTATGATGCACTGTTTGGGCGCATTAGCATCGAGTCCGAGTGAGACAATGCAACAGACGCGTCCACGGTGAAGGCTGACAGTACTGCACGGGCACTGGACACGCTGCGAGACGTGTGAGAGAGTCTGCAGACACAGTCCGCGTTGGTGCTTGCGAGTACTGGCGGGCCAAACACGGTGTATGGCAAGCGGCAGCAACGAGGTGACGGGCGAGATGGAGCGCGACGAACCCTTGGATGGCAGCCTGCAGTGAAGGTGGACGCGAGCGAAGTCCAGCTCCAGAGTGCACGGGTACGGCAGTGCTTTGCGGGGAGGAGGTGGTGAGGTCGAGGGTCGGGGCTGCACCAAGGTGTGTGTTGATGGAAGTAGATGTAGCGGCTGGTTTGTTTTGGTGTGCGGTAAGTCACGTGTTCAATTTTGCGCCAACAACGCGCGGGCGACGTGAACGCTGAGGCTGGTTTCGTGTACCAATGCGGGACCCACCCGAACACCAGGGCGCGTCTGGGGGCGGTGGGAAAGCTTCTTACCTGCGGAGTGGCCCAAAAACGACGCGTAAGAGATGCCGGGTGCTGAGGGGAGCGAGCTGGAGAGGTGCAGAGCGAGTCGAGAAGTACTGCGGCAGAAGTAGCAGCGCGATTGCAGGTGCTGGTCCTGCGGTTTCGAGAGGGAGCGACAGGGCTGTCGCGACTGGCCAGCGTTGCCCCGTCCACGGCACCTGCGCTAAGCGCATCCGGCGCAGTGCGATTTTCTTTCTGGCAGCTCTGCTGCGACGACACGCCATCGCCGCAGGCCATTGCAGCCGACTGCAGCCCTCTGCACCGCCGATTTTCATTGTTCTGCCCCCGGGCACAACACGACGCAATGCTGCAGCCCCGGATATGTCGATTTCAGCCCTCGCGCCTGGGCAAGTCGCTGCTGGGCGCCCGCAACTACTCGCAGGGCTTCGAGCAGCTCATTAAGCCTGCGTCCTTTGCGCCCACTGCATCCGTCGACGGCGGTGTGCTGACCACTGAGGGACCTCGTAAGGAGAAATTCACACCGCTGCGCACATACAAGCCTCGCACACCCGGTCTACGTCATCTCAAGCGCGCCGTGAACGACCACCTGTGGAAGGGGCGACCATTCCTCAAGCTCACCATTGCACGGAAAGGACAGCACTTGGGAGGAAGGAACAACACTGGACGAGTTACAGTGCGACACAGGGGCGGAGGACACAAGAGGCGCATACGCATCGTTGACTACAAGCGGTACCTGCCCGGCAAGCACATCGTAGACCGGATAGAGTACGATCCCAACCGAAGTGCACACTTGGCCCTGATCACACGAGTCGAGACAGGCGAGAAGTCGTACATCGTCGCTGCAGATGGTATGCGAGCGGGAGATGAGGTGGAGAGCTACAGGACCGGCATTCCCAAGGACTTGATTGCCAGTATGGGTGGAACCATCGATCCTGGTATGCTCGCCGCGAAGACAGCATCGCGAGGCAACTGTCTGCCTATCCATATGGTGCCGCTCGGTTCGCAGGTGTTCAACGTTGGATCCAAGGAGAAGGGAGGAGGCGTGTTCTGCCGCAGCGCTGGCACATACGCCATTATTGTGAACAAGGAAGAGGTAGAGAAGGCGAAGGGCATTGAGACGAAGAGTGTCATCATTCGTCTGCAGAGCGGTGAAATCCGCAAGGTCGACCCTAATGCTTGTTGCACGATTGGCGTAGCCAGCAACATCCAGAAGCACTTCGAATCGCTCGGTAAAGCTGGACGTTCTCGATGGCTCGGAAAGCGACCTGAGGTCCGTGGTGTTGCCATGAACGCAGGTCAGTGCCCCAACTTAATTTTCGATGCGCCAAATGCTAACATCACGCAGCCGATCACCCTCACGGAGGTGGTCGTGGTAAATCGAAGGGTAGAGTGCATCCCGTCTCCCCCTGGGGCACACCTGCCAAGGGAGGTTACAAGACACGATACAAGAGGAACAAGCACACATGGCTGGTCCAGGACCGACCACGAAACCAGGGCAAGCGCAGGCCGAGATAAATCCTCTGAGTGCGCCATGTACAAACACCTGTCTGTCGAACCTGTATCATATATTGCATGGCTGCTCTGCAAGCTGCCCGAATACAACATTCAACACCCACTTTCACTCCACAGTGACCTTCATAGCAATTGTCGGAAGGCAAGCGTCGCAATGGACGTGGCTTGACGTTGAAGTTCGATCAAAACTGCGATGCTGATTGCGCAAACCCCATGTCGTCATACATTCTACTGGCGGCCTGTTGAGAGACAACATTTGGCCTCTTGGTTCGTGAAGCTCGCGAACTCGGTCTTGGAAACACGAAGACCCCTGTCAGCATTCACGTCGCATGGCTAGCTGTTCCTGGAGATGGCCTAAGCCGAAAAGAACGACGCGGGGTTGTGACAATCGTAACATCGGAGGTCGGAATTTAAGAAGAACGATGCAGTGAGTAAAGGTAATCCAGCTCGATCAGGTCTGATATGTGTGTCAATGGAGAGCAGATGCTTGCCACTGTACGAATGCGGCCTAGACGCCGAGGGCTGGCGGGTGTGCGACCGTTGTGGTTGCAAAAGGTGTCCGCGATTATTTGTCCAGGATGGCTTCGATGACACGCGCCAGGTGGACGCCTGGCGGATGCGGCTGCAGATGAACCACCACACGAACGGGCGCAGCTCAGCTATCGACTTGCTGACTGCCCACTGACATTCACAGCATCTGTCGTCTTTCTCCCAATCTTCGTCTCTAGCTTGCGCGCCCTTAAATCTTCTAAACGATAGAGTGATGCCTGACACCCTGCGGTGAAAGGGCGAAATCACGGTCAAACCTCGTAGCTCCCTAATCGACCCAAGCTTACCCCGTGTACTGTTCCAACACTTTCAGTGTCTGCCTGCTGTTTGCGATTCCTGTAAACTACTTTTCGAACTCTCTGTCCCGTGCGGCTTACGCCGGGCACCAGCGCATACTACACACCTCAGATCCAAGGCAACCACTTCGATCTCCAAGGCGTAAAGATGCCCTCGCCAGATTCAGAGTCGCCGGACGAGAGCTACTTCAACGACCTGACCCAGCAGCCTCCCCAGACCAACGGCGACAGGCAATCGCCGACGCGAAACAACAGCCAAGATACGCCGAACGACAACGCGGCCAAACAGAAGAGGATAGCCTGTGTTCTGTGTCGCAGGAGGAAACTGCGATGTGATGGTGACCGGCCGACCTGCGGGACATGTAAACGGCTGTCGCATGATTGCGCGTATGACGAGGTGCGCAAGAAGAGTGGACCGAAGAGAGGTTATGTAAAGTTACTCGAGCAACGACTGCGTAAGTTGATGCGCTACTGACCTCCGCAACAACGTGCTGACATTTACTCTCCAGATCAAGTGGAGACATTACTCCAGACCCAGGTCTCGACCGACTCGAACAAAGGGCAAGATCCAGCAACTGCTTACGTCGCGAACACAGTGCAAGGTGCATCGACCACACGGACGCAGTCCTCGAACCCTTTCGATAAGTCGTTGGAGAGCCTGCTCGATGCAAGGAAAGCTTCGGCTCCCACATACCAGAATGATGCGGCGAACACAAATGGCGAGGAGCCGGAATTCAATCAGTGGGAGATGATAAGCCTGGGTCTGGAAGAACCGCTGCCCCCTGAGGATGTCATGGAAGAGCTGTAAGTACTGAATGTGCGTTTCGCAACGACCGCGATTCTAATTATGCTATTCAGGTACCAAATCTACTTCGCCAAGATTCATCCATCGCTACCGATGATCCACCGCCCACGGTTCATGGCGGCGCTGAACCTCGCGCCTCACATGAGACCGCCAGTATGTCTGCGATATGCCATGTGGACACTGGCAGCTTCTGTGACGGACAAGTACGACGCACTACAAGAGCATTTCTACCAGCGAGCAAGAAAGTACGCACAGCTGGACGAGATGCGAGGACACGGAGAGTCGACTATCACGCTCGCGCATTGTCAAGCTTGGGGCCTAATGTGCACCTACGAGTTCAAGAACATGTACTTCCCAAGAGCGTGGCTTTCTGCTGGTCGTGCAGTTAGACTTGCTCAGATGATGCAACTCCATCGTCTGGACGGAGCTGGACTGGATGTCAAGCAGTGCCTACCACCACCGAAGGATTGGACTGAGAGAGAGGAACGTCGGCGAACGTTCTGGATGTGTTTCGCGATGGATCGCTACGCAAGCATTGGCACAGGCTGGCCGATGATCATAGACGAGAAAGACGTAAGTCGCGCTATGCACTGTGAAGCTAGCATTGACTGACCTTGACCAGATCATGACCAACTTCCCTGCAAGTGAAGACGCGTTCGAAAGGAGCAAGGCGATATCTACGGGATCTCTCGAGCAAGCATTGGGCCCTATGGGCGCTGCGAAACTCGAGTCACTTGGTGGCATTGTCCTCACAGCGGCTATGTTTGGTCGCAACCTGCTGCATCTGCATCGGCCAACTCCTGAAGACAACGACAGCGATCTCAATGGTGGCTTTTGGACCCGACATCGTCAGCTCGAGCAGATTTTGCTTCAGACCTCACTTCATCTGCCCGATCATTTGCGCTTGCCCAGCGGACGCGATGACCCCAATGTTGTGTTCGCAAACATGTGCATCCAGACTTCTGCGATCTGCCTTCATCAGGCTGCGATCTTTAAGGCCGACAAATACCAGTTGCCAGTGAGTGTCGGCAACGAGAGCAAAATTCGATGCGTGACTGCAGCTGCAGAAATCGCGTCCATCATGCGCACAATCAGCCACATGGATCTTTCAGCAGTAAGTACCAGTGTGGACCTATAATCGGTCAAAGACTGACAGCCGTAGATGAACCCCTTTATCTCATTCTGCGTGTACGTAGCAGCGCGAGTATTCGTTCAGTACATCAAGACACGACCGAACGACCAGCAGATGAACTCTTCGCTGCAATTCCTGCTCCAGGCTATGCAAGCTCTGCGACGCAAGAACCCACTGACGGAGTCGTTCCTGGTACAGCTGGACCTTGATCTCGAAGGCGCTGGTATCCCTAGGCCGTACATGCCTGTTGAGAAGAAGAACGCCGTTATACCCGTCAACTCCGATCCGGTCGGTTGCAGCTCGATTTACGAGATCCGCGAAACCCAAGGCCAGAGCGCGCCTATCAATCAGTGGGCAGGGAATGGAGGGAACGCGTCGGCACCTACACCGCATCTATCTCGCTCTAGTTTCCAGACAAATCCCACAAACGGCACGTCGAGCGGCGATGGCATCGAAGTCGCATGGGACCGCATGCCGCCGGGGGGTGAGTTGCGGAACTTGCAGGATCTTCGTCAAAATCTCTCAGCAGACAGAAGCGGTGTTCCGGCGACGGCAACATTCGTCTTCAACGAAAACAATAGGGACAAGTCACCTGGTGGCGGTGGGATCGAGATCGGGCCTCAGCCAGCCCCGTTTGTCGCTATGCGGAACACACAAGAATTGAACCAAGACTTCTCGGCCCACAGAGGCGCGGTGCCTGGCGCCGCGACTTTTATCTTCAACGAAAGCAGTGGCAACGACATGGATCTTTCTGGGGATCAGCCCAGCCCTGCGACCATCAGTTCCCAGTCCCGCGGCGGCTCTACATCGCACTCGTCGTACTCGCCCGGCCAGCAAACAGAATACCACCTCCCCTACCGCGCCTCTCCACGCTTCACATCTAACCAAATGCCCATGTCGCATGCACAACAAAGCACTGGCCCGACGCCACTTGCACCGCTGTATCAGACGAACAACACCAATAGCAACGAACTCAACATGAGCTCGTACCCTTCAGATGCCATTCACAATGGCGCATACGACAACAGCTTCGACTGGGAGCTGAGTGCAATGGGCGGCGACATGAGCATGGGGCAAGACATGGATGCTGGGATTACACCGGGTACGTGGAATAGCATGCTTGAGAGTGTGATGGATGGCGTGCCGATGGGTTGGGATGTATTGGGGACGCCGCATGGAGCGAACGTCGATAACCCGAGTACTGCACGGAGTTGAGGACGAGTTGTGATTGAATTTGGGACTTTTGCTCTGAGGACATGTTTGGATACCCACTCGCTTTTGGGCGCTCGCTTTACAATTGGGAAGGTTTAGGGACAGGCGTTTAGGGGTGGTACACTCGCCACTTTATGTACAACGAGCTCATATCATTTGACTCGAGCAATGTTCAGCATGTGCCATTCACTACAATCAATCGCTTCGAGATATTCACGAATTACCAAGCGGCCAAGTTCGCGATGCCGCCGCCAGCCTCGGACAGCCTCGCTCGCGCACCGGCCACCCAACCAGGAATCGAGCATCTAATTACCGATTTCACGAGCCAACCCTGCCAGCATCATCCTACACAGACGGCACGCGATCCACGCACAACCGGACAGCTATCGATATGCTGCGTGGATATCCTGATCTTCTTGCGAACCTCTGGGGATCGTCCGCATGGATGCAGACACGGCAGGGATGCACCCGCGACGCGCTCCGTGAAGGCGGTCTGGCCGTCTGGACGTCACAGGCGGTTGCGCTGGGCAACGGCAGCTCCGCTTCGTTGATTCTCGACGCCGATACAGCCAGCCACCATGCAAGCTGACGAGGCTGCTGCGTGCTTCAAAGTACCTTTGTGTGTTGCTGAAATACGTTCTTTCTTCTATCATTGACGTGGAATAATTGTTGTCTAATCACCGTAGCCGCCAAGGGAATAACCAGAGAGGTGCAGCGGTAAACAGACCAGTCGCGTCTGATGCAGCCATCGCAATGGGTTACGGAAGGTGCAAGCACGCCGGGCCCTGGGGCGTACTACACGCCGCAGCAGATGAGTATGTCAAACGGCAACGAAAGTGAATGCAATCATGCTTATGTTGCTGCAGAGAGCTACCTTCAAGACCTGCGCACCAACCGTCCTGCACGTCCAACTGGCTCCCGTCCGCCGCCTGCACACTTCAAGACATGGGCGAATAGAGAGAACTCGCGTGTGCAGGACATACCGACCATTGCCTCGCTGCAGGCTGCCAAGGAGACCGAAGTCAAGGCCGAAGCCCAAACGCCGGTCGCACCAGCACCACAAGTGCACCGCCGCGGCAACTCCAGCGTCGATTCAGGTCACTCTGCGGAGAGTGCAGGAAAGGCCCTCGTGCAGCCGCCACGCGGCCGAGAGTCAGCAACGCCTGCCCACGAGCGCAGACCGAGCGTCGAGTATCGCGAGGACGCACGACGGAAGATGGAGCGCAGAGAGTCGAGCGAGATCCGCGCAGCCATGGACAAGATGGATCTCAAGGACGAGGAGAAGCTGTATGAGGCAGCGCGCGACGAGGCTGCAGAGATCGTCTGGAAGCACCGCAACCCGAACGCGTTCGAGAACAGCCCCAACGCGCCGTACGCATATCCTGGCCCGGGCCGCGATGCTCTGCAGCGACCGAGGCTGCAGCGGACGCGAAGTCGCAGCGTGGGACCCAAAGAAGATGCAGAGCAGGATCTGCAACGCGCAAATTCGAAGATGCGAAAGAGACACTCGATTGGCAGCTCCACGGGCAGCAGGAGCAGCAGCATGCAGGACACCGGTGCTGCTGGCTCAGACACGTCTCCAACACCGAGTCCGCTCTTCAGCGGCTCGCCCACCAAAAGTGCATTCGACCTCAAGATCGCCAAAGCATCATCCGACCTGCCCCAGCAACGCAAAACCAGCGGCTCCCGTCGCAAGCCAAGCGGCAGCCTCTTCCAGAACCCAAACGACCAGATCTACGAAGAGCCCGAAGAGGAAGCACCCCCTGCTCCCGCACCGACCCCCATGGCAGCCGAGCCTCCGAAGCCTGCTCCTTTACCCCTGGGCATGCGCCGGAACCCCTTCACTCGCTTTCAGTCGATCAAAGGCACTGGAATGGTGAGGAGCAACACGGATCCTATCGTCAGTATGAGGCGCTTTGATCGATACGAGATTTACAAGAATGAGCCTACGCAGTCGAGGAACGCTGGATACACGCTTAATAACAACAAGTCGAAGCTGAGCGAGGTCAGCAAGGCGGATGCTGAGAATGAGCCGGAGGTCAAGACGAAGGACGGGAAGGAGATTCGCAGTGATGAGCTGCGCGCTGCGACCGGATTTAGTTTGAGGAATCGCAGCCCAAAGCTGCCCACGCCGACTATGGTTTCTGATGCGCCAGGCAGACCGATTGTCTCTTTCCAGAAGGACTATGGTGTTGTAGAGTTGAAGGAGGAGAAGTCTATCTTGCCTGCGGACCCAAAGCCTGAGCCCGCAGCAGCTCCCGTGGCAGCACCAGCAGCAGCACCGAAACCAGTGGAGAAGTCGACAACAGAACCTACCATCCCCACCCGGAAGAGCCTCTTCGAGAGACCGATGAGCAGAAATGGAGCATCTCCTAGTCCATTCGAAAGGCCTGCTAGTAGGTCTGCTAGTCCTTTCGATAGACCCGCAAGCAGATCTGGCGCTGGGTCACCAGCACCCTTGAAAGAGTTCGGCCCATCCAGCTCACCTGCACCGTTAGGTGGCGGCCGTCCATCAACACCCAAAGGACCATTCGCCAACCGTAGCCCGCTAAGCAGAGTCAACACAGCGTCAAGTACGGCATCGGCGCCTGCAGCAAGTACAGTGGCCCCAGTCCCTGCTGACCCGTACGCGTTGCCCAGCGCATCTTCGACACCACCAGTGCCAGTCGATCCGTACGCACTTCCGTCAACGTCATCTCGACCTCAACCACCTATTCCGAGCATCTCGGTCCGTGAGTCTCGCCCTGCAAGCAGAAGTCGCTTCGGCAGACCGCAATCAGTGTCGACTATCCCCGCCATCTCTGTCAGTGAGTCACCAACCGCTGGTCATGGTCGCTCTGGCAGCATCCCGTCGATTGGTGTCACGCCACCGATTCCGACGATATCTGTGAGCGACTCACCAGCTCCCAGCACTGCGCCTCCGCGAGGGCGCTTCAACCGAGTCTCGACGACGCAGGCTGTGCCTAGCATATCCGTCAACGAGCCTCCCTCCATGACCCGCGGCCACAGCTTCAACGCTCCGATTATCAACCTCCCTAACTATGTGCCGACAATCTCTGTCAACGAATCTACAGCATCAAGGCCGGTGCCAACGATCAACGCGCCCTCAATCTCAGTCACCCCTTCCGTCCCATCCATCGCCATCAATGACTCCACGCCCTCGACTCGCCCCCTGCCCGATCCCCGAAACTACAACAAGCGCTCCGCACCACCCATCAGCGCCAGCCCCAGGCCATCAAACTCCTCCCGCCCTGCACCGTCATCAGCCCGCACCCACTGGACACCCACATCCGTGCGTACCGGCGCGCAATGCACACACTGCGCGCTCCCCATCTCCGGTCGCATCGTCAGCGCCGGCGGCTGTCGCTTCCACCCCGAATGCTTCAGCTGCTACCAATGCGGTGAGAAACTCGAATGCGTGGCCTTTTACCCGGAACCCAGCGCCAAACACGCCGCGCGTTGCGACCGCATTCGCGCGCGCCAGCGCGGCGAGGACATCGAGTTCCTGCCTGGCTGGGATACGCCGGAGAAGATGCAGCAGCTCGAGGACCAGGATGGGACTGATGAGAGCCCAAGGTTCTACTGCCATTTGGATTTCCACGAGTGCTTTAGTCCGAGGTGTAAGAGCTGTAAGACCCCGATTGAGGGCGAGGTCGTGGTGGCTTGTGGCGCGGAGTGGCATCCTGGACACTTTTTCTGTGCGCAGTGCGGTGATCCTTTCGATAGCAGTACACCGTTTGTGGAGAAGGACGGGTACGCGTGGTGTGTAAACTGCCACACCAACCGTTACAGTGCGAAGTGCAAGGGCTGCAGAAAGCCGGTCACGGATACGGTAGTGAAGGCATTGGGCGCGGAGTGGCATACGGGATGTTTCGTTTGCATTGTAAGTTGTACTCTTTTTACAGTTTCGAGCAGTTCGCTAACATTGCTGCAGGAGTGCAGAGGACCTTTTGACGATGGACGATACTTCCTGCGCGGTGAGAGCCAGGACCCGGTGTGCGTGAAATGCGAGGAGAGGAGGTTGAAGGCTTGAGTGCTGCATGCCCACGAAGCAAGTGCAATACATCAGCGATCAAGCATTGACGAATCACGTCAGGTCGATTGTGGCGCCAATTGCATAAGAAACTAAGAGCATATTTGGTGATCCGGCGTTTTGTACGTGTAATGTATGGTTGAAAGACGGTTCATGACGTTTGAAAGCATATGGTAGCCTGTCTTTTTGCAAGAATAACAGCTGTAATATCATCCTTACATGCAATAGCCGTCGACGTCCAGGAGGGGCAGATATGTGAGGCACCCCTGTCGCATGGGCACAGTTGGAAGAAAGTGCGTCGCGAGTCGGCCAATCGAAGCCACCTGAACCGCTTTGCAAAAGCTAC
The DNA here is from genome assembly GCA_001599375.1 of Phoma herbarum. Classification (NCBI taxonomy): domain Eukaryota; kingdom Fungi; phylum Ascomycota; class Dothideomycetes; order Pleosporales; family Didymellaceae; genus Phoma; species Phoma herbarum. The sequence goes on along the minus strand of BCGR01000008.1, from coordinate 964,421 downwards.
CATCACGAACACCTTTGTTATCGTTTCTGAAGACACTGGGTTATCAACGATTGCGAGAGCACCAATCCGTCTTGCTGTCGCTCACACCGCGGCGGACCCCATCTCCAGCCTCGACTCATCTGCAAAGGCTGCGCCCCGCAATTCTGCACGCGCATTCCAGCGCGAAATTATTTTGCATATTTATACTTGGTCGAGCGTCGGCACATTCAAGATCTATCAGTGAGTCCTGCACAATGAAGAGCGTTTCATGTACTAACTTTAGCGTCCTCCTCAGTCCCGTCATCCGTCACACCGACATGCCTTTCACGGAACGTCTACGAACCGGATTTGAGAATGTCGTCCGATCTTCGAGCCTCCACAGACGTCAACAGTCGCGTTTATGCGAAGGATGTGAGGAATTTCAGAAGGTTCAGATGAGCTCAAAACCAGCCTCTGGAAAACACATCATCATTCACGAAAATTTTGTAGCACTGTCCAAGTGTGCAGACTCTTTCTGTAATTTCTGCAAATTCGTTCGTCACGAAGTCTGGTTTGCTTCCAAGAGTGGGGTTTATATATTCAGGATACCCGCCCAGGACGCTGGTAATGATATCCGAATCTCTTTCGACCTCAGCGCCCGCGCACCAGTGGACTAGGACAAGATGCTCTGGGTCGGATAGAGCCACACTCCCGTGAATATCGGCCGGAATGAGAAGTGTTCAGGCAAACCCACAAGTCGTCTTTCACTTGGACGCGACCTCTCGCTTGATGAGAGGCTGCTCATAGGACAGCAATGGCTCAAGACCTGCACTGAACATCATTCGATCTGCAAAGATCGCTCCAAGAACGACAGTGCCGTGCTTCCAACAAGACTGCTGTACATTGGAGACATGAAGCAGCAGCCAGCTCGTCTCGTGGTCTCGGAGACATTGGCCAATCCTGAGAACGTCGTCTACATTGCACTCAGTTATTGCTGGGGAGATGCAAACACTATGACCTGTACCACAGAGGAAAAATTTCAGCAAAGATTGAACATGGTTTTTATCGAATCACTGCCGAAGACTGTCCGAGAGGCGGTTGAGGTAGCGCGCGCTTTCAAAGTTGACTACTTGTGGGTGGACGCGATCTACATCAAACAAGTGGCAGAAGGCAAGAACGAAGACTGGGAACGCGAGCTGCCCATTATGGGCAGAGTCTACAGTCGCTCACTGTTCACTATCGCTGCGAGCGGGGCTAACAGCAGTGCCACAGGGTTATTCCACGGGTCCGAGGCGGCTCGGTGGCCAGTACAAGATTACATCTGGCAGGACGAAAACAGATCTGGTGACCTCGACAGCTTCACAACCTTCAAAGCTACATTGCCCAACTGGAACCTCGCAGTGGAGCGTTCGGCACTCTCCAATCGCGGGTGGGTGATGCAAGAGCGTATGTTAGCTTCGCGGACGCTTTTCTGGACCGAAGACGGCCTCTTCTGGGAGTGTGGCTATCTCCGCGCGTCTGAGTTCGAGAGCGAGATACCGCGTGCAGACCAGAACTATCCTACTTTGGTCGAGCTCGTGAATACTATGAGTATCGACGGTGCTACATCGAGGTGCGAGAAAAAAAGCCTGGACGGATCTGCTCGAAGAATACTCCCAAAAAGCCTTCACAAGACCGACAGACAGACTAGCAGCCATTGTGGTTCTAGGGACAGAGATATCTAGATTCACTGGGCTCGAATTTCATACTGGCGTCTGGAAGGATAACCTGGTCGAAGAGCTCGCTTGGACACCGGACTGCAAGAACGTTCGTTCCTGACAAAAAGCCAGACATCTAATTGCCACGCGAGTGACGTAGCAAAGAAAAGTGGATGCCTGACCCTCCGGGTGCAGAAGGGCGCAACACCATCCGCGGCATTGCCGCCCTTACCAAACTGCATCAAAAAGGAGCGGCAGACATGTTTGGTACATTCAGCATCTCTCTGGACGATTAGTCGAAGTAGAATATCCCAAATGGCGAGTGAATGGACTAGGTCCCAGCGTGAAGGCTGGCTCTCCCAACTCTACGGTCAAGAGCAAACCGACGGCACTCGAGTACTGCAACCTGACACCGTACAATCCCGCCAGCTAGACATCCTCAACGGCCTCATATCCTTCCGAGTCTCACCCGCAGACGCAGCATCCAAAACAGCCTCACTGGTCCTATCTCACGCAGACGTCGAGACCATCTGGCTGAACATTACCGGCCCTGGTCATCAGTGCAGCAGAGACTATCGACGAAGAGCAAGTTTCCGCTGCTTTGATAGACTTCCTGGTGGAGCTAGCGAGTCTTCCAGATGCCATCAACCCAGGACCTGAAGCAATGACAGCAAACAACGAAGACCATGAGCCCGCAAGAATACAGCCAGGCCAACCTGTGTGTTTCATGGGAGGCAGGCTGTGGAGAGACCTGCCGCAGCACTCGTGGGGCGTGGGGGAGACTTTTCAAGGTGAGCAATCTCAAGATGAATGAAATGGACCTCTTTACTGATGATCGCTGTAGGCCCCGAGCAATACCTCAAATTTCACGGCGGACGCTCGGAACCTATGGGAGCAATGCAGAAGTGGAAGAACTTCAACACTCATCTTGCACTTATGGCGGTGCATCCTAAAGCACAGACAATTCCAGTGCTGGCGAACATGACTCGCCTGGGCTTCTTCACTCTGTCGATGGCGTTGGAAGAGTCGCCTGGCTCAAGGATTGGAAGGAACTCCGAGCTCCATGCGCCTGCTGCAGCGCAATGGCTTCACATCGTGGGAGACGAGATCGAAATGCTTTGCGAGAAGGGGACCGAGCGCATGAGGGCAGGAGATCTGTGGAAGGATCGTGATGATGCTGATGTTTGCAATAGCGCAAGGCTAGCATTCTGGAAGTCGAGGCTGGCGGAGATGGGCTACTAGAGATATTGCTAAAGTGGAGTCAGGATCGAAGAACCCATGTTCACATGCTGGAGAGGTGGCTGGGGACGAGCACTGGCCAATCGGACGACGTCATGCAGGTCGCTCCTAGCGAATTGCCCTGCCAACGCATGGGCGGCTGGGCAGGGCAGCAAACACCCGATCAAGCGCAGGTGAGGTGGTTGACGACACTACTTCGAGTTCGAGACCCTGTCGCTGCCTCGAGCAATTGGTGCTACATCAGTTCATACCAGTGCAATTCCATCAGTACCATCCATATCGTCGTCGCTGGTGATTGTTTACCCCACACTTTCACCGTACCCACCGCCCGGTACCAGCTGAGCATTCCTCGGGCGCATCCACATTCCTCGTCCACGTTGTCGAATCTCAATTGAGACACGTCTCCACCATGCGGACCGCCCTCGTGCCTCTCCTCCTTGCGCCGCTGGCCCTCGCTGCGCCCGACAATCTCGCTGCCTTTGAACCGGCGCTTGCGACACTCGATCAGCTTACCACATCGAACAACGAGACTACACCCGTCGATAGTATCGCCGAGCTCCTCAAGCGCCAGAATGTCTGCGGCAGCAACCAGTACCAGTGCAGCAACGCCGCCAGCCTCTGCTGCCCACGCACCGCCGTGTGCTCCGCCGACCGCAACAACGTCGTAGGCTGCTGTCCCCAGGGCGCAGCTTGCACCGGCACACTCGGCGCTTCAGCAACCGGCGTAGTCACAGCTTCCACCACCTCGCCCTTCGTCAGCGCCTCCACGACCTCCAGCTTCGTACAGCAGACCACGGCCGCCTCGGGCGCATCAACGGTATCCAACGCCTTCTACCCCTTCCCCTACATCGCGACGACTTACACCAATGCAGCTGCCTGCTCCAGCGCTTATACGCGCTGCCAAAGTGATGCTGCGAGCTGCACGAATGCTCTGATTGGAGGCGCGCAAGGTGTCACCATCAGCGCGCCGAACGGCGGAGCGACCATCACTGCGGTGCCGAGTATAGGGGCCCAGAGCGCGAGCAGCATCTGCTCGAGTCTGAGCCAGGAGGCGTGCTATGGGCTGCAGGTCGATGCTTGCAGAGCGTTTGATGGCAGTGGGAATGCGGCGCCTACGAGGTGTGGAGGCTATATCGGGGCAGTGGGCGTTGCGCTCGGTGTTGCTGGCCAGCTGTTGTGAGAAAGAGATGGAAACGTTGATGGTTCATGGTTCTTCGATGTCGATACTTCACGACGAAAATGGTGTGAGCGTGGCTTCGGCCGTGCGAGGAGCGATTGCATGCATGGCGTTTACGGCAGCGAGTACCTTTCTTGACGTCTCATGGCGGTTTTGATAGACGAACATAATTACGCGCAATGATACATACTTAGCTTCCTACCTGGACCTTCCAATAACTTCAGGGCCTGCTCCACAACCGCTCCTTAGTGCGGCTCATATCGATAACGCTAGTCTACCAAACTTAACCTCCTACACATCAAACGTCCCCCCTTCCTCATTGTCCATGTTCAACCCCTTCTCCCGTGCCCCTCGTGGCGGCGCTGCATGGTTCAACGCAGGGCCATTGTTATCATTCCCAGATATAGAAGTCGATCCGGGGCCGGTAGGACAGCAACGCAAATGCAACGACATCTTCACGTCAGGATGTAAGGTGTTCCACGTGCCGAGGGAAGATGCCACAAGTGCAACGCCTGTTGCTATAGATGATTGGAAGGATGGTGAGACGGATACGAAGGACCAGGTCATGGTATTTCGGTATGGGGCGAAGGTCGTAGCTGTGAACCATGTACGCAAAGCTTTCTTTATCAGTGACACTGAACCGATACTGAATTTCTAATAGGAATGCCCGCATAGCTCATATCCATTGTCAAATGGCACACCATTTGACATTGAAGACTTTGGCGTCAAGCTTAGCGCTGGCATCACGTGCCCAAAGCATGATTGGAGTTTCGACCTGCATACAGGAAAGAGCGACCGAGGAAGCTACAAGCTGGCGATTTGGGAGACACAGTTGAGGAAGAACACATCTGGCGAGGAGGACATCTGGGTCAGACGGAAGCAACGCATTGGTTGAGTGAGCTACCAACGAACATCTTGTGCTTCCCCCTGCGAATCCGAAACAATGCTGGAATGGTCCATTGAGCAGACCGATATCACTCTCACAAAAGTCAACGCAAATCGGCCTTTTGATCACATGAAGTTGCGCTCTGTTTCTGTGCGCGCCAAGTTCTAGGATGCGCCGTTCGACGTTGAGAGGTGGTTTTCGCATCGAAGGAAACATCAGCCCAAACGTCCTTTCTACTGCTGACGTGTGTGTCGACATGAAAAGCAAATTTCGTGGCGTCAGTCTCGCTTGAAGTCCTTGTCTGATTGGAGAGATGAAGTTTTCAGCCTTGTGTTCTGCAGCTACCATGTGGTACATAGGCGGACCCATCGCTCCGTCAACGCAACGCTGCCATCACAGCCTGACTCGACTCACTTCTCAGCCTGACTCCACGATTCGACCTTCTGACTTCCATGCTCTGCCCTTCATGCTCGCACATCCGCCTGACGCCTCTAGTAGAATGCGAGGTCTTTCGACAGGACGAAAGCCGCCTGAAATCGTGGGTAAGAGGCTCGGTGGCCGACTATAAACGCACCAACTTCTACTTACAATCGACGGACTGGAACAAGCTGGAAGCTTCGTCGGAGATGTGTGCTGTGTGTCTGAAGATCAGAACGGCAATCCTCGAGAGTCAGCAGCTCGAAAGTGTCGTTTTCCAAGGAGAAGCCACAGCAAGTATCTGGCTCTCTCGACAAGTCGAGCTCTCCTCAACCCTTCAGAGTTGGCATCAGAGCGAATTCTTCTCCATCCATTACGGCCAGGAGCAGACAAAACTTCAAGTCCCAGCAATATAGATGGTAAGTATGTAACCTTGGGCTGAGATGCTAGATTGACGATTCATTGGAGCAGAGCCGATTGCATCCATTCTTGTCGCTGTGGACGAACCATACAAATTATCGCGTGCCGCTCTGCAGTGGTCAACCCAACGACCGGACCCGATGCAACATATTCGCGCAGAGTTGGAGTGACATTGGAGCTAGCATGCGATGACGCAGTGGTGGCGATCGAGCAAGAAGGTGGGCACCCTAGGATGCTCACACCAACTGACTTGGGGTCCCGGTCATACCGCGACTCAGACAGACTCCAGTGCATTGTAGCCTCACCCGCGGCTCTTAGGCCACGGATATATGGTCCAGGTATCGACACCAGTACATGCTCCTCCGCAAGTCTGAACTTGGCATATCAGTGGATAAAGTCGTGTCTGGAGACCCATAAAGCTTGTCGCAGAGACCTACCGACCAAGGCGACTGATCAGGATAGTAGAGCCAAGAAAGGTCATCCCTGTGGACGCAGCAAATGTACTGGATTGGTATGCAGCTCTCAGTTACAGATGGGCACCTCCGTACATAGAGACAAACCAGACTTTCGAGAGGAACTTGGAGTCGCACCTCGATCCTTCCAGAGGTATACCATATGGCAAGCTCCCGAGAACGATACAGGACGCTTTGCATGTCACATACCAGCTCGGCCTCGAGTACATGTGGCTGGATACTTTGTGTCTGGTACAGGACAACTACGAAGACAAGAAGCTCGAGCTTGGACGTATGGGAGATATTTACCGCTCATCGGTAGTCACACTCTTTGCAGACGCAGCCACTACCTCCCTCGAGGGCCTCGCTACATTCCGCGACCCCCGCTTGTCGAAACCGAGCAAGATCCGGGTTAGCGCCACATTGAAGGGACAACACTTCGAGGGCGATACATACGTATATCCCAACAGAGAACGCGGATTTACGCCGCCTTCAGCAATGGACACAAGAGGGTGGATTCTGCAAGAGCAAGAGCTAGCTGTCCGTGGGCTGATCTTTGGGCACCGGACACTTCGATGGAAATGTCAATCTCACGCATGTTCCGAGTCAGAGCCGGGAGTCATTGGAAAAGCTAAGCCTTCACCGGGTAGCATTGCGGAACGGGGTCACCAAGGTCAGTTCAAACGTCTCTCGTGCACCTTCGAAGACGAAACCTTCTGCAGGTGGTACAAGCTCATTGAAGACTACACCAAAAGAAGCCTGACGAAAGCTGGCGACATCTTACCCGCCCTGGCCGGTATTACGAACACATTCGCGAGCATTCACAGAACTCGACACATTAACGGGCTCTGGTGGGAAGACTTGGAGCTAGGTCTGTTGTGGCGGGTCGTACGTGCCGTGCCTGGGAAGGCGGAAAGGCCCATAGAGAAGCACGAATCGGATCTAAGACTCCTCTCGTGGACTTGAGTCTCCCAACGGGGCCAGGATATCGCATTCCAGGACTGGAACAGCAGCTGCCGATTAAACTATCAAGTCGAAGGATCAAAAAATTGCGTCGCTGACTGGGAATTGCGCCAGAGCTCGACAGATATGGACGTTTCCGAAGCTGACATGGCAAAATACCGCCCTGGTACTGCCGGAAGTACCCATCTAGAAGCACAGATGCAGCAACCTGTTCTACGAGGTCCGGTGATACAAGCCATCGTCCGAAAAGAGGAGCCACGAAAAAATGAGTACGATCATCTCAAGGTCTATCCACCAAAAGATTCAGGGATGAAGTGGGTCCATTCTGTCGTGGAATTCACGCAGAACAAACTGATCGGATACATAGGGCTGGACGAAGACCCAAAGCACAATCTGGTAGAACATATAACCTGCATGCTGTGCTCTACTTGGGAAGATCAATCAGAGCTTCGTCACGTATACTTGGCGCTGAGGAAGGTCAACCACTTCCAACAAAGCTACAGGCGAGTAGGTCTGATATACGCAATCGCGGAAGACACCATGTTCGAAGACATACCACATAGGGATGTGCTATACTCGTTTGAACTTCCCTCAGGCGAACCGGAGCAGCCAGAGTCATGGGCCAGGACAACCGTTATTTTGTGCTGATACCTTATATCAGCTCTGTGAGCGAAACCGAAAGAAACATGATATATCGTGTCTGGTGTGACCTGATCTGCTCCTTCAGTAATAAGTTCCGTTGGACCTGAACTCAGCGTTGGCTTGCTCAACAGAGGAGTGCAGCAACAGGAGGAGAAAAGAATTGTGTGAGCCTTCAGATCATGCTGTGTGAATCTTGTTCTATGCGTATATCCGGATGAGCGCAAGATGGTACCATACTCATCACCTCCGCTGTCTAAGTCAACTCACTTTACAGACCCAAGTCCACATCGGCATACTCGCTAGAAACAGTGACAAGTGAGAATACGCGTGGCTCTCTGACAAACGAATCGGCTCACTGTGGAAAGGCCAAAGTATCCTCCTGCATCGCCACCTTTATCTTAGGACCGTTCATTCGGATCGACCGTACAGTCCGACACAATGACTTCGCTGTTGACGAGTCTTGAAACCCCTAGCGGTCTCGCCCCTTTGCCTCCACCATCGCCGAGCTGATACGAGTGGTTCAAAATACTCGCGATGACCCACCGCCCGAGCACACGCTGATGGAACCCGCCGGTGATGTTGCTCGCTCGCGATGCGCTTCTCAGCCTCCTCAACATCCCCGACGACCTGAAGACTACTGTCAAAATGAGGAGGAACAATGCTGTCTCGTAAACTTGCTGGTCATGCATTATACTAGATATTCGAAATTCCTCTCTCCGAAGTTACTTAGTATTCGAAGTCATCATCGACACTTGGTCCCTTGTTCTTCCCTACGCTCTCCTGCCTCTGATACATCTCCGCGATTAGCTTCGCCGTAGACGCCTGATCCGGCTTCTTATCATCCCTCTCCTTGATGAAACGCGGAAATCTGAGTGACACACCTTTGCCGCCTCCGCTAACTTCTGAAGCTGCCGCCTTGTACCTCGGACTAAGAGTGAGATCGGCGGTCTTGACCTCCCACACGTAACGCGGCTCGAACCAAACATCAGGCTGGTCCTTGTTACCGGCGCTGTGTGTATAGAAGGGTTTGGGTCGGTCGATGACGATGTCTGAGAGCTGTTTGTGGAACTGCTCGAGGATCGCTTCTGAGAATCCTGTGCCAATGTTGCACACTGTCTCGTACTTCTCGGTGTTCGGGTTGTAGCATGCGAGCAGGAAAGCACCATACCAGCTGGTTCGCTTGCCCTTGCCGTAATAGGCACCGAGCACGACAAGATCGAGAGAGTCGCCAACACCAGCCAGGTAGTCTTTCTTGACCTTCAGCCAATTCTGCGAGCGCTTTGATGGCTCGTAGTAAGACTCAGGGCCGTCAAGCATCTTGACCATGAGACCCTCGCAGCCCTCTTTGACCGAGTCCTCGAGGAGTATTTGGATCTCCTCGAGTTCATTTGTGTTGCCGAACTTTGCAAGAGCGAACTCGCCTTCAACAGGGATGAATGCATCGACGAGTGCCTCACGACGCTCACGGAATGATTTGGTCACAAGCGCCTGAAAGTGTTAGCAGATGCAGAATTACCTCGGGAGAGAAGAGACTCACCTCGCCATTCAAGTAAAGGATGTCGAAGGCAAAGACGCAGACCTTGACCTTGACATCCTCGACCTTAACATCCTTCCTCTTTCTTGTCATGAGCTGCTGGAAGGGCAGGACCTTCTTCTCAACCACATCCCAGGCAACAGTCTCACAGTCGAGCACGAAGCTCTTCGTCCCTTGCTTAACCCATGTCGGCAGCTTTGCGAGGATATCCGGATACTTCTTCGACAGATCTTCCGAGTTGCGAGAGAAGATATTGGATACGCCGCGATCGCTCTTACCAGCTGCGGGAGCTGCTGTCGCCATCTCTTCGGTAGAATCGTGTGCGACATAGTGTATTTGTGCGCGCTCGCCATCGTATTTGTATTCGCATGTGAAATCCTTACCTTCAAATCGATCAAGAACTTCGGTGATCGACTTTGTGGGTTTCGCCAACATAGGCTTGAGAGGTACACCAGGCTGTAATCTGCAGTTCTCGCGCAGGTTGGATAGGCCGTGCTCGAGCATTGCGGGGACAATGACCTCATAGCTGGGAAGCTCGCTATAGACAGTCTTCAACGTCGATTCGGCCTTTGCCAGATCTTCTGTTGAGGGTGTCTTGCCCTTCTGCGACAGCTCGTGAAATTTGACGGCCTGTGCAAGTGCGACCACGACAGTCTTCTCTGCAAGTCCTAGGCGAAGCTTGCCCTCAAGCGTTCGTACAATGAACTTCGCCTCGCTAGCGCCGCCCTTGTTCTCCTCGATATCGACTGCTTTTCCGGCGTTGTGCGCATCAGCCGCTGAGAGCAGTTTCTTGATTCCATCAACCTTTCGCCCTTGCGCGCCCTGACCTTCAGTGGTGGTTGCAATGGCCATCAAACCCTTATGGACTCCAGCCACCGTCAAGGGCTTGGGCTTGAACATGGTGGGTTGCTTCGATCTACTCTTTGCTGCGACAAGACCGAGATCTCCAATTTCCTGTTGGTCGCTCTTGATGTGCTGTAACGTCCGTCCGGTGCTTTCAGAGATAGCCTTCATGATCAAAGACTCGCCGATGCCGAGTTCAATACCGGCATAGTCTGCTGCCAGCTTATTGATCATAAGCATGACAGTGGGCAGAAGGTCTGCAGGGGTTAATCGCATGACTTGTCGGAGGAAGAGCGAACAGTGTGCGAGGATTTCGAGTCGTTTTGTCGTCATCTCGATCTTGGAGAACGTCGTGCAGAGCGCAGCGTACGGTACTGGCTCGCCAGCTTTCCAATCCGGGTACAAATCCTTGGTCGTCTTGGATGTGAGCGTAGCCTGAACCTTCTTGCGTGCCTCCTTCTTGACTTCTTCGGGCTCTTCGCCTGAGCTCAGAATGTCCTCCTCCTCCTCCTCCTCCTCTTTCGCATCTGATGCAGCATCGTCCTCTGCGACTGGTGTTGGTGACTTCTGCGCCTCCTTTTTGCCCTTTGTAGCCTTCCTCGGCTTCGGTGCCTTCTCTTCATCCTCGTCGACCTCTTCCTTCACCGCTTTTGGTATCGCAGCTGCTTTTGGTGTCGTGGCCGTCTTCTCAGCTTTCTTTGGAGCGGGCTTAGCCTTCTTCGACTCGGTCTCCTTCACTGGTTTCCGACGCTGTCGCTTTGTAGGGGGCTCGTCCTCGGAATCTTCTTCCTCCTCCTTGACCTGTCTCTTCTTTCCAGCTTCGGCAGGAGAACTGTCAACTTCCATTGCCTCGCCGTTGGCCTCTTCCTTGACCTCGGTATCTGACTCTGCTGTCGCCGCAGGCTCTGTCTTCACCTCTACCGGCGAGGACTCAGGCTCTTCTTTCGATTCTGCATCTTTCTTCTCGGCCTTGATCTTGGTGGAGAAAGACAGTTTAGATTGCTGTTTCGCTGCTGGCGCGCCATTCTTTCCGAAGAACTTCCTGGAAAGCACATGTCAGCAGTGATGTTCTGGCTTGAAGTGCAATTGGATATCTTCATCGCACCCGAGCGTAGTCTGTGAAGATTTGACGTACCCCAGAGTAGCCTGCTTCGGAGGCATGATCGCGAATGTAGAGAGCCGCGCACTCTGAAGTTGCTGGCGGCGAGAAGTCAACAAAGAAAGCAATTGCGGGCGAACTGGCTGAATAGTGCGATAAGCCAGACGAAGCAGGAGACCTGTAGGGTTGGCAGCGCTGACGCGTACGGGCATGCTCTGTTCTCACGAAGCGCACATAATTAGGCTGCGACACGAGGGGAGACGCGTTAGGACGCGCCTGCCTCGCGAACCCGGGACGTGCGCAGGCAGCGCGGAAAGTGCTGACATCACCGAGGCAAGCATCGCCATATCAGCTGCGGCGCTTTATTGCCTACGCAGCACGATCGTAATACCTAATATATACCACAGGTGCCGTGACACATTGTAATCCTGGCGAAATACTTCTGGAAAGCGTCTCCTCCTGCCTCTTCGCCCTCCTCCCCATCTCTGCCGACCATGTCGCAGCCCTCCCCAGCGCCAGGCCTCACGCCACAATTCTGCTTCAACCAGACTGCTCTGCGAGGTGAGCCACCACTGCTACCGCAAAACCTACACTAACTAATACAAGCCACATGAACAGATTTTCTACGGATATCACGATCTACAGTAGACGATTCGATCACACAAAACTTGAACGCCCTTCTCACACCAGCGCAACGCGGCTTCGATCCTAGCTCGACATCAGCACGGCAGCTCAGCGGCCCTGCGCGCTCCATACCGCCGGCGCATTGCGAAGAGTTCAAGCAGCGCGTGCTTTTCCCTAGTTGGGCAGTACGGTCAGATGTACTAGACTACTGCGCGGGTGTGGCAACGAGCCCGGACCCAGATGATCCGGATAGTGTACTGAGGCAGATAGAGGATAGCAAGGCGAGGGAACGGGTCGTGGACGAGAGATTAGACCCCTACTCGGGAAGATACTTCCCACGCGAGGCGCGGACGGAGAGCCTCGCTATGCTGATGCGGAACGAGCGGGCGGTGGAGAAGATTATAAGGATGCGGACGTGGGGACTGATTGGGGAAAGGTGTGGGAGTGAGCATGTCGAGGCAGACCAGGCGTTTGAAGCATGGAGGAAGAGGCAGTAAAAACTTTCTCTGTCCATGACTTGTTTTAGTGCATGCAAGCTGGCGTTGCGGGAGTGCAGCATTTTACAAGACATGACCGTCTTGACCTGCGTATGAGTAGCAAATAGACCAACTCTGTACATGTGACTTACCGCACTGCATCCATTGTCTGATAACTGGTTTGCCCTGAACAGCGCTACCGAACAGATTTACTCAAACGCAACGCTTTTATTCAGTACCTTGTGGAAACTCGTCGCAGACAGTCGTAGTGACTTGCAGCTCCCCGGCAAAAGCAATATCAGAGGAATGCAGCGTCGCGCGCAACATCTCTTCTCGATGTATGTACGTGCAGCGAGATAGAAAAATTCAGCAGCCTTTTCAACACCACCAAAACTCTTCTTAAACCATCCTCAAGCGCAGCACCAGTGCCACTTCTCAATGATAGCCAAAGCCATAAGTCTGCCAACAAAACCATGCGCAAAGCGCAGGCTGTGAATAAAGTATGTCCCACACCATCCCACAACTCCAGTCCATCTTTTCACGGACGACAATTGGTAGGAAGACGGTCGGAATCACTCTACGGGGCCGGGAACGGAGGACTATCCACAGAAGAATAGGGATAACCCTCAGCAAGCCGCTTGCGCGGAGCCACGATATAAGTAACTTAGGAAGTTACCTACTGATGTAGGAAGAACGGAAGAGGGGGACGGGGGCAGACGCAGTTTTATACTGACAGATGGCGCTCGGACCACATGGCTTGGCAAAGAATTTTGTGAGTGGGGCGTGAGGCTGGGTGGTGAGGGTCCAAGAAAACGCGTGGAGGGTTTACGGAACTGAGCAAGCAGTCTTTCATGCACGGTAGAAGAACGCAATCCAATTTGGTTCTCTCATGAGTCATAAATTTTGTTTACAAATTCGAGGTCACACAACGTAGATATTACAGCAGTGTCAAGACAGTTTTTGAGGCGACAGGGTTCACATATGCCATTCAAAGCTACATTACTGCCCGTCATCCTTCCTTCAAGATCGTGATTCCGTTAGATCGTTACTGCGGCGGCCATCTTTACAGTACGTCTTCCGACAACCGTCATCAACAGCCGCCACAGCATACCGCGACGAACCCAGCAATCCACACTCCGATGCTCTAGTAGAGGCGCTTGGGAGGGCTCATGGTGGCCTTGATGGTCAGGGAGCCCACGTTCTGCCAGCCCTTCTTCAGGAGGGAGACGAGGTAGTTGATGGCCAACATGATGTTGCCGATGAGCTCGTCCTCGGTCATGCCGACGTTGCCGACGGCGACACCCATGCAGAGAACCTTCTTCAGCTGGAACTTGATGGTGGACTTGACCTCGGTCATCTTGTTGGCGAGGTCCTCAGCGTGAGAGACGGGAGTGGGGAACTTTCCGGCCTTGGACAGACCAGGACCCAAGAGACGGGGGATCTGCTTGATCAAGGCGTCGGAAGCCAGGAAAGCATCGTACTTGCGTGCGAGCTTCTTGATGAGCTTCTTGTTCTTGTTGAGCTTCTTCAAGTCCTCGGTGGACATGGCGTCAACACCGTGGTGCTTGGCGCGGTCGATGTCGTGCTGGTCACCGATAACGCAGATGGCCATGCCTGGGACGGTCAGTGTCCGCTCGTTTGAGATTTCCATGCGCGCGCAACTTACGGGGACGGGGAACGGTGGAGAGCTTGACGGTTCCAGAGAAACGCTTGTCACGCTGGGGGTCGTAGTTCTTGAGGCCGATCTGGAGCTCGACGGTCTCGAGGAAGTTCCTCTTCTTGGTCTCGTTGGAGTACTCAAGGAGCTCCTTGACGTTCGTACGAACGCCGGCGACAGAGATTTTCGACATGATGGCTAGTTGTCTCCCAAGGGTGATTCCTTTGGTGGCTCTGGCGGGGGTGGTTGAAGAAGAAGAGAAGAGGCGACGGCAGACTCTAGCTAGCGAATTGTGGTGGCGCACGGGCCGCGAACTTTTCGCTTATCCCGCCGCACACCGCTGATTGGGCCCCTACACCGCAGCCATGCGCTCTGGACGGAGTGACATTGATAGTGCCCTGCATTCGAACGAGGGCATTTCAAACGTCTGCTACTGTCGGCTGCGGGTTTATGCAACAGCATTCATGAGCTGCAAGGCAGTTGGCTAAGCGTTTGGATCAGATGTTCGACGCTACATCTGACTTGAGCAAAAACAATCGTGGAGAAGAAGCATGCCTACATTTCCAGCGAACCAGGTGTTCCAAATATTATACATATCGCTTTTATACCAAAGCAGACCACGCACCGATAACCCACGCCATGCAATGCCCATAACTCCTCGCCATGAGAGTCGTCCAATAAAGATGATAAGATGCTGTAGGAACATGTCATGAACATCGTTCCCACGGGTATCGCATCGGAAAAATCCCAACGCCAGAACCGTACAATATCCAGATCAAGGTGATATGTGCCCGACCCGCCCTCATGCATGCCGCCACGCTCAATAAAGCCAGAGGCCGAGGCCTATAAAGTACACAGAAATCAAAGTGAGGGTATCCTGCTGAACCGAAGACGCGGAGAATGGCCTCCTAGAGCTCTTCAGTGCATGAGCTGCTGATTGTTGGCGGCGTCGACGACGTTATCCGAGAGGTTGATCAGTAGCTGGGCAAGGCAGCGCTTGGTGGCAGCGTCGTCTCGGAGTACAGAAGAGAAAGTCGCATCCCTGAGGGGCTCAGGAAGGCACTGACGTAGGGCCTCGCGAGCGCGAGCGTTGTCGCTCAGGCTGGTTATGTTAGCGGGGGGTGTTGACGAAAAAGGCGAGTGACATACCGAAGGAAGCATCGAACGACATGCTTGAGGAGGCGGACTGTCTGCTGCTCCACAAGCTGGTTGACCATGTTGCTCAGCACAGTCCCGACTGCGTAGAAGCGCTCGTATGTCTGGCAGATGTACGCAAGGCCAATATCATCGAGCAGGATCTTCTGGACAATGAAGATGGCGACTGTCTTGCTGAGCTCTGACCCCGTCTCCATAATACGAAGGCAGAGAGGAATAATCTCAGTTGTGAGGAGGAAGTTGATGACTTCAGACGAGTCATTCTTGACAAGAGCGCCGATCACACCAAGAGAGGTCAGACGGAGGTATTCGAATGGACGCGACTTCGACGTGGTGTTCAGGAACGGGTAGAGAAAGAGTGGGATGTGCGCTGTGTCTGTGTTAGGTACGCTTGGGCCCAACAACTATCTGCACCTACCACTCAGAAAGAGGCCACGAGTCTCTGTGTGAGACGCCACGCATTGCAGGAGCGCGAGTGCATTGCAGACGCGATTGCTGGCGGCAGCTGTCAACTGCGACGGGTTGAGCAGAGGGTACACGGAGATGATCTCTTGGAGCAGGGAGGCCATGACACCTGCATCCGTTAGCTTTCGCATACTTGCCACGGAATGCCTGGCATACCAAAAGAGTGCCACAGAATCAGCGCAAGTTCCGGTACCTGCTCACGCTTCTTGCTGAGCTCAAGTAAGGCGGACTCGCGTGTTGCTGGCTTCATAAGCTGCGCAATCCAATCGAGTACGCGCCTGTTCTCCTCTGTCATGCCAATCTCAGTGTTCGCCTGCAGATCATTCGCGGGACCCCGAGGCACGATGCCGTTACCAGGACCGGCTGTCCCATTATTGCCCGCGATCCGTTGGTAGTGCTGCTGTTGGGCCTGCGCAGCGGCGGCGGCGGCAGCAGCAGCTTGTGCTTGAGCTTGCGCCTGCGCCGCCTGCGCCTGCGCTTGGAGCTGACCGTGCTGGGCTACATGATGGTTGGGGTGCTGGTGGTGGCCCTGCGACCACTCGCCCGGGTAGTGCTGCTGCTGCGTGAAGAGGTGTTGCATTTGCTGCATCTGTCGCGCGGTCGTCGTTTTGGATTGAGAGTTTGTGGATGAACTAGGTGCGGTCGATGGGTATAAGTAATAGCTAGTCAAAGCAGCTGGTGCCTGCGATTGTGGGTGGAAGGGCGGTGAATGGCGCGGATGTAGGTGCGTTCAGCCAGTACTCGAGAGAGATGAGGTTCCAACGCGATCCCCCACTGTCTTGGCGGCAAGTGCGGGAGTGAGGCTCGAGCGTT
Source organism: Phoma herbarum (assembly GCA_001599375.1). NCBI lineage: Eukaryota > Fungi > Ascomycota > Dothideomycetes > Pleosporales > Didymellaceae > Phoma > Phoma herbarum. Next base: position 947,904 of record BCGR01000008.1, on the reverse strand, counting down.
GACGGAGATCGCTGCCGCCCAGATCGAGTGAGTTCATAGGCGAGGCCCTGCAGCAGTTACGCCAGGCACCAGGCATAGTTTCCCTTGAGGCATCACATCCGTGTGCTTGTGCATGGTACAAGCAATTGCGGCACTTTGAAATGAGACATCTGTGCAAGATCAAACTCAGGATCTATGAAATTGGCTTCACCGCAAACTATGATCCTGATTCAGGTCCACCCAGATTACTTTGAATAGCGCTAAGTCGCTCTCCCTCCCATGAAAGATAAGAACATGCTCCTTCCTAAACGCCATGCTCAGAGTCTGGACACGTCCTACAGCCGCAAGTTCTCCAGGATACGCTGGGCCATGCTCTTGTACTGCCAGGTTCCTCCGTCAACTTTCTTGAACTGCAGACCGTGTAGTTGTAAGAGTGGTACTTTGACAATCAAAACTTCGAAAACCAGAGGTGTGAGTTCGCCCAGATCGCTCTGCACGTGTGTAGTCGTCTCGCCAGCAGCCAGTGCGCGGCCGCCGCGGGGTCTGCGATCCTCCCTCTCATCGCTGTCATCAGACTCGTCGGTGTTGGTAAAGCTATGATCCGCAGGAGATGGTCGAGATCGCGCCTTCGGTGTGTTGGGCGCACGACTTGATTCTCTAAAATCTTCTCGCTCCCTTTCTCGGTCGCCGCCGATCAGCCCTCCGAAGCTGATCTTCCGTCTATGGCCGCCGCTTGGAGGTGAAGTTGGCATGTTGGGAGTTCCGCGGTCAACACTAGGGGCATGTCGGCACTTGAAGCCACCTTTGATGGGCTGGAAGGTGACCCCAAGTTCGTGTAACACTCGTATCAGATCATTCTGGATGAATGATACTGGTTTACTGCTCGTTGTCGAAACACTGAAGAGACCCTTCAAGAAAACAGGCTTCACAGCGTCAGGGCTCCTGGCCTCTTCAGCTTCAGCTGCAGACTCAGCCAACTCTGCATCCGTCTCCTCGGGCACGTTCGACTCTCTGGCTTGCTCTCGCTTGGCCCTCCTCGCTTGAATGCTTTCCCTACGTGCATGGCCCAGAGACTTCGCACGAGATGCCTGGTTTCTACGAGGGCTCGAAGAGATATCGTCCGCACCAGGGTCGTAGCTGGGTCGCGGCTGCTGAGTGCTAAGGTCGGACCTGTCCGAACCACTAGTCTGAGGGGGGTCGCGATCACCTGTGTTCTCTGTTGACCTACCACGTCGGCTCAGGCGTCGACGGAAATCAGCGGAGTTGACACTGGTCGATCGCCCAAGTGCTTTCAGCTTTCGTGCAGCACTGTTAGTGCTTCCGGGAGGTGACAACAGCTCAGGTTGGTTTGCAGTGTTCGCAGGCAGCTGAGAAGAAGACCCGGTGTCCCTATCACGAGGTCTGCGGATGCTAAAACTTTTTCGTGGAACCGTTGCTGGTGCCTGAGGTGGAGGAGCTGGCTCTGATGGGCTCGAGATCGCGACTGCTGGTGTGGGTGGTGTAGGCGGCACATCAGGCTGGGTTCTTTCGTGTCGATACTTGCGTGTGCTGAATCTGCGCAACAAACCTCCTACAGGGCCTTCCCTCTTTGGTTGCTCTACTGGCGGTGACAGTATCGCAGGCGAGGCGGCACCAGGGGGCTTGTTCAGGTCAACGCGCTTCAGGCTATCCGTCACCTCGTCTTCGCCGTGAGTCCGAGCTCTTGGTCGCGATCGGCCCCCAGTAGGCTTTTCGCCTGCCATCTCGTAAGTGGCAGCATTTGTGTACGCCGGTGGTGGTGCAGGAAGATCAGGCATCTTCAGAGGCTTCTCGCCAGGGCTTTGGGGCATGGCTACAGCGCCTGGGTTCTCCTCGGCTCGCTCGCGGTCACGCTTCTCCCTGACAAGGTAGTAGACTGAGATGAGAGGGCTATAAGCGTTGACTGGGTCAAGACCTCTCGATACCTCCTCCGAAGAGGAAGCTGTCAGTTGCTCTCGGCTCGAGATCGAGTTTCGTCGCTTATAGAATTCGAACATGCCGCGTTTTCTCTCGGTCTCTGGTGTTTGAGCTGTAGTCCTGCGTGCAGCAAGGCGCACCGTACGCTGGTACTCCTCAGACTGTATGACCTTCGTCAACTCGGTAGTGATGTACTCTGGCGTTCCGAAATCAAAGCCAGTCATCTTCTCCACAATCTCAGGGTCCAGCGGCAGCTGTAGGGGTTCACGATGTGGCAGGTAGTTCTCTGGCGGGCTGTTGAAGCCCTTGGTCAACCATGGATGGTTCATGATCTCAGAAAGTGTCATGCGCTGAGAAGGATCCGTCTGCAACATGCGGTGAATCAGGCCACGGCATTCTAAACCCAGTCAGCATGCAGCCATCTCTGTTATCCTCCACCCTTACCTGCAGATAACCACGGAGGGTAGTCGACGACGCCCTTCTTGATCTTTGCGTGCAACTGTGGCATGCTTTGGTCGTCGAAAGGCACCTTGCCGCAGACCAAGACGTAGAGCACAATGCCGAAACTCCATACGTCGACCTCAGGACCGGTGTATTGCTTAGCTTGCAACAGCTCAGGAGCGGCGAAGTACAGACTGCCACAAAACGTCTTCAATTGGCTTCGGGGCGAGAAGAGATTGCTAAGCCCAAAATCAATGATCTTGATATCGCCGGTCTTGCTAATGAGGATGTTCTCGATCTTCAAGTCGCGGTGGACGATACTGTTCCTGTGGCAGTAGTCCAGCGCACTGGCAATCTGACGTGCAAACTTGCGGGCTTGCTTCTCCTTAAGACGTCCGTGCGAGATGATGTAGTCAAGCATTTGTCCGCCGTTGACGAACTCGAAGAGCATGTACCAGTGATAGTTGGTCCGCACGACATCGCGCATGCCGCAGATGTAAGGATGGTTCAAGAGACTAACGATAGCAGCCTCACGTGCGGTTCGAACCTCCTTGGAGTGGTCGGCTCTTTCGCGGTCGGCGGCGCTCTGGTGCTGGTCCTGCGACTGGCGAGGCACTATCTTGACGGCCACCTGAGCTGTGTTAGCGAATGCCAGCGTCCCCTCCATGGTGGAGACATGTAGTGGCCGCACATACCTGCTCACCAGTCTCGTTGTGTTTTGCCAGCTTGACCTTGCCCATGCTGCCCGCACCGATGGTCTTGCCGAGCGCCCATGTTCCTGTGCTGGGCGCCGTAATGGTCGTCCGGCGCTTGGGCTGCTGCTGCATTGGTTGGCTTCCTCTCGCCCCGTCTATAGCTACGCCGTTGGTAGGCATCGCGCTGGCTGTCGAGGCGTCTGAAGCATAGCGCGAATGGCGCCTGCTCGATTCGGTGCGCTGTGGGGGAGCTTCTCGTGATTCGCTGTGTCGCGACGGCGAATAAGCAGCCACGTTGCTCTGCTCGTAGTCGCGACGAGAGACGTCCTTCAGGTGCTGCGGATGCCCACTGGGGCGGGTGGTGGTGCTCTGCGAGCGAGTTGGGCGGTCGCTTTGCGGTGGTCGTCGAACAACGGCTGGCGACGCTGGGGCTGGTGCCGACATCTTCGCGGCGCAAGGGCAGCGGGCGCCCTGCGACTGTTGACAGCGAGCGTTTTGAGCGTCGGTGGGGGCCTGTGGATCGCTGGAGATTCGCAGCGGCCTTCAAACAGCAAATGCAGCGCCCGCACGTGGTGATGGGGGAAGAGTGCTCAGATTAGGGGCCGCTGTTGATCGTGATTGCACTGCGAGCTAGACTTGGCAGGGTCGACGACGAAAGCGTGCTGGCTGCGACCTTGCATCACCGAGGGCTGGGATGCGCAGCAGGATGGCACAAAGCGCACAGTCACGGTCGCGGCAGGGAGGACACAGTCAGCGAGGAGCCAGGTGCCAGGTGCCAGGTGCCAGATGCGCGATATCTCATGTCTTGGACTCGTGTTGGAGGCTGGCGCGATAGCTCCCAGCGACCAACCCGTAACTAGCAGCTCCACCAATGCGGATTGAGGCACGACGTTATTGGGCTGCGTCGTGGGGTAGCAACACCTCAGCGCAGGCTGCGTCAAACGTCTCACAGGGCTGTTGGGGTTGTGCTGTTTGTTTTGGTTGCTAATGCACACACTTGTCGGTCTATTTCCTGCACGAAATTATTGGGAACCGGTAATTGCAGCGATCCGCAGGGTCCTCGAAATGAGCAGCGGACTCCAGCTACGGCGGCTTCGCTGAACGGCCTACATCATAGGTCCCACTCCTGCCTGCGCGCTAAGATGCAAGTGGAACAGGCTTGCACGACGATTTTCAGGAACGGCATGTCCAAGTCCAGACCTCAGTTGTCGGAAACATCGTAGGGCACCTTACGGATGTTTGGAGCGACTTGGGTAATGCTCTTGAGAGTTCGTTCTATTTATGCAAAGGATTTGCTTTTGGGGCACAACAGTAGTCACAACCGTTTTCGTCGTTGCTTAGTCACATGTCAAGTTGCAACCGTCTAGCAGACATCACCTCACGTCACTGCAACTTTTGCCTAAACACGCAACATGGCCTACAAACGCCAACGCGACACGTCGCCCTCAAATTCATCGAAGCGGGCTCGCGCAGGACTGAGCTATGTCTCTCTTGGCACTGAGCTGCCAGACGACAAAGATGACGGAGAATTCGTACCTGTGTGGAAGCAAACGGTGACGGATGACCGGGGGCGCAGAAGGCTACACGGCGCATTCACTGGAGGATTCAGTGCAGGGTAAGTTTTGGAGCCATCTATGACCAGGTGCAAGACTTCTTGACTATGCTAAGATACTTCAATTCAGTTGGATCTAAAGAAGGATGGACACCCAAGACATTCGTTTCCTCGCGGTCGAACCGCAACAAAGACCAAGTTGCTGCACCGGCACAACGTGCCGAAGACTTCATGGACGAGGAGGACCTGGCCGAGGCAGCAGAGACACGGCAACTCGAGACAGCGCAAAACTTCGCAGGCATCGGAGGTGCAAACGACACTGGAAACGACGGCTTCTTCGGTCTCTTCATAAATCAGGAAGAGACGATGGGTGTCAAGCTGGCGCAAAAGATGGGCTGGAGACGTGATCAGGGTGTTGGTCGAAAGATCACTCGCGCTGCTCGTACTGAGGACGAAAGCGCTTCAAGCAGAGAAGCCACCAGCTACACATTCGCTCCAGATGACGCCCGAGCTATGCCAATACCGCGGGAAGAAGTCCGTCGCAAAGGCCTGGGCTACCAGTCAGAAGCGCGGCTAGGCGTCGCGGAAGAGAAGCCAACAGACCGGGGACCTGTAGCAGACTTTCGCTTTACTGAAACCTCAAGGAAGCCTCTCATCGTCAAGAAACCAACAACCAAGAAGTCTTCATTCGGTGTGGGCGTGCTTAATGATACTGGCTCAGACGACGAAGACCCTTACGAGCTTGGCCCTAAGATATCATTCAACAAGACTATCGGCAAGGATAAGAAGGCAAAGAAGCTGAGCAAGTTTGCGAAGGTTGGGGCTAGCGACGGCCCTATCTTTGTTTCGAAGAAAACGTCCTCGAAGGCACTGAGCCTACTAAACCGAGCATCTATGGATGGGAGGCCGCCCCTCACAGGATTTGTTCTAGCCGCTGATATCGCCGAACTAGCAAGCAAATCCAAGTACTCACCGCCCAAAATTCCTTCGGGTTGGAAGTCATCAAGATCAAATACCTCGAACGCAAGTGCAGCAGGTTATCAATCTGCAGCAGACGCCGCAAAAGCGTCCACACTGGATACAAAAGGTCGATCTGTGCTGTTGGGCGAGAAGCAGCTGCCTGGCAAATCCATCTTCGATTTCATCTCGAAAGATGCGCGCGATCGCCTTGCAAACTTGTCTGGTAGGACCGATCTGCCCCAAGGCCGAGGAGAGTCCGGGCCTGAAGGGCATCTGCCCGCAGCTAAAGCACAGCCGAAAGATCTTTGGAGTCTTGTGCCTCCTCTGGACAAGAGTGCAGCGGCAGCGGCGCTGGCGAAAGGTGCTACCGGGTGGATGCCATATGCCGAGGATCTACAGAAGCGCGCGAGATATGTAGGCTTCCTCGAACTACGCGCTGGACTGAAAGAAGACTTACCAGAGCGAATTGGCTGTACCACAACCTCAGACTGGATCAAAGAATTGCAAGAATTCGCCCATGCGGCGCAAGTCTTCAAACCTACGACTGGCATCATGGCGTCGCGATTTACTTCGTCGTCGTCAACGCTAGGCGTTAGTTCAAGTGCCAGCGCGGCCGATCAGCTCTTACGACAGCCAGCGCAGAAGCCCGAGGACCCCGCAGAACAGGCTGCGAAGATGGGCATGTATGGTGCCATGACCAGGACGAGCTTTCCCTTCCACCCATCTCGATTGCTGTGTAAACGCTTCAACGTGAGGCCTCCTCCAGAAATGCCTCATGGCTCTGAGTTCGAGAGTGACAACGGGTTCAAGGCGAAGACGGAAGAGGCAGTGTCGAAGTCAGCAATGGACAAGATGCTGCATGAAGTGCTGACGAATGGTCCAGCTCTGCAGCGACCGGCGTGGATGGGTCAGGCTCCCCAGGACTCTGCACCTCCAGTGGCCCCGCATGCAACTGAGCATGCAACGGTGGATGTTGAAAAGAATGAGGCGCTGTCGAATGAGCGCGCACCCGAGGATGTTTTCAAATCCATATTCGGAGACGACGATGACGATGACTAAGTAGTCGTCGCCCACGGCGAGGAATACTCTGAATAGCCGAGTGTGGTATGCGGAATCATCTTTTGTCATTTTCTGTTCGACGCTTGTTCATTTTAGACAGAACTGCATGGTCAATGGAATATTGCTGCAAGCGATCGTTTTCAGCCCCCATTGTTGATGATTTTCAGCCTTCGGAGAGCCTAATGGCTTGACACCACTACAACGCAAAGACGGTGCGCCACAATCCTCCGTAATCATCAAAGGACTAACCATCCACTAAGAGTGCGTACATATCTTTGGGACTTTATTGGATTCTCTTGGCGGCGTTTGTTCCGCGCTCACATGCCGATTCTTAGGGCAGGCAGCCGTTTTAATGCTGCCGTTCATCACTCTGCCGGGACCAAGTCTCCGCGGAAAGCCCTCGCGTCTGTCGATGCTCCCAGGATCCGTACAGTATAAGATTGATTCCACGCCCTCTCCTTAGCTGGCAACGGCCACTGCAAAGCCATGGTAAGTAGCAGGCATTGATTTTCAAGTTTTGTCTCTTCAGAACATCTTTGTCACCCAAGGCTACCATGGAGGGATCCCCACAGCTACCGGATGTTGTTCTCAAGGGGTTTTGTTACCCTCGTCAGAAGCACATATTGCCACCAGGTTATGATTGGGAGACACAAATCAAGAAATACTGCCCACCTGAGGCTGCAGTGAGAATCTGCTCTGGAATCTCAAAGCGCCAAGGACTAAAGCCGCACAAGTATCAATACGTGTTCTGTCATCGCGGGCTTTACGATCGCGCGAAACGGGTACCGGAAAACTCAGCCATGGCGATTGAGAATGGCTTAGAGGAAAGGATGTTTTGCCACGAGGTCGACTCGCGCGTGGAGATCAATAGGGACACAGGGAAATGGTTTGGCGATAATATTCTGGCCCATGATGAAGTTGCTGGTCGCGTGACGCCCAGAAACCGTCGTTGGACCTCACTGAACCTCACAAGTATCATGGAGCTAGATCTTGTAACACGACGCTACGATGTAACGAAAGGGCAACTGGCGAGCACATATCGTACCACAAGAGAAAAGGTGCCTCATATGGAGGACATATTACGTGAGTATCAGAATCAGAGCCATCCTTGCTTTCAACTGGACGTCAGAGGCATGGAAATTGCCATAGCCCTGGCTTGGTACCGAAACCGGCGTCTGCACAACAAGTTCATCCTGGTGAAAGGCTACAACTTCCACTACGCCAATCGCCGCGCCCTCGAAGAAGCTATCAACGCCGTTGATGGCGGACGGCACCGGCCCTTCCAATGGAGCGATCTCGAGATGGGCCCAGGATTCATGATGGTTTTCTATTCAGAGCCCATCATTGCCCTGGCGCTGAAAGTTAAGGGCTTGAATGACGAGCGAAATCCTGCAGCTCGGCTCCATTTGGATTTCAAAACCATCTACGATACCACTATGGAACAAGTTCTTTCATACCTCGAGGTTAAGAAGCACATGATGGGCTTCATACCTGAGATTGTCTACAGCGGTCTTGGGCTGGGATACAACATGAATACGGGAAAAGCCAGAAACCCTCTCAATGGAGATCCTATCACGGATCAGAATTTAATCTTCCAGGCTCGCGTTGATCGTGCCATGATCGAAGTCGCCATCCAGCTACGACGAACATACAAAGACTTGTACTTCTCGTCTTGTACTCGACTATGCGATCTGAGGGTTGAGGGCAGAGGAGAGCTCGTAGCGGACATGAAGACGGGGGAGTTGAAGAGCATGGACAGCCTCCAAGCCAAAATCCGGAGCATACACGGCGGCCTCTTTTCTCAGAGTGACACAGTTGTTGCTGACGACCCCTATGCGGAGATTGCGGCTCGAACTTGGATTGACGAATATGCCCGACTGGACCGCAGTCAGCTTTTGACAATGTCATACAATGAATGGCTAGCGCAAGCTGGACCAGAAGTTCAGGCAGCTGTTAATGCACTGAATGGGCCGTTCATGCAAAACACCTGGAGCGGAACGTTGGACGAAGAATGGAACATTCTGTACCCGTAGCCAATGACACGGACGCACCTTGCGTTTCAACAGAACGTCTCTCTTTCTCTCTCTCTCTCTCTCTCAAAATCGAAAGTACTTTCAAGTGTGAATTGCCAATACGGAGGAGCGAAATGATTGGTCGCCTAGGCAACCTTCTCTTTTGCCCTGTTCAGACCATCTTATCGCCGAATACTTTACTGACTACCTTCGTCACTTTTGTATTAGGGGGAGTCACCGGGTTCAACGTCGTGCGAAAAATCCTAAGGCGCTGGGTGCTCCTCTTGACGTCTCTCCTTGTCCAAAGCATCCACATCAGGAGCGTCAAAACCGTCAGAGGCACCGTGACTACCCAATATATCCACATCTTGCGCGACACAGTCAGCGTATTCTGATTGCCTGTGTCCTCATTACCCCAGTCGAACATGTCGCTGCTGAACAACGTGGCCATGAACGTGCCAGGGAGGAACACGATACCAAGGATCGCGATGGTCTTCATAGCAGTGCTATCGCGCCGTCCATCCACTGCGATAGCGGCCGTGTATTCAGAGTCGCTCTGTGTAATGGTATTGAGCATCTATGCCTCACTGTCAGTTGATGCAAGTGCATTAGGTTTGACGAGAGCCACTTACAAATACTGTCTGACTCTGCACCCTGTCTCTCATCTGTTGGACTTGCGACAACAGCATCGCAGTCCGTCTTCGCATGTACTCGACATCCTGAGCGACCATTGGGCGCACCTGCTTCATGCTAGGCGCATACTCGCTCCCGTGTAGTACTTGCCCTTCCAACACCGGCTCGTCCAAGGCTTTCACGAGCCAATCCCCACATTCAAGGCAACATCTTGCCACATGACCAATAATGGCAAGATCGGTCTGGCAGTAGCTCAATTGCTGGATGATGTTCTTTGGGTCTTCAAGCGCGGGATACTCGTCCATGCTGTTGCGTCGCGCGGGATCCTTTGCGCTCTTGAGCCTGCCAGGATTGCCAAAGCCAGTCTGTCGCTCAATGCTCTGAATTGCGTCATCGATGGTGTTGCGATACACTTCGATGTGTTGGTGGTGAGAACGATAGACAGCTGCAACGAAGAAGTGTGGATCCATGCAACGCTCTGGATTCGAAATGAGTGTTGCAAAGACAGAGGCCTCATCTTCCAAGTGGTGGTACAGAGCGTACGTTGTGCGACGGGCTGGGTTGCAGGTCACAGATACGCAATCGAAACCTGTCGTGCGCGAGTTCGCTACTTTGAGAATGAGCGATGTCTGGCCATCAGCGGAGGTTGTGAAAGTGGAAAAGACGCCGTTATTGGAGAGAAAGACCTCCATAGTCCGTTGATGAAGATTCCATGAGTTTTGAAGTTGCTGAAAAATTGGCTTTGGAAGAGACACTACGAGTCTGCCAGGACGAAGACGTGGTATAGAGATCGCCTTGAAGTACCAAACACTCGATCCAGTAGTCTGGCTCCGTGCGCTATTTGCTTTGGCTTGTATTAGATGCTCTTCAATTTGATCAAAGCAAATGTGTTGTTCGGCGATTCGTGCCCGCTTGTTCAAGTCGATGGAATCAAGTTGAAGCGAGCCTTCCAGGAGTCTGAAGCTCTGTAGCTGGTCGACCGAAGGGTTAGCCCAAGTAGCTAGCTTCTCCTCTCGGGTTTCCATGTTGAATTAATCGAGTGATGATTGCGATGCTGGTGAAGAATACAGGATGTACGAAGTCCTTGCGCAGTGTCGTGGTGACGCTATTGGTCTGATGAAGAGTCAAATCAAGGGGCAGTGGTGAACGAGCTACCTCTATAACCAGCTGTTCGCGCCACTGTATGCATGTATGACCACTTGCATATCAGGCTCGAGCTTGGCCGCAGCCTCGCTTGCCACCGGCGCAACATGCCTCAGCCGGACTGAGTGAAGAACCTCGAAAACCAAAAGAAACGCAACTGTCTCGCGCATGCAAAACGATATTCAGCACCCTTAAAAGGGGAAACAGCGACACACTTCAGCTCCGATATGAATGTCAGAGTAAGAAAAGATACAATATCAATTCAGTCGTGAAAAGTAGATAGCCTGATAATTCGGAGTGCAAGACTTCGCATAAGGTGTGGTGCGGCTTGACGTGGATTGGTGCCAGCTCGTGTTCCTTACAACCACGCTGAGACAGAGGTGATGCGCCACGGCGCGTGGATGATAAGAACCAATCAATGGGCCGAAATAGCGATGCTCCAACCGGTGAAGAGCATAGCTCACTTTTGCAAGAAGTCTTGCTATGCTCAGTGAAGGTCTCGATTCAACTCTACACCGGTAGTTCTAGTCCGCCTATCCTGGATGAGAACTAAGGTGCAAGGCTCATTTGTCCTGGTGCATTACAGCCTGTCTTCCGTGGGCTAAGCAAATGCAAATCTCTGGTAGTCGCTGCCCGAGTTTGTACCGCGAGCAGTGTGACGTAAATTCTGTGAAGAATCAGACGTCATGCAAAACACCACAGCAATTGGGTGACCTGTTTTTACTCCCTAGCTTGGGGAAGATTGCATCTGCAGAAATCGATTTGCAGTTTTCCTTGTATTAATTAGGAACCAGACTATCAAACAAGCGTCGAATGCCACGCTGCCTCGCCTTTCGGGATACTGCACATGCACAGCATCTCCTTCATTGTGCTCAACGGTTGCTAACAGCTGTCCAGCAGCTGCCACCACTATCAGTGGTTTGTTTCCACCTCGACAAGAATTTCGTCCAGATGATCCAGAAATCTACTGCGAAGAGGAGTGAGATCCCGCTGATTACTTAATCCATTCGTATATACTGAAAATCCGGACATTTCGTTGTCGTCGTTGTCATCCTCCCCATCCTCATCCTCTTTCTCCTCCTTTCTCACGTTCGCATCCATCTCCAGCAAGGGAAAATTCTCAGCCGAGCTTCCATCGTCATCAGCATGAAAATTCCGGGTTCTTGTACAACCTTGTCTAGCTCTTGTGGCCGCTCCGTAGTCAGAGCAAGCAAACAGACTGCGTCTCCAGATCGCTGCTTTGGTAAGCGGGACACGGCAGTAACAACGTGCATCGACCAGCACATCTTGTGTGTCGGTGAAGATACTCTTCATTGCATCGGCATGACATTGACATTAAGTCTCAGTAACGAACGATGCGAGTCGGGACCGTTGATTTGTGTAGGTTTGAGAAGGTTTTATGGATCACAGTCAGCCTAACTGTGGAGCCGTCCACAAGAAGAAAGCGCAGCGGGAAGGCGGCACGTGCGCCTAAGCAACACACCAGCTCACCGACCTCGACAACAATGACGACTCCACCACACTATCGATATTTTTGCTGTTGGTCCATTTGCGATTTTCTGGATGAAGCGCGACTTGCTTTTGAGTGGACGTTGACTGCTCCCAACAATCCGAGTAAGACATGCCCTGCAGCGCAACTTTTTCCAGCCCCGTAGCAGCCTACCTGAGCACTTGGAGTCAAGAGAACAAGTGAAATGGCAGATTCAAGAACCGACATCTGTCACTTGCAAGATACCCGAGACAGCGTGAACGTGGTCAGGAACATATAACTTGGATGAACAACGCCTTTTCACAATTTCTGCTTGAGAACATTGTCTCGGATTGGTTCTTGGTCTATCAAGCTATCTTAAGGAACAGCCCGCCAAAGGCTTGTTCAAGCTATTGGGATCGCGTCCATTCTTGACTCAGGGCGACCAGCAGCGTCAGCTCGGTCGGCTACTGTTCATTCTCCAACACTAACGCAACCAGAATGGATCCTTTCCGTTACCGCAAAGCATACGCAGCGATGCTGCAGGCAACGCAGCTGATTGAACAGCGCCTCCAGCAGAGTATGGAATCAGAGAATGAGAACCCTGAGCCAACCGGTGCGATTAGCGCTTCGTTCCAAGACCAGGACCCGGACAGCATGGATTGGACTCCCACAGGAAGCAGAACGCCCACTGCAGCTGCAGAGTGTGGACCTCCACCATCGCTGTCCGAGAAGCTGCGACCACTCCTACCTGCTGGCGGAGAGGGTGATATCGAAGCTTTAGATCGAGGCGAAAATGCGGTCTTTCTCCGCAAATTGAAGGAGGGTAAGCTGGTAGATGCGTGTATCGACAAGCTGGTCCAAGACTTGCCTGACGCACTCAGCTATAACAAATCTGCATCTTTCACTCCCTCAACGATAGAAGTTCCTAAAGACTTTGGACTGCAACTCTCGATCTCGATCAACCATCACATGGCACAGATAGCAGACCGGAAGGCGCTTGAGAAGTATCGACGGCTGTTAGGTCATCGCAAGGATGCGGCAAAGCGCAAACCCGTCAAGCTTGGTTTCGACCCGGTCGAGTTGATCAAGAAGCAAGCTGTCACACTTCCTGACGACGTTGTGTCTCCGGCGTGCTCGCTGACCAACGACGTCCATCCAATATTTCGTCCTGAGAACTGGCATGGCTGCCCTGATAATATCTATGAGGTCCTCAAGCCAGGCATGCAGCTTGCGACTTTATTCTTGACATCTCGCGCTACTGCACACTACTGGCATACGCTCTGTTTCGGCGAGCGAACACCATGTGCCGCAACCTCAGAAGCATACGGGCAGCCGTGTCACCGCATCCGAGAAGACGTTTCTTGGTCAGAAGAGCGACACGGTGCTTTCAACAACTTCCTGAGCAATCAGTTGGACACGATCTACTTTTGCTTCCACAACAACCCTCTACCGCCAGAGACTGTGTACGCATCCATGGGCTTGGTGAGAGACTACAAGAATGGACTGATTCGCAAGATGAACGACAAATGCCATACTTCTCGCATCTGCCTGCACTCGGACTTCTACACCACTGCGAAGAAGCTGAGTCTGTTGCGCTACCGAGAGCCAGCCATGGTACTGCGATTCAACTTGTTCCTCGCCGTTTGCCTCGCCCATGAGATTGCACATTTCTGCGAGGTGTCGGGTCCTCATCACGATCACGAACTGCTTTCGGAACCCGAAGTGTTTTGGGGCGACAACATGTGGACCGAGAGCGGCATTGCGTTCGAGACCAAAGTGTTCGGTGGTCGTATACACCCGCTCTCAAGTCGCATCGACTGCAGTCTTGGGCTGGCATGTCTCGACTACCCGCTCAAAGAGCTCTACGACAAGGACGAGAATGTTCTCTATGCCCTCCCAATGGACTATGTTCTTCGGCTGCAGCAGAACAAGACCTGGCAACAAGACTTCAGCAAGACTGGCACCGATATTTTCTATGTCCCAAGAAATGGCAGCAAGTCAGTGGAGATCAACGGCGCGAATCTCATGATCTGGGAGGACGAGAACGATGTCGACATCTCGGACCACATTGATGGAAGAGAAACGGAATGGAAGCGCATGGACGATGGGTCCATCGCCAGGAACCCCAGCTCGAACAATCGCAAACCTCAACGGCCCCTTATCGTGCAGCGATGGAGCCCATATGGTCACAAGAGGAAGAACACGGCCGAAAACGTGGCGTGTGTATCGAAAGAAGTGGTGGGGAACAGCGAAGACGCAGTACCAGGCGCAACAGAGTCAGAGGCAAAGACTGAGGAGGAGGATGTCGACGGAATGAAGAAAGCCTCAGATCAGGACATGGCTTGATGTCGATACAGTAAAGGATGACATAGAGGCTGATCTCTTGGACGCCTACTTGTTGCATGTGCATTAGCATCGGCGTTTGGATACCATAGCATTGTTTGCGCTGCATAGCGATCGCATTACTACCAGCATCACTACTAGCATAGCGAACATTAAACGAAGCATGTGTGGATATCATCATTGCGTCTTCTGATCCTTCCACATATGTTTGTGTGATTGGTGAAGTGACTGCCTCACGCAGTCAAATCGCTAGCGCGGTAGTTGCGCACAGTAACTCTTGGCATCTCGTGGAGACTCACAATTCTCTCGCACCGTCAACAACGCCCAACGCCGCAGCCCCGCCCATATCCACGTCACGGTCTCACACGCAAAACCGACAACATGGCGGACTTTACCAAGGAAGCGACCTTCAAGGCGGTCCAAATCGACGCACTCGTACGTGCGACCTCTTCCCACGCGAAAACCCCGCCGGCCGCCCCGCTATTGTTCTTTTCGCGACGAGATTCGGGAACGCAGCTATATGAGTAGGAGGCTGACAGTGGACTGCAGGTGGCTATCAAGCTCGCTACTGCCAGCGGAAAGTCGTTCCCTAGCGTAGCTACAGGCGCCCTGGTGGGCATGGAGAAGAACGGAATCCTCGAAATCACCAACTCGTTCCCCTTCCCCGAGACAGCTGCCGCCGCCAACGATGGCCAGAGCGACAACTCCAGCAACGTCGCTGCATCCGCTCCCCGCGCCAAGCAGAACATTGCATACGGCAACGAGATGATCAAGTTCCTGCGCGAAGTCAACGTAGACGCGAACAACGTCGGCTGGTACACAAGCACGAGCATGGGCAACTTTATCAACCTCCAGACCATCGAGAACCAGTACTTCTACCAGAACGCCCCGAACGAGAAGACCGTCGCGCTCGTCTACGACGTCAGCCGGAGCTCTGAGGGCGCCATGAACCTCCGCGCATACAGGCTGTCCCCTGCTTTCATGACTGCCTACAAGGAGGGCAAGTTCACAACCGAGAGGTAGGAATCCGATTTGTGTGATCGAGGAGAATGAAGCTAACCAGCGCAGCCTTCAGAAGAGCGGTCTCAGGTACTCAGACATCCTCGTCGAGCTCCCTGTCACCATCCGCAACTCGCACCTTCTCACCTCCCTCCTCCACCAGCTGCCTACACAGGCCCCCAAGGAGGAGCTTGCTTTCCCGCCCAATCTTTCTGCCTTGCTCCAGGACAAGAATACCCCCCAGCCTCCTCTGTATCCCAACTACGACTCGCTCGACCTCTCGATCGACCCCTTCCTTGAGAAGACCTGCGACCTGCTCCTTGAGAGCATCGAGAACCACCACACCGAGCTCAACAACTACCAGTACTACCAGCGCTCGCTCGCCCGTGAGCAGGCCAAGATCACCGCTTGGCAGCAGAAGCGCAAGGCAGAGAACTCTGCGCGATCAGCGTCGAAGCAGCCATTGCTCCCAGAGGACGAGTGGCAGAGGCTGTTCAAGCTGCCCCAGGAGCCCAGCAGATTGGAGACTCTGCTCAATTCGAGGCAGGTCGAGCAGTACTCGAGGCAGGTCGACGGCTTCACTGCCGGCGTCACGTCGAAGATGTTCGCGGTCAAGTCGAACCTCCTGCCAGGCGATGCTTGAGTTGTTGAGCGCTTGAGGGTCTGTATGTTTCATGATAATGCTTCTCTTGGTCAGGGCATGGCACGGCGTTAGGTACAAGCAAGCAGCTCCAGTTGGAGAAAGCTGCGGAATGTCTTTCTTCGATAGTGTTGCGTAGAGAGCTAAAACGAGGGTCTCGTTAGCAGCGAGCGACGGATTCAGCATCGCCACTTAGAGCGCGGTGCTGATTCAGACAAAGAAAGTAAAGTTAACCACATGCGTCCACCCGTTCCGTCTTCGACCTGACTACGACATTGCTGGTGGTGAGAGCCTCCCGCCGCTGTAATAATGAGCTCCCTGTCACCGCCCCGCATATGCATTTCTGGAACAGATCCACTGATGCACCACTCCTCGGCCTGCCTGTGGCTCCTCAGCTAGCGTCATGCAGCAGCCATCAGACCAACTGCACCGACAGGCAACGGTGCAGCCCCGGAGCCTCACGCAGCTGCAGCAAGGCCCGGATGGTACCTTCTATGATGCGCAAGGGCTGCCCTTGCATCCGGATCTGCAGCAGAGCCTCCATGCGAACGAGCTCTTTCACCAGCAGCAGCAACAGCAGTATGCGCAGCTCAGCGCTCCCCCGCAGCAGCCCTCACTGCCGCAGCAGTTCGCACCGCTGCCACCACACGCGCTGCACTACGAGCAGCAATTTGCGCCGCAGCAGCAGTACGCGCCGCAGTCCTACCAGCAGATACAGCAGGTGCACCATCCTCAACACCATGCGCATGTGACCAGTCCGCCCTTTGGATTGACGCCTGGCCCCGCGCATCAGATCCACACGCCGCACGCCCACACGCCTATTCACACCACACCGCGCATTGCGCAACGTCCATTGCAGACAGCGCAGCAAACACCCATTCAGCAGTCGCCACAGCAGCAGCAGTACAGCTCGCCCCTAGAAAGTGTAGCCGGTCCCAGCGATGAGACCACCCTCGCCAACCATGGCCAGTTCAAGGGCCTCAAGCTCATTCCGAATCCGCCGAATTTGGAAGAGTGGAGGCAGCGACTCTTCGACGTCGACGAGATCATCACCCTGACCGAAGAGCAGTTCCAAACCTACTTCCCGCACATCGACAACGTCTACTCGCACCGTTCGACGCAACGACATAAGCGCAAAAGCTTTGTGTCGCACTACTGGGACTGTCGACTGAAAGGTCGCCCGCCTGGGACCAAGAAATCTACAGATCCAGACAAAAAGAAGCGGAAACGAGTCGCGCGCGAGCGAGATCTATGCGATGTCAAGATCAAGATCACGGAGTTCTTCGGCCAGAAAGAGTACGAAGAGCAGATGGGCCATCCACCGCCCACAACAGAAGAAGACGACCCTTTGTCCATGGGCTCGACGCAGGCTGGACCATCGACCGCGACACCACACCAAAGCATGTTCTTTGACCAACAGATGACACCGCAGCAGACAATGACGCCGTGGGGGATACAACCGAATATAGTGCAGCCCGGGATGAACATGTTTGCACCTCCACCGCCGCCATTACCCGGGCCTCCGTCGAAGAAGTTCTATACCTTCCAAAGAGTGAACGGTAATGGCGGAAATGGAAAAGGAGATGGTGTTGCTGGGCCGCACAAGCACACGCTTGAAGAGAGCGATCGAGTCAAGAAGAACATTGTAATAAGGACTCTGGCAAAGAACGAGAAGGATGTGAAAAAGGTGCAGGTAAGCCTACCTCGATCATGCACACATACTAGTCCCTTCGATCATTCTGCTTTGTTCCTTTCGCGCGCGCAATCTGTATGCACGAAGTCGAGCTATGACATCATTTTGATGGAGGTTGCATGGATGATCTACCGAGGGGTGCAGCAACTCCACTTCGTATATCAGCCACCGTGCATCTCCACCATCCTTCATGAATGCTCTTCCCAGAATATCGCAATCTGCTTCTCGTTGTTTCACGAAAGTTCCAACTTCGACTGCATTCCGCTATCATCCCGTTGGTTCTTCTCGATTCTCTGCACGCTTGAACCCGAAGCTATCCCCCAGTCGCGTCGCATCATCGTCGTCCATAATGACCGACACCAATCAGGGCGGAGATTCATCCAAGAAAACATACCATAAGAAAGCGACCGGCAATGCTTTGACAACTGTCAAAAGTCATGCAAAGGAGGAAGACCTCAAGCTGTACGGAAGCTGCTTCTGGTATGTCATCCTCACACTTACCACGACAGTCATATAAGACATGCTGACACCTCCAAGCCCCTTTGTCCAGCGCGTGTGGATATCCCTTGAACACAAGAAGATTTCTTACCAGTACATTGAAGTCGATCCGTACAAGAAGCCCCAGTCTCTCCTCGACGTTAACCCCCGCGGTCTCGTCCCCGCCATCCGCCACGGCCCATCATGGAGCACTCACGAATCTACCGTCATCATGGAATACTTTGAGGACCTCAACGCTGGCGAGCACCTCCTTCCCGCCGATCCGCAGACCCGCGCAACCAGCCGCCTCTGGTCCGACCACGTCAATCGCCACGTGATCCCCATGTTCTACAAGCTTTTGCAAGCGCAAGACCAAAAGGACCAAATCACCCATGCCCAGGAGCTCCGCGATCAAATCAACAAACTTGTCTCCGCGGCCGACAAAACCGGCCCTTTCTTCCTCGGTTCCCAGATCTCTTTCGTTGATGTTCAGTTCGCGCCGTGGGTACTCCGGCTGCGACGCGTGCTGGGTCCTTACCGAGGCTGGCCTGAGCCCGAGGAGGGAAGTAGATGGAAAGCGTGGGTTGATGCGATTGACAACGAGCCGAGCGTGAGGGCGACAACGAGCACAGACGAGCTGTATCTGGACAGCTATGAGCGGTATGCCGAAAACCGACCGGGGACAAGCCAGTTGGCGGATGCGGTCAATTCAGGGAGGGGGTTGCCGTAAGGAGTCGACGCAGTACATGCGCAATCGAAAGAGGATTGGAATTGATTTTACAGCACTAGCAGATTGTATGAGTGTTGTGGAAATACAAACAGAAGAGGCGTTGCTCACGCAAAGTCCCGCTTTATCACGGTCACGTCACGTTCTCCATCGGCATTGTTCGTCTCTGCCTTCAATCGTACATCATATCACAAGCCGCAGTGGGAATCTGCCCCGCCACTTCCATGGCTCATCTAGTACGCGCTCGACGAGACCGGGACTGATGAGAATATGGAAACTAGGAAGCAGGTCAGCTACGAGACTCAAGCTCAAGTATAAGACTGTGCGATGAGCATTGTCTGGGGGACGAAAAAGGGACTCGGGGCTGTGTTTTGACTTCCGTCTGAGTCACTTGAGAAGATCATGCCCAAGAGGATTGAAAAGCCCTTAACACAATACACGGAGTTCTATTCTGCGTCACTCCAGAACATGTCTGTGCTGTTCTTGTACGCTGCATCGGCCACCTCTTCTACGCTCGCGCCCTTCAGCCCCGCAACAATCAGCGCCACACTCTCCATCTTGCAGCTCTCGTTCCTCTCTTTGACCATCTCACCCATAGCAAACTTATCCTTCTTCTTCGAAGCATATGGGAGCTTCGTCGCGTTTTTCAGATACGCTTTCGAAACTTCGCTCGTAGCCTGGATCTCACCCCATGGCGCATCGGTCTCGATCTGCAGCTTATTCAAAGGAACGGCGCGCACCATTTCCAAGCTCTCGCGGTCGCGGAAACTGAAGCTGTTGACGCTGACTTCGAGACCGAGACTGACGAGCGTCTGCATCTGCGAGGCGCTGCCGACGAAGGAGTGCACCAGTCCGGACCGCAGGGGCAAGCGGTCGAGGTAAGGAGTCAGGATGGAGACAAAGTCTTCAAAGGCGGCACGGCAGTGCAGGAACAGTGGCAGTTTCCAGCCTTCAGCCACGATCATGTCGAGTTGTCTTCTGAAGACGCGGATTTGGGCATCCTTTGAAGCTGCAGCTAGATGATCGTAATCGAGCCCAAGCTCTCCAAATGCGCCTAGAAACCCAGGATCTTCCTTGAGGGTGGTTGTGATCGCTTTAGCAAGGTTCTGGTAGTACTGTTCGCCTCCCTCATCAGCTTCAGTGGCGTGGTATGGGTGCACGCCAATTGTGATTCTGCATTGCTCTTTCCTCCTCTTCGCTATTTCGAGGTTGATAGGTACGTCTGCCGAGTACATGCCAGTAAGCATTACTTTGTCCACGCCCATTGCCGCTGCACGGTCGAGGACAGCGTCAAAATCAGGCTCATGGTACTGTTTCCCTCGATAGAAACCTGCAAAGTCCTTGGCTGTTGCTGTGACCGCGACCTGAGTTCGATGACTCAGCTGAGGACGGTTCATTGGGAAGGACGGGTTCGTACATCTGCATATTGAAGCTTCCGCGATGGAGCTGCAGGCGCTTCGGTTGGGAAGTCTTTGAGAAGTGATGTAGCCATTGCTGTTCGACGGCTGGAGGATGCATGCATTGCGTTCCTTTGAGTAGTCGGGCAAATCTCGGTCCATCCGGCTCAACCACGGCCGAGATCCAATTTTGTTGTAAGGGGCGCCTTTCGCACCACTCCACTACTCCCGCGAACAGACGCGCGGGACATCTGTCTGCGCCGAATCTTCGATTTTTGGTGCTTTGGTTCCTGGAATGGCCCTAATTGTCAGTTGATCAAGTCGGCATCCAACCGTCCGACAAGCATATTACGTGGCAGGCGTAGGACCGCTATCCAGTGTCTTGCTTCAAAGTTGTCTTTGATCATGGCAAGCGCGACTTCGAAGACACACAGCCTGGTCGGTCGCAGGTTATTTGCCTCGATCAGCTTTGCTCCGGACAGGAAGCTCAAATTGCTACTTACCCGACCTGCTGTCGCTACCAACAGAGTGTATCGCCGCGCATTTGAATCGACAGCATTGCAACGGGCGACAGCGTCATTGCGACCTATAGCGTCTGATTCGACTCAAGATGAAGACACGAGTTCGCCCCTCAGCGACAAGCAGTCGAGAGCTGCAGAAGCCGTTCAAAATGGGTTTTCGAGGACTGAAAAGTCGCATGTGGGAATTAAAATCCAGCGCGCACAGAGCCTTGCCTTCAAATATCTGGAGCAGCAGCCGGACAGCCAAGAGGATCAAGAGTTCACGGGACCCATCAGGCCGAAGAGAGGCAAGCACACAGAAAAGGACCTGCTGTATGCTTCGAGACAAGTGGAGAGGCAAAGAAGACATATTATTAACCAGCTTTCTCTATTCGCAGCAACAATCCACCCAGTCAACATAGAGCGCCTTCGGAAGCTGGCTGTCTCGCGAAGCGCCATCATCGATCCAATTGCTACCGAGAGTGAACCCTGGAAGAACGTTCGGGACCATCTAGCAACCGCTTTCCCGAATGTCGATGCAGCGAAGCTGGCAACGGGGCCTTTTCTGCCGCAACTCGAAAGCATCATCGAGGCGTCTGTCCGCATTGCGCGCTTGCCGGGCAACGGCACAAGTGCAAAAGTGTACAGCAAGCAGCAAGACGAGGTTCAAGATCGCCAAGACCAAGCTAGGTTTCACGACTTGTACCTGCGGCTCCAGCGGGAGGTGAGAGCTGGTGGAAATGCTCGAGAGATGCTTTTCCAGCTGGGCTATAAAATGGACATCGAAAGACCCTGGAGACACTGGGAGAGATGCTTGATACGTTGCATTCTCTGCTTTGCTTTCGGCCCAGACAAGGCGACTGATAAAGCCTGCTTGAATTTTAGTAAGTATAAAATGAGCCGTCTTATGTGGACTCTCCAGAGTGTATTTGGAAGAGGGATCTTCTCTATCTTGCCTCTGAATAAAGCATCTGAGTACGTACAGTAAGATGCACCTACAGACTTCTAGCTAATCAGAAACAGCATTAAGAAATGGAGTTCCAGGTCTCTGATGGCGTCAGCCACGGCGTTTGCCGAGGTATTTCCCGAGCTGAGAAGCGCAGCTGAAGTCTGGGAGCGGTTTGCTGACCCCAAGTCCCTCGAAACATCACCTGAAAACATGCAAGTCGCGCTCGACTCAGCACTCTCATCGATCGAACATGACGCAGAGGGCATCGCTTGTGCCGTCTCGGAAATGATTGCAGGGCATGCCTACCAAACTACCGTTACAGGGGATCCATTCACATCTGTGTACTGACATGGATACCAAATCGATTAGACCACTACCTGCGCACGAACCCATCGAAGAATAGGATTGCGAATCCCGGGTGTTGAACACTCTTCCAGAGACAAGATCCAATTGCAAACAAGCATCTTGGAGCCTCCAACATATAGCCTCACCGCGCAGCGCAGCCACTTCTTCACAACAGCGTTGCGATGTGTATGACTTTACATGTCAGCATCACCAACTGGAGGGTCACGGCTGAGACGAGGGTCAGTTGCTGTAGATTACAGCGATTAGCATTCAGCGAGACTTCCTGTTGACAGGCGAAACGATCAGCAAAAAGTGTCTCACTCAAGATACAAGCACTGGACCTCCTCAACAAAAGCCACAGACGCAATCAAAGCTTCAGCCAAGGGCTCCAATATCTATATCGAATAGAACTCTTTAGCCTTCATCAATATGTACATATATGTATACAGAGATAGGTAGTGTCTGTTATGTCCTACCTCGAAAGAGCACTATGGATCTAGAAGAGGGCAGGGGTGTATCCAGTACATCTGCGCCAATCATACAAATAAGGCCGCAACAAGCCAATCCGCTGGATGCTATTGCATTGTTTTGCCTCCTCCGTATATGAAGTCGGTCTCACTGCCTGATCACCACTGAACCTACCGTAGTAGATGTTCTCCTTCACAGCTATGCAAAGACGCACTAGGTCTTCTACACAGACATTGCGCTCTCAAAGCTTGCATCCGCAGTCCGATGCCTCCCTCTCCATGAAACGCTCGATCAGCCAGGCATCCACGCACTCAGGTCCATTTCCAACAGTAACACTTCTCAAAACCTCTCAGGATGCTTTGTACCAGCAGCTGCGCTGACAAGCGTATATCGATCCATCCATCTTCCACAGCAGATACCGATCTTTGTACTACCCACCACTCCGGCCAGAGTCTCAGGCAGCCCGACCCATGCCGTGTAACGTGGCCTCCCAAAGTCTAGCTCACCCTGCATCGCATCCTCGGCACCCCAATACTCATGTCGCTCACACCCCCGGAAGCCTGGATCTGTCAACCAGGATCCCACGGCTAAGAGTGGACCTCTTCCGTCATCGCGTACGCCGTGCACCTCACACCTCACATCATCCCCACCGCAACGCCCTGGCTAAGCCACGTCTCACACGTCCTCACAACCATTAGCTGAGCCTCTCCGCCTCGGCGCCGAACGGCTTCAATTAAGCCCAAACGCCCGTGTGCCACGAACACAGACCACATGTTTGTGACGCGGCTGTGCGATGCCGGTGCGGGTGCCGAGTGGCTCGCGGGGAAGTGTGGGCTGGCGTTTGATTGATCTTGCCGGAAGCGATGGTGGTTGGGCCGTCACGGCAGTGGTGATCAGCGGTGAGGCGTTGGCATGTGAGCCGGGGGAGTGGATATTCTCCGAAGCAGCCGTTGTGTGGAACTTGTGATGCCATGGTGTTGTTGCAGTGCTGGACTGTTGGGACGACTGGACCCCGGATGCTATGAACAAATGGATTGCTGCGGTCGTATGCGTATGCGCAGCTGGTAACGTGAATGGGGATGACCAAAAACATGCTGAGTTGATTGGAGAGGTGGAAGTAAGGTGTCATTCAGAAGGCGAAACTCGTTTCGAATTAGAGAGCTCACGCGTTGCTTGCAGGTACAGGTACCCCAGGAACCGAGAACACGTTCTTGCTGTTGCACTAGACTGGCGGTGAATCCAACATGACTGTAAGGACCCGCTCGATTAACGCAATAGGCGCATGCTCGTTTCGAATTGATTGCTTTCCGCTGTGCTGGAGCTGATGAGGTAGCATGTCGCAGAGAAAAGCACGTCACCTGAGTAGGGTGGCATTGGGTTGCGTCGAACCGAAATGGGTATTGTTGTACGTTCCATACTGCCAGAACCACCAGCTCCCTCGCTATATGCAGATATTCAGATCGAACAGAGTATTGGGGGAGAAAATGTGTATAATCCACAAGAAGGTAGCCAGCAGGGGCAGAGCGAATGCAAACGAAGATGATCAGGGGGATATAACGGCCGCGAAAGCGGTATGCATGCAATAACGTCAAACAATATTCCGACCTAGTGGTACAGACAAGCAGAGTCTCTTCTAACCAAGGGGACCTTTTCCAGGAGGAATTCTTCTCGGCATAGTCGGAATTGGAATAAGGTGAGATTAAGAAGCCATGCTAAGGGCTCCTGGCCACTGCCCACGAGAGCATAGCCATGTCACAGATACGCGCCAGGACTTGCTGCGAGCCTGCACGACTTTCGTGGCTGATGAAGGACATGGCAACGTGAAGTTTGCTCAGGTCGCTGTCTTCGTGTGGGTCCATCAATTGCGGCAGTGCGTTCGGGAAGCCTCCTATCCGCGCGCCATAGTATC
Source organism: Phoma herbarum (assembly GCA_001599375.1). Classification (NCBI taxonomy): domain Eukaryota; kingdom Fungi; phylum Ascomycota; class Dothideomycetes; order Pleosporales; family Didymellaceae; genus Phoma; species Phoma herbarum. The sequence goes on along the minus strand of BCGR01000008.1, from coordinate 923,577 downwards.
GAGCAACGGCTATCGAGTAGATGGCGTCTCGCACTTCTTGTACGCGTAGTACCGTGCGCATGGTGCCGAGAGCGATATCAGCAGCGCCATGCGGGGCGCGGTCGTCGCCAGCGTAGCGGACAAAGTTGCCAAGGTTGAGCCAGAAGTCAATTTCATGCTTCTTCTCCTCGTGTACGTCTTCGGGGTAGGTGATGTCGCGCAGAGGGTTTGTCTCAACGTTCGAGTTGGTCAACAGGGCTTCCAGAACATCGAATCGTGCGCGACATTCTCTCAGTGCCAGATCCTCCGCCTCTGCAGGGTGAGCGCCGCCCTCCTCCTTGACGCCGTTGGCTGCGGGAGCTGAAAGCTTGCACGACCCCAGCAAGTGCCAGATCAGGCGGGCCTCTTGACTGAAAACGCTGGACATGTCTGCCGCGCTGTTCTGGTTCTTGATGGTTTCTGTGAAGAAGGCTGCTTCCTCGTGCAGGGCCTGGTTGGTGAACACGCGGTGGATAGCATTGTTGTCTTTGGAGAACCACGTTGTCTGCAGCATGTAGTCGAGACCCTGTACGTAGTCGTTCACAAAGATCTGGGAGAACTGCTCATCGATTTCAGGCGGGGGAGGCGCGGTCCTGGGCGGTACGTCTGGCGGGCTGTGGTTGCAGATGCCGAAGATGTCGGCAATGTTGAGTCTCTTGCCCTTGAGTGGCTCTGGCGGAGGCGGTGGTTGCGCGTAGCTGGGGTGCCTCATGTTGGGGTCCATTGGCATGCCGTTGTACTGCTGCTGGCTTGGGTGCATTCCAGGCGCTGCGGCTGCGGCGAGGGCAGGGTCAATGGCGTTGAAAGCTTGCGGGTCGTGGGGAGCACTGGGGGCAGCTGCGGCAGGTGCGTAGCCGGCGGGGGCGGACGAGGCAGGCGCGTATCCTTGAGGGACTTGGCTCTGGTAGCTGGGCGCAGGCGGGGCTTGCGCGGGCACGGGCGGCGTGGAGGAATGCGGTGCTGGCGCAGAGTTGGGGGCTGGCTGTATCTGCGCCGGGCCGGGCTGCTGCTTGAAGATGGGGTCGTAGCCAAGGCACTCGCGCTTGCTCTTCTGGCAGTTGCGGCAGGTGGGATGCGCTTCGTCGCACTGTGCACGGTGAAAGTTAGCGCACGAGCAATTGGTGTTGGTCAGAGGTATCGGTCGTAGTTTGGCTCGCTCGCTTCATGGTGGCTCGGTTAGGAGCATCAACCGCTGTCGCTGCGAGGCGAGAAGCGACTCGTCGCACCTCACGCGTCACGACGCGTCTGCCAATCGCAGGCCATTGAACTCCGCACTCACCTTGATTCTGCGCTTGCGACACGTCAAGCACCCCGTCTTCGTGCGCCGCTTGATCTCCTTCTTGTGACGGCCGCCGGACAGCACGCGCTGGTCGCCCTGCGGGGGCAGCTGGTAGCGCATCGCATTGTACTGGGCGGGGCCCATCTGCATCGGCTGCCCTGGGTGCGCGTAGCCTGGCGGCGGGTAGTGCTGCTGCATTGCGTGCTGCGGCGGGGGCAGCGGCGAGCCCATGGGCTGCTGCGGTGGTTGCTGATGTTGCTGGTGTTGCTGATGGTGCTGCTGCTGCTGCGGCGGCGGCGGCGGTTGCTGGCCGTCCTGCAGGCGTATCGGCGGCAGGTTCAGCGGCGGCAGCGACATGTTCCCCCCCGGCGGCGACCCGCGGTAGGGCTCGCCCTGCGGCTGCCCTGGCGGAGGGTAGCTGTACGTGGGCTGCATCGAGGTGGGCGACGGGTACGAGTGGGGAGAGGCATAGGCGCCCTGCGGCGGAGGGGGTTGTTGCTGCTGGTGCTGGTGCTGGTGCTGGAGTTGGTGCTGCTGCTGCTGCTGCTGCTGCTGCTGCTGCGGTGCGGGCTGCTGGGCGCGCGGCGGCTGGTTCAGGTCGGCCATGCTACTCTGCGAGAATTGCGACGGGGCGGGCGAGTAGGGCGCCGGGTTGACCTGCGAGGGCACGTTGGAAAAATCGTGCGACATGGGCTAACAATGGGCGATGCCACCCTCGGCGCAGCGCTGCCTGGGTTGGGACGAACTGAGGGAGCACGCAGCCGCAGCTCGCTTGAAAGCTTAAGGGTCGGACGCCAGCAAGAGGAGGGACACGGCCAGCCAGGATCTGTTGGCGAGGCGCGCCCTTAACCGGATGGGGCAGCTCTCGAGACTAGAGGAACGAGAGACAGGAGCACTGCCAGAAGAGCGGCCGGGGGGCTCGCGGTTGCGTCTTGGACGCTTGGTGCGCTGCAGATTAGCTGCAGGCAGTCGACCTGCGTCGGGCGAGATTAGCAGAGGTTGTGTCGCCGCGGCCTCCTGTCATCGAGCAGCGTTCGTCGCGAGCGCTGGCCATCTAAGACGGACCCAGGGCGCCGGCGCGCTGCAGTGCTCAAGCGAGGCGGCCGAGCGGCGCAGGACAACACGTCAGGTCTCAAGAATGCGCGCCCGCCGCGGAAGGGATGCGTTGCACGGCAAGCTTGCCAGTGTCACCAGTGCCCGTCAGCTAGCCGCGTCGAGCAGGTCATGGAGCGTGGCAGTGCGGCGCGAGATGTGCAAGAGGTGCTGGTGGACGGGCGACTTACAGATTGCAGATGGCTAGTTTAGGCCTTCGCCAAATGTCGCTTGAGCGAGCCCTGGACCGGGACTCCCGCTGCCACGCTGACGTTCTGCAGGCTCGGTTAAGAGTTCGATGCTGGTAGCAAGGCGCGAACAGTGCAGCGCCGGCGAGTCGAGTGCGATGGACAGCTAACGATGCGCGCAGTGGAAAGAAGAAAGATGAAGGGACTTTTCGAGCGACGCCGCTAAGGCTTGGCGCTGGACAACTCTGCGCTGCACCCTTGAACAGGCCATCCGTCAAGCAATCAGCACCAATGCGGCGCACCTCCACCCGGCTCGGGCGACCTATTGACTGCGCGCTTGCGCTGGGCAGGCACTTGAGCGGGCCCGGAATGCTCATCACCAGCGGGTGTAGTTGTGCAGCACATGCGGCAAGGCGCGTCGACGCGTTCGCTCGCACAAGGTCCGCAGCCTCTTGTGTAGTTGAAGATGGGGCTGGGAACGGCGATGCAGCGCAGACGTCAAGCGTCGAAGCCTGGGACTCCTGTCTGTCTTCAGGCGTTCATCTGAACATCGTCAACAATAATTACTCGTGAACAGGCGCTACACCGGCTGATGTGCTGATCGGGCCGGCGACCCTACTGACAACGGTCGGCAGCAGCCTAGCTATCACAGAGGTGTTGATCATATTGCTCGGCACATGCAGGGTCATCTCCCAGGTCTTTAGCCGCTACAGCCTCAGGCGACAGCCACTGCGGACAGCACAGCACGATCAAGATCATCGCTCTAGCCATCCATCTGACGAAGACGCTAGGCGCGGCCTCCGTATTGGAAGTGACACGCTGTGCTACCGAGGGCCACCGGCGGATGTCTTCCGCATATGCGCCCTTGAAACCGTTGTTTGACAGAGGCTGACGGTGACCGTGGCACTGATTCGAGAGAGCAGAGCCAACCAGATCATGGCAATTATGGATCACAACAATATGCCTGACAACAATATCGACGAGTAAGCGCATATCTGCAGAGATGTGTAGTTACAGAGGACTTAGGATATCCTCAGCATTGTCTTCGTTCGAACGTCAACACGCTGCAATCGAGCGTTGCAAGTTCCTGTCTTGCTGTTGCACGAGCAGAGAGACCCTGAATGCACAGACGATGTCGATTCAGGTCTGTGGAACCAGAATATCCGCAGCTGAAGATCATGCTCACTGCATGCAGGTTTGTGATGCTCACTGCAGCAAGCAGGACAATTGTCTTTCAGAAGTTGGCAGAGCTATCAGACGACTCGACTTCTTCGAAAGGTGCTCATATCGCGGTCGACGTGGTCCTTTGCAAGCAACATAAGGTCAAGGATAGCCCCAGCAACATCTCGTTAACCGACCGCATGGAAGGTTTCTCGAACAAAGTTTGCGCCGCCAACCGAGCTCGCATGTGCATCATCCTTCAGCCCCGCGTTCAGGAACCTCCGTCTAGCGGCGTGCACACGCTCGCCTGTGTTGACGTGTCTCCTACCCGCCGCACCGGTCCGTAGTAACCCCAGCGTCTCAGTCACAGACTTATCAATATTCGTAGCCGCAATTCCCGCGTTCTCAGGCGCCTGCTGCAACATTAGGTCGTGATACAAGGTGGCTGCTTCCGGTCCGACATGAGAGTGACGCACCCACGGCTGTCTGCAGGGAACAGCCTTGCATGCAAGATGCGGTCACTATCGGGTGTTGACATGTCACATCGTGGCCCAGGTGTTGATCAGGGTGATTGCAGGTAGCGTGCATGCCTCAGATCATACATGGATCACATTTGACACAACGTGAAGAAGTAACAAGCTGTAAGGGCCAATGCAACCACGAGCTTTGCCGGGTTGCTGACTCACGCGGAGGCGGTTACAGGAGAGGTTGGTCGGGTTTGACGCCGTTTTCTATCCTCTTTGGATCCTGGCAATCGAGAGCCCATCGTCCCAAACCTCCATGTTCTATCGTGGAGATCTCCAGCGTGTTGTACTCCATCGCCACCCCTACCAGACTGCCTTGGAGCCCTTCACGCCATCTAGCATCATCGTCTGAACTTTGTTATAGCGCTCTGATGCCTCCATCATCCATCTACGCGCTGAACTGGTCAAGCTCGTGGAAGGGTCGGCCGCTCGCGGTGTTACATGTTCAAACATCTCTTTTGCTGATGTTCAGCTGTATCTTTCCAGATTTCGTCTCTTCGCTACATGTGCCTCGTCTCTTCCTCATTATGGACCCACCTCCATGATCTCAGAGTGACTACAGTTCAACACCCTTTCCAAAGGAGAACTTCATGATAAGATTTTTAGGTATAAGTTAACAACTTGTTCCGAGTGACTCGTGGCGGAGCGTCTGCCTTGCAGTGCGCATTTAGTTTCATACGCTCTTCCACGCGCTCTGACCCTTCAGAGAACGGCAGACTGCACAGTCGCCGGTCCTTCTGTAAGGAAGTCTTCCGAACTCGTGATTGCAAGGACTCATAATCCAAAAATGTGGGCGCACTCGGAATCCGTGGTCTCCGTCACCCGTCGAGTGGAGATCAACTCTCTGAACGCCCTTGGGCGTTCGTAGACATTGCAGAATTAGCCAGTAGTGGTAGACCAGCTGCTCTTTGAATACTGCGACAAGCTACCAGCCTCTTTCACCCGCTCCTGAACGCCAGGCTGTGCGATGCCTTTTGATCATCGACTATCTGGGCCGCAAATCTCGTGCCTGCCACCGAGCTCCGATCTCTGGTATTCGTCCGCTCGTCACCGAAAGTCTTGACATCTCTCGGATTGTGGAGCGGATGTTGCAATGCAGTTCTCACCTATTGGAGCGCTTCTACCACTGGATCCTCTCCACCTTTCGGGATCTAAGCGTAGTCTATCCGAAGACTCGGCCGACCTCGATGCGGAGAAGATTGACATTGAGCGACGAAATACAAGAACATTCGCTGAAAATTGACATGGAAAGTGCTACACCGGCCATGCATATGACGTCCATCGGTCCAGTTTCGCATTGTACGATCGGAAACTATCCTTCAACACCACCGATCGTACAATCCACCACGCAAAGTATAAAGATGCTTCAAATCTACGATGGTTTCATTGCAATACTTATTGTGATACCAGTCTTGGCCTGCCTACCGCCATGGCCCCTCCCCCACATAACCTACAAGTGATTCGCGAGACCTCACACGGGCAGTACTACCTCTACGGCGTCGCTGCCCTACTGGCACTAGCTGCTATCCGGTATCTATACCAGACTCTAACATCCCCGCTTCGAGACGTGCCGGGTCCTTTCCTGGCCCGCTTCACTAGACTCTGGGAGATTCAGGCTATTCGCAAGCACGAGAATGCGACTCTCAATATCGCACTCCATGAAGAATATGGTAATGCCTTCCTACCTACTTGCTTGCAGACGTGTATGACTGACAGCCATAGGTCCCGTTGTGCGGCTCGCGCCGAACCGCTACAGTATCAACGATGGCGAGGCTGCCAAAGTTATCCTGGGTCACCACAAGGCGATGGACAAGTCCAACTTTTATCACCCTTTCGGACAGCCAGACGAGTACAACATGTTCTCTGAGCCGCGTTTAGATGCTCATGCCAAGATCAGACGCCCCTTGGCTCAGCTGTACTCGCAGACGACTCTTCTTTCGTACGAACCTTTCGTCGACACGTGCAACTCGATCTTACTCAAGAGGCTTGAAGAGTATGCTAAGGAGGGCAAGACCTTAGACGTGAGGGAGATGATGCAGTTCTATGCTTTCGACGTCATCGGCGAGATCACTTGTGGCTCTCGCTTCGGTCTCATGGAAGACGGCGGCGACAAAGCGGGCATTATTGACGCCATCGACGAAAGCCTGGAATACGGCGCCATCATAGGACTGGTACCAGGGTGGCACTGGTGGATTGGCACGATCACAGACAAGCTTGGAATGGAACCAAGCTTCAGGAAGATCCTGAACTTTGTCAACTTCCACATCGACAACAGGGTCTCGGGACGGACAAAATCACCCGAAGACCGCAGCGACTTCCTGGACAAGATGTTGCCCATGGAGCAAGAAGGCAAATCGGCGCGCTTTCACACTCGACAGGCTGCCTCTCAAAACATCGCAGCAGGGTCAGATACGACCGCCGTTTCCCTCTGCTCCGTTCTCGCTCATCTTACCATGTACCCCGATACACTTGCCGCTCTTCGTCGCGAACTGGACGAAGCCACCGCAGCCGGAACACTCTCCGATCCGGCGACATTTCAAGAGGCCCAGAAGCTGCCATACCTCCAAGCCGTGATCATGGAGGCATTGAGAGTACATCCAGCCGTAGCAGCACCCATGACCCGCGTGGTCGGACCTCAGGGCCTCCAGATCGCAGGGCAATTCTTCCCACCTGGCACCGAAGTGGGTGTCAACGCATGGGTGATTCACAACAACAAGGCCATCTTCGGGCCTGATGCGCACATCTTCCGTCCAGAACGCTGGCTCACATCGAACAAGGAAGAGCGTGCAGTGCTAGACCGGAATTTCCTGGCTTTTGGTAATGGTCCTAGGACGTGCATCGGCAAGAATATCAGTTTGCTGGAGATGAGCAAGGTTATCCCGCAGATTGTGAGGAAGTACGACTTTCGTATTGTGCCGAATGAGAACGGAGAGAAGTATACATGGAGGACGAGGTGGTTCGCGAAGCCAAGTTTCTTTGCGAGGGTCTCGAGAAGGGCGCAGAAGGATGTGTGAGCTGATCATCGTTGATATCGCAATAGTCAACTCTGACGGCCGAGTGATTGGATCTGTGTCTTTCCCCAGTAAAACAATCATTTGCTATTTCGCATTTATAAGCAGCGCACGTCAATCAATGAGGATTGTGGCTTCACCGTCCCGCACCCGGCAATATTCCGGGCCAAGTCTTTCTCGCATTCTGTCGACCAAAGAAGCACCGCTTGCGAACATGAAGGCAATGATACAGAGGATGGTCGCTTCGAACGTCAACATTGACCGAGCAGAGTCACAGGTGGTGTTTTAAACGCACAATGACATCCACAAATGCTCATCTGACAGTTCTTCGTTCTTGTTCCTACGTCTGAAAGCAAACAATGGTTATGTCGGACCGAGATACCGCTGCGATCAGACAAGTCTCCGCGACGCTTGAAGCCACCAGCGTGCCACCCGGCATTTAGCCGCGGAGCGAAGAGCACGCGCGAATAAGCGAACCCCATCTTTGGTGCCAGACCTCGCCAACTGCGGCAAGCATGAACCGCATGTGGGGGATCATCCATGACTACCATTACACTTCTCTCGAAGCCGCGCTTGCTGACACTTTCTTCGCACTTTCTTCACCAATGTAGATCATGAGTCAGACGCCGACTTTGGTACAGGAGTAGTAGTTAAAGGTAAGTGCGCAATCGCATTTCATCACTAAGAAGTTTTCCGCCTCTTCTCCGATCTCACGAGTGCTTGCTTCCGAGCAAACAGATACTGACCTGAACAGCTTCACTACGAACGCTACTTTCCATCTACAAGCGGCGCGAATAACAATCTTCACAATCATGACGCAGTTTCAAAATGGAGGCTCTTCAACCTGCGTTGTCGAACCGCCAATCGAGCTACATGATGTCTCATCCTACCTCCAGAAACCACAAGACGCCAAAACAGCACCCAGTCTGGACATATCGGATAGAAGAAGCCAGGACGATGACCCAGTCGAGAGCTTACCCTCTCCTACCACCCAAGCAGCCGAGAAGCTCGAACGCTGGAACCAGTCGCGAACAAACGTGTACCGCACCTTTGCCGCCTTCTGGTCATTCGTGGTCATGGGCAGCAACGACGCCGCATACGGCGCCTTGATCCCCTATGTTCGTACTTCTTCCAGCATCAAGACACTACTAACCGCCAACACAGCTGCAAGAGTACTACCACCTCAAGTATCTCATCGTGTCCCTCGTCTTCCTCTCACCCCTCGTAGGCTACACCGCCTCTGCTTTGCTCAACAACACAATCCACCTGAAGTACGGGCAACGCGGCGTCGGCGTGCTAGCACCTATCTGCCATCTCATCCCGTACATCGTGATCGCCGTGCACCCACCCTACCCCGTACTCATCGTCATCTTCTCGATCGCCGGATTTGGCAACGGTCTTGCGGATGCTGCATGGAACGCGTGGATTGGCAACATGGCCAACCCGAACGAGGTTTTGGGATTTCTGCACGGCTTCTACGGTGTTGGGGCTGTTCTTGCACCGCTCATTGCGACCACGATGATTACCAAGGGTCATCTGCCGTGGTACACTTTTTACTACGTTATGATTAGTATGGCGGCTATTGAGCTTGCGTCGTCTGCGAGCGCGTTCTGGAAAGCAGATGGTGCGGCGTTCCGGGCGGCGAATCCGCGGACGGGAGAGGGGAAGGAGAATCGCATGAAAGAGGCGGTCATGAAGATGCCGTTCGCGCGAGTGACATGGTGCTGTGCGATTTTCTTCCTGGGTTATGTGGGCATTGAGGTCGCGCTTGGAGGCTGGATCGTCAAGTTCATGCTCGAAGTGAGGAAGGGCGAAGACTTCGCAAGCGGTATGACGGCGACCGGGTTCTGGATGGGAATAACGGTCGGACGATTGGTTCTTGGGTTCGTGACGCCTAGGATTGGGGAGAAGATGGCTATCGCGGTGCGTCCACAGCCTAGCCCCTACCCTCTTTATACAGCACTGACAACGAAGTAGATCTACCTCCCTCTTACCATGGGCCTCGAGCTCATCTTCTGGCTCGTACCTCAGTTCTACGTCTCCGCCGTAGCAGTCGCGTTGCAAGGCTTCTTCCTTGGACCCCTCTTTCCTGCCGCTGTTGTTGCTGCGACCAAGCTGCTACCGCGACACTTGCACGTCAGCGCGATTGGCTTTGCAGCCGCAATCGGTGGGTCGGGCGCTGCGATCTTTCCCTTTGCTGTCGGTGCGATTGCGCAGGCGAAGGGTGTGCAGGTGTTGCAGCCTATTATCCTAGCGCTATTGGGATGCATTCTGGGCGTGTGGCTTTGCTTGCCTAGGTTCCATAAGAAGCAGGAATAGTGTGAGGGTGCGAGCGTTTGAGCATGGAGTATACTGAAGTGAGGCGCCGGCGCAGGGTGCCTGAACTGCGTTTGCGGGGACATAAGGGAACACGTAAGGCTAGAATCTACTGCATTCGATCACACTTACGTTGTTTCCCTTTTGGGGTGTTGCAACAATCAGGGATCGTGGTGATAGTGAGCCTGGGTGAGCCTCGGTCGGCTGCGGCCTGGCCAAAGTCATCCAGACCCAGCTGAATCGTACGACAACATTGCGGTCGCAGGAGGCTAGAATCTGCTATTATCGACAGTTCAGCCTTTATCTTTCCCTTTCAGGTAAGAAGAAAGTCGCGCAGGGCGCGTCGTACACGTCTGCGAGGGTCGTTAGTGGACCCTTCCTGGTGTTGATGTTTGGATATGCAGGGTACAATGTACCAAGGACGTTAACTGCTCCGCGGAAGGCACGTTTCGCCGTCTAGATCGCGATCACAGTCGTCGACGAGAGAGAGAAACTGCCTATTCCAGCACTCAGATTCTAGCCATGACGGTTATGTGCATCACTTGCATTTGTTGCTAGGGTAGCGCCACGTGGGTTGTATGGATGGTGGAGTGTACGAGGGTACAGACTTGTAACGATTGACTCCGGCGCGAAGGCAAACCACATACCGAACGTGGTCAAGAAGCGTATGTAGTCTTCGCAAGCAGAGTTTGACGATCACAGGCGGGCTTGCATGTATCGTCAGGCTGCGCCAGCTGAGTCGTGGTGGTGTAGTGTGCAGGGAGTTGCATCTAGCTAGCTAGAGCGTCCGCTAGCAAACGTCAGTACCAAATTCTTCGCGTTCCAGTGTATGGAGGCAATGATCTGAGCTGTGTGCTCCGAGCCCATGCATTCATGCTTCGTAGATCCTCGTATACAGTAGCATATACCATACAATTCGTCACGGCAAAGCCCACAACGCCAGACACCGGGAGCAGTGGCTCGACTGGTGTCATGCAAGTCGCGAATCGCTAAATAGACGGGTCGCGTACAGATCTTCTCGCTCTGCAGCATGCATCCACCGCCAACGCCTCTGCCTTTCGCGCATCGTGCTTTTGCGACGCCAGACAAGCTTTTGCAGCATTGTGTGGCGTTCAGCGCACCTCTTCTCGCTCTCCAAATCTCGCGTACGATTTTCAAGACGAGCTGGCTTCGACGTCCTGGCGATCGGTGCTGATGGCCTCTGCGTCGTTGGCCTCTGTGGGCTCAGCAGTGCCCTCCATAATCCTGAGCTCCTCAAGACTGATGCCCATCTTCGCTGCCAGTCTCTCCTCTTCCTTCTTGGCACGCAAACGCTCCGTCTCGGCGCGCATGGTCTCCAAATTCCACTCATTGCCGTCGCCATCGTCGTCTGAGTCTGCATCGCTGCCGGCCCAGTCGCCCTTCTCGAACATCATGCGTCCAGTAGCCTCCTTACGTGCCTTGGCCTCCTCTTCGGCCGCCTTCTTGTCCAGACGCTCCTTCTTCCATTTCGCGAATGTCTCTACGGTGACGGGTGTGAGGGTGCCGGTGAGCTTGTGGCGCTCGGACTCGAGGAAGTCTTCGAGGGTGAGGGCGTTGCGGGGATCGTTGAGGGCAAGGGCTTTTTCGGCAGCGCGCTGTTCGCGAGTCTTGATAACGAAGCTGGTGTATGTCAGTCGCCGGGTTCAGTGTCATTTACGTAGATGAGAACGTACCCAGGTGGTAGCGAGTGCTTGTACATGCACTTGTCGCCTCCGTTCGGACACGTCCAGAACCAGCCGTACTTCTGGTCTTCGATAGCCTGGATGAAGTACTTGCACACCTTGTCCGTTGTGGTCTTGGGGTTGCCGTGCTTGCTGAGCACAACGTTTCGCAACTTCTCCTCGTCCCAGTCATCCATGTTGTCTTTCTTTTTGGCTTCCTCTTCCGCCTCCTTTTGTGCGTCTCTGCTGTCGGTGTACAAACTCCTCTTCTCGGTCTTGCGCTCGACATTGAGGTCGTGTGAGAACTTGCACTTCTTGCCCTTTTCGCAATTGCCCTTCTTGAAGAACTGGCAGAGCACTGTCTTGGGATCGACACCGAAAGGCACTTTCTGGACCTGAACGGGCTTGAAGAGGTCGGCCATTTCCTTCTTTGCATCCTCTGCGGCCTTCTTTTCTCTCTCTTTCTGCGCCTTCTCGGCGGCCTTTCGCTTCTCATCGGGGGTTCCTCCAGAGGCAGCGGTGGCTTGGATCTGCTTGATCTGCTTTTGCGCGGCTCCTCCCTTTTTGTTCTTCATACCGAAGGTCTTGTCGACGGCGACCTTCTTCACCTTGGGCTGCTCGCCCTTTCCTTTAGGAGGCATGATGTGCGATTATGGTTTTCTGAAAGATAAAAAGACTGTAAGGGCGTCCTCGTGGACTGTCGGCAGACGTGTGGCGCGTGAGTGGTTCCTGAAAAGGCTCCTGGGATCTGTCTGGGTGGGATAAAAGTGCTGAAGAATGACGAAGTGTGTGGGGTGGATTTTGGTGGCGGCCGCTCTTAGTCCCGAGGTCAGCCCGCCGCCAATCGAGTCGTGCTTGACAGCTCAAGGTGGCCTTCACTGAGTTACGACCATTGAACCACAATATAGCTGCGACATTCCCGCCTTCCTTTCCAAACAGTACGCAAGCGCTGCAAGTAGTTCTGGTATGCTTAGCAGTATCTCACAACCTCCATTGCACTTCCTAAATACTCCGCAGCAAGTTACTTAGCTCACCGAGTCCCATCGAACGCGCGTCAACCTCCAAGATGATCACAGACGCTCAACTGTACTCGCTGGCCATCTTCCTCGGAAGCGCTGCCATGCTTCTCATCGTCCTCTATCACTTCCTCGAGGTCAACTCGGAAGACCACGTCGCAGCAGAGAAGCCAAAGGTCGCAGCCAACAAGGTCAAGGCATAGACTCGTGCGAGACGAAAGTTGTCGGAGGATACTGTACGGGTTGTGCGAATACGGAGACATTGATACCATGGTCGGCAGCAGTTATGGAGGACCAAAAGCGATCAGCGAAGCATCACGGCGTTTGGGCGCATTACAGCACGGGAGATTTGACCATACAATGAGGCATTGAAATTATCCAACCTTGATCATCTATTCGGAGAAGCTCAGACTTCAGTCCTCTGCGTCCACGAACTCCTCCTCGGTGACATCACTATCGACGAGACCTCTTCTGCGCTTCTCATTGACAAGCGTGGCTCCTCCGCGATCCATGCCTGGCCCACCCAAGCGTCGCTTCTGTGATACCAAGCGACTCTGTAACTCGCGAGCCTCTTGCTCCTGCTTGTCCTTCGGTGGGCGGCCGCGACCGCGTGATGTGGACGCGGGAAGTGGGTCTAACGACGTAGCATTTTCATAGTCTGCGGGACTCGCTGTGATGCGCGGTGTAACACGACGACCTTGAGCATCGCTAAGATATGCCCCAGAATCATGTTCTATACAGTTAGTCAAGGTTCCAGATCTCGTCCAGGAAGCCGCTCAATCTTCCGTACCAGATAGCCCACCAGCTGGCCCATCGCCCTGTTGCCAAGCCAGAGGATCGAAGTGATTCTGCTGGATGTGCTGGCGCCACGCGTTCTCAGCCCCAAAGGCGTGGGGAATGTGTCGCTCAAGGCTCATGTTAGACATGGGGTCGAAGCTGGTAACCTCTTTGCCACATTCGCCCCACAAACACTCGATAGTGTTGCGCAAGGTCTCCTTGTTGTGGACCTTGAGGACGTGCTTCTGTAGGGTTTCAAGGTTATGCAGCTCCGCCTTGCAGTTCTGCCACTTGCATTTGAACGACTGGTACTGAGGAGCACGAGAAACGCTGGGTGAACGAGATTCAATGCGGATGGGCTCGTTGCTAGCTTTTGCGTTGCCCAAAGTGCTGGGCTGTTGAGGTTGATACTTCCCAGTATGGCCGTTCATAGCGGGGCGTTGTTTTGCAGCACTAGAACCATGGATCGCTTTGCGCCAACCGACTGGGCGACCCTTCTTCTTAGGCAGTGGTTTGCCGTCAGGGCCATACTCGGTCGCAGAGCGGAATGCAGAGTACCCGACGCCAGCGGCGGCAGGTCGTGGAGCACTCGCGCTCATGCTCGTAGAGCTTGTTTGGCGATTCGGGGTTGACGGTGTTGTCGTGTCAGGGAGTGAGTGACGCGGAGGTCGACCGCGTCGCTTCTGTTTGAACGGATTGGTCGCTTCGGGAAGCGCTTGGACCCTCGCGCTGTCCCCACCGATCGTGTATGACGATCCACGACGCGCCATCTGGTCCCTGTCTTCGTCTTCAGAATCATCCTCGTCATTAGCATCCTCAGTCAGGGCTTGGACGCTGTCCTTGAAATACCCAGGTGGAGGGTTCCCTGGATCAATCAGGTTCCACTTGATCGTACTAAGATCTGACTCGTTCGATATCTGTGGGAGATTAACCTTTAACACCTCAAGATGTTGATTGAGCTGGCGCTCCGAGGGATGTCTTCCACAAGCAAGCAGCACGTCTCGGGCAATGGTGGCTGGGTTGTATGTGTTGCGCCTGAGGGCCTTTTTCCTGTCTAAAGGTTCGACGATCAGTCTGAACCGCGTCTCGCTCGGAGGCAAGGGACGATGAGTCGGCTCAGCCATCACAGGCGCATGAGTGATCGCAGTTGGGAAGTTGTTGACAGGCATTGAATCGATCCCCATAGCGTCGTCGATGTGAGGATACGGCGAAACATAGGTGTGCGTCGAATCTGCGTTGAACCGCTTCATGGGTGGACCTACATCATCCCCATCGTCAAGCTGCGTCAAGTCGATTAAGTCGCTCAAGTTGCGCTTCCTTGCAGCCTCCTCTTTGTTGGCTGGTGGCTTGAGCTCCGGCTTGATGGGTATCATCTCAGCGACACGAAACGGCGAAGGGGCGGGCATCGAGTTGTTCTCAGGGAAAGGTGGGTAAGAAGGCCTGCTGGTCATTGATGTCGCTGCAGCAGGTACGTAGCGTGGACTGGGAGCGACACCTCCTGGGGTAGCGAAGGTGTTCTTCATGACCGCCAGGGGAGCAGGCTGCTTTATGACTGCGAGCGGTGCCGGAGCCTTCATTGCTGCGGCTGGATGGATGGGTTGTGGAGCTAACTTGCGAGTTGCGGAATTCACATCTGGTACAGCGAGAAGAAGACTCTTAGCAAAGATCGAGCGATCAAGTTTGAGACCCATTTGCTCCAATCGCTCACACAATTCAACGTAGGATGGGTTACTGTTGAGCATCTGTAGGATCTGTCCGGCCTCCAATGGCCGCTCAGGGTTCTGAGCTGTGAGGTAGTTCGCCGCGGCCTTAGCAAGCCCCAGCTTCTTCTCGGGCGGCCAGATGGTGTTCCCGCCGGTTCGCACAGGTGCTAGTACGGGGGCTCTCACTGGAGCAGTGTCCACTGACTTTGCAATGGGTGTACTGAAAGACTCTCGAGGTGTAGCCTTTTTTCTCTGATTTGCGGTCGGAGGTGTAGGTACTTGTGCAGGTGGGGCGACAGCTGGCTGGGGCGCGGGTTTAGTTGTGACAGTTGGTGACTTGTTGGGAGCTTTGGCGCGTCTCTCCTCTTCCCAGATTTGCGCAAGCAATGCAGGATCTTTGCCATTCAGCTCGCGCATCTTGGCCACCATAGCTCGAATCTCGGCTTCCAGCTCTGAACCAGCGGCCGGTGTCTCTGATGCTTCTGCTAGGGCAGGATCCTGCTGCTTATGAGGCTTCTTCGTCCTTGACTTTGGCCCACTCCAAGCGATCTCGGCCTGCCTGGCTTTCTCCTCAGTTTCTCTCTGTTTTCGCTCCTCTTCTTCTAAGCGCTCCCTCTCTATACGAGCGTCCTCTTCTTTTCGCTCCCTTTTCGCACGCTCCGCGTCTCTTATGGCTTGCTGTCGTTGGATCTCGGGCCAGGGGTCATACACAGCTGTGGGATCGACTGTAGTACTGCAACTTGTGGATGGTTCAGGCATGCTCGAAGTGTGAGGCAGAATGATGGGCGCAGGCGGGCGAGGCGTGTACGAGGTCGATGATTGCGCGGCGTGTAAGGATCGTGAGCTGTCTACACCAGGCATCTGCCGGTTGTAGCTTGTGTACTGCTGTGATGTCCCTGCGGCGACCGTGGCAGTATTCATGCTCGCAGTTGTCGCATTGTGCTGACCATACTGAGTCTGTGCAGGGCTAGCTATGCGCTGCTGAGTCTGTTGCTGGTGGAATTGCTGCTGCGGCCGCTGCGAAGGATAGCCTGCAGCTGTCGCCGGCGAAGAAAGTCCCCTGCTTGCCGATGCTTGCGCTTGATTCGTGTTAACACTGCGTGGGCGACCTTGCGTCTGACCATACGTAGTATGAGAGTTCTGCAGTCGCTGTGCTTGCGCCTGCGGCGACCGTCCAGAGTAGTGCGCATCGGCGGCGTTGGTGGCCGTGAAGGCAGACTGACTGGGCGCCGCGGTTGAGTCCGAGTAGCCTGTGTTGCTCATGTTGCGCAGAACCTCTGGAGCGCGACTGCCATTGTCCCTCGTCGTGCCATAGCTAGTGCTGCTACCACTCCAAGTGCTGTCCTGCGCATTATCATTATCTGAGTTTGACGTGCCATAGGACGGCTCAGAATACGACAGATAGTCTCCAGATTGGTTTGTCGATGCTGGTGGCGCTTGCTGGTACTGGCGCGACGGTTGCGCATTTGTGTTCGCGGCGGGCGCAGTCTGGTATGATGAGTACTGCTGGGCAGAGCTCTGCTGATGGTAGGGATAGTTGTACGAGCTGTAGTTGTTCGACGACATCGTGCCGGGTATTTAGAGACTTGCAGCCTCCCCAGAGACCGCAATTCTAGTCAACGCGGATGATAACATGGGGTCCGCAAGACCGCAACGGGCAGAGATAGAGCTGGTAAATCATTGGGCGCACTTGACGGCGATAGTCGCGCTCGACGTCGATGTTAGTCCTGCCAGTACTTCTTCTCTTCAGGCCTCGCACCCGTGGCATGCGCGAAACGCGTGCGGTGGTGACGTTGCCGGGATGGCGAGGGGAGCTGCAAGCACGCGTTGCGCCTTCGCGACGAGTCGGGGCCAAGGCGCTAGAACGTCCGTGCACGCTCGCTTCGCACACCAGCCATGCCGCCCAAAATTACAGAAGGAACTTCTCGACAGCGACATCTCTTCTCGTTCTACTAACCCCATCTCCCGCCTACCCAGCAGCAAAAATGGCCAAGATCGTGTCAAGCTCTCGCCGCAACTCGCGAAAGGCGCACTTCAGTGCGCCGAGTAGTGTGCGCCGGGTCATTATGAGCGTATGAGGAATTGCTTGAACATCTCAGATCATGTTCTAACAATCTTCAGGCGCCTCTGAGTAAGGAGCTTCGCGAAAAGCACGGTGTGCGCTCGATCCCCATCCGCAAGGATGTAAGTACCGCTACATTCTGCGCGCTGTCAAGGTTTGCTGACTTTTTGCAGGACGAGATCCAGGTCGTCCGTGGCTCCAACAAGGGCCGTGAGGGCAAGGTCAATTCCGTCTACCGCCTGAAATACGTTATCCACGTCAATGGCAGTACGTAGCCACCATGCCGACCGAGCCACACGACCGCTGCTAACCATACCCACAGTCGTTCGCGAGAAGTCCAACGGCCAGTCCGTCCCTGTCCCGATTGCTCCCTCCAAGGTTGTCATCACCAAGCTCAAGCTCGACAAGGACCGTGAGCAGATCCTCGAGCGCAAGAGCGCCGGCCGCGCCGCCAAGAAGGAGAAGAGGGAGTCCGCATAAGCGTCTTACCACCTTTTCTATTTGACGACACATCATGGCTGCGATGCCCCGGAGCAATGGCGCGGGGCGTCCCCTTCCTTTCGAGCGGACGGGATAAAAGTCGGTTCACATTTGGGCTGCACAAATATGGGCGTTATACCGGCTTCTAGCTCGAACAATGGATTCGCCGAACACTCGGCCCTGTCGAAGCTTTCTTCTGCAATGATACCACGAAGGATTTGGAGTACGACGACGACGAATAGAGAATTGTTGATCCAGCCTTCGGTCGCGTGACACCGTGATGCATCCCTTGCACCGCTAGAATATCTGGTCATCAGCTCAACTCTAATAGCTGCTTGTACTTATACGACTAGCGAAGAACGAACCCAGATGGCTTTGCCATTGCTCGCCTGCAGACCGCCTTCGAGATGACAATGAAGGAGGTGGTTTGATGGTGACCAACATATCATTCCATGTAATGCGTGTTGACAAATTCAACACGATCAATGCTGCAAATGAAGATACAATAAGTTCTTTCAATACGCCGAACGTAATGCATATCACAGCAAAGAATACCCTCAGATTTCTACTCCTTCAACCACCTCTTGTACTTGTCGTACTGCTCCCAGTCAGTATCGTTCTTGTTATTCACATAGGGTGCATCATCGATCACGAGGTCATCATCATCCTTGTCTTCCTCATTGTCGGTGGGCGACTGGACAGTGATTCGGCCGATGAGCTTTGGTACAAAGCCAGTAGGGGCCTTATTGACCTCTGCATTACTGCCGCGGATGCCCTTCATCTCCAGATCAGGGACATCCTCTAGTCGGAAACTGGCTATCGTCTTTGGTAAAAATGCATGCTCCTTGACTGAGAGCTCGCAGTCTTCCTCGTTTCCGAAGTGGATTTTTACAGGCATGAACTGCGCGGCGCATACACGCTCGTCTTCATGGCCAAAATCGTTGCTAGCGCCTGTCGAGTTCTCATAGTTCGCTTCAGCCTTGACTCTGAGTGCGCCAGGAGGTGCGTTGACTGCAGGGCTCACATCAGCGCCTGCCATTCCACCAACTTTGGTTGATGCGCTTCCCGTGGCGTGGATATCGCCTCCGGTAACATGCTGGACAGCTGTTACCATCCATATCTTCGGTGCTTTCCAAGTGTGGCGGCCATATTTGCTCTTGTGTTCTATTGTGGCATGCTCATGTATCCACTCTTGGACGCCATCCTGCTTCATCACCTCTCCAAGGAACGCTTCGGGGCTATATTGGAATCAGGCATCGTTCAAGCTGAGCAGCAGACATGCTTACTTCTTAATCTTCACCCTTCTACCAGACTGACCCTGAATCTTGACCAGACTTTCCTTTGCCTTTGTCCCGTTCAGACCAAGGAGATCTGTGAACTTAAAGCCCAATGATCTGGCTTTCGAGGCCTCAAACTCGATGGCAAAGGGCCTGTCGATCTCAGGTCGTTTCCGTGTCCATTTGCTGATCGCTTTCTCGTATATCTCTTGGTCATCTTCGTCCCCCATAAACTCCCATCGCAAGGAGGCAAGCCCATCTGTGGGCTCCAGTGGATTGATGTAGAGACTACCAAGCCGAAGGTCCTCGGGATAGACACCGCGAAGATAGGGCAAGAACGTCCTCTTCTGTAGACCTTCGAGCGCCATGATTGTAGTACGTAATGATGGTGTGTAGGAAAAGGATGAGCAGAGATCTTATCACAATTACAAGTAGAAAGCGCACTTTAGGACCGGACCTACAGCAAGCTTATGACTTGTCCTGTAAGCCTTAAGGCGCAAGACTGTCCCCAAAGTAACTGTGTCCTTCTGTGCGACCGCACCGCCACAGCCAGCGAGGCAACTGACATTGATGCTCCGCTCTCAGCTCTGCTGCTCTTAGCAAACATGTTCTGCAGGTCCATCTGAGCAGCCTGCCGTGATGTGGTCCGCGCCTCCCTTATAAACGATGAAGGAGGCAGCAGGCGCGGACCCCGCAAAGTTTGGCTCCAAGCGAAGGACGTCAAAGCGGGTGACACCTCACACCCCCATTCACCATCTCAACAGAAATTAGGCCGACTGCTTCAGCTCTCCTTTGCTCTTGACGCGACTCAAAAGATTCAATGGCTCTACTGAGCTCGAAATGATGACTCTGGAGTCTGTAGGGCCAACGGCGAAAGACACAGTACAGCCGTGGCTTGAAGCTGAGATGCAGCTTGCCAATGCATCTGGCCTCCACACGGTTACAGCCGCCCGCATTAGCGCCTGAAAAGGCAGTGGAAGGCTTCATCGGTCATGCAGTGCCATTTCTGGCAAGGATATGGGGACTTCGCCGGAGCCTCCTGCAGGACGTCTCAGGCCGTTATGGCAGTCAATACAGCACTTGCTATATACCTACTCCGGAATCCATAAATGCACAGCAGACATGACACGATCTGCCTGGGCTCTTTTCCAGGCCTACTGAATCTCTCTCACGCCTCATTGCTGCCGCCTGGAAGGCTGAGATCAACCGGTGTCAAACAGGACGCCTCAGCCTCGTCTGATCGTGACCCCCTCTCATCTCATACCCCTGACTTACCTTACCATTCCAGCCGTTCCGGACCGGCCGATCATCGTTTCTGGTCCGTGAATGCGACTCTGAATTATGCGCCGAGAAGATGTCGCAAGGCTGTCTTTTCAGTCCACTTGGAGGAGAAGTTGCCTTACAACGAGAGTCCAATCTCCGCATTCATGTCAGAAATGGAAACTCTCAGATCAGGAATGATGGAGCGACCAGCCCGCCCTTGAGCCCACGCGAGTTCACTGAGCTCTGGGAAGGCGTGCGAGCTCAAGCCGCTATAACTCAAAGTACTGGGGAAGAGTCAACTCAGGATCCTAGCGATCGCAAGGGCGGCCCAAGTGGTGCCCGCAAGCCACGAGTGCGAACAAACAAGCAAGATGACAACTTCACTGCCACGAGCCTGAAGGACATCTATGCGATCGTCGGAGACGACTCGCTTGTCACTGAGGTTGATCTAGAGAATCTCGACCATCATCTGCCAAAGAAGATTTTGGACAACACTCGCGACCAAGCGCAAGATTGTATTAGGCGCGGCGATACTGAAGGGGCATGCAAAGTGCTTGAAAGAGCTCTTGCGCAACTGCGGGATCAGCTGGAGGGTCCAAAGCATGTCGACCTCACTCCATGGAAAGTCTCTGTTGCCGAGATTCTGATTGATCAAGGCCGCAGACACGAAGCAAGAGATGTTCTATCTAGAGTCCAATCTCAGGCTAGCGGTGCAAGCACGAACACTGATGCCGACTACGAAAGGATGATGGAAATGGCGCAGTCAGCAGAGACGGAGCTGGATCGATATCGCAGAGCCGAGGACTGGGACAAGGCGCGTGAAGTAGGAGAAAAGCTGCATGGCATCTACCCCAGCTATTTCGACTTTGACAAGCCAATGGAACGGTTTAATCAGGTTCGGCGGATTCTCAACGCTGGCATGCTCAAGGAGGTGGCTTCCAAGAACAGCGATGAGCGAGGAACTTCCAGTCGATTTCTTGCAGAAGCACTCGAGATCTATAATCATGGTTGTTATGCTTTCGGAATCTTTAACGAATTCTTCGATGCGAAGGAAGCCAGCGTGTCTGGCTTTGATCACTCGGACTGCGCCAACATCTTCTTCTCTGCGGCTAGGATCTGTCAGCAATTTGACTCAATGGGATACTCTGTCGCCCCAAAATTGTTCGAATGCAAGGGCCCAAATCTCACTTGTCGGGATTGGAAACACCAAGCACTGCATTTCCTTGAGAAGGGCAGAAGTAGGGCGCTACTGGACTCTATCAACAGAGGCTGCGTCGTGGATGGTATCCGTCGCCGGTTGATCAAGAAGACCATTATACTTGTAGCCGAAGCTGCGCGTACAATATTGAAACAGCGGGCTTCTGCTTTTTCTTCGATGCAGCATTCCAGAACACCTTCCGTCTCTGGGGGGATACCAGTAGCGCAAATGTCTACGCTTCCAAAGCCGGAGCTTACGCTGCCCCATCAAGACCGCAGTCGCTCAGATTCCTTCGTTCAGCCAGAACTCTCGCCCTTGCGCGAAGTGAACAGAAGACTACTGAATTTGCAAACCTCGAATCTTTCGGACTCCTCCTTCTCCTCTCGTCCAACATCGCCAGCTAGTGCAGCAACACCCATCCTCAACAAGGGAGACTATCAACGTCTGAAAATACGGCTGAGATGGCGAAAATGCCTGATGGGAGTTCTTACTCGAGGGCAGGTCGGAATTTATGAGACTATCGAAGAACCCCGAGCTCATATTCCTTCTGATACCCTGGTCGTAGAGTACGCACTCTCTTCAACCGCACCATGTGGGATCATGGTGATCATCGCCTCGTCGACTTCCGTCAGGGCCGTTAAGTGGGAAGAGGCAAACGTTGAGAAGATTCAGACATGCATCGGTACTCTCAGAGCTTCGATACAGACCTCGGGCAGCCGCATAAAGTCCAGTCGCCAATGTCGACATCAGAGGAGACCCGTTGGACCTACACGTAAGGACTCTTACGTCATGCAGGAGCAATTAGACGAACTCCTTCGAAAGTTCGTTGTAGCACCAGTATAGCCGCATCTGGCGGGAAAGAGGAACCTTGTCGTCGTTCCATCTGGTGATCTCGCTCACGTCCCGTGGCGAATCTTCTTTGACCTGCCAATCACCGTGGTACAAAGCCTTGAGATATGGGTGCGATTGCAAGCCCAAGCACAAGTCCAATCAGTCATGGCGCCAAAATTGTCCATTGTCAGTACGGCACCGGAGGACAGAAAAAAGAAGATGAACAACGACCCAGGCTGGGTGCGCAACATACCCTACTCTCGCATTGAGGCCTTGTATGTCGCTAGACTGCATGCTCAGCTACCCTTTCTGGCCGACGATCAGGATCACAGAGCTCTCGAAAACTTGACAAAGGATACACAAATATTACACATCTGTGCTCACAGCAACTTCGAACCAGATTCGCCGATGAGCTCGTCCCTAGAGCTGTTCAAGGAGCCTCTCACTATCAGCGACTGGCACCGGCTCTCCATAAAAGCGGATCTGGTTGTTTTCAGCTCGTGTTTGTCCGCTTACTCAAAGGCGTATGACTCGGGCAGCACCATCGGATTCGCGCACACGCTGCTTGGAACCGGCACGAAAGCGTTCATTGGAAGTCTCTGGGAAGTCGACGATCATGCAACACTGCTCTTGATGACGTTGTTTTACGAAGAGCTACAGAGGGCATTGCCAGTAGCGGATGCGCTGTACACAGCACAGAAGAGGATGCAAAACCTAGACCGGAATGATCTGCACGAAATTGTTGATCGGCTTGAGATCAAGTTGGATGGAACAGATTGGAGGCCATAAGTCCTCAAGAAGAACTTCTTACCCAAGGAATTGAGAAAAACAGACCTTGGAGAATGGCGGCAACCGAGATACTGGGCCGCTTTTGTGTTGACTGGGTATGGGTCAAGCAACATATACCCTGTCGAATCTGATCAGGTGTCGTAGGTAGACATCAATCATGACACACATGTATTTTTATCTGTGACAAATAACGCCATTCCTACAAATGGCCGAAAGTCTACCACCATCTTGAGACAGCAATCTTCGCACACATGCCAAGCACGTTCCGATATCCTTTCCGCTCAAGCCAACCATTGTCTGCCTGCACCATAGCAGCAAGCAGGGGCTGTAGATACTAATCAGGTGCACGATACTTAGAGATAGACGAAGGATGATGGATGCTATTACGATGTAGTTGCAGATCATGCCTTAGTCGCTGTTCAAGGTGTATTCGTGACTGGTGACTTCAGTTCATTGAAACTACTTTGTGGAAATGCCGAACACATTCTGTCGCTCATGTTGTATTTAGATGTTGATGGAGATGCTGGTCTCAGAAAGAGCGAGAAGTTGTCGGTGTTTGGCACGTCTGGGTCGATGCGCACGGTTTAGTTCAAGTGTCGCAAGCAATCTGAAAAAAGAACACTCTTACGAACTTTGTTTGTACCAGGAAATCGTGTCCCGTCAAATGCTGGTCTTCTCAGCAGTGGTCGTCTCTTGTTGTGTCTAGGGTGGTAAAGGACTAGGAAGTCGCTTGTCACCCTGACGTCACGACTCAGTATCACTACAACCTGGCTGCTATAAACAAAGTGGACAATAAAGACACTTACCTTTGCAAGTCATTGAAAACTTCAAAACCTTTGAACTCGTTCTACTTTCATGTTCGAAATGTCCGTCCCAGTCACAGGAAAGTCCGGCAAAGAGGAGCGCGCCACAAGATTAGAGAACGAGTTTGAGAAGCGCCCCGACCCAATAGCCCTTACTCAAAACCCAGACCCCTCGAGGAACTCGTCCTCCGGCGTTGATTACGAGCCATACCCAGAGAAGTCGATCCAGCTTGAGCCAGAAAGAGAGAAGATTGTGCAGTCGATATGCAATCTGTACTCCGGCAGCGCCAGCAAGGAAGACATGATGGTCTACGCTGAGGAATCTATCTACGACGATCCATGGAGCTATTGCGACACACGCTACAAAATCGCGGGCCAGTGGTACGGCATCCCGAAGATCATGAAGTCGAGCAGGACTATTAAGACTCAGGTCGTGTCGTCAAAGCCGGACGAGATCATCTTCAAGCTGCAACAGGAGTACACTCCCAAGCCGATGCCCATCGCGAAGAAGGTGAACAGTCTGGTCACGTTGACTCTCGACCAGAACGGCAAGGTCAGATACCACAAGGACATGTGGAACGAGAAGGACTACAGCCATGAGGGGCTTGGCAAGATCATGAAGGAGCTTAATGGGGATCACTTGACGAAGATTACGCAGCCACCGAAGGATTTGTAAGAAAACGGACGGCACGAGCGTGCCAACTCGATTAAGTTGTCTATGTAACACAAGACCAGCAATTGTTTTTCGTGGCGATGATCATCTGTTCCAATTAGCGTAGCACACAGTTACAGAGAGGGGCAACTTATAAAAAGAGCATGCCGTTCCGCCCAGGGAACGGCTTTCAAGACCACCCACAAACAACCTCACGCCATCTGCAACTCCATCCACGCCATTATTTGCCAGAATAACCAAGCCTGAAGTTTCAAAGACCGCAGCACCCGAAGTCCGACCGGGAGCACTGAGCAAAAGCCGACTAGAGTCCATCAAACTCACAACTGTGTGAGCATGAACAGCCAGGCAGAATGCAGCAGGCGATGATCGTGGACAGGCCTAGGCCTTGAGCCTCACTCTAGAGAGGTCCCACTTTCGAAGCCATGCTAAATGCAGACTGCAAAGGTATGTCTAGCCACGTACCGTTGATGTTGGCTTCGATGTAGCCACCTCGTGCATCGAGTGCCCCAGATGAAGGCCATCGTTCAGAGTAGATCTGGTCAACGCAGCTCAGACCCAGGTTCCAGCAGACAGTGACGCTTTCGAAAAGACCGCCTCGTGTCGATGAGCACCGTCCCTCCCAACTCCAAGCCCGCGACCCTAACCATGTGATGCAACACCCTAGCCCAGACAGCACAAACTCCGCGCAAGATCCTCTATCGTGACCAATATCTTGGGTAAGACCTCAAGAGCCTCACTCTGTGTGTGTTGGCATGACTCTCTGAGACTGGTTTTTGATTCCTCTCCAGTCGGCGATGAGCCGGAGGGCGATGAGTGCGGACAAAAGACATCCTCAAAAACCGCACTGATCCTCTGAACAAGTATGCGTTGTTCAGGGAAAGGGTGAACGCTTGCCAGACAACGCATCCTGAACATGCGAGTTGACAATTGGCGCGACTGGTCGGATATCACTTTGATGTGACAAGTGCCGGGTCGTAGGACCGTGACACGGACTCAACGGCTTCTTGATGGGCGCGACTGGGTGGCATTTGGGTTGGGACTTTCGTCCGTGTTGGAGAGACGCACGGATAGTCATGACGAAGCTACTTCTTCATATGCTGTGGTCGTCACAGGATCAAGCATTGCTGATCGTGTCCCAAGAAGACGGCATGCCTCGTACAATCTCAAGCAAGCTCAAGGCGTCGGCTCCGGAGCGTGACGGACTGCCATAGGATGACAACACCAACCTGAGACGCATTGAGACCTCGCTGGGCTTGCGCCTTTCCGACGAGTGGATCTCCGCGACAGCCGAAGCCAAGCAGGTCGGTTTGTCTGTGTGTAAGGCTCGTGCAAGACATCCGTGCTCTGCGTCTGCCAATGAGTAGCTTCGAGTAGTCGTGGGAATGTGTCTTTGATGTGGGCACTCGATATGGCAGCTCCTCTGTAACAGCCAGCAGCAACGAGAGTGAAGCTTCAGGATGTTCGACTACCCAAAGACGATCCTCAGACAAGGTGTCCGGCATCTCTCACCAAAATACTCCAGCTTACGTCATCAGAACAGTCTCAGAGTTATCCATTTTGACCAGAGTCTGTTGTACGGATGAGAATGTCGACGTGGTTCTCAACGAGAACTTTAACGCCCCAACAGGCACATGACAGACCAATTTGAGCCGAAGCTCCCATACCTCGAGCCTCCCTCTGGCACAAAGTCTCAAGACGTACACTCGGAGCGTTGCCAGGCGACTCAGGCTGATCGGAAAGTCGGCGACATGACCGCGAAGCTTTCCACCGCAACAGTTGCGGTGAACACCAAAAGAAGATTAGGGTTAAGATCCGAGCCTGCCCTCCTCACACACAAGCCGTTCCAACAAGTCTCGGGCCGGGTTAGGACCCTTTGACCAGCGTTGGGCGTACAGAGCATGTGAGGCGCAGCGAACTGCATTCCAAAGGGAAGACAGACATCGGTAGCTGTAGGGAGAGTGACGTGCAATCGAGCTTGTAGCAAGCGAGAGAGAAGATGGTTTTGAGGATGACTTGCGCGAGTTCCCGCCGCTCAAGGCATTGTCAGGTGTTAAAGTCCATGATCCGGATACGTGGGTGCGAGTTGAAGCAAGATGAGCACAGAGCGAATACGAAGCGTTTCGTGGCGATTGGTCGTTGGGGTGGTGTTAGGAGGGCAAGCTTTCAGTGACGCGCCTTCAAGGTGGACGCGCCGCGCTAGTACGCGATGATGTGGAATGTGACTAAGCAGCCGGTCCTTCACGCCCTTCCATGCACATCCCAACTTATAACTCACCACCTACTTTGACAGCATGGGAGTGGTCGAACAAGCAGTAGATGAAGCTGCCAACTTTGTCGGACCATATGTAGATGCGGGCGCAAGACAAGCTGCTCAACGTAGTGGCGAAGAGAATCTCAACAACGCCGCTCTGGTGAGAGAAGCCATAGGACACCTGCAAGCTATCAACACCGCAGATCTCGCCGCAGACCCTGATTCACCCTACGATGCGTCTCTTGCTGGGGTCGTGTACGGGGTACTGGATCTCATCACCTCGCTTGGCATCCTTCCACACCTGTCCTCTGGTGTTGCGTTCAGTCAGCGTCCGCGGTCCGTTCTGATAGCAACATTCACAGTCTTGCGTAAAGACAACGAACTGCTGTCCGAGTCCGTACCTCCGCTGCTTGAGATTTTGGGCCAGAAGGAAGGCACAGGCCTGCAGCCCCTCGTCGCACAGCGGTCTTTACCTGATCTCATCTCCGCGCTCGCAGAACTTGCGTTTTCGCCCCAACAGACGGAGCATGTCCGCATCAAATTTGAATCCGCCTATGATGGCTTGATCGCTCAGACTCCAACGTCTCGTCTGTTGCCAATACTTACCACGTTCCTCCAGCAGCCGCTCCCGTCGTGGTTGAGACCGCAAATGAGTAAAGAGCTCGCTACTGTACCTGTCCGGGCTCACGGGGTCAGGCATGTCATCGAATTTCTCTCATTGTCATATCTCTCGAAGAACTCGCAGGTTCCACAAGATGCCTCTGGCCCACAGTCACGCATACCAATACCTCTAGAGGCCGTTACCCAAGCATCCAAACTGTTGATCTCGCCTCCCAGTGGGATGAGTCAAGTCGAGTGGATTCGAAAGCTGGAGCCTCAATTATGGAATCTTCTGGACGGGAATGAAGGTCGAGAGCTGAGTAGAGCTGCGGGCCAAATCATCGCAGGAGGAATTCTTAGCAAGAAGAGCACAGGTGCGCCTGGCACAGTCGGATGGCAACTGTTTGCTCAGCCAATACTGGGAGCAATCTATCCGAAAAATATGGCAACTGCAGTAGTACGAGACAGCACCAAAGACTGTGTGCTCGTGCAAGATCAAGATCTGCTCCTCGCCCTGCAGCGACTGGCTGCCATCACGATTTCATATTCCCACGCCGGACTCATCAAGAGGCTCATCGGTCCTCTACTTCTTCCCATGTGGGCTCTTCTCAATCACGCACGATCGAAGCGATCTCTCAACAAGGCCTGGGCTGAGTTGCCACGCAATATCATATCGAGATACATGACCGTTGCCTGCGATCCAATGCAGGTAGACTCTATTGCGACTGACTTGTTCTGGGACGGTCCGTCCGAGTGGACTCTAGGACCAGGTACCAAGGGTGGCATTGAGTTTCGGCTGCGGCGAAGCGGAGACCAAAATATCGATGGAGCTATGGAGTCCATTCTTTCACGCATCAGTGACCTTACCGAACGGATCGATCTTCTTGTCTCCCTCCTTGCAGATGCCAAGGTCTCGGACGATGTGGCAGGCCTCGTCTTCTTGCAAGTGACCAAACGCTGGCTCGACCCCAATCGCAGCACGAAGGCCTCGCTGTTTCTTGAGTCAGATGATGACCCGCTTACTGCGTTGACAGACGCTAAGCTCTCAGAAGCATTGGCGAAAAAGTTCAAGGATAGTTTTGCAAGATCCCCGCAGCATATCATCGACCTCATGGGTCAGCTGCTGCAGAACTACGTCAATGGTCATCAAGAAAGGGCAGCCCGACAAGACAAGTCGCGTCATCCAAGCAGAGCGAATCTCGGGAACATAGTGCCATCAGGAAAGGGTGAAGAGAATGGCGAGAGCGACATGGCAGACGACGACATTGCTTCTTTTGCAATCAGTATTCTCAGCACTTTGGTAACTACCTCCGAGTTCCAGCGAACAACCGCGATCGACAACCTACTCTCGCAAGTTACCACACATCTTCAGTACCTGGTACAAGGGCATCAGTTTCCGATCCCACCAGCCATCACAAACTCAGCTCGCAATCTCCTACAAGCCATAGAACCCTCAGACTCACCCAATCCCAGCAAGACCGACACTCTCGCTGCCCACAGAGAAACTTTACAGGCAGCCCTCCAAGACCTTACCTCCGCCGAAGCCCCCAACCGCGCCTGGTCCCTCTCAACGCTACACAAATTAATCAAGGGTCCGGCCTCATTCCCCGTCATCAACGTGCCATCAATCACGTACATGATCCTCTCCGCGTCTCTCGCCGACCCCGAATCCTACGTGCACAGTGCGGCAATCCCCGTGCTCGTCAGCCTGGCTCTCGCCGCACCACATCCAACAGTCAAGATCCTCGTCGACGCATTTCTGGATGTGGACGAGCGCAGCCTGTCTCTCACGAAGGGGCGCATGACGGATGAGAAAGAGCGAGAGCTGCAGGAGAGCTTGGATTATAGACTGCGCATCGGCGAGGTGCTGTCCACGATCCTGCTCTCCGACGAATTCTGGCACTCCAACACGGATCTTGCCGCGAAGTATGCCGCTATCAAACACGTCACAAACGCGTGCCTCAGCCTCGCCTCCCGCCGCGGCCAGCGAAGCAAGACGCAGAAGTCTCGCCAAGCCGTGAGTCTGCAGATCGTGCAGCAACAGGAAGAAGCAGAAGCAGCGTGGGGCGGCCCGATCCCGAATATCCTCGAACCCGACAGCGCCGCCTCGGCGCAGGACCAGAAAGACTACGAAGCGCTCAGCAACATCGTCAAAGGTTGGGAAGACACGGGCGTTCAGGAAGATGTGCGTATCCGTGCGTCCGCGCTCAGCTTGTTTGGCACGATGCTGGAGAAGAGGGCCCAGTTCGTGGGTCAAGCGGCGGTCGATGCAGGACTGCAGATTGTGCTACTTGTACTGACCGTGGAAACGGCGGAGGCCTTCTTCATACTGAGGAGAGCGGCGGTGTTGGTTGTAATGGGATTGCTGCGGGCACTTGATGAAAACCTGGACAACATGAAGCCTGGTACGGTTGATATGGGCACGAGGCAGCAAGACGAGGTGGAGAGAGTGCTGAGATGGGTCAGAGACGAGGATCTAGACGAGCTTGTGCGGGATCATGCGGCGAGTGTGCTTGAGGGCTTGGAGACGCTGAGGATGAAGAAGCTGTACAGAGTCAGAGATGAGGGCGTGAGGCTGGGCCCGGATCTGGGGCTAGAGGGTGGTCTGAGGGGCCTTCATGTCACGCCTGGAGACGGGCAGAAGCGCAGGGTGGTTGTGGAAGAGATCGAATAGCACAGCGCTACCTCTATAGCTCTTAACGTCGATGTTCAAGCTTGTCCTCCACTTGCGCCTTGCGCGTCTCGTGGTACGGGTGCTCGGCTGTGCGAAACCACGCAGGCGCTCTCATTCACGAGCACTGAATCTGCGTTTCGTGTCCCTCTTCCTTCTCGTAGTTCTGGTATCATGTTTTGAAGTCCGCCTTCCAACATTCCAATCATTGGCTCTTCTGCGCTCAACCGCTCATTGCTGTATCCGCCCCTTTCTTGCTCTCAACACCATCGGCCTGACCAATCCACAGCACATTGTTGCAGCGGATGAGCACCTGGCCGAGCGTCCCTGAGCTCACGCCGTTGACGAATTCTTCCGTGTTGGACAGCTGGATGTTCATGTACAGATCGACGGACACGAGTCTGCCCTTGTATTCGGTCTCGCCCCACTTGAGTTTTACGACGATATCTTTGTCGACGCTGCAAACTGTTAGTAGGTGTCCTTGGGTTGTCGCGCAGGATGGGAAAATGTGATGCTGGTGAGACGTGCAGGCTCTGGAGCAAGGGTCGGGGGTTGAAAGGTGCGACGGCCTGAACTCTATTAGCATTGCGAATTGGTGAGAGGTGAAGGCGCACTTACAGCCATGTTTGCGACTGAGGTATTGGCGTTGTCGTGATAGTCAGCTCTCACGTCGCGGTCGCGCCCAGGATTCTCGAAAGTCCGCACGGACCATATCAGTTCCGCAGACAGACGCCACCGATTGGCCAGCCCCGCCCCCACAGCATCATCAGCTCAAACATTTGAACATCGAAGCTATTCTACCAAACATAGACAAACAGTCAACATGGTGCTCGCCCTAGCCCTCAAAGCCGAGCTCTCCGGTGTAACGGACCTCCGTCCTTTGGACACAGAGGACTCACCCTTCTACTATACCTTCAAAGTGCAATGCACATCTTGCCGCGAGACGCACCCAAATTGGGTATCCGTGTCGCGGTTCGAGCAGAACGAAATCAGCGGCAGCAAGGGGGAGGCGAACTTTGTGTGGAAGTGCAAGAACTGTAAGGTCTTTCTCACTGCCCAGCATTGCTTTTGGAACTGGGCTGATGGGAGTAGCGTGAACATTCGGCGAATATCAAGGCTGCCCCGGCGACATATGAGAAGAGCGATCCACCCAAGATGAAGAACATCCTCGAGTTTGATTGTAGGGGTTTGGAGTTTGTGGAGTTCAAGGCTGATGTATGTGGATATGTTCTGGTGGTGAGCAGTGTGGCTAACGAAAACAGGGCGAGTGGCTTGCTACAGGCGAGGAGTCCGGCACCAAGTTCGAGGGCATTGAGCTGCACGAGGGCGAGTGGTTCGACTACGATGAGAAGGCGGGTGAGGAGGTCAGCATCACGAACCTGGTGTGGGAAGTGCGACGCGCATAGACGTGGAGTCTGGAGGAGCCAGACGAGGCACACAACAGCGAAGATACGACTCGATGAGATTGCGGAGATTCTGTCCGCCCAAAACGCCCTCTACATTCGATTGCACTGTCCAGCACTCACATGACTTGGTCCAGTACTCACATTACTTGGTGATTATGATCAACAAGACCAATATGATGATCAACACCACAATGACCGTCAAACTCCAGTTCTCGCGCGCCTTCCTGCTGAAGCGGTCCAGCCGCCCCCTCGCTCGTCGAAACTGTGCGTCATGTCTGTCCACACCCTCCTCAACCTCGTCCAGCAGCATGACTTGCCCGTCGAGTTCGTCTCCAATCTGCATGCTCAGCTCCCTCTGCCGCCCGATTGATGCACTCAACGTATCGAGCTGGTCATCCTGCTCTCGCAGCACTTGACTGTGGTACTCGTGGATCTGCTGGTTGTCGAGATGCGATTGGTCTGGCGGTGCCTCTGGGTCGTGAGAGGGATCGTCACGATACGGCTGGTTGAAGAGGGCCGCGCGACTGGGATCGTTGTCACTGTCGTCGTTGTCCCTGAAGCGCACGCTTTTCGACGCATTGCGCGGCTTGGACTTGGCAGCCGCAAAGTCGTCGGAGAGAGCAGGGTCGTTTGGTTGTGTGACTGCGGGAGAGGTTGTGGATGTGGAGGAGGAGAACTGGGATGAGAGCTCGTTGAGCTGGGTGCGCAGGCGCGGCAGCTGCGACGTTATAGACCTGGGCTGGTCAGCACAGAGCATGAGGACAAAGGAGTGATAATCCGTACTCATCAGACGTGTCCTCGACCTGCGACTCGAGCGACTCAATGCCCGAGCGGAGCTGCTCCAGTGACCGCGAGATTTGGCTGTCCTGGCTGTGCGAGGGGAGGTTGAGGGAGATTGCGCGTTGGCGCTCCAGCAGCGAGAGCTTGATGTGGTCGGCGAGCAGGAATAGCTGCGGCGGATTGGTCGACATGGTGTGGTATGTGACAGGGCGTGGATGCCTCCCGAGACACTGTGGAGGAGAGGTTGGCGGATGCCGAAAGCAGCGTGCGCGTGGTGGCTGCAGGAACGAATGACGCGGGCGGTGCTATTGGGTGTATTGGAGATCTGCGCTGTGTGCCTCGTCCCGTACAATGCGTGCCGAGTCTCGATGTTGCTGTAGTCGCAGTCGATGTCTGGTGGTTGCCCTGCTGACGACGATCCCCAATCACAAGCAAGCTCCGGGCCACCGCGCCGGGCATTGCCAGGGTCCTGATCACCATGTCTTGACTCTGTACAACCAGGCGCAACACAGACGCTCCACCTGCTCCCTTTTTGTTTGGGAAGAAGCATGCCTCCATTCCTGCCAGCCTGCTTATAACAGCCACCGCCGGCCCTCAGACTGCGACTGCTCTGAGCGGCCACCACCTCCTCGTCTCTCCGCCCCCGCATCCGCACTGCTTCTCCACAACCCGCCATGTCGTCGCCGTCGCCCATCCCCCCGCCCAACGACAGGCGCAACTCGCGGGCCTCCTCCAACGGGGGCCTTCCCAACGAAGCAGACGCGCTGTCAGAGCCGTCAGAATTGCGTGTGGTCGGTGGCCCTCCCAGCAGTCCCTCGCCATTGGCGCTCCGCGCATCCAACTCACCATCGTCGAAGCGTCGAAAGAGCAAATGTCTCAAACTGCCCCCGGAAATGTCCGCCCTCGAATACACGTCGACCCCCGATAGCAACCTCGTGTGTCTGATCTGCCATGCCCCCTTCGACAAGCCCGTCCAGCTGCCCTGCGAGCACTACTTCTGCCGTGAATGCCTCGAGCACGCCTGGGCGCCGCAGTCCGCCCACCGCAAGACATGTCCAACGTGTCGCCGTGTTGTCGAGAGCGAGAATGATATACGCCCCGTGCCCAAGATCATCGAGACCATGCTTGACGAGCTGGTCGTCAAGTGTCCAAACACCAGGACTGGCTGCGCGTGGATCGACCACCGCGTCAACGTGCACGACCATGTAATGCTTTACTGTGAATACACGCCCATTGAATGCCCTGCAGCTGATTGCAGATTACACACAACCCAGAAGGACTTCCACAAGGGCTGTCTGCACTACACCATCAGCTGCGAGGACTGCCATGTATCGCTCATGAAGAAGGATCTTGAGGTGAGCTCTATGCTTCAGACGCTTCCAGCCCTTGCTAAATATCTTCCAGGAACACCAGCGAAATTTGTGTCTCAACCGAACGACTTCGTGCGCCCTGTGTGAGGCCGTTCTGCTTCGTCTCGACCTGAAGGCCCACATCAACAACGTGTGCCCGAAACATGTCATTTCCTGCCAGGGTGCAATCGTCGGTTGCAAGTTCCGGTCTGAGCGCGTCGACGTGACACAGCATGAGATGGCATGCGCTATGGCAACAATGGCGCCCCATTTCCGGGAACAGCAGGCTCGCCTTGAGCGGCACGAAGCCCGCATGGAGCCGTTGGCCCGGAAGGTTGGCATATTGGAGGATGGGCTCACCAACATCACCAATATGCTTTATCCGGCGAATGCGAATGACGCATCGTTTCCCGTTGGCGATCACCTGGATCCTAATGAATCGTTCCAACACGGTGCTCAGAGCAACGAGAACAACTCGAATGAGCCGCCATTTGACTCGCAGGTTCACCATCTCCTCACACTGCACGAGAATCTTCGTGAGGAGGTATCTCGAATCTCCACTACTTTGACGGAAGTCGAAGGCCGCACCAACATGATGATCATCAATGAAAGCCAGCGCAATAAGGACGAGATGCTGCACACAAACGCTGCCATCAACAACATGCGCATGCAGCTGCACTGGCTGATGAGCGCGACGATTCAGCAGCGAACCACCACTGCGTCATCGTCGACGTCCAGGCCCTCCGCAAGCACAAGCGCCGGTTCCACGAACCGTAGCACAACGCAAGGGCCTAGCTCCAGACCTGGTCCCAGTGGCGTCTTACCTGCGCCCTACCGGAGGCTGAGCGACACCAACAGACAGGACACAAAGCTCTGATGCAGTGTGAATTCACATTTACCTATGCTCTGGTAGCACAGTATGACTTATGAAAAGTGTTTCGGCGTTTAGACGGATTGGAATCGAGGGCTTCTGTCATCTTCTCGGAGGAGTTCATAACACCGCATAGATGTAGATACCCTTTAGCACGCACAACGGGTTTTACATGGCATTAGGTATGCGAAGTGGTCGCAGCGAGAAAAGTGCTTTACCCGCCCAAGTATAGATACCCCAATAGCTTAACACAAATGACAACATATTGATCGACTTGGGAGGTCATGTTGTGGCTACCCGAATTATACTGCACCTCTTGAAGCCGCCACACCCAGCTGCAACATACGCTGGCAGCCTCACATATCAGCAGAGGCAGTACTGCGCACCTTCATCACATTATACAACCAACATCAACAAAAGACCGCTGACCTCAATGTGAAGGTGTTGCTCACGTGTAGTCTACCAGCCAATCGGCGCGCTATCGGTGACGTAGATGATTCGTCGAACGCGTCAAAAAGTTGATTGACCACATGCATGATCTGACCGAACTACTTCAACCCTTCATTCCTTTCGTTTCCTAGATGTCTGGTAACACTAATAGCGATATTCTCATTGTACGTCTCGGATTTCTAGGACTTGATGATCAAGTCGAGGTCTAATGAGCTAGCGTAGGCTGGCGCAATTGCAGCGTTCACAGTCGATCTGCTTGTATACCCACTCGATACCCTCAAGACTCGATTTCAATCACCAGACTATGCACGCCTGTACACGAATCAGGCGACGGGGAAGCCCAACCCAGCGTTGTTCCGCGGCATGTACCAGGGCGTTGGCAGCGTGATCATTGCAACATTACCATCGTGTACGAGCCTCCGTTTCAACAATCAGAAAGAGCAAGGAAGACTCGAAGTAGTCATAACAATCCGTCTCGTACTAACACTCAGCAGCAGGAGCATTCTTCACCACATACGAGCGCACAAAATCTGCTTTTACAACTCTCAACCAGACGTCCTCACATCCCAATGGCCTGCTTCCCACCCCCGTCATCCATGCCGCTGCATCCTCCCTCGCTGAGCTCGTCTCCTGCGCCATCCTGACCCCGGCGGAGGTCATCAAGCAAAATGCGCAAATGGTATCCTCCTCCGACTCCAGCACGAATGCCACCATCCAGACGCTGCAAAAATTCCGGTCAAACCCACTGGCCCTCTGGCGCGGCTACGCTTCGCTCGCTGGAAGGAATCTACCGTTTACAGCGATGCAATTCCCCATGTTCGAAAGATTGAAGCAGGGAATTAAAGACTATCGAGACGAGAAGGGACTTACGACAGGGACGATTGTCGAGAGTGGGATTATCACTGCGTTCAGCGCAGGAAGTGCAGGGGCGGTCGCTGCTGTCATTACTACGCCGATCGATGTGCTGAAGACGAGGATTATGTTGAGTGCTGCGGAGTGCGAGTCGTCTGAAGGAGCGAGTAAGGGTGGGAAAAGCAGTGCGAATGGGAAAAATGGATTAGTTGATGCGCTGGGGGAGAGTGTCAAGAAGAGCCGGAGGGGCCAGAAGGGGACGTGGCAGATTACGCAAGAGATTGTTAAAGAGCAGGGTTACAAGGGACTCTGGAGAGGTGGTGCGCTCAGAGCTGTGTGGACGTTCGTGGGCGCTGGGTTATATCTTGGTGCGTATGAGAGTGGAAGAGTGTATTTGGCCGCACGAAGAGGGGAGCACGTCGACGAGGCGGACCTTATGTGAGGTTGTAGCAGTGTACAAAGCCGGACCGGAGTATTGGCAAATCTGATACCCATCCGTTGAAAGAACGACCTCCAGAACACGAGGTTTCCGGCTCTGGCCTCTCTCGCGCTTTCACGTTGAAGCGACACCTTCCTAGACTAAGACCACCATCTGGATCCTGACGCTGTTTGTGACCTCATAGCACTTCCCAGCTCTCTATCACCACGAGGATCGAACAACAAGACATCGTAAAGAAGCAGCTTGGAATCCTCATAAGACCTGTACACGATCCTAGACGTCAAGCCAAGCGCCACGCATGACGAGATCAAAGCTTCATGGCGGCGGCTTTCTCTGCTGAATTATCCTGATCCTATTGATGCTGCAAAGGCCGGCTCGGACCTAAACGAGGGAACTGAATGCCGCACGTCGAGAGAATTCGCCCATGGAGTTGAGCCGAACTTGCTCGGACTGACCGGTTACAAGTCGTCGACACGCGAAGGTACAACTACTGCTGGCCATCTGACGATTCGAACTAGTAATACAAGGAATGAGGAGTGCAGACCAGCAGCATGAGACTTTGTCCATGGAAATGCTGAAAGCACGCCATTGGCTGAAATCAGCAGGGGTGATCGTCAGGCCCGCTGCGGATCTTCAGAACGCAGCTCAGATTCTACTTCTTCCGTCTGTCCACACCAATCCCATAAATTGACGTCCAAGACGTCTCTTGCGCCCTCTAACCTAGGTTTCCACTGACCATGCGCGATGGGGCGCATGATTATGCCACCGGGTCTTGACGAGCAGTTCGAGCAACGTCTGCAAACTGCAAACAAGCATTCTGGAGAAGCAGCTTGGGAGCATGCCCTGAAAGAGATTGAAGCAGCGCAGTCCCTCGTCAAGAGAGCAGACTTTCCTCCTAGTCTAGGTAATGATGCCAAGTTGCGACTGTTGATACAGCGAGGTACACTTGAGCGCAGATTGGGCAATTACGAGCATGCAGCCAGACTCCTTACAAAAGCGGCTGACCAATT
Source organism: Phoma herbarum (assembly GCA_001599375.1). Taxonomy (NCBI): domain Eukaryota; kingdom Fungi; phylum Ascomycota; class Dothideomycetes; order Pleosporales; family Didymellaceae; genus Phoma; species Phoma herbarum. The sequence continues at coordinate 886,755 of BCGR01000008.1, read as the reverse complement.
TGAGGACAACGACTTCCGAAGCGAACGACTTGAGACGTTGGGCGAACTTGGGGTGGCTTTGCTGAGGCAGGACGCTTTTGCCCAGGCCAGCGACACATTCAAACTGCAATACATTCTCGCCAAATCCGCTGCGCAAGTATCTGAAGGGTGCCGTGCCTCCAGGAAGGCGCTGGCATATGCGTGCCATGCTGTGGGCAACCGAGCGGTGGCCGTATTTCAGATGGCTGTCCAGAGTCTTGATGAACCTGAGAAGATGGACAGGGAACAGCTTTCTTTGGCGATGAAGCTTCTGGAAGAGCGCATTGAGCGCGCAACGTTGATTCGGACTGGACCCTATGAGGACGAAAAATACTCGGGCATCTGCAACATGGCTACCGCCTGGTACTGCGAAGCACTAGATCGCCTGGTCTTGTGCTGTCTTGCGCTTTGCGATGCGGCGAAGGCGCGTGAATACGGTCTCAAATCTGTGGCATTGTCAAGAGAGCAGCACGAGTCCACTGTGCTGGGCTCGTCGAGGTTCTACTATGGACTAGCGCTCTATTGTAGCGACCGGAAAGATGAGGCCTTGGAGTTATGGAGGCATAGTGGGGATGAACTTGGGTGCAACGCTGCAATAGCTCTTGCCAGGGAGTCATCCACTGAGAATACTGAACGCTTACGGCTCCTTGCACAACATGGGGTCGGCTTCCTTCGACACGATGAGCACGGTTACAGCGTACTAGACTACACAGTTCTCAGTGGCAACGAACAAATGAGGGCTGTAGCGATCGACGGAATGCGACAAGAGCTCCGCCAATATGTAAAGAACGACCAGCACCTGGACGCCACCACCATCGAAGCGCGAATTGCGCGCTCAGTTGTCGAAGCTCAACGTCGAAAAAGGTATCGAGAGACGTATCAGCTCACTTTCCGACCGATCCTCAGCGAACTCATAGAGGATCGCTATATCACAAACCTCCCTTACCAATCAGTATCGAGGTGGGCGTTTGCACGTGGGTGGCTACGCTATGTAACTATGTTCCCTCTTGGACGATCCGACGAAGAAATTTATCTTTCTACGCATGCTAAACGCCAGCAAGGTATCAACAAGCTACGAATGGGGTACTTGCGACAACGGGAGGTAAGCGAGGAAACACGCATGATGTTTGATAGGCTTGTATTACTCCGCCTTCAAGATTTCAAGAAGAAGATGACGCGCTTACCTCGTCCTAACGACAGAGACGATATGAAAGATGTGGTACACCTCCGTCAGGGGTACTCCCCTGTACCGAAAGACACAAAAGATGATAATGCACCATTCATCATTTTCATGTCATATCGCTGGCTTGGAAAGGGCTCACCGGATGACGAGCAGCATACTCAGTATAGGCGTATGCTTGACGCACTCGAAACTTACCTCAAAATGCATCCTTGGCTGGACCAGAAACAGATCTCAGTCTGGTTGGTGAGTCCCTCATATTTCATCTCCGAGGTTCACAAAAAGCCGGCTAAAGGGCCGAGACTTTGAAAGAACAGGAAATGTTCCAAGATTGTCCGACGTCTATCGACATCCAATAACTTTCTTGTCGACTAATAAACTTGTGTTTGCAAGATGCGAAGGCTAATGGAGACTTCTGCAGGACGTCGCATGCATCGATCAAGTCGACTCAGACATTCAAACAACGCGGAATCAACGCCCTACCCCTCGTAGTTGCGCAATGTAACGCCCTCATCAGCATTGTTGATTCAGAGTACCTCTCGCGCGCATGGTGCTCCGTCGAAGTGTTGATGATTCAAACGCTTCGCAGTTCGTATGGCCTGCATGAGCATTGGAACTATGACACGACGAACGGGCAACTGTCAGAGGCGGGGAATATACCGCCAATCAACGACGATCTGGCAGGCTTGAACTTGAGTTATCCAGAGGTTGACGAGCCGACCGTTAAGTTTCTGGTGAGACAGAGTCGGATATTGGCGAAGTCATGAATTCTCGCTCTCATTTCGCAAAGGAGGTTGGCTGGAGATTTGTAGCCTACAACGGATTCATCAGGTTGCAAGATAACAGCGGATGGCCTCTGAATACCTCCTTAGGCAAACGACGTCGTGGCACGACAAGAATGCCACCCGCGGGTTACTGACGTATCCTTTGTGTCTCTGCAACACTTCAGCAGGATCGGTGTCTTCCTGGGAGACAGTCTACAGCACACTTTACCAATTAGATATGCTGCTTACGAAAAACCCCTTCCCCGTCCAACCTTGCCTCCACTCCACGTTGGGCATGTCTGACGAAGAGGTTGAGGACGGCTGGAATCCAATGGATTGCTTTCTATAATATCCCAGTTTTGTTCGGAGCAGGCCGAGGGGAAGAATGCCGCCACCTGATCTAGGATCGTGCAAGGAGCGCGAGGTTTGTGATATTCACCGCATTGCAGGAAGGTACACTCACGTCGCCAGACACTGGAGTCGATCGCGATCGCACTCAGATTCAAAGAAGACGATGTGGCTAAAGTCAAGGTTCACGACATCCTCGCCACCATCAACAAGCCCTAAGTCATGGAGGAGGCCCGCCGAGATATCGGGATCGAAGACGTGGACGGCGAGACCATCGCAACATTCAACGTCAAGTCATTTCCTTTCGAATCTGATGACTCGCCTGGCGACACACCAAATGACCTCGAATATGTTTGCGAAGATCGTCAAGTGGCCGGTCGAGGCTTATGAGCAGCCCAAGCCACATGAACAACAGAATGGCCTTGCGCACACTTGGACGTTGCCGTGTTCACCCTACCAAGAGACTACCAAGCAGCTCAGTGCCGTCGACTGGACGACGGGTGGAAAGGCGCTGCACTTCATCGACAGATCAAGGCCCTCTAAGAAATGATTCGAGAAAAAAGACGGCACCTTGATCTACAGATGGGACACGCCATCCGGAACGCGCTCGAGAACGCTCGCGGCGTACCAGACACTCCCGAAACAGGCCCAATTTTTTTAAGTGGGAGAAAAGACGCCGTTGTTACATCAGACAGAACACTTGGCCTCCAAAGACCAGTATTGGTTCGGGCCGGCGTGATCATATTGGTCTGCATCAGAACAGCACAAGGGCGACGAACCAATCCTACCGTTTTGGGAATGGACCTGCTACATAACCGGTTGTCAGAGTAGCCGCAACCGTGGCAGCGCAGTCGTCTACGACTTCTGGCTGGAGACATTCAGGTCCAATGATCGAGGAAAACGTGTAAGGACATGGCTGCACACAGATCATCATGACATATTCGACGGCACAAACGCAAAACGCAAGGGGACGCACGAGGACGACGACGGCGGCGGCAAAGGCAACGGCGTGTTCAAACGCCTCTTCTGGAGAAGTGATAACTACCATTCGCATTGCCATTGAGGTCTTCTTAATAGAGCTCTCCTTGGACACGATAGCGAGCAGCTCAATCGATCCCCTCTCCCGTCACCGGTCGACTCTACCTGTCGATGCAAAGCCATCAACCCACAACATGCTGGCACAGCTTACCTTTGTTGCACTAGTCACACTCAAAGCGAGCTTACATCGCTCTCGATTAATCCACTGATCGCACCCAATATCTACCGAAAATCCTTCGTTCTTTTGAGCCGTTGCGCATCCAACATGTGCTGGTTCTGCTCTCGGCTACTTTGCCGCCCGCATTCAACATGAGCCGAAAAGTTCATTTCTTTCAAATCTGCACATCCTACACGCTCTGACCATCTTTTGAAGTCGGTTTTTGCTAATGGGGCTCCTCATATGGTGCAACCCGGGCGTTGGACTTCACGGCTGCGAACGTGGTCAAACCGCCACCTAACGGATAGTACATACGCTTCAAGATACATCAATGATGTCGCTACCAGACGTTGCTGCCAGGAGACTCATGCATATCAACTCCAATTGATGCCTGTCGTAGAAGGTCAGTCGTGGGTCCAGTCGCTGGCGGAACAGAAGGCGCAGCTGCGCATGGTTGGACGAGATCGTTATAGTATAATTGTTGCAAAAATAAACAGACATTCCCTTAGTCTAGCACAGTATTATGCAGCTACGCATCGTGGATGAGAGGAGGTTCCTGAGTGGGTGTATATATCTAGTTCGACAGAAGTACCAGTCTAGTAGGTCTTCTGCAAGGCACACATGTGGTTAATAACCACTCACAACGCTGCCCGCACTTAAAAATCACGGTACAGCGTCCTCTTGATATCACTGTGCAAGATAGAGGATGGGCCAGCACATCTTTACCAGCACCGATACATGTGCCCATTCATGGGAGGTATTTGCTGCCGATCTGAAAGCCTCGTGAAACCCATTAGACTTTACAGAGACTACAACCACGTTGAATTCAAAGCTACGGGATTGTCTGGAGGTGCTTCTTCAAAACGTCATCCCGCGGAGCGTCGTTGCATGCAAAAACCACATCAACAATCTACGATGCTCTGTAGTGTTCAGAGGCCTCTTAGCAACGCGGGATAGTTCCCCACTCATAGCGACTTCCTCCCGGATATCTAGGTGCTAAGTTTAGAGCAAGGCTCCCCCGAAAAACACACTGCTGCTCCAGCTGCCCCTCTCCCCTCCTTTGCCGTCACTGTGGTTACTCGAAGGCAAGACCAGACTGAATCTTGGATATCAAACACAATCCACGAACGCAATGTAAGAATATATTTTGCTCTAATTATCAGGGGTATGAGCTTCTACCATCTGCTAAATGAGTAAAGAAACAAGGATCCAGTGAAACAGCCCAAGGGCTGCAGAGCTAAGAGCCTATGAGAAGTGAGAGGTATCGAGAACAACCGACAGACTAGATACCAGAGTCGGTCATATTGTATGGGTGGTTCCCGGGGAACCAGTACCCATCCCACTCATCACAGCCCTGCCTGAAGTCGGACGTACTGCCAATGCTACCAGCAATCTCGCCATTTCGCTCCAGGAACTGCAATGCCAACCCTTGACTTGCATGCCACGCGATGTGGCAGTGCATCTGAATGTATGTCAGCAAAGGGTACTTCGAATGGGGAGTGCAGTACTTACCACCCAAGTTCCAGGGTTGTCTGCGGGAAAAGCGAGCACCAGATACCCACTTACCGGCATAGTGGTAGTGTCACGGCGGAGAGGATTATTGAGGTTGAGGCTGCTGACCGAACCATCCCATTGCCCAGGTCCCTCACCGACGACGTAGAAGTCGTGACCGTGAAGGTGAATGGGATGCGGCAATTGGAAAGCATCGGTTGACTCGATGTACCAGATGTACCAGTTGCTGCTTGGCATCTCGTGGATGTTGTTGTTTGGGTAAAAGTCGCTCTTTCCTGCAAGAACCGTTTCAAGGGTCGGATTGTTCCAGTCGACGATCAGTGGTGTGCCATCTAGTAGCCAGCGCACAACGTTGCCAGTCTGGAGCTTCAGATCGATCTTGCCAGCTGTACCGACGGCAGAGGAAGGCACGGTGTTGGGAACGAAGGGAACGAGGCTGAAGCGGTCTTCGTCGACGCAGGCTGTTCGCAGCGCGACGCCGGTGGTGGTGGGGTCATTGCTGGAGGCGCCAGTGTACGACAAAATGGCGCCGAGCTGAAGACCAGTGGTGAGGATGTTGTTGCTACCGCAAGCGGTGCCGTAGCCGACACGGAACCAGTAGTTGTCTACCGTCTGGTTGGCGTTGATCATCACGTCGTATCGTTGGCCAATGGCCAGAGTCAGCTGAGAGGCAACATAAGGCTTGATTGGGACAAAGTCGGAAGTCATGACCGTGAAGGGATGGCCATCGAGAGACACACTGAAAGTGCTGTCCACGGAGGTGTTGATGATCCTGATGCGGTACTTTTTTCCTTTGGTGACAGTCATCTTGGCGTATTTCCCGCCGCCGTTCGGACTCTTGTGGGTGCCGTTGACGAGGATATTGTCGGGGAGCGGTGGACCTGTCTGTGAGTGCTGAGCAACCTCGTTGAGTGTGAAAGCCGGGGTATAGTAGTAGTCTGTGATGGGAAGAACACCAAGATCCTCGTCGTAGTTGGCTGTGGCAGGTCCATCGATGATCATTGTTCCAACCACCCCGTCGCCATACTGAGCAGACCAGTGAGAGTGGTACCAGGTCGTACCGAATTGTGTAGCCTTGAATCGGTACTGACGGGTCTTTCCGGGTGCAATGGGGCATTCTGTGATGCCAGGTACGCCATCGTGCTGACAGCTGTTGAGTTGACGGATCCCGTGCCAATGGATTCCTGTACCGTTGTCTTTCATGCTGTTCTTGACGTTGACGACAATTGTGTCACCCCATTTTGCTCGGATCGTTGGACCAGGATATTGGCCATTGATCAATAGGAATACTCGGCTTCCAGATGAACCATCCAAGTGTGGTCTTGTCACATTTGTGATTTCCAAGTCATACTACCTACGGTCAGCATGCATCAATGTTGTAAATTCTCGCCGACATACTGTGACAGTCGTGCCCGCCGGAGGAGCCTTCGCGTCGAAGTCTGTGGAGATACTGTAGCCGTCACTCCAGCATTGACGTGTACGGGCCGTGTTTGTACATGCGCCGTCCTGCCTCTCAATGAGTGACGCTGGAATGGCACTGGCGACGGCAAGAGAGCCAATTGATAGCCAATAGGCTAGTGATTGGACCAACATGGCAACGTTGAAAGACCTGAAGCCGATTGTCAAAAAGATGAGAAAGGTCTCTCGAGCAAATGTCTTGACCGGGCTCAAAAAGAGTGAGAATCTTGGTCGGCGTGACTCTACAATGTACAAAGTCAGGTCGAGGCTTCATTTATACAAGAGAGACGTCTTCGCTCAGCTGTCAGGGTAGTCGTGGCGATAGTTGACGGGCGCTAACCCCATCGGCCTGACGTGTTATACTCAGGTGAACATAGCTTCCGCACAAGAACGCCAACCTTCGGTGGCTTTGCCACGCCATCTAGGCGAGAAGAGAGCGCAGGGAAGGAGCGCGGAGCCAAGGCTGACAATGAACGGCCTAAAGCGCGAGAATGGTTCGATGTGTCGAGTGGCGAACAGCTCAACCGTCTGCAAAACAAGAGATCGTCTATTTTGAGGCCAACATCCGAGTGGAATACCGTTTGATAGGCCGCATGGAAACCGCGGGCCTAGCCATGATGGGTACGAAATGCCGGTAGCTGTGACAAGATCAACGCTAGACGCCCGAGGTCAGCGAAGTATCGATGACAGGTCACAAAGTTACTACTTCTGGGGATAACGCTGAACAAGATCCCGATAATCATGTGCAGCTCAGCATGGTCAAGCTCGAGCAGCACCGGTAGGGATCCTCGCCCAACCCCAAATGATGGGTCTGTGGGAATCTCGCGTCAGACCATGCATGATATATTGAATCATTGTCGTGAAGGCTCCATTACGAAGAAATCCTCGAGATCATTTGATGTGAGCAAGCTAGCGGCAGCGCCACTTCGCTTGTTCGTGACGGCAGTGGCATGCGGAAGTAGAGCGGAGGGCGTCCGGAATCCGTAAATGTTCGCACTGACATCAATGAGGTGGACAGGGATGCAAGAAAGCGGCTACAACGAGCTAAGAACCGTATAGCTTTGGCAACCTAAATGGGAGGTTTTCGCGAAGCGCTAACAAGCCGGTGAGTGGTGTGCCGGTGTCCGCCGCTAAAGGAGCATGCAGCAGTAGCGACACTCAAGTTGTTCATTAGGTTTCTTATGAGTCGCAGGTACCTGGTCAGTGGCTCGAAAACAGAGCGTTACAACAAGGCTGACACGTTGGCTCAGAACTGCTCATTTCGGTGCTTACCTTGAATTCTCGAAGTGTGATTGACCATGTTCCCCAACGTTGCACATCAGCAATCCAGCTTCATGAGGCTCAGCTGGCAGGGCTTCTAGCGCCCGCATGACTGGGATCACTCTGTGCTCCATCATGTAGAACGTGGCATGACTTGCTCCTTGGACCTGTTGTGTATCCGTAGTTCGAGGACCCTGAGAAAAGAGGTCAACGTAAGGTGCCGGCAATAACCAAACGCTAGCAACCGTTTGGACTGATGGAAACCAAGTTTCGTCGAGAAATCTCGAGCGCAAAAGTATGGAAGATCTCGAGCCTGCCTGTAAAGCTGTAACCACGAGCTGCATCGCTTGCACAATGTTGAGGCCCTCGCGATCGAGTAGGGGGTGCGTCTTGGCGCGACAGAAGCCTGACTGGGCTTCAAAAGCCGATTCTCGCAAAGCTTGTCACACGATGAGCGAGTCGTGCTTCCCGGGTCAGATCGGCTGCAAGGCCATGCAGGTGGTTGTGGAGTTGGTGACGTCTAAAAAAGGACAGGGGATTTGCATTCGCGCTAATCGGTGCACGGCCACCGATGGGCCCAAGGTTCCGAGTGGCTTTGCAGGAGCGACTTGGTCGTATTCCCCATCCTTGCTCCACACCCAGACCTTCGGCTTCACCAGCTCGACTACGCAGAGACGGCAGATGTCTCGATAAGATGCATTTGCAGGCGAACGGTAGTGTCTATGAGCTGACCATGCGTCATTCGCCAATATGCTCCATCCGCGATGCGCCTGCAGCGGCTCATGTATCGATTCCACTTGACCGCTAGGCAAAGCACTTGCGGATAGCTATTTGCAGTTCACAGGCCGTCTGGCCAAGATACTGCTCGGTCAACATTCGTATCCAGTATGCGGGTCCCTAAAGAAGACAATGTGAGGATTCTCTAGCTTATCCGGTTGGTGAGGTACAAAAGAGAACACTGCCCACTGTCACTAAAACAAGTCACATTGTAAATCTTCCATCACTGTACATCATGCCTGTCTCTCACTTTCTCTCCCTGACAGCTTTTGCTGCTCTCCTTTCGTTGGTCAAGTCACAGAACGACAATGGCACAATTTTCGACCCGGATTCCATTTGCTATTCTTATGGAGTTGACTTTGTGGATGAGGGCCATTACTTCATCAACTCACAGTCTACTGAGCAGTTCTCTGCTGTCAGCACATTCAAGGGGTGTAATACAGGCGAGGCGGATATTCTGCTCGTCGACCCCAACGACATCGAGTATCTGTGCGATGACATTCCAACAACACCTCAAGACACCAAGCAGCTGTCGCAATGCCCAATTCGAAAGAATCAAATGTCGTCGGGCCACTGGCTTCTTCTGATTCTGGGCAACAACGGCGACTACCCGGCTCAGCCTTTCGCGTGGCAACGTGGTATGTAACAACCATCAACACATTTTCCTCCCAACTAACAACGTCAGATCTCTACCTCACTGTCGGAACACAAGTGACTAACACATACACACCAACAATGACGGCTACGTCTTCTGTCATTCCTACCATTACTGAGACACAGACTACCACGTCTGTGCTTGTGACCGAAGTTGGCCCTTTCACAACTTTCACCATCCCAAGTGCCACAGCCAAGAAGACCAAGACAATTACGCCCAGGCCTGTCACGACTACATCCACGAAGACATTGACCAAGACTCGCTTGACAGCGACCCGAGTCTTCAGCACTACTACCAAGACTGCAACTGCAACTTGCAAATTCCCCGGTCGGCCTCTCCCTGACAAGCCATGTCGCTACACTCCTACTCGTCTCCACCCTGCTGCTTTGGCCACGCCCACCACTATCTCCAAGCAGCGCTACATGCGCCGCACTGACCGTTCTGTTGACTATGAATGGGCACGTGCACGTGTTGAAGCAGCCAAGCAGAGGCGTAGCGAGAAGGCCAAAGGGCTCCAGCGCCGTGCTCCTGATTCGGAGACCACAACTATCACTGCTGCCACTCCAATCACTACCACTACGATTATCACCGCTGCCGCGACTACTACTATCGAGCCCGTTCTTGTCACGTCCACCAGCACATCTGAGCTGCCGCCCGCAACCGTCTATTCTGGAGTATTTACGTTCACGAGGACTCTACCGACACCTACAAAGACTCGTCTCAGGCTCGGCTGGGCTACTACTACCAAGACAATCACATGGGGGGCCACTTTCACACGGCACACTACTGTCACTCCATCCGCTTCGGTCTCAGCGTGCAAAAAGGCTGGTGGTCATTTTTGAGCGGTGAACCTTTTCTCGATTATTTCCTCGATCTAGCGTATGTTTTAGGTCTATACTACAAGATCGCTTGCATAGACAGATACTCTGTATTCACGAATAAATTGGTCAAAATATCAGCGCTTCTTCTGTGCCCTCGCCATGCATCTGTCAAGGCGTCAAAAATATTTTGTTGTCTAGACCTTGCATGTGTTCCATTACTCTGGTATCGATATGCTGATCGTATGCACAAGGATGTCTCCATCCTCACGCATTTGTTATGCAGAGACACTGTTGTGGCGCAGGGCTCTGCGGGCTGCATGCACATGGTCTAATCCCTGTCGTCCCTAGTCTCACTCGCTTACTTAGCCGCAGCTCTTGTGTCCTTTGCTGCTTGCCATTCAGGCATGATGCATTTTCTGGGCCACCGGGACAAGAAAGAAACACGAGGCTTCCGTTACACGGTTCCTAGCGTGGCACTATCTGCAGCATCGCGGGACGAGGACGATAACTTAATCGTGCCGGCACAGCTCTGATCGCTACAGGGTATGGATCTCCTCAATGTCCGAAAATGCTTGAGCTAGCGCTGGTACTACCGCAACAACGTCGAGGTCATCGATACATCTCCATTGAAGCGCCGTGCCGCTGTGAGTATCCCCGTCGTTCAGGTCCGCAAGCTCGATCCTCGGTTCGCTTTCTGGATGACAGGTACACTGCAGTGCTCGGGCAAATGACGAGCGGCGTCAGCGATGGTTGCATCGCCTGGCACAGTCAGCGCGGTACTCGTTGCCTTCGGTGTGCCTGAAGTCATTGACTGGTTCAAGGGGAAAATTGACTTTCGTATTCTGGAAAGCGGCAGTCCAAAGTCTGTTTTTGTCTGAATTCAGATATGTTTCACGTAAATAAGTTCGTGCTTTCGCTACCGACTACCAGAAGTTCGGACACAACCTTGCTCACGCACAGCGCTTACTGCACCCCCTTCACGTCTGCCTGCTAATCATTCATTGGGGGTTCAGGCATGCGATCACCTGTCGCAACAAAGCGCATCCTCGGTCCATGCAGCAAGGCTTTATCAGGCCTCTCAGGCGCAGTGGGAAGGCAAGTTTTGTTGTGCGGTGTCTGTGGATGTCAGTGCAAAGTAGTCAAATCGAGGTTTCGACAAGCCGGGCAGACTGCGGAGGCGAATTAAGGCCTCCCTCGAATGGGGAGCGTTTACCCGACAACGTCAACGCGGGGGTTCAACTCAAGCTTTCTCAACTCAGCCTTCACTGGTCGCCAAAACAGCGGTCTTTGTGGAAGCGATACGAGGGTGGCCAAGTGATGATGCTCCGAAATCGTTACGAGCTCCTCCGAACTGCACATCTCTGCTGCTGCTGCATGGCGAGTTCACCGATCCGAACAATATTCAACGCGCAGGCTTCAAGAATTGGGCGAGCGTTTTGGGAAGTGGCGGTCGGCTTGTGATGGTCGCATGCGTTCTCCACCAACAGCACGCAGATGCTGAAGGAGGCTTGCTTTGTTCTGCAACCGCATGGTCCACCTATGGCCCCAGTTTCCTCACAGCATCGCGCAGCCTTTTGCAAAGCTGACTTCTGACGCACAACACGTCAGCGGACATTTCGCAGGATCCATATTCACGATAGGTTGGCTTTCCCGCAAAGAGGATCCAGCGGACATTTCGCACTGCAACGCACGACACAGTCAGCGTAGAATTACCGGATCCCTGCCGAGTATCCACCCATGAGGCCGCGGAGATGGCGGCCTTGCCAACACCTCCGTTCGAATGAGGAGAATGTAAACGATGTACGAGGTGCCATACACTCATCAGCATGAGGTGAGCCTTGGCATCGTACTTCACTGACTCGTCACGAATTGTGATTTCACGGTGCTTGGGCTATCTATTGATAGTAAGCCCTACTACCAGCGTAAGCGACTGCCTACGGAGCTAAGATCGCCCCTAAAAGGCTTTAGTTGGGTCGATCCTACCGACAGCATGAAAATGACTGCGAATAGTATGCAGCAAGCTTCAGCTAACGTATAAGTCTGCCTGAGGAATTGGCGATGTCCAGCGCAGCTCCGGCGACAATGCAGACATCGGTTTTTCTTCTAGGACGGTCCCTGTGAGACGGCACTTGACGAGACACACGCAGCAGCAGATAAGCACCCGGCCACATACACAGGCGAAAGCAGCCGTATCATGGATAAGTATCTGTATTGGCCGCAGAGAAGAACTTGTGAGGTGCTCTTTCCAAGTTGAGTGGGTCATGCGAGCTGTGGAGAGCTGATCCACGCCGTCACTTCACAGTAAGCATACGATGCGCATCAGTGATCAGGCTCGAGTTGACCACTTTCACCGGTCAGTCAAGACATTGAGTCGAGATCCTTGGTGACTTTGATGCCATGTTAGGGCCGGAGAAGCCTTCTGTCGTACCAAAATAGATCTCAGATACACGCATGACAGGGTTGCGCTCGTGAGCGAGTGCCGATGCCGGATCTACGGTAGTTGACTGTTGAATTCCGTCTACGTTCCTGTGAGGACATAGTCGTACCTCCTAAGGACTCGAATTCGGCATGTCAGTGTCATCTGGAGGGATGTCGTGGTAACTCTAAACTAACGTTTTGGTGCCGCTGCGGACAACTGCCGTAGCATGCAGATGCCGACGATCGGAAAACCACCAAAGAGGCTGGCATCGCCATTACTAACGTAATGTGAACCAAGGTACAGACCAAAGCTTATCATACTAGCGTTCTTGCTATAGAGAACACAGATTGGTATCAGAGTACATCAGAGTACATGTCCTGATTACGTGGCAGGAACACCATGATGCGCGCATCGAGCTTGACCAGCGGAATAGCCTCGAAAGTAATCCAAATACTCAGTTCGCTTCCAGCTTCTCTACCAGATGCTACTACCGATCGCAAATCTCAAAACTCTCACACCGCCAACCTTTCCAACAGGTTTTCAAGCCCATCAACAAGTCCACTGCTGCTGCACCCGTACAATGCGTCTCCTTCGCTGTCTATTATCTTACTCCAGACCTGGCTGTACTACTCCTTATCTGGGTCCCCTCTCCAGACGATAGCCGAGAACTAGTGTGAGGCAATGTCGAATACCAAACTTGGTGAATACGGCGCAGTGCGAGGTGAAAATTCCCGGTGGCCATGTCAGAGCACATCAAGTGAAGGAGAAGAGAAACACAAATAATCTTACCCTGAAGGCTTTTAGACCTCCAAATTTCCTCGTCGGGGAAGTCATTCATCGAAGTATCGCATACTATCCTGCTTCTTGGGCGCTCTGAGCGTTTTGAAGTATCTGCAGAACAGTAGCCAATGAGTCGTGACTATCTTCTTTCATCTGCAGTGCATAAATTACACCTGACTCACTCAAGCCTCCCAAAAGATACGCCCAAGTCTTGTGATCGTGTAGACCAATATTATTGGACTTGGAAAAGACAACGGCATATGCAACGAACGTATCGCCGATCTTGAGCTGCAGGACGTCGAACTTGCCGAAGTACGAGCGTGAGGGACCGTAGCAAGCTTCCACTTGCGCTACGTGCGTGTTGAGCGTCAGATAGCTAAGACATAGAAGAATGTGCAGTCTTACACACGACCATGTCCTTCAGGTTCTTCGCCATATTGATCTTTTCGCGAGAGAGGCCGTCCATCTTTCGCGAATTGCTTCCGACCCGAGTGCGATTGAGAGTGTCAGAGCAGAGGATGGATATGTAATTGAGACAGAGGGGTTAAAATTCCAGAGGAATCTGTGATGGGGTCGCTTAGCTTGCTGAGTGAACGAGAGCCTTCACCTCAGCAAGCTAAGCGACTCTTCTCGTCACTCGAGTCTTCGACCTGCACCTCGCTCCGATTCTTCTCGACTTTGTTCTCTGTCTTATTCTCAACAAGCTTCTTGGTTTCTCATTTGCCTTCTCAAGAGGCTTTTTGGCCTTCTTGTCATGATCTTCACCAACTCAACATTCCTCTCCAAGTTAACAACCTCCACCGGATACGGACTGAACTTGCTCTGAAATCTCTCCCACAGATCCTCGAATGCTCCAAGAATGCTCTCTTGGCTGAATCCGTTCATCAACGTCTTGGACTCTGTATCAACCGTGCCCCACTTGTGGGCTTCGTAGACCATGGCATGCGTGATGTAGAGATACTCGCCGCGGAAGATAAAAATGCCGAAACTGCTGTAGGTCGGGGAGCCGTTGATATAGAATGACTTGATTTGCGCTGTCATGACATCAGAATTCATGATCGACAGTGGATAAGTGGGAGGTGAACTCACAGATAATGAGGTGGTGAAGATCAGCTGCCAGGCTGATCTGGAAGCGTGCCAAGCTAGTCATGTTAGAGCCCATCTTGAGATGTCGAGGAAGTTTCTCTCTGTCGAAAATGGTGATACATGGCTCCCGGCGATACGACAGAGGATATATGCTTGAATGCAAGCACGAGTCGACATGGTGCGAAGACTGCGTGGATGCCAGTGCCATCGCGGTGCCTCGACGTCGGGGTCTCCCAAACAAAGGATCCTCAGCAGCGCGATGCAGCGTGGAGTGGTGATTCCGAATGGATATCTCAGCCATGTGGGGCCAAGGGTGAAGGTGAACACTGAATGAGAAGTTGAGACCGAGCGCAACTGCGAGGGAAGGCAGCAATTCTCGACTCATCACAACGTTTCGCCAGACCTCGAAGAACAGGACACCACCGTCTCGATATCTGCAACAGAACGTTATCGCTACCGATGACCCACGATCGACCATGAACGCCGCCGATCATACGATCTTGTCGACGAGCATTAAGCTCATGAAGGAGCTCGAAGAACTCATCATCTGTCAGTACAAGGCCATCTCACATATTGAGCCAACCAACTAAGCCCAATCAGCAAAGGCGCGCCCCGTCTTCAAACCGCAAGTCCCTTACAGCAATGACTTCGACGTCATCATCTCAAAGACTCGCGAAGTGAGCAACGAGGGCGAGATCAGCGACGTGTACGAAGCGCGCCTGATCGCCTACACCGGCGGTCCAGATGTACCTCATGGCGAGTGGATGCTACTACTCGCAAACCGTAGCCTCTGCGAGAGCCCTATCGACGCCTTGGCAGATTTGCTGGAGGATCTGTACCAACATGTCGGGCAATCGGTGATAGGAAATGGTGCTGCTGTCGGTGCAACGTACAATGGAGTTTGGAAGGCATGGAGCACCACACCCGAGATTTGACGAAAGATGTCGCGAGCTTGGGGGTTGCGCTGACGATCAGGATTTCCGGCCTTGTACGGCCAGCTTTCAATAGCTTGATAGCCCAAGAATATCAAGACAACCTCTCTCGGAGAAACGGGGCCTCGTGCCACCACCTCTTCTGGTTCCTCCTTCCATTGTGCCCACATCCACTCGCATCGTTCCGCGTGCAGCCACCGCCAGGCTGCCAGAAGCATGCACCAGCGTAGTGACCACCGGCATCTCCTCCCCACCGACATCGACCACCTCATCCGCCTCAACAGCTCCTTCCTTCAAGTACGGATCTTTCCAGACCCTGATTTTCCCGTCCGTTCCGCCAGCCCACACCTCATGGGCGATGCCCTCGACATCGTATGGGCTGGCGCCTGCATTCCACACATCAAACCCTAACTTCTGCTTCGTCCTTGCCCGTCTGCCCGCGCAATACCCCAGCGCCATACTGAAGCTCCTTACATCGTAGAGGAGCAGGGCATCGCTGTCCCTCTCGGCGATATAGAGATAGCGTCCACAAGGACTCCACTTGAGACTGCTCACACCATCGCCCATCATCGGTGCCAGCGTCTCACTACGCAGTTTCTTCCCTTCCAGGGTCCCAGGGAGCGAGAAGTGCGTGACTTCGGCACCACTGACGGCATCGTATATACCGACGTACCGCGTCCGACTTCCCGCGGCGAGTAGGCCTTCAGCTGACGCCGCTGTTGGGGGCGAGACAGCGAGTGCAGGAATATGCCCTTTGAAGCCGCGGCCGCCGCCTTTGAGCTTCGAGCGCGCCGAGGGAATGGTGGGGATGCTGCTTATTGGGTCTGAGGTGTGAGACAAGTCGAAGATGGATATGCTGTTCTGCGTCCCGGCGAAGAAGTGGGTTCCTGTATTCGAGTAGGCGAGGCTGAGGGGCGCTGTGATGGCTTCGGTGAGGTGGTTGATGAGCTTGTAAGATGCTAGGGGCGTGTGGATGTCGATCGGCGAATCTGTTGCTGAGGTAGTATTTGTTGGGTTGTCCATGTCCCAGAGCGCGTTGTGCAGCGTGACGTATCTGTCTCGCCGACTGATGAGGACGAGCGTGCTGCTGGAGTCTTGCAAGTTGAAGAAGGGATTTGTTGCGAAAGCCCATATCGGATCTGCGGATTTGAATTGCGAGTACACTTTGAGGGGCTGGGTGGTAGTCGAGCCGAGTATGTCGGTGCCAATGGGGTAGACGGAGAATGCGCGGTCGTAGTCCGAGGTGAAGATACATGTACCATCTGGCGACAGCTGTGCTTCTTGTATGCAGCTCATCGACTTCCCCGGGTTGGCACACTGTGAGGTCGTAGAGCATATACCGCTGCTGTCCGACTCAGAGTCATCATAATCGCTCGAGTCTGATGAACTTGAGAGGATCGGCGTTGCAGTGTGTTCGTGCTTGAGATGATCATCAAGCACGACAGAACCGCCGTCTTCCTGGCTCTCTCTCAGGCTTTCTCTGTCCTCCTTCGCCTCCGCAGTATCTTCATTCTGGTTCGTGGCATGGTGTTGACCGCTTGAATCCGTCTCTTGCCGTACCTCTGCGACTCTCGTGCTCGCCAGACATCGCACCATCAACCCAGGCGCACTCATCATTCACCGGCCCTTAATCTTTCCATTTGCTTCAAGTCCTTCTCTCTTCCAAAGTTCCGAAAGTCGTGTCAAGTGTAAGCCACGCGACTGTAAGGCTGACGCACGGACTGGGCTCGCCAAAAGTTCGAGATGGCGGAAGTGACGTGCGGAGCTCAAGCGTCACCACCCACTTTCCACCATGAGCGTCCTCGAGCCCACGCGCCGACAGCCATGGGTTGAGTCGCCGTATGTGCGGTCGCTGATGGTAAGACACCAATTTCTCGTACCTCGATTTCCCCTCACCCTGTCTCATTCATCTCAATGCGTGTTCCATGCAGTCATGCAAGCTCCGAGGTCGCACTCATGACAGCTTCGACCTGTTCGAGCTGCAATTGCGCGCACGCACAACACGTTCACGGAGCGCATCTATAGCCACCTGCAGAACACTACTCTCCTATGTATGCTCTCAACTCGTATGCTAACACCCTCAGGCGGGCGGCCTCGCCGGCACCACAGTCGACATGTCCCTCTTTCCCCTCGACACGCTCAAAACGCGCCTGCAGTCCTCCGCGGGCTTCGTCGCCTCGGGCGGCTTCAGCGGGATGTACAAAGGCGTCGGCAGCGCCTTCTGGGGCTCCGCACCGGGCGCGGCCCTGTTCTTCATAACCTACGACGGCATCAAGCGCTCGCTCGCGCCCACGGCAACCACCGCGCGGACCGCTACGGGGCAGGAATACACAGTCAAGGAAGACACGGGCGCCGGGGTCCACATGCTCGCCGCCAGCCTGGCTGAAGTCGCCGCGTGCGCCGTCCGCGTCCCCACCGAGGTCGTCAAGCAGCGCGCGCAAGCAGGCCAACACCCCTCGTCTCTCTCCGCCCTGACGCACATCCTCCAGCAGCGCAGCACGCACGGGCTGCCACACGTGTGGCGCGAACTCTACCGCGGGTGGAGCATAACCATCATCCGCGAGATCCCCTTCACCGTGATCCAATTCCCCCTGTGGGAATCGTTGAAGAAGTACAGACAGGCCCAGACAGGCCGGTCACAGGTCAGCGGCCTGGAGGGTGGATTGCTTGGGTCAGCGGCGGGAGCGGTGGCGGCGGCCTTCACGACGCCGCTGGATGTGCTGAAGACACGGATGATGCTGGCGAGGGAGAAACAGCCCATGTTTAGCATGCTGAGCCAGATACTGAGGGAGAGTGGGCCGAGGGCGTTTTTCGCGGGGATAGGGCCTAGGGTTGGGTGGATTAGTGTGGGTGGAGCCATCTTTTTGGGGAGCTATCAGTGGGCGAGTAATCTGCTGGGCGGGGACGAGGAGGCGTAGTTTGAAGGCGTAGTTGTGCATGAGAAGTTGAAGGGCAGCATCGAAGGAAACTGTTGTAAGATAGAGTGTCGATGAGACACGACTACATATCCAAGAAACCACCCCATAAAGACGGGGCATCACAACCCACTTCCGCTATATACAGTCCAAATGCCTACCAAGGAACGTCGAGAAAAGATATCGAACCCCACTGAGCTCCCACTAATGCTACAAGGGCTCTCAAGGCCCAAATGCAGCATTTCTGTTCTCGCCTTGACTCGAGTGCTGACTCCGGCCGGCCTCACTGCTCGGCTTGCCTTCACTCGCGTTGCTGCTCCCCAGCCCCGAGCTCAACCCACCATGCTGCACGGCGAACGGCAGTCCCGGGTGCTGAGGGAACGGCCTAAGTTCCTTCTTCCCGTTGGCTTTGTAGTGCAGAATCACGTCGCCGCCGCCGCGCCAGACGTGTGCACGCATCGATGCAAGAGTCATGCGCGGGTCGACGAGCTGGGGTTGGTCAGTGTTTGAAGAAGAAAAGAACGGAGAGAGGATTGCGGCGTACCTGGCCATTGCAGTAGAGCTCGAGGTATTCGTGTGGACGCAGAGCTGGGCCTTCTGCTTCTGCTTTCTCTTGCTCTTCCTTGGTTGGGGGAGGCTCGATGCGCTCTGCTACGTAGCCGAGAATCTTGCGGGCGCGGAGCATGCGGTTGGCGTTGAGGCGGTTATTACTAGAATACATCAGAACGGCGGTTGGCGTACGAATGAACGACTTACCCATCGGCCGAGATGGCGGGGAGTGAGTTCTGATATGGCTCAAGAACGAAGGAGACTTTGACAATATCCTTGGGAGGCAATTGGTTCTACAAAAAGGTCAGTCAATATTGTCTCTAGTAGATGTGACTTGGAGGTACGTACGCGCAACAACACCTCTCCCAGCCACATTGGCGCGGCCTTTTCGATGAGATCAGCTTGGAGGCCGAGCGTCCCAACCTTACCCTCGAAGAGATCGGCAACACCACCCGAGCCTGGTCGATCCTCCTGGATGAGAATCGTGGTCATAGCGGGAGGCTTCAACACGGGTGTATCGTTGGGCAAGCTCGGCGCAATGGCTGAGATCAGATCTGTCACGCCTGTGTTCAGAGCTTCCTCGTAGCCATGCCGTATTCGCTGAACTGAGCCAAGGAAGTTGTCCTCGAACGTCTTCTCGTTGGTCTTGCTCGAGTGTGAGTCGCTGTCGTCCGCCTTCTCATCAACCACAGGCTTGGGAGTTTCGGCGGCAATAGGTGCGCCAGTCGCGAACATGTTCTTGCTGAAGCCCATCTTGAACTTCTTGCCGAACATACCTTTGCTCTTCTTTGATGGTGTATCTTCGGTAGTAGGTGACGTGACTGCCTCTTCTTTCGTCTCGGCCGCACCCTCTGCAGGCTTGCCGTTACTATTACTATTCGATGCAGTTGCTCCGAAGTAGTCCTGGCCATCTTGGGTCGAGCTTCGCTGCGACTTGGTTGGTTCAAGCGGAGCACCTTCTTCGTTGGTTGGTGTAAGGTAGGCATTGCCGTGCGACCCTCGTCCTGCGCTGTTGGGTGGTATTGTGGGAGTGGCCAGGCCGATGCCCATGCCGGGTGTGTGTGGGAAGTGGAACCCATTGCCCTTCAGCGTAGAGCCAGAGGTAGGTCCTGAAGCGTCCCAGCCATTGACGTTGACGTTGGGCAATTCGATGTTCGTTGGCCTGGACACAGTCTCTTGTTGCTGCTTCTCTTGCAATAATTTGGCCCGATAGATCTCGTCGCGCTTGATCTCTTCGTCGATCAGATTCGAGAAGAGGTAGCGCAGGACCCATTTGCCCAAATTGATCCTGTGATCTTCGCGGAAGTCGATCTGCTCTTCCAATTGCAGCTCGTCAGCATACATCTCGGCGTCGAAGCAGTAGTTTTCTTCCAGAACGCAGGTCAGTGTGCCTATGCGTGTGTCGACGGCGCACCAATGAGCGACGCTCTCCTGAGTGTTCACCTCAGGCAGGACGTCTTCCATGTGGCGCTTGCCAAACGACTTGATCGGTGCGCACTGGATAAGATCCCACAACATGCACTCTCCCGCAGTGTCCATGGTCAAGACTCGTCTGCGATCGTTGAGGAGATGGTGCTTCATGAGGCCA
Organism: Phoma herbarum; assembly: GCA_001599375.1. NCBI lineage: Eukaryota > Fungi > Ascomycota > Dothideomycetes > Pleosporales > Didymellaceae > Phoma > Phoma herbarum. The sequence continues at coordinate 866,498 of BCGR01000008.1, read as the reverse complement.
TTCTGTCCCTCGATGCAGAAGTCCGGCGCGCTTCTGACAGGCAGTGTGCCATGGGATTCTGTGTTCGGCTGTAGCGCTTCAGCTGGCTTTCGTGTGCTGGCTAGTGTCGAAGCATCAGTGTCCTTGGTGAATGGCTGAGGGTACGGCGCGGTGTTGGACAGGCGCAGTAGTGCTCGTCCGGGGATCTTCGGGGTCGTGCCGTTAGTCGGCGGGCTCGATGCGGGCGGCGAAGGGTAACGTGAGCGAGTCGTAGCGACGCTGTTCCTGTGCCACTTGTAAGACTCTGGCAGTTCGACCTCGGCAGAGGTGTCGACGTCCTTCCATCTGTTGATGCTCGAGCTCGAGGTAGCTGTCCAGATGTAGTCGCCAGCGCTGACGACTCGGCCAACGCCCTCGTGCTCCTGGCAGACGGCAACGGAGAGGCCCTCGTCCCACTCAGCGCAGTTGCGCACGTCCGTCTTTGCGACGGTGCCAGAGCGGTCGGAGGAGTAGAAGATGCCAAGAGAAGGGTCCTCGGAGAACAGCGACCATACGCTGTCGTTGTGCATGGTGAGGGTGTGCATGCAGCGGCCGGCACTCATGGACCACACCTTGACCGTCTGGTCGGACGAAGCGGTCAAGATGGTCTCGCCGTCCTGCGCAACCAGAATGTCGCGCACGTTGTCTGTGTGTCCGACGAACTTGGTGATGCGCTTGCCCGTCCTCGAGTCCCACACGCGCACGACGCTCTCAGGCCCGCCGCTGGCGATGATGCTCGGTGTGGCAGCCAGGGCGTAGACGGACCCCTTGGCCGACGAGTTGTCGTCCTCGCCGACGTGGATCTCCAGCCGCCTGCCGCCGCCGTTGAGGTCCCACAGGCTGATCTTCCTGTCGAGGCCACCCGAGGCCACCCAGCTCTCGGCCTGGCCCGGCGACGCAACGCGCTTCACGTAGTCGGTGTGCAGCCCGATGGTCGCAGGCGGGACGGACTCGTGGGCCGCGGGGCGCCATACCTTGACGGTGATGTCGGACGAGGCGGAGACGAGAGCGGCGCTGTTGTTGGCGAGGACGAGGTCGTTGATCCAGTGCGTGTGCGCCTGCACCTGCGAGCGGAACTGGGTCGGCGGGGGCTTGTCGTCGGCGGCGTTGTGGTCGGCGAAGGGGTCGCGCTCGTCGTCGTCGCCGTCGTCGTCGTCGCTGGTCCTGTGCAGGTCGAGTCCGAGGTCCCAGGCGCATATCACGCCGTCGCGGCCGCCCGAGTAGCTGCGGCACCGGGTTAGCTGGGGCTGGGGCAGGCGGGCACGGCAGACGGGCACCTACAGCGTCGCGCTCTGGGGGTCGACAGCGAGGCCATTGACTCCGAGTCTGTGGCCGCCCGCCGAGTTGGCCAGCGGGAGCACTGCGCGCGTCAACAGAGTTCAGAGTCCAGAGTTTAGAGTTTACAGCGGCCGAGACACCGCAGCAGCATGCAAGCAAGGGCCGGGGGGAACCCACCATAGCTGATGCGCTTCCGCGCGCTTCTTGCCATGCCCAGCGCTTAGGCTCGTCTCAACATGGGACGAGGAGCTCGGAGCTGGGAGCTAGGAGCTGGCAGTGGACAGCGGGGGAGGGAGAGTGCAGAGGCAGTCCTGAGGCGGTCCTGAGGCAGTGGAGGTTGAGATCGAGCGCCGGCGGACGGGTGCTGGGCCAAGAGTCGCAATGGCACCTCCGCCGCCCGCTAACCGCAGGGAACACGGCATCGCTAGACGATGACATCGCGTGGGGACCAAGCACCGCACGCAGATCGCCAACGGCCGCTTGTTGTTGCTGCTCGGCACCGCACTACGTCACTGCAAATGACGCGCCCCGGCGAACACAGAACATGTGGGCTGCAGATTGCTTCTTTGCTTGAACACACTGTCCACCCGACTCCATGGCACGCTGGCGGGGGTCCAGCACGCAGCCCTCGAACGTGCGGAGACCGCGTCAATTTTGGGGCCTAATCTGCTCATCTGGTTAGACCCTGAATCCGGCCCCAGCCTCGTGCTCACGCCGCAATATTTGATCCGTCCGGCTCTGACAGCCTCGTCGAGCTTGCGATCCGAAAGCCCAGAACTCCATGAATATCTTTCTTGCTTGCTTGCCTTACTAAATCTTGCCCTTCTTCGTCTTCTTCCCCGATGTAGGCACAGCGAAACCCTCGGTTGATGGAGACGCTGTCGTGGCGGAAGAAGGTGCTGTTCCTGCTGAGAACCCGGATGACCACGTCGTTGCCGCAGGCGACAACAGCTCGTCGTCATCATCATCATCATCATCCTCCCCAGTCTCGCGCTCCAAGTACTCCTGCCAGCGAGGTCCCAAGTACTCCTCGAGAGAGTAGGTCTTGTAGTTGTGTAGCAGCTCGAGGAACTCTTCTGCCGAGCCCCAACTACCTTCACCCATCATCTCTTCGAACACGCTCTTGATGTGCGTGTAACGAATCTCGGTCAGCTCCGCCCACTGCTTCAATGCCTCACCACTCTTGCCGTGTGGCAAGAAGAAGCCCAATTCGTATGAGCGTGCTCGAAATTCGTCTTTTGCTTTGCATGCGTTGGGCAAGTCCCTGATCTTTCCTGGCTTGATGTGCTTGAGGAGTTCTTCACGTAGCTTACCGAAACACTCTGTCTCGACGAAGCGCGACAAGATCTGTCGCAGGTGAAGTTTGGGCTTTGAGCGAAGCATCAGAATAGCGAGCCATCGGACTGGCATCTCGAAACACCCATGACCGAGTCGACCGCTGAGGTCGTCGTAGCTGGCCGCGCGAATGCCACAGACTGCTCCGTCGTCGAAAGCCCCAAGCAGCTGTACTACCCATCTGACATCCTCGTTTGTCTGCTCCATGTCCATGGGATGTGCAATGGCATTCTCGCTGATAAGTCCGTCGCGGAGAAGCTGATTCAAGTTGATCATGTAGAATTCTTGGAGCCTGAATCGCCACCGAAGACCGAGGAGTAGTTCCTTGAACAGCTCCAGAGCTTCACCGTTGCTTTCCGTCTCTCCCAGCAGCGTGATCTGCTGGAAGAAGTCTTTGTCGCTGTTGGGGCAGTCCTTGAACGACGTCCGGAGCAGATCTACCTCGTGCTGAACAGCCTTTGTCCAGGCCGACCTCTTCTCAGAGACCACCGAAGCCGAAGCCACCGCTGTATGAGGTGGTGGCTGAGGGCTGGGCTGTGGTGGCGTGTAGAATCGCCGGCTTACTTTGTTCTTTGGGTCGCCTCCTTTGAACGTATGGACGATGTACTTGCGCGAGAAGACGTTGAGAAGCGCGTCGAGAGGGTTTCGGAAATCGTCGTGATAGGACTGGGCTTCTTCAACCAGATCTCCAAGTTTCGATATGCCCGCGGTGTTGACGTGGTTGAAATGCTCTTGTAAAGTCCTGGAGAGATCTTGAATTTTCCGCCTCTTCGAAACCCAGCATCAAGCTGTTGATATATGCGGATACGAATGGTGAGCCACGATAGCTTCCACTGTTGCTCTGCCTCGCAAAAGACCAAGACTTCTGAGCCGCTTTTGCAGAAACTTGCACAGTCCGTCGCGTCTTGTCTTCATCTTTGATCATATCCATCAGGATGCCGGAGCAGCAAGCTGCGACAATCACGTTCACCTGGACGCCAAACTCGAACTCATTGGAAATGGTCTCATTGAGTTCCGACATCTGCAGCGCCTGACTGCCAATCTGGAGTGAGCCTTCGTGGCATCCGTGGCAGAAGACAAAGACATTGACTTTGTCAGGGAGTTTTGCCTTCTTTCCAAGCTTTGCCAGTTCCTTCAGAATGAACTTGGGCAACATCTTGCGCTTCTCCTTCGGAATTTCCTTCTACCAGGATGGGTCATCTTTGTTGAATACTACAAACGGGGCGCACGAGTCCTCAAGCCCTTCGTAGCCCCAAGCGACGCGGGGGTGCTTCTCGAGATTGTCTTGTACGGGCCAACAATTGATGTATGCGCCTCGGGCTGCGCCGGTGTTGATGAGGATCTTAGATGATGCTACAAAGTCTGCGAACATCCAGAGGTCTCGTGGCTCAGTTGCGCCGCAGATGAAGAGGCTCCATGTCTCGCCCCCCGGGTGTGCTGGTGGTCGGCGGGGGTGCTGAACCCATTGCGATGATGAAGCGAAGTCTTTGGGAAGCTGTGATTGAGCTTGAAATGAGAGTTCGGAGGAGATTTCATAGCCAGGATGAGAGAAGAGATGATCAAATACGAAAAAAATCATTTACGTGCAATCGCGTGAATAACGTGAACCACGTCACAAAGTGAAGGCAAACGCCAAACAACCAATCATGTGCGATTATGTATGACCCTGCAATTCCGTGCTTTGCCTGCTTACCATGGAAAGTCAAAGGAATGTAGTTAAGTAAGTATAATGGAAGAAATATTGGGAAAGTGCGCTCCCAGAGAAGAGTTGTGTCCAGACCATGTTCATGTAGTCATCACCAGTGTCATAGCATGCCGTAAAGTAAAAACAAGAAGGCTCGAAGCCGGGTATCATGATCGTATCGAAGCGAAGGTCCAGCCAGAATCACTCCCTCCCTCTCCATTCTCTTTCCATCCGTCCATCAGCGCGTGGGTATGATAGAAGATCATCAGACGCCTTCCCTCGGCTGCACAGGACGGCTCGCCACAGCATCGATATGCTCAAAGCTCTCCCTTGGGCTTGGAAACTCCTCACCCATATCTCCGCTCTTATACTTCCCAAACTCTTTCTGCCTCAACTCCCAGCTGCCCACTCTCTCATGTCTCGTCCTGGGATCCGTGGTAGTTGTCGCTCCAAAGCTCACTACACCAGCCGGAAGCGCGCCGCCCTTGGCCAAGTTGGCAACATCAGGGTCAGACGCAAGCTTGTTGCTGCCCTTGAATCCGCCCAGTTCAGACTTCGGACGTCTCTGGACACGATGAAACCTCACACCACCCAGCAGCATGGCGAGCGCAAACAGCAAGCCCGCTACAGCAAGCGTAACAACCGCGCCAACGACACCTGCTACAGCCGGCGACAATCCGTGTCTCTGACTACTGCCCGACGACTTGGGATTCGCGACAATGATAACATCGCTATCAACCCCCGTACAAAACAGACTCGGCGCACTACAACTCGCGCACCATTCCGGAATCGTGTTCATCATAATCCTGCTAAACATCATACTGAATTCGCGCCACTTCATATCCGTCTGACTGGGTCCGTGATTGAACATCGGGAACGCAATCAGCTGGCCGTTGTAATCCGTGGTGCCGTTGTGGTAGTAGAAGCGCACCCAGAGATCATCCTCACTCTGTGGGAAGGTGGAGCTGCCGCCGGTAGAGAAGAGCTCAAAGATCATGGCAGACGCGTAGGGCGGGATGGCGCGGAAATTCTTGTCGCGTGCGTCCATGAGCATCAGGCTCATCAGATTGATCATCGGGTCCGTTTCGCCGAACAGGAGCGTGATCGGTTGCGAGACGCCGGCAGTGGAGGTGCTGTGGTTCTGGCGGTCTGTGACGAGGTTTTCGAACTGGTGTACGATCTCTGCCGCGAGGGTCATGCCGCCGATGGCTTGGTCGTCTGAACTGTTGCTCGAGGCGTCAGTGTTGCCCCAGAAGTTCCAGGCGTATTCGTCGGCGAGGTAGCGTGTTGCGTTGTAGACTCCGGTGTATACGGGGCTACCCGTGAGCCTCTCGTAGATTGTGCGGTTGTGCGTGTATTGGTAATTGAGGTAGTCCCAGATCTCTAGGGCATGGTCGTAGTCCCTACATGCTGTCAGATTGGCAGTCGTGAGACAGATTCATTGGCTCGTCTTACCTCTGGTCGTCCAGCAGATTACCCTGGAACCAGCTGGTTTGCAATTTGTCGTAGGTGTCTTGACTAGCAGCCTTTGTGTTCTCGAAACTGTCTGACACAGTGTATTGCAAAGACTGCAACTTCGCCTCTGGACAATTCGAGTTTCCGTCAATGTAGATTGAGTTGTACGCAAACTCATTGAAGGACTGCACGGTCGCATACTGGTATCCATTCAACGGCGCCTGCACAACCGTCCCATCTGCTAGCAAGCCTGTCGAGTCTCCCAGTCCAGTCGAGTTGCCGACCGCATTGGGAGGGTACATGCCTTGCATGAAGGCCTGCGCTGAGGACACAAGGTATTGCTTGTCCAAGGTCTGAACAGAAATTTGATCGTTGTTCAAAATGTCCACCGACATGTTCGCGATGTTCTGTACGCCGAGTCCAGCATTATCGCCGTCGATCCACCTGGCTCTCAGACTCTGGCCCAACTTGTACATTTGCTGCGCACCCAGCGCGGTCAGAACTTGGCTATCACCTGTGATAAGCGGCGTGCGCTCCCCAGACCGTATGAAAGCGAATGCGCCATGGGGATGGTAAGTGTCCAAGTCGTTATCCTGGGCACTCGCGAACCAAGCCGAGGCCAGGAGCGTTAGCGAGAGCGCGAACATGGTGGGTAGGCTGTGAAGTAAGAACTTCAAGGACTTTCAAAACGCGCCAGCGAGGTGGAGGGAAATCCAGCACAAGGCTGAGAGCCAGGAACACGACGGCATGCGCCTACTTATCCATCCGGTAGCCCACGAGCTCGCATGCAGCAATCTAGGCTTGCAGCTAGGAAGCTGACTGCCAGCACAAAGAGCACGCCTCGCGAGCTTAGGCCCATTCCGTATGATCTCATCGGCCTTACAGCGCTAAGGGCTCGTACCTCCGAGGATAGTCTGCAGGAGTGCAGGAGCTGTGGATCTCCTTGAATGCGCGGGTCGCGACACACAACCCATGCTATTGTGGAATTGTTTCGCTCTTTCTTGAGCTCTCTGCACGCTTTGCGCCTCAAGCGTTTGTGAGAGAGCTTCAAGAGCTTCCAAAGCTCCAAGAGCTCCTAGCTGTAGCTTACGGCGGGGTAGCTCTCCGGCTGTAGCCCACCGCATCACGGGTCAGCCAAAGTTCACGCCATCCATCATCTTGCATGCAGTCTTGCATCGCCAAAGCTTGAGCACGTTCATGTTCGATCGCACTGTGAAACATTTGCTTACTCGCAGCGGCACAATTGGCACAAACTTTGCCTTGCTGTGTGCCTTGCAGAGCTCATCTGCAAATCGCAGTGTCGAGCTTGCAAGGCTCGTAAGTCGCAAGTCGTAAGTCGTATCCGCAAGCGAACGGGCCTTCGCTCCCAGGACGTTCGGCTGTGGTTGCGAGCTGAACTTCGTGGTCCGGAAATAGAAAGTCTGCATTCCTCTCCCTCGCACGGCAGCTGCGTGCAACGCACATGGCATTTCTCTCCCCTGCCGTCTCATCCTCTCCAGAACAGAAAATCATGACCCATATATGAATATTCCTCAGTCTTGGAGTACTGGATTCGGGAGGCTGGGCATTGGTCCTCTGCCCAGCTCCAATACGATCACACATGTCTAACTTGTTAGGCGTTAGCTTACACTTCGCTGACAGTCACGCCGGCCTTGCGCTTGATGGTTGGGCGCATTCCCGTCAGCCTTCAAGTCATGACGTTCTGTGGTACAATTCGATAGCGCAGCGTTGAAACATGCGAGGCGCGCGAGAAAACATGCAGTGTTACCCTTGCAGCGCGGGTGTACCTGCGTCCAGATGCACACAACTTGTTTCTGGTATTGTGGCTGAGATGCTGTACGCTGGTGTTTTGTGTGAGCTGAGAGCTGGCGTGTAAACTGGTGAGTGGGTCGCAGAGTCGTCATTGTGTTAGCAGAAGCACTCATGAGCTGGGCGCATTGCAGTCTTATGATGGTGCTGCATTTGGCTTGGAGAACGTTTTCCATTCTTTCCTGTAAGCTAGAAGCCATGTCTAACCCCTGAAGTCTGCCTGAACAGTCCACTGCGAGATGTCAACCTTCTCTCCGTTGTTGAGCTCTGCCGGCGTTCCATTGCCTTGAACTGGCGCCTTAGGGCCACTGCCATTACCATTGGTCGCAATGCTCAGCTGATAGTTCTGGTTGTTGTGGGCGATATGGGTGGCGTAAATTGGCTTCGAGGCATTCGGGAGTAGTGCTGGCTGCGAAAAACCACTGCCAAAATTGAAGAGGCTGCCGGTCTTAAGGTTGGCAGAAAAGTTTGCGGGTTCGTTGCTTGCGCCTCCGGTGTTCTTGCGGTTTTCGATCTGGATGGCGATTGAATCAACCTTTCTGTCAGACATTGTGCGGATTGGTAGCGTCCTTGCTGGAGAGTTGGAGAAGTCTAGCTAGATACCGTCAAGTCGGAGAGAGAGTGTATGCTTGTTGGGTTGCCTGAAGGGCATCTTCCGAGTCCTTAAGTATTCGACATGCACATTACGTGCGCTCATGGGAAGTTTGAGAGCTGAGAATCTCGTCAAGCTGAAGGTGCGTCTTACTGGTGTTTGAACTCTCGAGCATCTTAGTGTATGCAATCCCCTCACAAACACTGCATCTCAGCTCTCAGCTCCAGGAGTTGGCTTCATAGCGAAGAGCATACCGGTGTGAGGATGGCAGATGTCGCGTCGATGCGCCTGCATGGCGTCTCATACCAGAGCTGTCTCGAGCACCTCAACTTGTTGAGACTTGTGGACGGGCCACTCAAGATGAGTAGCAAGCGAGCATGCATATTATGCAGTCCCTGAACGTCCTTGACCGTCTGACGCTTGAGCTGACAGCGCACAGTGATCGCGCTTGGGCATGGCGTGCTGATCGACATCTTCGAGGAGTCTGGTAGAGATTGTAGGCAATGAAGATTGAAGCAACATGCCGGCTAGAACGAATCTGCGTCGGCCGTTTGCTGGGGAGAAGCTGTAGAGTAGTTGCAGTAATCTAGAGTCGAGGCTCAGAGTCGCCCTTGATCAGAGATGATGGTCCGCTAAAGAGGAAGGAACACCCAACAACCAGCGAATGACACCACGAACAGAACATCGTGGCCGTCTCGATCTTGCATGAGCCCGCTAAAGCTCACAAAGACCAGTGACCGCTGCGCGCCGACTCCATGGCGTTCAGGAGCTGAGCAGCGTGCGGGGTTTCCTTCAGCACTCAGCTTCGCCTGAAACACCATGGGAGAGCTTGAATCAGCATCGAATTCGGCTGGGGCATGGAGTGCCTGTCGCATGGAGCAGGCAAAACATATCGAGGTCGTCTTGTCGGAAAGTGATTGCGCGACGATGTGGTGGATTAGAATGTGAATGTCGCCATCCATGAAAGATTGCCCACGATTGTACTGCCAAGGAGCATCCTACGCCATTCAGCACAGCACAACCAGCAGTTAACTCACATTGGGAATACGGACAGATCATAGTTCGTACGTGATAGTTGTCGTATGGCATTAAAATATTGTATCTCCGCCCACAGCTAGCGGATATTGCTACAAATCCCACATTCTGTGTAAAGAATTTGTCTAGCACGCTCAAAACGCCGGTTCTGGTCAAGCATCAAGTGACCGGAACTGCATGTAACCTTCCTTTTTCCGTATCGTGAATCTACAAGCTAACCTCAACACGACCCTCGGCACCTGGTGCACCGCCTTGCTGCAGAGAGGGCAGGAGGTAGGTGATGTCATCCCAGGGATGCCTGTAGAGACCGGTCCTCAGCCTCTTCTGGTCGAGGAAGTGGGCAATCAGACCGATCGAGCGACCGAGCACGAAGAGACCGTTGAGGACACCCATCTTCAGGTAGTCCTCAGCCTCCTCGTTGGTAAAAGCACCACCGTTGCGAACAAGATCAACGAAGCAGACAGCGATGCAGCCATCGACGTTGAGGATGAGGTTGTCCTTCTTCGATGTTGTGACGGACTCGACGGCGAGGGCGTAATCGAGCAGCTTTGTGCTAGGGAAGTTCTTCTTGACGTACTCCTTGACGAGCTCGACACGGAGATCGGGGTTGTTGCGGGATTTGATCCTGTGGCCGATACCGGGGACTGCGGGGTCGTTAGAGATTGCAAAAAAAAGTGGGAATGGCGAAAACTTACTCAGCTTGTTCTCCTTCCTCATGGTGTCGACGAAGTCACGGGGGCTGAGACCCTTGTCGAAAGCCTTGCTGAACTCCTCAGCGGCGCCGTCAAGAGCACCACCGAATCGCGAACCAATGGTCAACAGACCAGAGACAAGCGCGGAGATAAGGTCCTTGCCAGCACGGGTGGTGATGATGGTGTTCATGGCACCAGAGACAGCGGGACCGTGATCGGCGGTCAACATGAGCACCATCTCGAGGAAACGGCTGGCGTAGTTGGGCAGGCGGCGGCGGAACCATAGGAGGGACATGACACCACCGATACCGATCTCTTCCCTGAAGACGTCGGAGATGGGCATACCGGCGTACAGAAGCTCCTGGCCACGGTCGTCGGAAATGGTGGAGATGAAAGCAGCGGGCTTTCGGATGAGGCCAAGCTCCTGCGCCCAAGAGTAGTCGATAGGGATCTTGGGAACAACGGGTTCGGGCTTGGGCTTGATTGTGCCGTCCTTGACGAGCTTCTGGTAGACCTGAGCGAGGGTCTGGGGCATCTCCTCGAAAGTCTCTGGGACGTAGATACCAGCCTCACGCATGGAGTTGTTCTTGGTGGTCGCAGTCTCGAGCTGAGAGTTGGCGAACGAACCAGCGTGACCGAACTGGACCTCAGTCTTCAGCATACCGGCAACGGTACCGATAGCCCACGCGACAATGGGCTTGGTGATCTGGCCAGACTTGACGGCCTCAATGACGCGGTACTCCTCGACACCACCGACTTCACCGAGGATGACGATGATCTTGCAGTCAGGGTCGGCCTGGTAACGCAGAGCGTGGTCGATGAAAGTGGTACCGGGATATCTGTCACCACCAATGGCAACACCCTCAAGAACACCGTCTGTGGTGTTGGCAATGATGTTGTTCAGCTCGTTGGACATACCTCCAGACTTGGAGACGTAGGAAACGGAGCCGGGGCGGTAGAGCTTGGAGGCAACGATGTTGTCCATCATACCACCAGTGTTACCGATCTTGAACGCACCGGGCTTGATTCCACCGACGGTAGCGGGACCAATGATGGTGACGCCCTTCTTCTGGGCAACGTGCAGGATCTCACGCGCACGGCGCTCGGGGACACCCTCAGCAATGATGGCAATCGACTTGATCTGAGGGAACTCGAGCAGCTCCATGGTGGACTGGTAGACGGAGCGGGACGAGGCGAAGTTGACGACGGTGTCAACGTCGCTGTGCTTGGCCATGGCCTTCTCGACCGACTGGTAGACGGGCAGCAGGGTCTCGCTGGTTCCCCAGTACCTGCAGAGCTCAATTAGCACTCCAATTGCGCGGTTTGAAGGACTAGCTTAGCACGTACATTTTGCTGACGAACTGGCCGCCGAATGTGTAGATAATACCGGCTACGGAGGGCTGCTTGCGCTTGCAGATGAAGTCGAAGTCGAGCATGCCCTGCACGGCACGGGGCTGCAGGCCGCTGCGGGCTGTTAGGGGTGCTCTCCAGTGCAGTTTCAAGCGGGGTCCTTACTAGACGAAGCATCGTGTCTTTGGGTGAAAGAGCGTGTGCGAGGGCGGAGGAGTCAGCGCACGGCTGGGGGCCTCGAAACGACGGATGTTGTCGTTGGCAGACAGGCCCTCGCTGGTCGAGGTGCCTGCCTGGTTGGGGACAGAGCCGTTGACAGGCGCGGCGGAAGGCATCGTGGCCGGTCGTGTGTCAATTGGGAGAGGAAGGGTCTAAGGAGCGACGGGCGTCAGTATTTGTGACGGGCTGCGCGCTGCAATGGAGCGGTGGCGGTGAAGGTGCAGTGCTGCGTCTGACGTGAGGGCGGTGGTGTGGACGCCGGAGAAAAAGCTGCGCACAGCAAACAGAGCACAGTGGCAGAATGTGAGGAGGAGTCTTGGGGGAGGGGAGAGCAGAGACCAAACGCACCTTATGGACAAGTGCCAGGGCGCGGGCACAGCAGCAGAGGGAGGCTTGGGATGAAAGAGGAAGAGGTTGCGAAGCTGGGCGAGCTGGCGAGAATTCCCGAAGAAATGATGGGCCTGCTGTGCTTCTTTTCGGCGGTGTTGAGGTCCCTGCTCGACTCTTGCGTTGTTGGGCTAAGGCCGGGCGCGGCGCTATCGGGCGGTGAGGAGCCGTGTACCTGGGTGTCCGCCTTCGCACTCGGCAGCGGGGGGGATATCAGCAGCGCAGAGATGCCAATTGGAGCGTCGAGGCGTCGGCTGCTGCTGTTGATATCGGCATCCGCGCTGTCCTGCTTCTGCGGAGGGGCTGCTGCAGTCCGTTGAGGCTGTCCGCCCTGTCTCGCAACCCTCAACGCATCCGTTCCATGCAATCCGCACCCCCTGGGAGGGGTCGCGCGCTAAGTGGGCCGGGGGCTTAGCGTGCTGTTGATGCGCTGCGACCCCGAGCGACGCTCAACGCAAAAAAACATCAGACCGCTGCCCCAATTACTGAGCTCAACCCCTCAGCAGCCGTCTGACGCCCCAATYCCCCATCCACCCGCCTGCACTCTCTCTCCTGCTCTTTGCTGTGCTGTGCATTTCACCCAGCCCCCAATTTCACACAATATAGGTACGTCGCAGCACCCGGGGCGCCGCACCTTCCCTCGCTGCGGTCCCCCTCCACTCCACACCACTACTGCCCCGATCCTCGCTCTTCATAAGGCCCTGCCGTAGCGCCGTCGTCGTCTCGGAATTCTCGTCGGGTGTCCACACCGCGTGTTCCTGAATCTTCGCGCCTGCCGCTGCCTGCCCTTCATCTGTCCATCGACTCTTCCCTCCTCGAGCTGCCTACTCACGCCCGCTGCAGTCTGACGCCTGCCACTTGACACACCTGCACCTGCAACATGTCTGCCAAATCCATCCTCGAGGCCGACGGCAAGGCCATCCTCAACTACCACCTCACCCGCGCCCCTGTCATCAAGCCCACTCCCCTGCCCGCCTCCTCGACACACAACCCGCCGCCCAAGCTCGCGTCGCTGTACTTCGCAGCCGACGCCGACATCAAGGGCGTCCTCGACCAGGCCGAGGTCACATACCCGTGGCTGCTGGCCCCCGGCGCCAAGTTCGTTGCAAAGCCAGATCAGCTGATCAAGAGGCGAGGCAAGAGCGGCCTGCTGGCCCTGAACAAGCCCTGGGCGGAGGCTCGCGAGTGGATCGAGGCGAGGGCAGGGAAGGCACAGAAGGTCGAGACAGTCGACGGTGTCCTGAGGCAGTTCCTGGTCGAGCCCTTCGTCCCCCACCCCCAGGACACCGAGTACTACATCAACATCAACTCCGTGCGCGAGGTACGTCTCTTTCTATTTTTTTCGTGTTTCGTTCCATTTCCGTTTGCGGTCGAGGTCAGGGCGTGCAGGGCGAGGCCCTTACGTTCGGTGACGTCCGCTGCGCAAAACGCATGTTCGCAAGCATGCACCTCGGCGGAAAGCTGCTGCGAAAAGTGGGAGCGGATGGCTGGCTCGAAAGCAGACGGGCGCACTGCCTGGTTTTGTTTGACGGCCGGCCGGACGAAGGGAACCAACACCGACCCACTCTTGCTTCATGCGATACGCACGTTCCTTTCACATGTCAATTCTTCCTCCCTTCTTGCCCATTTCGTTTACTCAAATTTGCTGAGCACTGGTGTTGCGGCTCATTTGACTTGCGGCTACTGCACGCTTGCACCAATCATGTTGCGTTCTGTTACTGACGGTCCCACTTTAGGGTGATTGGATCCTCTTCACCCACGAGGGTGGTGTTGATGTCGGTGATGTCGACGAGAAGGCTGAGAAGCTTCTCATCCCTGTCGACCTGAAGGAGTACCCTTCGAACGAAGAGATTGCTGCCACTCTCCTGAAGAAGGTTCCCCAAGGTGTTCACAATGTCCTCGTTGACTTCATCTCGAGGCTGTACGCTGTCTACGTCGACTGCCAGTTCACGTGAGTACAACACCCTTCACCCATCAACACGGTCACTGACCTCCCACGTAGCTACCTCGAGATTAACCCTCTCGTCGTCATCCCCAACGAGGACAAGACCTCTGCTGAGGTTCACTTCCTTGACCTTGCGGCCAAGCTCGACCAGACTGCTGAGTTCGAGTGCGGTGCTAAGTGGGCCATTGCTCGCAGCGCAACTGCTCTCGGTATCCCAGTTGCACCCTCCAAGGAGACCAAGACTACCATCGATGTCGGTCCCCCAATGGAGTTCCCTGCTCCCTTTGGCCGTGAGATGAGCAAGGAGGAGGCTTACATCGCCGAGATGGATGCTAAGACTGGTGCGTCTCTCAAGCTCACCATCCTGAACGCAACTGGTCGTGTCTGGACCCTCGTTGCCGGTGGTGGTGCTTCTGTCGTCTACGCCGACGCCATTGCCTCTGCTGGTTTCGCCAGTGAGCTCGCCAACTACGGTGAGTACTCTGGTGCTCCCACAGAGACACAGACCTTCCACTACGCACGAACAGTGCTTGACCTCATGCTCCGTGCTCCTCAGCACCCTGAGGGCAAGGTTCTGTTCATCGGTGGTGGTATTGCCAACTTCACCAACGTTGCCTCGACCTTCAAGGGTGTCATCCGCGCCCTGAGGGAAGTTGCTGGTTCCCTCAATGAGCACAAGGTTCAGATCTGGATCCGTCGTGCCGGTCCCAACTACCAGGAGGGTCTTAAGAACATCAAGAACGTCGGCCAGGAGCTCGGCCTCAACATGCACGTCTACGGCCCCGAGATGCACGTATCAGGTATCGTGCCTTTGGCGCTCATCCCTGGTAAGACAACGGACATCAAGGAGTTCTCTGGTTAAGCGTGCAGTTTGTAACATAGGAGCTTATGGATCATGGCTAGACAAAGAGTAACGTTTGCGGAGCGTGCATGGAGTATTTGTTTGGGCGAACTTGTTGCTCACGCCTAGACTATGTCGAGCCTAGAGTAGGCGGACAGCTCTTAAATATAAGATTTAATACTTCTCTCAATTTGTGTTGATGCAAGTATGGTCTGGTGCATTTGGATCGCATAGTCAGACTTTGATTCTGTATACCGTGTTGTGTCACAGAAATTCATTGAGCGTATGTGGCGGCCTGAAGTGCATGAACCTTGAAGTGCAAGGCCTTAATGTAGTCGGGGTTCTGAGGGCGCGATGGGTCGATGCACCAGCAGGCTTGCACGCAAGGAGCCCCTATCACAGGAGGCTGAAGGTGGGATTTCTTGAAGATTAGAAATTGGACATTGCGCGCAGCAGAGCACGCTGCGCGAGTGACTGATACAGAGCTGACAAGGCGTTGAGTGGAACAATACGGACGGCTGGAATCGTGACCTGTAGACAATTTCCATCTGTGAGAAAGATCTTGGCGCACTCTTTGCACGACCATGGGATAGATTGTTGAGACTCCCTTCCTGTGAGGCACAGCATTGCTCTGTGCTCCGTACGACTCCTTGACAAGAAAAGCAATGTTTCTTCGCCACAACCTCGTTCCCTGCAATCAGCGCATTCCTCAACTCCATCGTTACATTCTTATCACGATATCCTCAACCTGCTATCTCCGTCGATGATCGGTGCACTGCCATCGTAGTTTCCGCAGCGTCACTGAGGTTTCTCGGCCAATCAGATTAGGCCGACATGCACCTGGGCACAATCATGTCAACCAGCGCAGTTCCGGTGTTGACTTGAATTCTCTGGACTTCCCGTCTGTGTGAAGATGATCACCGCTACAGTGCGCCCAAGCCTGAAGCTAAAGCCTGGATGGGCGGACTTACCACGACACACGCTTAGATTTATCAACAAGCCGTTGTTGCATCCAATATCCTCGATCCGACGGAGAAAGCGCACGGCGAAGCAGGCTGCTTCGATGAACTAGCCCCTAGGCCGATAATCTCACATACCTGCTGTTGCGGCGCTTGCAGTTCCAGCTCGGCATTCTTCAGATCGCAGCCATGACCTTTTTGTCGCATTGGCCGAGCTGGGTGCTCTTGAGCAGCGAATTGGATTTAGATTCAACGATAAGCTGCTTGGTGTCTCTGCCTTCAAAACCTCAAATGCCGACGTTCCGATCAAATTCAATCCCACAATTATATGATTAGAGGACTGGAGGCGACTTGCTTTGCTGGTGGATCGGGTCCTAGACCTAGCTCTATGCCGGGCATGGTATCAGAGTGGGCAACGTCGATGTACGTGTCAATGCTCGGGGTATATTTTCAAAGCTTCGCAATACTGATACCTATCTCAGGGCGCTGCGCCTTGATGGAGAAAGGGCTAGTAGCACGACGGACCCTGGCCGTGAAGAGTTTCAAACTCCATCTTGATCGGGACGTCCTGACTGAAGAGTCCATCCTCTCTCACCACACAATGAGCGAAGTTTTCGAGGCTTTGATAGGCGTCATATATCTCGACTCACAGTCCGATCTCGACACAGTTCAGAAAGTCTTGTGCAACATCGGTTTCATAAAAGTGACCACTGGCACCGAGAGGCCAACGACTGAGCAGCTGATTCCACCAGAAGAGGCTTCTTCGTGCTCCGCATCAGGCATGGCTGATACTGCTCAGGTGGGCGACGAAGTGAGGCCTAGTCCTGTTCGTAAAAGGCAGACGCAGACAAGACCTCATTTGCGCCCTGCACGAACTACAGTTGACAACACAAATACAAACGGAGACTATGTACCTCAAGTCTCGTCAGTACCAAGGGCAGAATCAGTGGATCGGATTCGTTTGTCCGAGTGCGGCTTCAATTACAATCCGCACCTACCGAAAACCTCTATGAATTTAGCGGAGATCTTTCGCATGAGCCCGGCACACACGGGTTTGGTAGAAACCTGATCGAACTGCATTTCAAGGGTTTTAACCTTCTGCACAAATGCTTCGAGGCGTGCGAGGATGAGAAGAAATCGGCGTGCTATCTCGAATGGTTGGTTTACCCCAAACGAAGCCCATCTCGATGCGAAATTGCCATGGGAAACTCTCGGGAGCGTTCTGTTTGTGCGGCATTCCACTGCCCTCGCCGAAATCGACGCTTTCCTGACAGCGCTTCGTATCGAAGAGCGGAAACGGGACCGCCTCAGACAAAGTATGGGCCTTCCTGACTGGTACGATCCGCCAGAGAACAAGGATAAGGTACCTCCGCCCTGGAGACTACAATTGCTTGCATTCCGCACGCATCCAGAGACTATAATACCAACGGATATTGCTTTATGGGGAGAGAACTTTGTACAATCTCCAGTTCTGCTCGACACCACTCGCCAGCCTGGGCCTAATTCCGACGTCGTAACAAGCGATCCTGAACAACTCGCTGAGAGCATCTCTGTGCGTCTTACAAACTTAGAGCATGGTGACTATCAGTTATCGCCTTTGTACTCCATCGCTTATTCTGCTTCGACAGAAGTATCCAAATCTTGCTCTCCTAAAAAGAACGCAAGCTTGCTGCGGCCTGACATCCAGTTGCCTCCGGGCGCGTCAAAAACGCTCAAGCGAGAGTTACATACAAGGCGTGTGATGCATGATCCACACTGGCTCTACACCAAGCGCTCCCCTCTGCCTGCTGGCCAATTCATTGCAAGGGCGAACAATAACTCAGATGACCAAAGAACAAATGCTGCCTTGAAACACAGCGTTAAGATCTGCGACGGCCAGCTTCGAAACTAACACGGTACAAATCGTAAAAAGAAATTATGCGGTAGTAACCAAAGTAGATTGGAGAAATCGATGGATCATATATGCGCTGGTGCATCTCTACCCGCCCAAGCAAAAAGCGGAATGGGTTCTATCAACCCCTCCAGAAGGCGCTTGGCAGCACACAGAGGTGTCGACGTATCTGTATGCTTAGAACAGGTGCCCTCTCGTGGCCGGTCGGATCGTGATTCGCAATAGCGGCTTCGAAATAATAGATTTATCGAAGAGCACCCGGGTCGAACCCAGCAGATGGTACCTCGAAGCAAGAGACTTCAGACACTGGACGCTTTAATGACAAGCCTCCCTTTGCCAGCGCCAAAAAAAAAGGCACCCAGGCTTCCGCAAGGACCGAAAGTGCAGTCAGTCATGGACGGAGCAGCAGCTCTCAAGGACGCGGCCGCATTTATGATCTTGCCCGCAAACACGACTCTCAAGGAAGAGTCCTAGTCGAAGATAGCGACGAGGTAGCATCTCAACCCGGTGCCCGTAATTTCGTCCACAGGAGATCAAAGAGAGGGTCGCTGTTCCAGCAAAAGCGGATAGTCGAAGACGACACAAAAGTACACAACGCGCCTCGAACATCCAAAGCCCGGATCACGGCGAATCTAGTTAACTCGGTCTGCATAACAGGAAGTGAAAGTAACGAAGGTCAAGCTACATAACCAGCCCCTATGCCTGCTTTCACCCACCCGAGATGTTTCGGCCTCGCGCCCAACGAACCCGGCGATGCCGGCGATAAGAACATATTCTTTGGCCCCATAGCTTTAACACCCGGCCTGACGCTTTGAAGTCTGCTCTTAGAGGAATCAGCGCGATCATGAGCGGGAATGGAGTATGGTTCAGAGAGATCAGGTATCGCAAGTCATGCCAAGTTTCACATCGTCCGACCCTATGAAGAGAGATAGTGCGCTCAAGCAAGACCAAAACAAAGAGAAGAACACCCCAACAGCTGGTATGTCTGTCAAGTAAGAAAGCGAAACTTAGCAACAGACGACTTGCAAGGGAGACAACAACGGATGATCCTAAGGCGCATCTTGTAATCCCTGACGAGGTGGTCGTGTAGAGGCGGCACCAATAGCATTTTTGAGCATTTCTACACACGTGTAAGATATTGTAAATATACAACGGGCTCGTGTTGAGTGGTATAAGTCATTCCCAGAGTTGTGGCTACGTTATTTGAAAGGCACGTAGGTGCTCGATATTGTCCGAATCTCTGCTTCTGGCTTTATGTGCGCGATCGTGCTTGAACCCTGCCCCCAAGACGAATCCGCCACACCATGCCAATACCATCTATCAGATTCCAACCACAACCCTCTGCTCTCTCAAAATGCTCTTACCATTGTCTTTGAAGATCTCTTGGACTGGCTCCATTCGCTTTGCCTTAACGTCATCCGCGTCCGGCATCTCAACATCCGAGTCAATCTGCTCATCGAATGGAACATCGATGATCTTGAACAGCAGATGTATTTCTGGGAGATATTTCTCTGGATAATTGTCCCTGAAGATTGTGATGCCGCCGAAGTTCTTCACACCAAAGGTGCTCTTGTGCTGGAGGAGGAGGTGGGCAATGGTTGCGCCCATTGGCGAGCCTGTTGATATTAGAAGATGTTTGAGTACCGTGAATGGTCTTCATGACTAACCTAGTATAGCCTCAGCTTCGTCTGTGTGCATCCCAAGTTCGAGGCCCGGCCAGCGAGGCACTGTATTCAGACCATGATTCCTGAGTGCTTGAGCGATCAGCGGGAGGGTCTCATCATTTTTGATGTAGTTGACGAAGTAGTAGCGGAGGTTCTGAGGGTTGGCATTGTTGCGCTCCCAGTACGACCACATGATATCCGAAGCGCGCTGCAAATGCGGCAATTGATTTTCCGGAATGGTGCGACCGAGTTCCTCTTCGGCGGCAGCCTGTGGTTTCTTCATGTTCTGAGCGAATGAAGCACCACCCCTGGTGTTCACGGCGAAGCGATAGTATGCGCCTGTGGCTGGGTATGACCTGCCGCCCACCATATATGTTTGATCCTCGATGAGCTTGACTTGATGGCTCGCATTCCTGAAAGGGTTTTTACATTTGTAGTCTCCCTCGCCCTCGTCGGGCAAAAGGTTCTCATCGTAGTGCTCGACGGAATGACATTCGTTGTCTCCACCTTTGCCGAATGGGAGCCAGCTGAGTCCGAGGGCTTCAAGTGCCGTTTGGATCTTGATTTTCGCGTCGTAGACCCCATCCATAGTGCTGTCTCGGAAATTGCAACTGATGTCCGAGTCGTAGAAAGCATCGTACCAGCCCCAATCGAGGATGCTCTCTAGATTCTGATAAGTATTATGTGTGGCGCGACTGTGATACGATCCCTTACGGCGAAGATCACCTTGCCAAATTGACTCAGCAGATGGCGGGTTCCGCATGTCCCCCAGCGCCCTGCCACACAGTTCATCTTTCATATCCAGCAAGCAACCATACCAGTGTCCTTTCGCCCTGTACTTTGCCCATGTAGCATCCGTGGCGATGTCATCAGGGTCCCAGTCTGTCTCGGCAGTTGCGACAAGTGAAGGTTCGAATAGGCTGGAGAACTTGACGGTGTCATGAATGCCAAAAGGAACGGCGATACGCGAGGATGCGTTATCGAACAGTTTTGCGGTGGTGGAAGTGAGCGGCCGAATGGTAGCATCGCTGACAGCAAGCGCGGTGAGCGTGGCAAGGATCTGAGCAACAATTGCTGCTCGCTTCATGACTGGCAGGCCAAGGGGCGAGTGGAGGCGGTTGGCGCGGTGTCAAGGCGAGAGGGGAGGTGCGGCCGGGGTGACGGTCTTACTTAAAGCCAGGGCCGTCCCTTCCTTTCACGTATCCCAGTCAGTGAAAGAAGTGTAGATCGACGTCTTCTGGTAGTCTGCATATGTGTGCTTCAGGCGCAGGGATATCTAGTTGGACAGTCTGAATATTCTGTAAGGTGCTACTACCCATCCTCTGTATTGGCTTCGAGCAGTAAAAAGCTGGGCTCCCGACAAGCGATCTCTCGAAACAACGGAGGCATGCAACAGCTATCTACGGGCATCTCGTGGTCTAGAAGGCCCTCTGGTGATCTGGTGACTACCAATATTCTGCCGTTTTGGCCGAAGTTTCTCTCCATAAACGTCCAAGCTGACACGGATTCCGGCACTCTCACAATGCTCTTCCACCCTTGCCCAGCACATCAGCCGTTCGTCTTCATTTCGCTGGCAGCTTCTCCGGTATCTCGCGAACCGTCAAGCTCATCACGGATAATCGCCGAAGTTGAACAAGAGTCGTACCCCAGGCAACTCTCCAGCAGGTCTGTCATGTGGAACCTTGTCTCGAAAGATCACGATGCTGGTGGCATGCTTAGAACCAAGTCCTCTATCGTACGATCTAAGCTGTAAAAGGAAGTATGCGAATGTAGAGCCTATTGGTGATGCCGGCTTAATGAGTGAATGCTGAGCTTATAAAAGCCGCTGCGGATGTGTCTGCTGTTGATCAGCTGGGAACGATGTAATTGAGCAAGGTTCCCAACTACCGAGCAACGCCAGGACGCCCACTGCAGCAGAAGCCTCTCAGCGTTTGTACTTCCCTTTCCAGAGCTCGATGACGCAAGCCGCTATTTCGTGGATATATAGATCGATCTACACGCAATCGTGCTCTACACTAGAGGCCGCTACTCTCTACAAGCTTAAGACGGTGCCCCCAGGTGCTTTCCACGCGTTATGGCGACTGAGGCTACGAAATTTCATCGAGTGGCAGACAGAAAAGAAAGACATCACATTGTGTAGGAACTCATGGCATTCTAGAGGGACCCGTTCAGCCCCACCGGGGATTCGGAGATAAAGGAAATGCGGGGAAGGAGACGTGCGGCAGCGGGAAGGAGCAGCGACCGACACCATTCGCTGACTCGGCCACTGACAACAACCTCGGTGCTGGAACTACCCCATTCGAGATGGCAGCAATGATGGTTTGTGCACTGGCTACTTGCAATTGCTCCTCGAGCTGTGTTATCACTTTGCATAGCGGGTGCGGTTGAGAGAGGTCTATTCACTACGTCACAAAGCATACAAGCAATACCTATCTCGAGACAGCATCAGATATGGCATGTAAGTCTGCCGAAGCACCGCCCAAGCGTTCGGAGCAGGCTGACGGTGTTCCCAGTAATCGCTGCAGGAGCAGCTGGCACAGCAGCCCTCGCCGCCTATCTCAACGCAAAGTTCCACATCGCATACGATCTCAAGCATGCCCGGGGTGGCCTCGCGCCGTCACAAGATGTTCTCGACTTCATGACCGAACGAGTCGTGAAGAAGCGCGTCCTCACCTATCATGTCCTGGAAGACCAGGCTTTGCGCAATCGACCGAACCAGCCATTCTTAATCTTCGAGGGCAAGACATGGACGTACAAGCAGTTCTTCGAGGCAATTACCATAGTGGGCAACTGGCTCATGAACGATCTGGGTGTACAGGTTGGGGAGATGGTCGCCATTGATGGAGGGAACAGCCCCGAGTATCTGATGCTCTGGTTTGCACTGGATGCAATTGGCGCGAGTATAAGCTACATCAACTGGAATTTGACTGGAGCTGGTCTCGTGCACTGCGCAAAGGTGTGTAAGAACCCTTGACACAAGCAGCTTTCAGCTGACCTCCTTCCCAGCTATGCGGAGCTAAGCACCTGATTGCGGACCTTGACGTCAAGAGCAATGTCGAGGCCAGTCGAACTGAGCTCCAAGATCTCGGCGTGATGATCCACTACTACGACCCATCATTCATCGCGTCGCTGTCCGACAGCACACCGATTCCCGAAACGCGTCGCGAGAGCGTTCCCATCGAATCAGTACGTGGTTTGATCTACACCTCCGGAACGACTGGCTTGCCAAAGGGTGTTGTCATGACCACAGGGCGTGAGCTTCTCGTAGGATACACAACTGCAAAATACCTGGGCTTGAAGCCGGGGGACAAGATGTACACGTGTATGCCACTATACCACGGTGCAGCACATGGCTTATGTGTCACACCGACTATACATGCGGGTAGTACTGTGGTACTGGGAAGAAGATTCTCACACAAGACTTTCTGGCCCGAAGTCGCGGCATCAGGCGCGAATCACATCCAGTATGTCGGAGAGCTGTGCAGATACTTGCTCAATGGGCCACCAAATCCATACGAGCGAAAACACAATGTCCAAGTAGCCTGGGGCAATGGCATGCGCCCAGATGTATGGGAACCGTTCCGTGAGCGATTCAACATCCCGATCATAAACGAGCTCTATGCCGCTACTGATGGGCTCGGTGCGACCTTCAACCGCAATGCAGGCCCCTTCACCGCGCATACAATCGGACTCCGAGGCTTAATTTGGAACTGGAGATTTAACAACGAGGAGGTCCGGGTGAAAATGGACGTCGACACGGAGGACATCTTGCGCGATGAGAATGGCTTTGCGATAAGATGCGGCACAGATGAGCCTGGGCAAGTGTTACACCGTCTGACACCGGAGACGCTACCGAGCGTTCCAGGATACTACAACAACGACGGCGCAACCGAGAAGAGGAGAATAAGAGATGTCTTCCAGAAGGGTGACATGTAAGTGGATACCATACAATGGCCGAATATTGAAGACTGACAATCCTCAGGTGGTTCAAATCCGGCGACATGATGCGGCAGGACGGCGACGGCCGTGTCTTTTTCGTGGATAGACTGGGTGACACGTTCCGCTGGAAGTCAGAGAACGTCTCAACCAACGAGGTTGCCGACATGATCGGCAAATTTCCACAAATCGCAGAGACCAACGTCTACGGCGTGCAAGTACCCGGCTATGACGGTCGCGCAGGGGCTGCATCTATAGTGATGGCAGCTGGCGTAACAGAGTCGACATTCGACTTCCAGGCTTTAGCGAAACATGCCCGAGCTGTCCTACCTGGCTATGCTGTGCCGCTCTTCCTGAGAGTAACTTCTGCTTTGGAGTACACCGGGACGATGAAGATCCAGAAGGGCAGGCTGAAGACAGAGGGCATCGATTTGGACAAGGTGACGGGTAATGATAAGTTGTACTGGCTTCCGCCAAACAGTGATCGCTATCAGTCGTATGGGAGGAAAGAATGGGAGGGCATCAAGGACAAGAGCATAAGGTGTACATAGAAGCTAGATATGTTGTGGGTTGAAAACGATGATCACATATTTCCAACCGACAATCTTGAAGGGCACACGCCCGTGACTGAGGCATCGAAGGAAGGGCCTTCCCGCCGACTAGCGTGGTGGCGTTGCTGCTTAGCTCAGCCCTACGAACATTGAACATGCGCTCACGCTGCCTGTACTTTCGCACTCCCACCACAAACCCCACATCACACTGCAACAATACCCCCGTACCGACTACGCAACTCTGAATACGCCTCAGCGCGCCCGCCTCCATCATGGGTAAAGCAGAAGTCGGCAGCTCAAAATGGATCGGCAACAAGATGAAATCCAAGGGCCTGCAGCGCTTACGCTGGTGGTGCGAAATCTGCCAGAAGCAATGCCGCGACGCCAACGGATTCAAGTGTCACGTACAATCCGAGTCGCACGTGCGCCAAATGCAGGTCGTCGGAGAAGATCCGCGAAAGTTCATCAACTCGTTCAGCAACGACTTTCAGCGCGATTTTGTCTCCCTCCTCCGCACCGCCCACAACGAGAAGTGGATATCGTCGAACAAGTTCTACAACGAATACATCCGCGACAAAGAACACGTACACATGAACGCGACCAAGTGGCCGAGTCTGACGGAGTTCGTTAAGCACCTGGGCCGCGAGGGCATCTGCCACGTCAAGGAGGACGAGAAGGACGGCTTGATGATCGCCTGGAGGGATACCAGCCTCGCAGCTACACAGCGAAAACAGGAGATCGCTGAGCAAGAAGCTGCCGAAGCGCGAAGTGGTGCTGGCGAAGACAAGATGCTGAAGAAGATGGCCAAGCGCGCAGCTGAAGAAGCCGAGGCTAAAAAGGCTATCGAGGCGAAGAGGGCCGCTGCAGCGGCGGCGGCGATGCAAGAACCTACACCACCTGCTGAAGGTGATTCGCCAACAGTGGAAAAGGCTGCTTCGCCTGTCGAAGAAGAAAAGAAGGAAGGCGAGGAGCCTGCCGCTGCTGCTGCGCCGGTGAAGTTGAGCTTCGGCTTGAAGGCCAAGGCAGCGCCGCCGAACAAGGCCGGCCTTGGACAAATGAAGAGCCAAAGTATTTTCAAACGGAAGAAGGAAGGAGGTGAAGAGAAACCGGTGAAGAAGGTTAAGTTGTGAGACACTGCATTGCTTACAGTTGTACATTTAGCGTGGCGTTAGGGAGGCATACCACTGGCATTTAGCACTGGAGATCACCGCTCGGGATCAAAGGGCATGTTTGATTTAGTATCATTTGAATATTTGCAAACGTGTCACATCAAGCACATTCATAATACCTTGGCTACATTCGAATCCTGACAGGTTGATATATTGACTACTTCCCTCTTCGAGATACTAACATCCACCTAGCTTCTACGATTCCATAGGCCCATTGCCAATCTCCTCGGTCTTCGCCTCAAATTCCTTTACCATAACCTCAGCCTTCTCCTGTGCAATTTGCATCCCCGCGCCCGCTGCCGCTTTAAGTCCCTCAGCCATTGCAATAGCCGCCTGCTTCATCATGACCATCGTATCGCCAGCCGCAAACACGCCCCTGACACTCGTCTCATTGAACATGGGGTTTGTGATCTTGATATGTCCACCCATACTCGCATCCACCGTCTCGACACCCAACTGCTCGATGAGATGTCGTGCCCTGTTCACCGTCGGTGGACGATGTGCAATGAATCCTAACGTCGCCGGCTCGCCGGTCTCGAATTCAATTGTTACGCCGTCAGTGTGGCTTGGTCCGTTGTTGACCAGGCGAGTGATTTTGCGCTCGTCGACTTTCGCGCCGAATGCTTTCGACATTTTGAGCGCGTTTTGCACCGGACCGTCATCTGGAATTGCGCCGTTGCTGAAGATTGTGATTCTGTCGTCGAAGGCTTTGGCCATTTGCACGTAGTGGCTCTGACTCGGGTGGTTGAACGTCAAGATACCGATGGGGGTGCCGCGCTGCTCGAAGCCGTCGCACGCAAGGCATTGGTAGATGTGACTCGGCCAATTCTCTCTGTAGCCCGGGATATCAGGGAAGATATCCTTGCTCCCAGTCGCGAGGATCAGTTTGCGTCCCAAATATGTCTTCTTCTCGCTGTCCTTGACCTCAAACCCATCGTATTTCTCTTCGCCGACTAGCTTCTTGGTCGCGTGGGTGATGGTAGCATCTTGGAACCAGACCGTCTCGTAGCGAGCCTCGATTTGTTCGCGGGCCGTCTGGCGGAAGCTGTAAGGTTCTTGGTGGTCTCGCGAGGCGACGGTGTGCATGTGAGCGATGCCTTCGTTGCGATACTCGCGTGAGTCGAAAACTAGTGCCGTGCCGCGAGTGCGTGCGAAGACGAGGGCGGCATTGAGTCCTGCGGGTCCGGCTCCAATTATCAATGCATCAAAGATGTGAGGTCGTAGTGTGGACATGCCGAGATTGTATGTTGTTGTGACAAATTGCGTGCTATGATCGTCTTGAGTGGGCTCTCAGCTTGATAATTTGGTTATATCACTCGCAGATCTAGTGCTGTAGATGTTCCTTTGGCATCGACATCTCGACTTCTTTATACCACTAGAGCCTCTTGCTGCACCTGGAGACTTTTGCAATGTGAATCCGGTAAAACGACGGGAGCTGCAGGTATCGCAGGGAGGTACGTCACCAGCAGGGTGCTCTGCTTGCAAAAACCTCCATTGGGCTACACAAACATATGCAATAGCTGAAGATTATATTACGGACAATTTCGAGGTGGTGGATGGGAAGAGTGGCTTTGAGTCTCCGATCTGAGGAAGTTTCCGAACAAGTCTCCGCTGGCACGCAGAGCCTTCGGAATCCAAGCATGTAAAGCTAGTCCAACAATCACCCCGCAGAGAGCGTATGAATACTACGTGTGTGATGATACAAGACTACAGACATCGTTGAATCTCTATCAGCATCTCAACTGGTCACCACGCAACTATCAACCCTGTCGCCAGATTTGCGCGAGGTCCTTTTTCGTTTCCTCATTTCCAAAAGACGAAGTAGGCTGTACGCTGTCTTTACGGGGCGTAAAGTCAGGTCGATATTCCGAATTGGCTGATTGCGAGTTTGATTCGTCGTCTTTCTGACCACTGGCCTGCGCGTCTTTACGATGCGTGGAGTCTGGTCTGGATTCTGAAGTAACAGACTTTGACTTTGATTCATGGACCTTGTGATTGCTGACAAGCGCTAGAGCTTGATTAATAGAACGTGAGTTTGAAGTGTCGGCCTTCTGACCGCCGGCCAACGCTGAAACGTGATCGACAATCAGCTATAAGCCTCCCTTCTGGTGATCTGGCACTTACCAGTTCTCCGTGGCCTCCTTGGCCCCCTGTAACGACCGGTGAGGGGCACCTGTGCGAGCTCTGCGCCGGACCCTGCACGCTCGCTGAACTCTTTTCGTAGCTCCTGAACGAAGCAATTCGTGCTTTGCCAAGGGTCCGAATGACTGCAGGCACTCTCTCTGACGACGACCCATCTATTTGTTACAGTGACGTAGAAAAGTATTTTGATCGTGTGCAACTCCGTAAAGTAGTCAGTCGGGTCGATCTGCGCCTCGAAGACGCTGGGACAGCGGACAGGGCCGTTGTGCGCTACAACGGAGGCGTGTATTTGAAAACGATCAAGTGGGAGGAGATACTCGGTTGAACGAATCCAGCAGATAAGATCTAGTCCATGATCAACAAGCTGTAAAATGTGATTTGAAGAGGTTCACTAACGAAGTACTTCTTTGAACAGATGTGCGTTGCGCTGAGCAAGGGCCGCCGGACGAACGGCCGTGATCCGGTCAAGTTGCTCAGCGAAGGGCTCCTCGCTCACAGTCACGGAGCTGGTGAAGGAAAGCGGCGCATCATGTGGGGAAGCCATGCTGGAATATGGACGTGTTGCCGCGATAATGATTCGATAAATGGATGTCAAAATAACGAATACGTGACGGATCTGTCGTTGGCGAGGCTGAGTCCAGGTTCGACGGAGGTTGGACACAGCTTAGAGGAGGCGCGATAGAACAATGAGGCCTCCTCCCTTGCGAAAACGGTCTTGCCGGCATGGTAGTGTGTTGCTACTGCTGCTTGCTGGGAGCAATCAATTTTCACTCTCCTCACTATGAGTGGAAGGTCAAAACTTCAAAAAACTCATCGCCATCCACCAACACGTCCTTCATCCCACCTCTCTTTGCGCTCTGCTCTGAGGTAGGCAACCTTGCGTCCTTCTCTTATTCGTCTCACGAAATCAATCACTTCTCGTTCACTAGCAACTGCATCGTGACCACCGACACCCTCACCTTCCAGGAAGCTTTCTTCCAGACCTCGACACAAAGCTTCCTGCTCTCCTACTGCAGAACTTAGACGTTGGTACAGCGCTGGCGGACTGAATTCCCGCAAAGCTTCGTCCTGCTCTGCTTGCTTAGCTTTCCACTGACGTTCTAGAGCTCGAAGAGCCAGTAGACGTGACTGTGTGCCATCGCGCTGATGCTGAACATGTGCTTCAAGTTGTTTTAGCGATTCCGCAAGCTGGACGTTCTGTGCTAGGAGTGCCTGTAATGGTGCTGTAGATGCTTGGAGAGAGGGATGAGCTGTCTCTGGATTGTGCACGATAGCGCGTTGCAACCCTGGTGTTGATAAGATTTCATGCAGATCTTTCGTTCTGTTGGGACATGAGTAGCTGGCATGTGTCGATCTGGAGACCAACATACGCTTTATCCTTGACAAATTCAGGCAGCCAACCTTCGCTGGGAGGTTGGACAGCCAGCTGATATGGATCGGCCTGAGAGTCATTCTGAGGATATGCTAGTTGAGAACCATTGTAAGATTGCGAGTGCCTAGGTGGCGGTGGCAGTGGAGGTCCAGTCGATGGTGTCGCTGTGCCACTCGAGTTGTTAGGCTTTGGTGGGGGAGGCGGAGGGGTAGAAGCCTCGTGCTGGTAGAAGCTCTGAGAATGGCGAGGCGATTGGAAAGCCATGTTCGGAGAAATGAGATGAGAGATTATGTGATACTCGCAGACACGTACAATAATGCCTGACGCCTTGCAGTCGTCGCCCGCTGGATCACGCACGTCGTTACGAATGATGCACGGGCCGATTTCGACACCGATAACGAACCAGCAATTGCGCGAGTCAGCAGCGCTGCACGCCGACAGTCAGCTGGTAAAGTGAGGTTGCGGTTCAGGGGCAGGTCGTCTTCACAGAGATTGCGTTCGTCCAGAAGCGGGGACGTACCGGCCAGACAGTCCGACGTGTTCTCCGCAACGAGCCTCATCTGTCATGGCCACAGCAGAGCCCCTGCCGCTCGCCAGGGACGCACTTGCCGCATCAAGGTCTCGGCCTCAGGCATATTTAGCCACACAGGAAAATTGCTTGCGCCATTCGCAGCGCAAGATACGGAGAGTCCAAGCATGCTGCAGCCATCCGCTGGCTAGGGTCCGATTGAGTTTATGCATACATTGTGATTGACATGACGGACTTCTTACACATGCAGGACAGTCTGGAGAGGGCTGGCAGGGCTGTCAGCATTGTGCAGGTGTTCGAACTGCTGCTGAAACTGTTTCACCGTTGCCCTGCAGCGAACGCCGGGGGGTAAGGCATCAAGACTGATGTCAACCGTCGTCCGGAGTGCGCGAGGGGCAGATATCCACTCGAGCCTGCGTCTTTTGCGTGTCCTCGAATCAACCGCAAACTCTCGAAATCATTTCCCACCGCTCGACTCGCTCTCATCTCTGTGTCCCTGGCGCCGCGGCTCATTGGCGGACAGAAAAGTGTTCCTGCAGCAAAGTACCCCTGGCGCGCGGCACGCTCCACTCGCGCTGCGCGAACCACGCTCGGTCGAGGCTGGCATTCACGGGCTGGGACTGGTGGATGGGCGCGTGAATAGCGACCAATTCCAGCATTGCGATCCGCACTGAGGCCTCCAAGTGCTCCTCGCCCTGCTCGCGCGGTTTGCTCGGCAGTCACAGTTCCCCCTTTACGAGCGTCTCTTGTAGCGGTTACGATTTGCAGTGCACACTTGGTCACTCCTTCTAGGCCCGCGATTTGTGCAGAGTAATGATCTCCCACGGGTCATAGGATGGACAATATGCAAGACGCCCAAGCGCCTGGCGAGGTTGCGCCTTCTACACAAGCTCAAGCCTCGCCGCCTCGCCAAAAGCCATCGACGCTGGCTTCCATTGCCATTCAGTCCTTCGCCACCTTCCGCTCCCAGACGTCGTCACAGCCTGTTCCCATCGCCGTCCAGTCGCCGGTTCGACGCAAGCCCTTACCGGCAGACTCTCCTGTCGCTGCTCGCTTCTCTCAGTCGAACCCTCGCTCCAACAGCATCACCACTAAAGATAAGCCGCCTGATAATTCAGTGCTCTCGCCGCCCTTGACCGACGAAGGCTTGTTTGTACCTAGAAACCTTGATAGGTGAGCATCCTATGTGCCATGCGCATGTCAAACGCTAACAATGGTCACAGTAACCCCCACGGAAACACGCCTCTCACTGGGACCGCGCCCCAGCCATTTGAACCTCGCAAAAGCCTCCTCTCGGCCACGGTCCTTAGCCCTACTGTACCCTCTCCACGGCATGAACGGTCGGTCAGTAACGGACAGCCACTACGACCGACGAGAGTAGGTGACATCAAGGCGCACGGTCGCTCCCCTACTATGCCCAATATGCCATTATACGCTTCAGAAACACGGCCAGGTCCAGACCTGAAA
The DNA here is from genome assembly GCA_001599375.1 of Phoma herbarum. NCBI lineage: Eukaryota > Fungi > Ascomycota > Dothideomycetes > Pleosporales > Didymellaceae > Phoma > Phoma herbarum. Next base: position 836,178 of record BCGR01000008.1, on the reverse strand, counting down.
ATCAAGCTGGACGGTGTTGCAGAGGATTTCACAGACGGCTACTACGGTGTTGAGGACGACGCACCGCGAGACATTACACAACAAGGCAAACCCAAGTCTCCGAGCGGCGGGTTCACTTCCTTCTTTGGCTGGAACTCGTCGAAACCTAACGGCCCCGAATCGCCGGCTACTACATTCTCATTGTCCCCAACAAATTCCCCACGGAACAAACAAGGGAGCATACCTGCCAAAAATAAACCCAATGGTCTGGACATTCCAGCTGCCAACTCACTGTCTTCGTACTTTAACGTGCCCGGAACACCACTTCTCTCGTCGTCGCCGCAGATGAATGCTCACGTCGAGGAGCTGGAGCGCGAATTGCGCGAGGTGAGCTCGGAGCTCGCCGCCTCGATCCAGCGAGAGATGGATCTGGAAGATGAAGTTGAACGCTGGAAAGCAGAAAGTGCCTCGACTACATCACCAGACAATAGGAGAACAAGTGACTATTACTCGGACTCGGGTATCAGCTCGATTCGATTTCCCATTAGCGACCCTGAGGCCAAGCTGGAAGAAGTCGATACGCAACGCCGAAAGGCGGAGCAGGAACGCGCATCGTTGAAGGTGCGCATGGCTGAACGACTGCAGGAAGAGCTTAGACGTCGACGAGATCTGGAGGAGCAGGTACAGCAACTCGAGGATCAGGTCAGCGACCAGTCTAGAGCAGTGTCCATGGTCGAGGATCCCCGCATGAAGGAACTGTCGATGTCTTTGGAAGACGCTAAGAGACGTTTGGCTGAAGAGCGACAGGTCAAGGAGAATTTTGAAGATCTATTGACAGCCTTACGAGAAGAACTCGAAAAGCACCGTAACGAGGCCGACACGCTCCGAGAACAAGTGGTGCCCCAGCTACGATCACGACTCGAGGTCCTAGAGCTCGAGGCCGCCGACACTGAAAGACTTGTATTTGAGTCGACCCGCATGCAGCAGGAGATACAGCAACTGCGAAGTGAGAATCAATCCCTTGCCGCCGCACGTAAATTGCAGCTGGAAACAAGCCAGCCACCGCTGGCCAACCCTGCCTTCCAGTCCATTGCGGAAGAGGAGAGCGATGGTCCGCCATCGAACCTTCGCGTTGGCTTAACAAGGTCGAACTCACTTGCTCGCAGCACTGGTTTCAACTCCAAGCGAGGCTCACTGATGAGATCAAATTCTGTCAAAACACGGTCTGGCGACATCTCTCCTGCGGACACACCGACTGTGAGCAATCCAGTAAAAGAGCTCGAAGAGCAGCGCGATGCGCTTCACAAAGCCTTGAAACACCTTCTGCACCGCCAGGAGATGCAACAGAGAGACTTTCAGAAACGCATCAAGGAGCTCGAGGCCGAAAGAGATGCTGCACTCAACCTCACCCCCCGTCGGACCGCATTCCATAGAGAGGTTGGTGATCTTAGACAAGAGGTAGATGCACTTCGACGCCGCGCCGATGATGCTCTGGAGCAGAAGTGGCAGTGCGAGAAGGGCCTTGGTGGATTGCGAATGGACCTTGACCGCGCACAACAGGAGACAAGCTCGCTTCGTGAGCTTCTTCGCGAGCATGACATCACCATTCCCGAGATTCGTCTGGAAAACGAGCCCATTTCTCTCGACAAGGCATACAACGAGCTGCAGACCACACAGGCTCTCTCAATCGCGCGCATCCAGCAGTTGGAGTCCAGCGACGGCGAGTCTTTGGGTGCCGCCGGTGCTGAAGCAGAAAGGACACTCGACCTCCTTAAGCGTAGCATTTCAGACGCTGAGGCAGAGCGCGACTTCGCTATGCGCGAGGCTGAGCAATACCGCCAACAGGCACGGCAGCTACAGAAGTCTGAGCTCGAACATCTTGGCAAGGAGCAGAAGCTCAGCACCGAGTTATTCGCCGCCGCCGGCCGTATGGACGAGCTGTCCAACAGGATACAACAACAACTGGAGGCGAACAGCTCGCTGCGAGCTCGTCTGACTGATGCCATCTCTCGTGGTGAGCGAGAACAACAGAAGTCAACAGACCAAATCATCGAGCTAGAGCGACGTCTCAAGACCGCTGAGGACAAGGTTATGATGGCTCAGCAGTCGTCTGAAGAGGCCATTGCTAAGCATGAGACCGAGGTCCAAGCCCTGAAAGAGAGTCACAGCAGCCAACTGCGTCGTGTCAAGTCTGGCTTGTTGAGTCCATCAGCCTTCTCACCCAAGATGCCATCGTCGCCAGTGTTTTCGCAGCGATCACCTCGTCTTGATGTTACTTCAAGCGGTCCTGCTATGACCATGGCTGAAGCGACCAAGACAGAGCTACTTGAGAAGCGTGTCGAGGAGCTTGAGCGAGCCCTCCGTGACGCTGATCGCGAGATGGAAGAGGTTGTCGGTCGTATGAACATTGCTCAGATTGAGGTTGCTGAGCTTCAATTCGAGAAGGACGAGGCCCTTCGCCAGACACGGAGACTGCAAGCCGACATTCTTGCTGAGCGTGAGAAGGTCAAGGCGCTTATGGCTTCAAACGAATAATTCAACATTCCAGACTTTACTCGCTGGACACGACGTTCCGACTATACATAATATTGGCCGACTGCATGCATCCATGTTTGCGTATCGATGGGCGCTCAAGCCATCGTCTTCGATGTTTTCGCAAGCCCTGCATCAACTTCTGGCATTACGACCATACGCTTCCTACCCTTTCGAACGCACACCTTTATACGTTCTTGGACATGTATCCGGAACGTTTGTTGTGGCTACTGCCTTGCTGGCCACCATTCTATACCCTACAGCGGCCAAGACGCTTTCTTTGCTTTTTTATGCTGGAGGCCACTTTGCGGACACACCTGGGGGTCTTTTCTCAAGTGTCAAATTTTTAGGCCTTTTTGGATATTTTGTGTACTTACTGGCATTCGTCTACGGATGTTGTACTATAACGGTGTAATATATCAATGTCGACGCGTGTCTCACACGTGTTACCAGAGCCAAAACATTAGCACATCTACCAAGAGTGTCTCTTCCTTCCCTAGTTGTGTTGTGTAATGATCTGTGATGTGCGAGGCGAAGCGGAAGGTAAGCACACGACACGTGCACAGCGACACATTGTCAACAAAAGCATGTTGCAGCTCTTCTGACTGCAGTCCCAGCCAGAGTGTGAATCACATGACAATTGCAGCAACAAGGGCTGCTCGAGCGTCAAGAAAGGGATGGTTACTGACTAGCAGACCCTGAGACTGCAGCACGTTCTGTAACTGCAATGCACGATCTGTGAACGCGTGCAAATGTCACAGAGCGGCAGCTTTGCAATTGCGTGTTTGATTTCCAGCAATAGGGCCAGAAGATGAAAGCGACAGTTCACAGTACGAACCGGGTCCTGGCTGTTGGCTCGGCCCGTGATGGCCCAACGCCGCTAGAATCCACTCCCTGACTTGAGCTCTCGTCGAAACAACCCCCCGTCCGCCCCCCCTCTCGCCAGCTGTTCGCTGTGATTTGCCTCCCGGGGGTTCGTTCGACGCTCTGTGCACTTTGAAAGAAAGTGCGGTGCTTTATCCCCTCCGCCCGCTCGCTCTCCCGCAGCCACGCAGCACTCCATACCACCCCCTCCTCCCAAAACATTGCGGACTTCTTGTATCACACCGCCTACGGCACACCTCGATTCACCGCATACTGAGGAGGCCCTCACAAGTCACCTCGGCTCCGCACTCGCTTCACAATGAACAACCAGCAGCAGGGCAACCGCCTGCAGCTCAACTTTGGCTTCGGTGGTGGGGGTGACCGCAACAACCAGTATGCCCAGGAGCAAGGTCGTGCCTTTCCCACCACACCATCAACATTCCCGCAGCCTGTGTACCCGAACCAGGCTGGCCAGCAGGAAGTCTGGGGTGCGCAGCAGCAGATGGGCGGCAATGGCTACGGAGGCTACTTCCAGAATCCCTACCAGCAAGCCCAATACCAGGGGCAGCAGGGGAACCTCCAAGCCCCAGGATCCGCTCGCGGCTTTGACCAGAGCCCCAACGGTCTAGCCCAGCAACTGTCACAGCAGCACCTTGGAAGCGGCAGCAATCGCTCTGGAAGCCCTTATGGTCGCCAGCCCTCGCCGAACCAGCAGCGTCCTCGGACTGCTGACAACCGCGGATATGGTTATGGAGGGTATGGAGGCGGATCTGCACCTCGTCAGCCATCACAGTCATTGTATGATGAGGAGGCGCCGGCCAGAAACCCTGAGAAGTACTCGAGCAATGTCGCTCAGCAGGCCACCATGTCGAAGGGCCTGATCAACACCTTCTTCAAGGATAGCGTTCAGCGAGCACGCGACCGAAATCAGAGGTATGAAGTATGAAGTCGTTGGCTTCTGTGTTACTGACACAACGACAGAGCATTGGAGCTTGAGTCCATCATGAAGGAGCCTTCCATCTCCGACAACCGTAAAGCCCAGAAGGAGAACAGCATGCGCAATGCTGAGATCCAATACCTACGATTTCTGCGAACAAAGGAGAAGCCCGACAACTTTTCGACACTCAAAGTCATTGGCAAGGGTGCTTTCGGAGAGGTCAAGCTTGTCCAACGCAAGAACGACGGCAAGATCTATGCGCTCAAGTCGCTGGTCAAGCAGGAGATGGTACGAAAGACCAAACGCGCGAGACTCGAGAACCTCACACTGACATTCCGCAGTTCAAGAAAGACCAGCTTGCCCACGTACGGTCCGAACGTGACATTCTCGCCGAATCGGACAGCCCCTGGGTCGTCAAGCTGCACACAACTTTCCAGGACAACACCTTCCTTTACATGCTCATGGAGTTCTTGCCTGGCGGTGATTTGATGACCATGCTCATCAAGTACGAGATCTTCACCGAGGATATCACAAGATTTTACATGGCAGAAATTGTTCTCGCCATAGAAGCTGTTCACAAGCTTGGTTTTATTCATCGGTAAATCCCATTGTGTAGGCGTTCTGTATACACTCACTAACACCATTTAGCGATATCAAGCCTGATAACATCCTTTTGGACCGCGGTGGTCACATCAAGCTGACAGATTTCGGTCTTTCGACAGGTTTTCACAAGGAGCACGACGCCGGCTACTACAAGAAGCTGCTCGCTGGCGGCGCGCACAAGTCGAATCGTGACAACCGAAACTCGATGAACATGGACCAGATCCAACTGACAGTTAGCAACCGCACACAAATCAACACATGGAGGAAGTCTCGTCGCCAGCTTGCCTACTCCACTGTCGGTACGCCCGACTACATCGCCCCAGAAATTTTCAGCGGCCAAGGATACGACTTCGGCTGCGATTGGTGGTCCGTTGGTACCATCATGTTTGAGTGCCTGATCGGCTGGCCTCCGTTCTGCGCCGAAGAGCCCCATGATACCTACCGCAAGATCGTGGATTGGCCGCGCAACTTGCACTTCCCACCAGACCAGCAACTCGGTGCGGAGGCAGAGGACTTTGTTAGGCGGTGAGTCTCCCTTGCGTTATCATGACTGACTCGTGTACTAACGCATCGTCTTAGCCTGATCTGCGACGCTGACCACCGTCTCGGCCGCATTGGCGGAGCGAGCGAGATCAAGCAGCATCCCTTCTTCCGCGGGGTCTCATGGGATGGCCTGCGACGCATCCGTGCACCGTTCGAGCCGAAGCTGCAGTCAAACGTTGACACCCAATACTTCCCCATTGATGAGATTGATCAGAACGACAACAGCGCTGCCTACAGGGCACAGGCTGCGCAGTCTGGAGAGGACGAATACGCTACAAGCCTTCCCTTCATTGGCTACACATACAAGCGTTTCGATGCTTTCCGAGGTGCATAGAGTGCTCGTCGACTGGTAACGGCGATACACAGCACAATTGCATATCGTTTTTGCAGGCTTTGGCATCGTATACAAGCATCGCCTAGGCGTTGGGCCTCGTTTCTCTTGAAATCATATGTTACGTTGTCATCGTGCACGTCATTAGGAGCATGGAAAGTCTGCTGTGCTGGGATCCTGTGGGCGGCTTATGGTGTCACAAGCAGGCGTAGGCTATAGTGGGTGGGACCATCCTTCATGTATCTGGTCATGGCACTTCCGGGCATGGGCAATCTTTGAGGGGCATCAGACTAGCTATCGGGACAGGAGTTCGGAGAAGTATCAAACAATGTGAAACCGCACCTTGCGCTTGTCGAGACCTTGTGGTGTTCTCAAGACTATTCATTTTTTCTAGCCAGCATTTCCTGCACTGTCTGCTTTGCCGGTGCAAGTGTGGTCTTCACTACACCCAGTGTCAATGCAAATCTTTTCCCAAATCGCCGATAACTCCATGCTCGTTCACGAGACTCAGGTTTACAGATCCATCCCTCGCTCAATCCCTTCGGGGGCCTCTGGCAACAAAAGAATTCTGAGATTGTCGTAGCCATAGCAAACAAACTACGCTCATCGCGCCTCGAACTGGACCATGCTGCACAAATGTTAGCACCCGGTCTTTCAGACACGCTGTCCCCTCAAATCCGCCCCGACAACTCTTGTGTTCCTCTCCCGGTCTCCCTCCACGCTCTCTCGTCCTTCCGGAAGGCCTCCTCGCACTCCTCAACGCGGAAACAAAGGCGCTTACCGGTTCGTTCTCTGCTTGTACAACACACGGTGACCGCACTGCCTGCAGCGAATGGGCTCGCCACGCTTCAGAGGGACGTCCTGGTCGCAGTCGCCGCACTTGTAGTGGACTGTGCGGGCGTTGAGGTCGACCTGCTGTTGCGCCTCGGAGGTGTTGGCGTTGTAGCCGCCGTACTGTTGTGTTGACATTTTGGGTTTTGGGGTAAGGTCGCGGACGTGTGGTTCGTGCGGTCGAGTAGTGTATGCGGTGCAGAAGCGGCGGTGCGTGGTCGTTGCGGCGTGAGTTCGAGGTGTCAAGAAATGTTCGCGGGAGGCGGAAGAAGGCGCAAGGCGTGGGCACGTGCCTTATCGATTGCGGACAGGGATGAGGCGCGAAGCGCGACTGCGGGAGCGCTTTCACATGGCGCTTGTCAGGTTGAGCTAGCTAAGGTGAAATCGTGGATGCTCAGGTATAGCGGAATGCTCGAGGTGACATTGTATTCTTATTTGCTTGACCATTTGAGCGTACTCGTTCTCTTCTCTGTCGCACGTCATTGTGTTCAGCTGGAAGGCGCCCTGACATGACTTGACTTTCGGCAAGCTGTCAGTCTCAGATCGCAGTCGCAACTCCGAAACCTCGACCTCGACCTCGCGGACCAGTCCATGACGTGCCTCCCTCGCTCCTCTACCACTGCCGCGCGGGCAAATAGACCACCATGTTTTCCAACGCGCTGAAATCGTTCCAATCGAACGTCTCTGGCAACATCTACGCCAACTACACCCTCGAGCCAAAGCCGTCATCGTATTCCGGGCCGTGGAAGATATACGATGCGAAGAAGAAGTCCACAGGCAAGGCCGTTTCGGTCTTTGTCTTTGAGAAGAAGTCGCTGGAGCCTCCGGGCGGCGCTGGGCTCGGTGGCCGCTCAGGCGCATCGCAGCTGAAGCGCGCACATGAGGAGGTAGTAGAGAGGCTGAAGAAGGAAGCTAGCTCGCTGGCACGACTGCGACACCCCAGTGTCCTTGAGCTGGCCGAGCCGATCGAGGAGACGCGCGGTGGAGGCTTGATGTATGCCACTGAGCCTGTGACCGCATCCCTTGCTGGTCTGCTGTTGGAGAAGGATGAGCAAGAGAAGGCTGGCGGCGTGGGTGGTCGCCGTAGTCGCTATGTCATTGAGGAGTCCGATGGTCAGAAGCGCAGACGAGAGCTGGAAATCGATGAGCTGGAGATACAGAAGGGTTTGCTGCAGATCAGCAAAGGACTGGAGTTCTTGCACGAGAGTGCTGGACTGGTCCATGCCAATCTGACGCCGGAGGCTATCTTCATCAATGCGAAAGTAGGCAATACCCATTTCTGTTTTCAAGTGACTTCGCTGACAGATGTGACAGTCAGACTGGAAGATCTCAGGTCTCGGATTCTCGACTCCCCCCGAAAACTCGACGAAGCCAAGCTCCGTGACGCCCATCTCCCTCTCCGAAGTCCTGAACTACGATGCTCGGTTGCCCAAATACCTCCAGCTCAACATCGACTACACATCGCCCGACTTCATCATGGACGGCAACGTAACGCCAGCTGCGGACATGTTTAGTCTTGGTCTCTTAATTATTGCTCTGTACAACTCACCACATCGAAGTCCACTCGAGTTCAATGGCAGCACGTCGTCCTACAAGCGGGCATTCTCGTCATCGTCGTCGGTACCGAACAAGAATAACAACTTCATGAGTTCGCAACCGCTACCTCGGGACGTCGCCAACGGAGTGCTAGATAGACTCATCACGAGAAGACCAGCGCAGCGGTTGGATGCAAAGGAGTTCCAGCAGGCACAGTACTTTGACAATATTCTCGTCTCAACCATACGATTCCTCGACTCCTTGCCTGCCAAGACACCGAACGAGAAATCGCAATTCTTGCGTGGACTGCCACGGATCCTAAACCAGTTCCCGAAGTCGGTGCTTGAGAAGAAGATCCTGCCAGCCTTGCTCGAGGAGATGAAAGATCGCGAGCTGCTGACGCTGATATTGCAAAACGTCTTCAAGATCATCACTATGCTCCCCTCAGGCAAACGGGCGTTTACTGAGAAGGTCATACCGAAGCTACGTGAAACGTTCTTGAACGGCTCTGCTGCGCCTGTAGCTACAAAGGGTGCTGCTCCAGAGCGTGATAGTTTGAAAGAAGCGGGTCTGATGGTGTTACTCGAGAACATTCAAGTGGCAGCAGACAATACAGGTGGTAAAGAGTTCAAGGACGATATTCTGCCTGTCATTAACTACGCACTGGAGTCGCCAACGCATTCACTGGTCGATGCGGCTCTGCGAACACTCCCTGTCGTGTTACCGATCCTCGACTTCTCGACGACTAAGAACGAGCTTTTCCCTGTTATTGCAACAATTTTTGCAAAGACCAGCAGCATGGGTATCAAGATCCGCGGACTAGAGGCTTTGAAGACCCTGTGTGGTGGTAGTAATGATGAACAGAATGACTACCAAGGCGACGGCCTCACTGGCATAATCGAGGCTCCCAAGGCGAAAAGCTCGAATGTGTCCATTTTGGACAAGTACACCATACAGGAGAAGGTCGTTCCCCTGCTTCGCGGCATCAAGACAAAGGAGCCGGCGGTGATGGTAGGTTACGCGCCATTGCAGACGTAGAGACCAGCTAACGATGAAATGTAGATGGCCGCTCATGAGGTCTTCAAGGCAATCGCACCACAGGTGGACAGTGACTTCCTCGCCATGGATGTGCTCCCAATCCTATGGCAATTCAGCCTCGGCCCCTTACTCAATCTCCCGCAATTCCAGGCCTACATGACGTTGATTAAATCCACTTCGTCACGCATCGAGCAAGAGCAGACAAGAAAGCTGCAAGAGCTTGGAGCTAACAGCACGACGGCAACCACCCGCAACGAATTCATGAGCTTCGGCGGGCCGCCTGCATCCAATGGTTTCGACACCTCGAATGGCGGTGATGACACAAATTTTGAGGCTTTAGTGCGAGGCAATGCGGGCGCAACTGGCGGTTCAGACATGCTTGGAGGCGACCCATGGGCCAATGCGTCAGCGAACGCTTCCGCCTCTTCCTCCACCATTCTACCCTCACGACCTGTGAACCGATCCAACAACGCCTCGCCTGCCCCTGTAACCTTCTCGTGGTCAACGCCACCTGTATCTCCACCGCCACCGACGAATGTGTCTGTACCACAGGGCAACAGCACCTTCTCATCCCTCAACTCCTCCTTCCCAGCCATGAGCCCTTCCAATCCAGGTATCGGCAGTCCCACTTTTTCACAACAGCAAAGCAGACCTGCAATGGGCATGAACAACATGATATCGCAACCAACACCGACGCCTTCATACACTGCACCGAGCTCAGGTGGTGTCGATTGGAGTAAAGCCAATACTTCTTCCGCACCAACATGGAGCAGCCCATCACTAAACAATAACATGTCTAGTGGTCTCTCGAATTTCTCGGCCATAGCGCCCTCTATACCTCAAACTCAGCCTCAACGCCAAGCGGCTGCAAGTCCTTACTCGTCTTTCAGCATTGCGCCGCCGCCTGCGAAGCCTGTGAACACTGGAACATTCAGTATAGCGCCGCCTCCGAGCTTGGGGCAGAGTAGGAGCTCGAGTGCGAGCGGCGGATTGAGCATGAATAGCATGAAGGGTGGGAGCATGAATAGTATGGCTGCGCTGAGAGCGCAGACGCAGAGTCAGCAGAGCCAGAGACCAGCTCAGAATCAGACGACGGCGCCGAACTGGCAGAGTGGTGATAGCCTGATATAGACCACAGCGGGTACCAAAATGGATTTCTTGAAAGCCTGGCACGACACTATCGCATCGAAAATCAGTCTTCCGACTTCGCAAGGCAATTCGTGATGTTGTGCTTCAAGGCCACCAGCGCATCAAGCACCCAAAGTCTACGGGTCACACATTGCAGCGCAACCTTTCATCTTTCAGATACGACATCATCCGCGCTACGGACGGCACAGGAGATCTGCACTGCGGCCAATCAGTCGCGTGGGATGTCCCGTCAGATCAGTGCAGCATCGCCCATGGTTGCGTGGACCCTTGAGCAAACGGGTGTCTCCCATGTCCAGGAGACGAAGGCTCAAAAAGCCGCTGGACAAGCAAAACTGCAAGCAAAGAGCATGCGCTTACGCCGCATTGGCAGAAGCTTGGTGTCGCAAACTGAGGGGTGGAATTGCGTGCGAGAGGAACAGCCGAGCGGGGCCCACTTTTGTTTGTGCTTGGCTCTGATGCTTGCGTGCATGCTTAGGTGCGCTTGTGGCGCCCAACGTCATAGCGCAAACATCCACGCTTTATGGTTGAAACGCGCGGTGGACGGGTGGCAACCAAGAGTGACGAGAGTGCCAGTCGCCGGCTCACGATGCAAAAGAGCTCAGGCAGACTTCACGATGTTGATGTGATTATGAGTCAATACAGTCAATGTGACGATACGGGCAAATTCCACATCAAGCGGCGAATCTGTTGCACGAGAGACGGCAATAACATCTTATGCGGGCTGCTCAGCCCCAATGCGTGCTGGCCAGTCAGGGACTTTCGGTCTACGTCACGCCAGTCAACCGTTATGGTCTGGGAAAGGCTGGGATGATTGCCGTACGAAGCGCTACCCGCGCGTCAGCCGAGATTCGAGAGGCCAACGAAAACTCGATCGAGAGGATGGGAATTTGATTCATGGGCGATATTGAGCGACATAGCCGGTGTTTTGGCGAGCCGTGGTGTAATTGCGCGGGCTGGACGTTTGCGCTGTGCAACGTTTGATAGGTCGCTTGTATGGCTTGCACCTCGATATCTGGACGAGTCTCCACTGAACCCTGCTCTTGCTTGCACAATCCCAGGGTTCTTGCTTTCGGCCACAGCGACTTTCACCCCGCAAGATTCTTCTAGCGGCACTAGTATCGTTCGCTCGCGCCTCAGCATCATTTCTAGCCACCGACACTCACAACGCATGCCCCAACCCTATTTAATTATCACCGCTCTCACCCTCGTAACTGTCTTTCACCCGCTCCCGTTCGCCTTCTCCAGATCGCGACTTTCACGCAGCCGAGCGCTTCTCGCCTGCCCCTACCCTGCAAAACTTGCACAGTAAATCAGATAGCAAGTGGTTAATGCTACCGGAAATCAACCTTCGCCGTCGTTTTAGTTACACTCCCGACAAGAGGACGCTCCGCTGTTTAAAATGGCGTTAGGACTCTTCCAAAAGGCCAGTACGGCCGACAGTAACTCATCTGCCGACGAAAAAGTCCACTACAAGGACGCCAGCCATGATCCCGCAAATATTGGCGCCGGAACGGACAGGCTCAAGGATCCTGGTGCGAACCGCGATCCTGAGAAGGGAGTGGACAGCGACAGCGAAGGAAGCATTATCGGGAAGCAGATGGCTATGGAGGCTGAGAATGCTATCAAGTACCGCACTTGCAGCTGGCAGAAGGCACGTCCTTCATGGCGGGAGATTCCTGCAGCCTACTAACTAATTGACCAGACTGCTGCTCTGCTCTTCTCGGAGTACATATGTTTGGCTATCATGTCCTTCCCGTGGTCATACTCGATCCTCGGACTTGTCCCTGGTGTGATTTTGACTGTTGTCATTGCCGCCCTGGTTCTGTACACGTCTCTGACCACCTGGTAAGATTCGATAAACTCATGTCAGACACGAACGTTTGCTAATCAAACCCAGGCATTTCTGCATGCGCCACCCTGAGATTCGCGATGTGTGTGATCTAGGCCAGATGATCTTCTGGAATAAGAAGTGGGCATTCTACTTCACTGCGGTCATGTTCATCCTGAACAACACGTTCATCATGGGCCTGCACTGTCTCGTTGGCGCCAAGTGGTGGAACACTATCACCGGCCACGAGCTCTGCACTATCGGCTTCGCTGCCATCACCGCGGTCATCTCGTTCATCGCCTCGCTCCCTAGGACGTTCTCAACCTTGGCCAAGATCGCGACCTTCTCCGCCCTCTTCACCTTCATCTCTGTCTTGTTGGCTGCCATCTTCTCCGGTATTGGCCAAAAGCCTGCAGGTTACCCCGACATGGGCGAGCTCGAGGTCTACGCAGTTGCGCCTAAAGGCACAACTTTCGTTGCTGGCATGAACGCGTTCATGAACATCAGCTACACCTTCATCGGTCAGATCACGCTCCCTAGTTTCATCGCCGAGATGAAGAACCCAAAGGACTTTCCGAAGGCTCTCTGGTGCGTTACTATCGCGGAAATTATTGTTTTCAGCTGCGTTGGTGGCGTTGTCTACGCGTACACCGGTACACAGTACATGACGTCGCCCGCATTTGGTTCGATCGCAAACGAGGTGCACAAGAAGGTCGCATTCACTTTCATGGTACCGACCATCATCTTCTTGGGTGTTCTGTACGCCTCGGTCTCTGCACGCTTCATCTTCTTCCGCATGTTCAATAACACGCGCCACATGGGCAATCACACCATCGTCGGGTGGGCTGCTTGGGCCGGTATCCTCGCCGTTCTCTGGACGCTGGCCTTCATCATCGCAGAGGTCATTCCATTCTTCTCGGATTTGCTTTCGCTGATGAGCTCGCTTTTCGACTCTTTCTTCGGCTTCATCTTCTGGGGCGTTGCCTACTTCCGCATGAGGAAGGAGGACCATGGGCCCAGGTTCTGGGCCGTACGCGGGATTCGAGGATGGGCAGGATTCATCTTCAACGTGGTTCTGTGCGGCATCGGTGTGCTCTTCTTGACCGCAGGCACGTACGCCACCGTTCAGTCTATTATCGATGGCTACGAGATGGCGTCTTTTGGAGGGCCATTCAGTTGCGCAGACAATGGTCTCTAGAGACATGCGCAATGGTCATCTATATTCTGTTCTCTATTTTTGGGATGTGATCTCTAAGATCTTTGATGGTAACGTACGTACAACAACTTGCAATACAAGGCGCAACCGGGCACAGGATTGAGTACCAGGGACGGAAAACCGCATATAAATTTACAGCTAGTAAACAAACGACAATCGGTCGGTAAAAGAATCTGTCGTGATAAACCTGTTAATTTGTATGCACAATGCACGTTGCAACTGCCGTGGTAAAGCGTGGTTCCTTTTCTCGGCTTCGGTAAAGCTCGAAGCTATGACGTTTTCGCGTAGAGGCACATGTTAAACAAGCTGTCAACATCACACCTGCCTTCTCATCTCACTATTCCCGCACTTTCAAAGCCTTAGCGACATCCTTTTGCACCAGCTTTCAGGTCACTGCCCGCTAAAATGTTTGATAACATCGACTTTAGCCAACCTTCACTGTGGGGTACGTTCCCGCATCCTGAGCAGCTCTGCTATCGAAAGACTGACAGTAAACAGTCTCTGCCGCCAGCATTGCGTTCAATCCTACATTCTGGAAGTAAGTTGGTTTCTAAAATCTTCCGTAATGTGCTCGAGCTGACATGACAATTAGCATAGCTGCGCAATCAGGTACGACCCCGCCCTCCACCATGACACCTCTCAGCACAGCTCCTGCTGTACAGCGAGACCAGCCGGACACATGTCTGATGCTGCGCAGAATATCACAACAAGGTCATCACCAAGCTCTTCGGCGGTAACGGTCGCTATGGATGCTACGCGCTCGCCGTGACCATCTTCTCGCTTGGCATCTTCAGAGATTACCTGTACGTCGTCTCCCACCAATCTCATTACTTCTCTACAGTAGCGCAGGACTGACACGCGCCTGGCTCAGGTACAACGAAGCCCTCGCCGACCAGCCAACCTCGGCCCTCCTGCTCAACCCTCTTGTCAAATACTCTGCAATCCCTCTCTTCCTGACGGGCAACACCCTCGTCCTGACCTCGATGTGGGCGCTCGGCGTCACCGGCACGTACCTTGGCGACTACTTCGGTATCTTGATGGACGCGCCCGTCACCTCATTCCCTTTCAACGTCTCCGACGCGCCCATGTACCACGGCTCGACGCTCAGCTTTCTCGCGACCGCGCTGTGGTACGGAAAGCCTGCTGGTCTGCTGTTGACCGGCGTTGTGGCTGTTGCGTACAGCATTGCCAGGCAGTTCGAGGACCCCTTCACAGCGATGATCTACCAGAAAAGGGACGAGGCGCGCGCTAAGGGTAAGAAGGGCTTGTAAGCTCTTCATGGTCTATGGTCCCTTCGACAGAGCGGTTGGCAGAGATGCCGGTCACGCAGTCGACGACAGAAGACCTAACATACAACACAAGGTGCCGCCTAGCTCTTCCCGGAGTGCAGGCATGCCAGCAGACGATGACACGAGAGGAAGCAGAGAAGTTCAACACGGCAGCTCAGTACAGCAGCGGTGTTCGATGGCGATGCAGTCGGGGTTCAACAGCCTGCAGCAAAAGTAGATACAGCATTGAGAGTACATATTGACACATTTACGACAGTCTCAAGCCCAAAGCGACAACTCCCATAGCGACAACCCTCCCCTTTGTACAACCGAGGTAAGGATTTCGTTTGAGTACCGTTCTCTCCTTTACTGTCGTTTACCACGGGCGTTGTTCTGCACATGAGCCTCCAAAATCGCAGAACTTTGATTGTCAAGACGAGCGAACAAGCTTCCGTGATCTCGAGAACTTTCTGCATATAGTGATGGCTTTCTGGCTCTAGGCGACAGCCAATGCGTATTTGGAACATGACCACCACAGCGAAAGAATTCGAGATCACTCAGTCGTTGAACATATTCAATTACAGAATCTTTCGCATTAACAAGAATCGCTCTGGCGCCAATGTGATCATGCTACAGCCTCAGCCAGTCTTGACAGTGACAACGAGTGCTTCCGCCAACGACACGCCGAATACGCAGCGATGATGCCCAAGCAAGAAATCAAAGTTGACAAGATTCGACGTTGCAGCAGTGCTGAGCTATTCGTACAACTCTAGCGGTCTGGTAGCGTCGGAGCCTGGGAAGCCTACTCCTCGGCCTCGAGAGGAGCCTCCTCATCGTACTCCTCCTCAGCATCGGAGACGGAAGCCTCCTGGTACTGCTGGTACTCGGAAACCAAGTCGTTCATGTTGGACTCAGCCTCAGTGAACTCCATCTCGTCCATACCCTCACCAGTGTACCAATGCAAGAAAGCCTTGCGCCTGAACATGGCAGTGAACTGGTCACCGACACGCTTGAAGAGCTCCTGGATGGAGGTCGAGTTACCAACGAAGGTAGAAGACATCTTGAGGCCGCGGGGAGGAACGGAGCAGAGAGCGGTCTGCACGTTGTTGGGGATCCATTCAACGAAGTAGGAAGAGTTCTTGTTCTGAACGTTGCGCATCTGGTCCTCGACCTCCTTCATGGAGACCTTACCGCGGAAGTAGGCGGAGCAGGTCAGGTAGCGACCGTTGCGGAAGTCAGAAGCAGCCATCATGTTCTTGGGGTCGAACATCTGCTGGGTAAGCTCGGGAACGGTGACGGCGCGGAAGGAGTGGGCGCCACGGCTGGTCAGAGGAGCGAAACCGACCATGAAGAAGTGGAGACGGGGGAAGGGAACCATGTTGACGGCCAACTTCCTCAGGTCAGAGTTCAGCTGACCGGGGAAACGCAGACAGGTGGTGACACCGGACATGACGGCGGAGACGAGGTGGTTCAGGTCACCGTAGGAGGGGTTGTTGAGCTTGAGGGTCCTCATGCAGATGTCGTAGAGGGCCTCGTTGTCGATACAGAAGGTCTCGTCGGAGTTCTCGACAAGCTGGTGGATGGAGAGGGTAGCGTTGTAGGGCTCGACAACGGTGTCGGAGACCTTGGGGGAGGGCACAACGGAGAAAGTGGCCATCATGCGGTCGGGGAATTCCTCACGGATCTTGGAGATCAGGAGAGTACCCATACCGGCACCAGTACCACCACCAAGGGAGTGAGTGATCTGGAAACCCTGGAGGCAGTCGCAGCCCTCAGCCTCGCGGCGGACGACGTCGAGGACCTGGTCGACGAGCTCGGCACCCTCAGTGTAGTGACCCTTCGCCCAGTTGTTACCAGCACCAGACTGGCCGAAAACAAAGTTGTCGGGACGGAAGAGCTGACCGAAGGGGCCAGCGCGAACGGCGTCCATTGTTCCGGGCTCCAAATCGACGAGGACGGCACGGGGAACGAACTTGTTGCCGGAGGCCTAGAAGCGGTCAGCACTCGCAGTCCGCCGTAAGGAAAGCGTGTCATTTCTAGTACCTCGTTGAAGTAGACGTTCATGCGCTCGAGCTGGAGGTCCGAGGTGCCATTGTAGACACCGGAGCCATCGAGGCCATGCTCGCCGGAGATGGTCTGCCAGAAGGCGGCACCGATTTGGTTACCCTGTCAATTGTGAGCTACCGCCGATGTGAGAAGGCTGCAGTGGTGCACTTACGCACTGACCGGTCTGGAGGTGAACCTGTTGCGCGAAGAGCGGACGTTAGCTGGGGTTTCATCCAATGTTGTGCTGCCTCCAGGAGAACGCGGGGTTTTGTTGACGCTCAGGAGGCGCGCCAAAACCGCGACCTGGGGCGGAGAGACGTACAATCTCACGCATGTTGGCGATTTGTGTGGATAATGGGAGCTACTGAAGCTGAGGATGCGAGAAGCTGGGTAGAGGCTGGCGGTGGTGCGGGTGGAGAGCGAGGAGGGAGCAGAAGAGCGGTCAATCCTAGAAGTTGTTGTCGGTTAGCCTTAGCGTGGGTCTGTGCCCGCTAGCGTGTTTACAGCGCGAAGGCAACCGCAAAACAGCACCACAACACCGTGAGGGAGGGAAAGGAGGGGTCAGAACTTGAAGTTGCGTGATTTAAAGTCTATTAGTGCATTCTAGCCATACTGTTGCATGCAAGCAGGTCGTGTCGATCGCAGCAGTGCTGTCGGCAGCACGCTTCCCTAGTTTTGGCGATAGCTCAGGAGTTCCTTCCTGCTGAGGTGCCCCACAGTAGCTTCCTCTTGCACAGCTCTGCAGCGCGACACCACAGCTACATGGCAATCTATCTATGCACAGTGACGATCGACGGTGCACAACTCTACAAATTCTTCTTTGTCGCCCCGTTCGCGCGTCTGTGCGCCTTCACGACCTCAGGCATTGTGGCCCAATTTGGCCAGTATAGCTCATACTCGTCGTGCCTGTAGTTGAGACAGTGTCTGAGCCAGATTCCCCAAACGATGTAGAAGTATGCGCCAGTGCCAGTCATGAGGTGCCTGCAACTGTCAGTCTTGATGAGGTCCAGGGAGCATCAGAGGACGCTTACCACCAACCGTGGCCCTCCAGCACGAAGCCCCATGGCATACCGATCTCATGCCTCCACTTCTTCACCTTCGAGCAGTATTCGTTGTCAAGATGCCACAGCAAGAACCCACCGAGGAATATGCTCAGACCTGAAGCTATCATCTTCCACATCGTGCTCAAGATCTCCTCATCTCGTTGGTCCTCACGTCGTCGAACAGCCTCCACAGCGCGATCAGGTCGTGGGTTCAGTGATTTCCTCTCTTCAGACTTGAACCGCGGCCGGATAGCGACCTCCATCATGTACATGGCGCGGAACAACACAATGGCTGTCAACAACGCATACACGTTCTGGTGAAACGCTGGGTCTTGAATGTGGTGATAGTACAGGGTGACAAACAAGGCCAGGGAGGCCAGGCCTATCGCGAGGATAGTTGAGTACTTCAAGGACCTGCCATATGAGAATGTTGCGAAACACATCAGGCACGTCGTATAGATCATTGAGAGCTCATCGACGAGCTGCATAGGGTCTGAGACGTGTCAGCCATGACACGGGTTGACACGGCTTTAGCACTTGCACTTCAGCGTTGCGTGGAAGAGGAAGCTCCCGGTTCCAACAAGAACATAGCCTATGAAGGCAACCAAAAACACTGTATCGTGGCCGTGCTTCAAACAATTTCGTATGCCCTTGCTGGCAAGATACATGAACAGCAGGTTGGTGAGGGTGTTGATAATCTCTGCAGCGTATGACGTGACAACATAATTCTGCGCACTGTTAGCAGCATTCAATGCTCACATCAAATTGTCCTCGCCTCTTCACACCAGTCCAATGTTGATGTTACAGGGCTCCAGTAGCCGTCCTGTTCTGGGGGGTACGGAAGGCTTGGGAGCCAAGACATCAGCGCAGCCATGTTGTGGCAGTGTGTAGGTCGCAAAGGCAGGCTTTGCTATAATGTACGAGGCTTGTCAGCCCTACAAATCCTGCTTGCTAGGCCAGACGTCTCGGATGTCGGATTGCTGAGCCTGCCGTTGGCCAAAGGTCACGCTTAATCGATAGGCTAGCAGCGAAGTAGCGAAATGAGCCACAAGCGGCAGTTGAGTTGAGAAACTAGAGAATTGGCAAGCGTTGCGAATTGCCCTGTCGGTCGGATGTGAATTTGTCAAATCATTACTGAATGACAGCAGATTCGTGAAGAGGAGGCGCTTTTGTTATTTGCGTTGCTCGTGGCTAATGGCGCCTACGGACCAGGGAAATGACAGGGATGTTGAGCCGAGAAGCTTGACCCTTGCACGAGCGCTGCCTCCAATGCGCCCACTCACCATCGACAAGTCCCAAATTAAGCAAAGGAGTCAAGATGTCGGGTCAAAATGAAGCGCTGCAGAAGGTGGGTATCCCAGTTGTCTTCTTCGAGGCGGCGAAGGCTTATCATTGCAGATGCTGCAGGAGATCAGCCAGAAAAAGGCTTTCGCCGAGCAGCAACTCCTGATCGTTCGTCAACAAAAGGCGGCACGAACACGGGAGGGCCGCATGCTGGAGTTGACCTCCGCCGAGGTTTCTTCGCTGCCTTCGGAGACGAAGGTCTACGAGGGTGTTGGAAAGATGTACGTCTGAACAAGTCGACGTGACCGCAGAACAACCCCGCTTTGACGATTGTGATTCAAGTCTGATCGCTATAGGTTCGTTTGCACACCGATCCCGGATGTGCAGAAACGCCTTGAGGCAGAGGAGAAGGCAAGAAAGGCCGAGATGACGAACTTAGCCAAGAAAGAGGACTACCTAGAGATGACCTACAAGAACAGCAGTAACGCGATCGAGGAGGCTCTCAAGAGACAAGGCTAGAGCGGGGTCATTCACCCAGAAATGTCATCAGTGTGGATATCGAGGAGGCTTCGAAACGAGGGCGACCTGTAACATGACTCGATTGAAGGGTTGAGCACTTCAACAGTGACAACATCACTTCAAGCCAACCTAGCAGAGTCTCCGATAAAGCTTATGCTTTTCAGGAGGCAGTCCAGGACTGGGAATACGACAAGGCAACTTACCCTAGATAGAGCCAAGGAGGCGGCCTTAGTATCCCATAGCAAATTCATTGAAAGGCCTAAATAGGACCTATCTCGTCACGCGATCGGCATCGAGATCATACAAGGACATTGTCACCAAGTTTATCGCAACGTTGAAAGTGCATCTCATGATGAACGTTAAAAGCTTTCTGATTTCATACTGTAGCTCATCACCTCAATTTTACCAGCATACTCTCGACGCCCTCTATCGACTTCCTCACTTCTTCTGCCGCCTTGGCAACATATGCGCCATCAATCACACGGTGGTCTGCGCTCCAACTGAACACACACTCTTCTCTTTTCACCAATTCTCCGTTCTCGCCGAAAGCAGGTACGACCTTTGCTCGGCCAATGCCCAGGATACCGACTTGAGGGGTGACAATGACGGGTGCAACAGCTGAGCCACCGATACTTCCAATGTTACTCAGAGTAAACGTGGCGCCTGATAGGTCCGCAGATGTAAGTTTACCAGCGCGAGCGAGATCAGCAAGACGCATGATCTCCTGTGCCAGCGAACCGATACTGTGGTTCTGAACGTTCTTAATGACGGGTACCAGTAGACCAGATGGAGAGTCGACCGCTACACCAATATTATGGCCACCCTTGATTAGCAGCTGGGGCTTAGCTGGATTTGTTGTGGTGTCGAGGTGTGCGTTGAGCAGAGGAAAATGTTGCAGAGCTAACGACACAGCCTTGATGATGATCGGTAGTGGTGTGATGCGCTCAGACTTCTCACGGTTGACGTTATACCTCCTACGTAGCTGCGTCAGGGAACTGAAGTCGATGCTGTCGGTGAAGAGGAAGTGAGGTATGGACAGCGACTTGGTCATCTGCTTGAACATGCCTGACTGGACTGGTGTCAGTGCGTGAATCCGGTCTTCGACTTGTTGCGAAGATGCGGCCGCCAACGTTGCAGGAGTTGATGTGGAGTTTAATGCGTGCTTAGCAGCCTGTGCATGTCTCTGAACGTCCTCTTTCAGAACACGTCCCTCCTTCCCAGTTCCCTCGATGTCTTCGATGTGCAGCTTCAGATCCTTCAACATGCCTCGGACCGCTGGAGTTGCCAGCGATGCATGCTTTCCTAGCTGCCGTTGCGGCTTCGGTTGGTTGGTCGAGGGCTCACGTGGCAGCAAGGTTGGTTGTGCGGACGAAGTCACGTCCTCAGCTATAGCCTTGGTGTCGTTTCTCCCGAGCTCCAGGTCCTGCTCTTGCTGCTCCGTAGTCTTTGTAGCTTCTTCAGCAGGCCCCATGTCTGAGCTTCCGTTCAGTAACGCCTCGTCGGCCGCCGAAATTTCGCTTTGGATGTCTATGTCGACGAGTGGCTACAGAAGTCAGAAAAATGTGCAGACTGTTCTTCGTGGGCATCGTACCTTTCCGACCTTAGCCATGTCGTCCGGCTCGTAGTACAGCTTCTTGATGACACCATCGAATCGAGATGTGATCTAGGAAGATTAGTAGGCGGGTATTCTTTTGGTTTTGGAGAGCCGCATACCTCTACTGAAGCTTTGTCTGATTGTACCTCGCAGATTGGGTCAAACTGCTCCACCCGCGCACCTGGTTTGACGAACCATTGTATAACCTGGCATTCCGTGATACCTAGTACAGTTGTAAGCTCAGTTAACCAGGCATACATTGCAAGACGCACCCTCCCCAATATCTGCCAAAAGGTATGGCTTTACCGCCAAACGTGCCTGAGAGCTTCGAAAACCCCTCCTCTGCCCGTGCTCCCATCGTGTTGTGTAAGCCGCAATTGGTGCTCTTTGTGCAGCGGTGGAACGGGACAGCAAGCGAGGAGCCTCTCTGCATGCGAAAGACTTCATGGTGGGCGAGGGATGTGCAGTAATTCTGTCTGCAGAAGAATCATAATAAAAGTATTGTGGCCGCCGCGGTACGAGAGGTCTTGGTTGAATTGTTAAGCCGACGCGCTCTAAAGCCGAGATGAAGCGCCAGGGAAGCGGCCGCCTCGGTCTGACATCAGGAAGGTACGCGGGGACTAGCGCGGCACTAAAATGCGGGTTAGTGAGCAGGTTGTGCCGGAGCTCGGCAGCAACGGTTTGACAATAAGACATTCGTTCACACGCGATAACTTTGCTGACGTTCTCCGCATTCGCGGCCAGAGACTTGTGAGGTATGAGGAGTATGGCTGGCTTTTTGAAAGCCTCACACTATTCTGGTACCGCATAGACCATCCTGAAAGTTTGCCTTCACAATCTCTACAGGTCAAAGTCTGTACTAGGCGCGAATACTGAGATAATACTGGTCAGTGATATTGTGCTAGATATGGCTGTGCTTGTCGCAGCACCAGCAAAGCAGAATCTCCTTTGCTGACGGTTCCTATGCACCTTTCACTATCTTCACTCCAACAGTGGGTGGCGCCCTCTTCACGGCATCGTTTGGCTTCTGGAGGCTCAGGCTCGCCAGCATACATTAGCTAGGAGGCCTTCGGGCAACCTTTGCGGAGTCAATACCTGTCGGGACGTTCATCTAACGCTCAAGGTCCTGAGAAAAACTCCTGGGGGTGGGTATGACGCCAATTTGCGCTATGTTGCTGCACTTTCGTCTACTGGAGTCGTTTTATAGTGTGGCGTTAAGCATGACAATTTCACTCCTGCGGTCACGTCCGTTGTCGGCTGGTGAGCGGCAGACGGGAGTCTCAGAAGCGTGATTGTCTGGATACTGAGCCGTGTCGAGGATGCGAACCTATGGTATGTATTCTGTCATGACTCAGTCAAAAAGCGAAAGAGTGGGACCTTGAAAGACTCACCCACTGGTAACTCTTTCCTTCATTTTGAAAACGCAGTGCCTCCGAACGGCTCATGGGCCCTCCGTCAACCTCCTCTATTGTCGCTGTTGCTCCCGTTCACTGTGGTTCACGTGGTTGTGGGTGAACGTGGAGGGTATCAGACGGTGAGAATCAACAGCGCTCGAATGCAGGTGCAGGTGGAGTTTGGCAGCTAGCGCAGCCGTGCCAGCTGCTTTGAACATAACGCTCACCAGTCACCTTGCCGCGTCTTTCCGAGCCGGGTCGATGCTCTCCCGGTCTTCAAAGAACGTCTTTGACCACTCAGTCCATCGCATCCATCCACCTCCTGCGTCGCCGTAGTTCATACCGTCTGGTGTGACAGGCTGACCTACCAGCTCCTCCACGACCCAGGCGTGCATGTCTTCGCCGAGCCCCCTTAGCCACCATACATCCTTCTGTTGCAGGACAACAGCGTAGTGCGCCATCATGATCAAAGCCAAAGGGTGCCGTCGTTGCAGCAGCAACAAGAAACCGTCGCTGAGACCGTGCAAGAACGACAGAATCGCACTCAATTCAATTGGTCGTGTTTGCGAAGAAGGTGCGCCTGGTGAATGGGATGTCGATACAGCCGAGTCTGGAGCTGACGTGACAAACAACGGGAGTAGTGCATGCGCGGAAGTCCCACTTGTAGGCGAGTCCTGGTCTGATGGAGAGGGAGCATCTGAAGTAGGCACCACCTTGGGATCTGTTCGAAACGTCACCCAAAGGTATGTCTTCCGTAACGAAATGAGTGCTTCTGTCAGACTAGCTTTCGCGTCCGTGGAGAGATCTGTGATCGCTGTTCTGGACACGATTAATCCTCCGTCCGCATCTGCGTTCCACAGCCTCTCTAACCTTGCGAGCGTCTTGTCTCGTTGCGTCTGTGCATTCGTCTCGGGAGTTCTGTGAATGGTCCAGAGCTCAGAATCCAGGCAAAGCCCGATGTCAGCATCTCTTAAGATAGAACCAATCCACGGCCTTATGGCTGACATACCACCGGTCACAAGACGAAGCCAGGACACGAGGTCGAACGGGGGGGTGCCAGGCCCGTGCTCTACAAGCGCAGTTCGTCGATGAAAGTGACTCATGCCATTGCATGCCATTGCTAGCACGTACACCGTCAACAATGAGGAGAACATCAACAGAGCGATACAACTTTCTTGGGTGACTCCAGGCAAGGCCAACCGATATGCCGGAAGAGCGTCATTGATGTGGCGCGCAGCTACGGCGGCATAATCGACTGTCGAATACTGTCGCTGATTCTGTAGATGATCGAGGTGTAGTGCAGCCAGCGCAAGGATGGCTTTAAGTACGAAATCATACCGAAAAGCAATGCTTGGGAGTGTCAAGAGACCATCGTGTAGCCTGAGACCAACCGAAGAAGCCAATAAAACATTCGCGTTGTTACAGTAGTGGTGCAGTAATTCCAAATCCGAAGCGGTGTAAGCTCGAGCGATGATCGTTGGTGAGCCTCCTCGAGATGGCTCAGATGCCGCGCTCTCGTATACGCAGCTTGAGCCTCGAGCTGAGCATTCGATGCATTGTGGTCGCCGTTCGTCACACTAAAAAGACGGTTTAAGTTAGGAGTGAATTCAACTCAATGGGCAAGCATGACCCAGCAACGCGAAGTACGCACCTTGATATGTCGTCTCTTGCAGGGGAGGCAGCCAGCTCGTGATTTGCAATGATGCCTCCTCGATGGCATTGCGCCGCAACGAACTGGGGTTATTGCGCGCCGCTGAAGTCGTCGGAAAAGTGTCAAGAGAAGTCCATACTCAAATTTCCACGGGTCGTCACATATGCAGGGGCCTCCCCAAACTTCGACAGGCACCGCGGACCTATGAAATGATTTCTCATCTTCGAAAGTATACGTCTGCTCACGGAGTGCTTGAGCGGAATTCTTGAATCAAGAAGCGGGACGCACTAAGTTACGCGTATTACGCCCGTACGCTAATGATGAGTACGAAGATCCTTGCTCATTGCCCAGATCTGGTCATTTCATTCGACCAATTCTATGAGCATCTCCAAACAACATATCTACGATCTGAACTTAGTGCAGATAGCGGCGCACTGGCTCAGGCCTCGTTGTAACGACGCAGGCTTGGTGTCTTGCATGATCGATGACCGACACTGCGAGAGCGAGAGCGAAGCCGTGGAGCTCCGCTGAATCTGAAACGGTGCACATGATTGCCATGTTGGATCGAAGTGCGAGGATTAGCCGTCCAGTAGCGCACGATAGCCTCGCGATTCACTACTACTTCCAGGTGCTGTCGGAGACATCAAGCCGCCCTCATACCACTTGTGTGTCTTTGACCTCTGTCGAAATCACGAGATCTAGAAACACCCAAGGAAACATTCTCTTCCCCTTTTGTGGGTACATACATCAGCGCTTGAACTCCAACGTTATGTCCTTGATTACTCCCGGTCAAACGAAAAAGCTCAGCAAGATTCCCAAAGCGCTCATCTGGACAGCGCAACACCCACGTCAAAGCGGTATTACTTCGCTTGAATTCCTGTGATTGTATCGATGAAGCTGCGGCATTATTCAGTCGCTATCATCCTCACCGCACGTCATACAGTGCGCTGAAGCATTTCGATGGATGGCCGGTGCTGTAGCAAGACGGGCGCGTTGCGACGAACCAGGATTTGCATTTGATCGAATTCAGAACTCAAGTTTCGCCCAGGAGAGGCGCGCATACGTCGGATTTCCAAGACGTAATGTTGTGGTATACGTGTGAGCATGCAAGCGCACGAGGTGGCAAATATGAAGTTTGTAGACAATCTTGAAAAGATCGCATCGGTTATCCCGATTTGGAATAACCGAAAGCCAATTTTGAAGGCTGCACCAGCCACTTCTCACATGCACGTAAAGACCTGTCGCCAGCAACTTGCGCAGCTCTTGATCCACGAATTGCGAAGACCAAGTAGTGCGAACATTCTTCACTGCGTGATCGAAGCAGCTGCGCTTAACGCGACAAGGTGCTGAGCGCACGACGAGCTGCCGAGTGACCTCAATAACCGCCAACAACTCTTCGCCTGGGGAGAGAAGTGCCCAAAGAGCGTGGAGCGGTGTGCTACGCAACCCCATGCTGGATATCAACACGCACTTCCTGGCCCGCAAGCACGTCAGTGTGAGTGAGTATGCTCGCCACTGTCTCCGGTCATCCTGACCACCACGTTTACCACCACGTTTACCACCGATGAACTTCATTCAAGCGACCTGACGTGAGGTTGAGATGAGGGCGAGCTAAAATCAACGCCGAATGCTGATGATCACTTGGGGACCCGCGGAGCTTCTTTTGGGTCGGAAGTGAAAGACAATTGAGACCCTGCGTGGGCGCGTGCCAGCAACTTCAATTCGCTACGGCAGCGACACCGGAACCCTGTAGCAACCTGCCTCCCTATCTTCGTCGTCAGACTTTCCGGCCCCAGAGCAAAGGCCAACAAGCCAGCGGGTGTCGCAACCGCCGTGAAGAGCTGCCTTCCGACAACTCCTCACCTTGTAGTCGTCTGCGATATGGCTTGTAATGACTTCTTGTTGCATCTGACAGCTCATACCGGACTCGTGCTGGTAGCGCATCTCCGGCTGCAGTCTCGACAAGCTGAAACGATGCGATCGACGCGGCCTGCATTGTCGCACGGCAGCGGATGTGTTCTGCATGTTTGCCGGTGCAGCTTGCAGCCAGGCAATGAAACGAACAGCACAACGCGCATTATTCACCGCTACCAACAATAGCCCTACAACACCCGATAGATCGGTTTGTTGAGTATGACTCCAAGAAACGACAAAGGTGTCGCAGCAAGTATCACTAGGTCCCTATCTTGGTTGGTTGTGGCAGAAGCTGTGTCTACTCGCCTTGTGTGACGGTTGACGATGGCCGACTGCGACCCAATAGCCACCAGACTTAGTCGGCGCGGGGTTGCATCCCATGCACGGAGGTCCTGGGTCAGCTCGAATTGTTCATCGCTGGTCTGAATGTTGCACGACTGGCCAGCTGTCAGATCACCGTTGCAGGTTGCGTCCTCGCACCGAGGGCTCGTAACCCGCAGCTCGCACCGACAACCGGACGTCTGTCCTGCAGCAAACCGTGGAACCAATACAGCCACCGATAATACCTCAGAGAATCTTCCGGAGACGGAAACATATGAGCAACCCCGCGTTTCACTCGGTCCAGCTCCTCGTCTTCTCCAGGTGTTTGTTTGCCCGGTAAATGTGGACGGAATTTCTCAAATCAACCCCCAAAAAATGGCGGAGAAACATGTACCGAAAGAAATGAGCAACCCCGCGCCTAGACCCCGTGGTCAGCATCCCACGAGGGAGACATGTTCTGGAAGACGATCGCTTGTCACTTGACGGTCCGGCGCCTAAACAAGTGATGGTCACAGGGTTTCCAAGCCACCCACTGCTCTGGAAAGGCGGTTGCGCTCCTCCATTAGGAAAGTCGAATGTACCTGAGTACTTCCGTGCGATCTAGATGTACCACAGTATCTCCAAGACGGAAATTTGGGAGATTGGTTGTTTGCCGTGAAAGTGAAGCCAGATGCGTTCCTATACCATAATAGTATGTTGCTCGCTTGCGAGCGACTTTTGTTGCTTTGCATTTGGGTGCGGAATTGCAACTCCACCTAGAGTCGGCCGGGAAGGTAAAGCGGAGCAAATTTCTACGCAGAAATTTCGGATCTATCTTTCCACGTTGCTGTGCCGAAGATAACCCCCAACATAATCTCACTGGAGGCCTTTCTCCACAAAGTGTTATCAACGGACACTGCCGACCCACGTGTGTCGGACTTCGAACCCTGTGGCTGATGTCATGGTGGATATACGATGCTACAAAGATACCTGATGGGGCATATTCGGTGGTAGGCGTGGTGGGCCCGCGAACAAACCGGAGCTGAGAGACTTCTCTGCGATGAAAAGTGGGTATATGGTGCGGCTCTTCATGCAGGAGGACATGGACGATGACGATGTCTTCACATGGGTCGAAGGTGTTGAGGCTTGGGTGCTGCTGGTGAAGCACCGAAGCATTCGAAGTTTGCTCATGCCTGTCACCGGATGAGGCGCCTTCCTGAAGGTTGTTGACGGACCGCAGCGGTGTGAAGGATGTTCTGCATGCAGCGCGTTAACCACTAGATGCTCCCTTGGTGGCCGTCTTTGAAACGTCTCAGTCCGGCGTGTGCGGTGCCCTGCATTCGGAGAGACCTTCTACGCCACCTTCTAGCAGCATTCCATTCATTGAGACTAGAAACACTGGTATTGTGGCGCTGGCAGTAGCTATTGAGCTATCATGAATTTCCTATCGTGGCGCAGACCGACCTGTTCTGAGCTTCCTCAAATGGCGATACGCCGCAGTTGGCCGGATGGTTTGATGCAGGGGAAAGTGTCATGCAGGAACGCCTCGAAACGAGGCCTACGAAACCAGAACCGAGGAGAGTTTCCAGGCACACGAAACGACTGAAGAACGCAAGGCAAACCTTCTATGCATTTGTCAAATTCAAAATAAGTTTCGAGAACAGAGAGCACAGACTGGAGGGAATCCCCGGACTTGCTACGACCCTGCATTGCCGCATGCGGAAGGTTGTGTGAAACAGAGATGACAGAAACATGGGGTGCTGGAAATAGTAAGAACAGTCTCAAGGCTGCGTGCGCATTGCAAACTGGATCCGGCAACTGCTCGAGAGGGTGTGCTGACTGCGTGGTACGGACATCATTGAGCTCTACTCAGCCCTGCAGAGCGCTGCCATGAGGATGAACCGCATGCGACATCCGAATTTGCAAGGTTGCGGTCATGAATGGTTCGCAATACCATATGACTGAGTGATGCGCCATTTGCCGAGGGCTTCATGTGGTTGTCCGAGGTTTGTGTAATGAAGCTGAACTCCACTTGAACCCACAAACGAAGGCGCAACCGTGGCTTCACATGTTGTCTATCCAAGGTTCTCAGCTCACGACGGCCGTGAGGAGTGCTCGTGAAGACCTCCGACATAATATCTAGCCTCCGACACCAAGGTGGAGCGGAGGGTCTTGGTCCACATGGACCCTGAGATCATCTTTCGCGGCATGTGAATGGGGCTAATGTACCCCATACTCTGCGGTTAAATCTTGTTCTTCTCGACTCGAGGACGAGAGACAACCGGAAGAATACCGCGGCAAGATGTCTGACAGTCGCGGGGTGTAAGGCAGCAGGAGAGTTCACGAGGTGTTTCGTCGCGGCCGCACGCTTGCCCTCGTCCAGCGCCGCCTCATCACTGACGAATGACGGCACAGGGTCAGGCAAATGAAACAGAACTGATTGCACCGTTTGGTTGCTCCGTCAAAGCCGTATTGGGTGCCGTTCGCAGTGACGGCTCCTCGCACCGTCTGCAAACCGCCGCGAGCACAGGATGCGGAGTTGCGGCTTTGGTCACCGCAAGAGGAAACGTAAACGTCCGGCTGAAGTGCACGGGAGGAAGGGAGCATGTCAGGGTTGCGCTCCCCCGACCCCCGAGATGATCAACAGCGTGAACTTGCCTGTTCAGGGCAACTCACTGAGTGCGTCCGGCAAAGTTATTTCGCGGAAGCGGCCGTGGCGCACCAGTGAGTCGTGGGGCACGACGGCCGTGCGGTAACTGTGACACTCCTGCCTGTGTGCTTTTTCAGGATTACGAAGGGAGAAAGCAAGTTTGACGCACTGGGTGAGCAAAGCAATGGTGACAGTATCATTAGGCTGTGAGGTGTCATGTTTTGGAGGCTGTAAGGCGGCCAGCTGTCGTCCTGACGACTGGTGATTGCTGGCCCAGCGGACGACTCATCGCTGCCAGCTCCATGTGCGCGAGATGACAGGGCAAGCGTCGGGCGCGATCTCGCAGAGGAAAGGCGGTCGTGAGTCCCGGGTGCCGGGGTCGTCCTCCAGTTGCAGGGGACAGACGGGGCTGACGGCCAGTGGCAGATGTGGATGCCGCATTGGTAAACAGCGGTGAATTGCGCGCGCCCAATAGCAATGTTCTTCCGCCCCCTTCGCAGCACACGCCGCATGAAACGCATCCAGGCGGTGACCCACCGCCATTTGGTGCCATTTGCGCGCACTGTATCTCGCGGCGGCGGGAGATATAACGCGAGCTGTCACCTCGATGCGTAGCCCAGCAAATCCCACGCCGTCCAGACCATCTGATCTCCTTGGAGACACACGACTAGCAGGTCGCACTTTGCTTTTGACTCGACTCCTGACTCCGGAACACTTCCCCAAACATCCTGGCAGCATTAAAGGCTCGCATTGCCCCTTGGGTCTTGTTTCCACAAAATCTCGATAAGCTCCAGCCGGCGACCCTCGACGCGAACCTCCACCCAATACGGAGCTAAATCGCGTAACCTTGTTTTCATCCACCCGACATCCCACCGTCATACATCATCGGCCGTTTTCGCCTCGGTCTACTTGCCGCGACGCTAAACTAACGCGAACACCACGATCCGAGCAAAACTGTTTACGGCCGACAAAGCCCGATAGCTGTGTATATACATACACCGACCCACCCCGTACGCTATCCACGTATCCAATATGCACTTTGAGACATCACCAGGCTCGTCGCCATCCAAATCGATCCCCATCAGTATCTCATCAAGAAACATGGCCTCGCCCACTGGATCTCTCTACAGCAACTACTCCATGGAGTCCAACTCTCGCCGCGGCTCTTCATGTGCCTACCCTTCCTGGCCCACTGGTCCTTCACTGGAATACCGCAACCCATCATCGTATATCAGCGACGAGGACCTCTTCGGCGAAGATTTCGAGGACGAGTACTGCCCCATTCTCAAGAAGGCGCCAGCGCCACCGCGCGTTCCTCCCATGGCGCAGGCTTTACCAGTGCTGCCTCCTCTCTACGCTCAAAAGAAGCCCAAGACTCAGCGCAGGCGCAGCAGCGGCAAGCAACGCCGCACTTCGCAGCCTATGACTCCCATCAGTGAGTCGCCCGAGCAGCAAGAATAAACAAAAACAGCATGCATCATCATCGATACAACGTAAGACAACTTCTATCACCCGATCGAATTGCATCGCAGGACTAACATCAAGATACAGTCATTTGTTGACACCGACGTCACTGTGTAGCGCGCGGTATTGTGCCGCGCCTTCACATGTCCGTGGCCGAGAGCATCAGCCTCACTCAGCCACAGCCACGGCTCGGCAACTCCCTTTTGGGACTGCCGACATAACTGGCGCTTGATTGGCCTTCGTCAGGTTGTTGTGACAGCCTCACCTGCAAGGATGTCCATCGCACCGTACAGCGAGCATCGGGCCTCATCGCCTCAGTCTGACTCAGTCAATGCCCCCGACGCTTGTGAGTGTCTCTTGTCAGCCTCATCACACCTCATCACCATCAGCATGTGTGAGAGGCCCAGGGCCTCGTCGTTGCAACATGCATGCAATAGCGTCACGACACCCTTCGAGAGTGCGCGCAACCGCGCACGGCTCGTACGGGATCGAGCCTTCTGCGAGGGCTTTGTCCAGACCGAACGATCTGGAGATATGGGACTGTAGTCGCGTTCCGCTCATAGAAGGGATCAGTCGCCGGTAAGGGATGGAAGTCCCTGGTCATTGGAGGAAAACATTGTGATAGTTTTTGGGCATTTGCAGGCGTTTTGCATTTTCGCACCGGCATCGATACCCCCGTTCCGCTGCATCGGACGGAAAGGCTGGCAGCGAATCGCATTTCATGCACAGCGCTGTGATTGCATTTAGCGAGGCTTGTGAGGCTTGCCGGTGGCTTGCCTCACCTTACCATTTATGATACCCACATCCTTAGATACCCAGCATCTTATCGATTATTTGACATGCAAATCGTTCTATGCTCCTTATGATGTTTTCGTGATGCTGCTGCTGACCTTGAGCTAAGATGCCTGTCACACCTCGTCACACTTGACGTGATTGTTGAGATACGTGGCGCGCTCCTTTAGACGATGAAGTAGATGAACCTTCTTCTTTTGCGCAAGTATCGCATGAACTCGCTCGGCAGCCACGGCCTAGCATCGATGACGACCGCACCATATTGTCGGGATATTGGGTCTGAACGAGGGTCAGGATGAGATCTTGATGCGTTGCTCAAGCAATCTATCTCTCGATGGGAAAACTTCAACACAATCCTTCGCAGCACCTTTCTTCGAATCAATACACGATTTAACTTCCTTAAGGACTGATTTGGACAAAATGGCGACAGCCAAAAATAAGCTTCAAAATCTGATTGCGGTAAGCGAACGGAAGCGGGGGTCTGTCCCGTACAGGCCTGCACTTGCATGGCGAGCTCACGCATCTGGTATGCACAGCAGATTCTGTGATACTGTTGGTCAGAATTGCTGTTTGGCAATAATGAATCTGTCTCGTGTTGAGAACGAACCGGAACCACCAACCACGCGATTTGCGAAGTTATCTCATCCCTCGCGTCAACTCAACATGGCAATCGTGGAGATGGTCGCAGTGAGGGACTTGGTGGCTGGGTCCGCTGGGACAGAGGTGAGGCCCAACAGGGATGCCGCTCCTTAGTGCCAGCGCTTGCAGCGAACATTGTGAACGACCACGCAGAATCCTGTATGCTGCGCATCTCAGCATTTTTGCGGTTCTCGTGATGATGTTGGCGTGGGATTGACAGCAGAAGACACGTCAATGCAATGATCAGATAAGGGCAAACTGCCATATTGCGCTGCATGAAGACCAAGGCAAGATCGCAGTGCATCCCAGCTAGTACTATCGTGTACCATGTACCTGAACATGAAATAAGCCGGCGCATCTAGTAGATCGACAAAGCTTTGACGACCGGAGCTGCCAGTGCGGGAAGATGGCGTGCGGAGAAGAGACTCATGTGCGCCTTTGTGTGCCATGAGGAACCAGCCATCACGTCTGTGAATCGTTCAACAGGTAGTTCCTGGAGCTAGGCACGGTATATATGTGTGCCGACAGATTAGTCGTTGAGGGGCTGCGATACGTTGCGATACATGCCCTCGGGTGCAGCGTGAGGTCGGGTTGTCCGTTCAGTGGGTACCAAGACATGGGGACATTATGCTGTATCGGTGTGCCATGGACAGGGCTGGTCCGTGGCATTGCATCAAACTGAACAGCCGTTGCTCAAAGACACGATGGTGGTGCCACAAACTTACATGGCCGGCTCCCGAGCGGGATGGGGATCGTTCCGAGGCGGTGAATAGTGTCCGTCTGCCGTCGTCATATTGGGCCGCAGTCTGCTAGCAAAGCGCGAAGGGCGGCGCCGTCGCGCAATTATCGCCAGAGACTGGAGCAGAGGCATCGCGCTGCTTTTTGAACGATGAGTCTGATATATGAGACGAGTCGCTGGCGTTGCAGTTCTGCGCATAGTCTGGGTGAAGCGTGGTTGATCCTTGCCAACGGGCCGTAGCTTCAGTGCCGCTGCGCGCCACGATTGGGTCGCTGTGGGCGTCCAAGGTGTGATTCGGCTTGCACCATCACGTTAGTGCACCCAATCACCAGCCTCCATCACTTGTCCCTCCTCACTTTGGTCTTCCGCGACCTCGTTACCTGCGTCGAGCAGCGTTTTGAGAGGCTGCGCTCCACGTCCATGCAGGCACCGCTGTTTTTGCGGCGCGAAGCTGGACCATTGACGTGCTGTGTCACCCCAAAGGGCCAACTTGGCGACCAGCATAGCTCGCCATGCAGCATGACTCTTCTTGGTGCGTCGAGTCCCAGGTATTTGCGAGCTTTCACAACGAGCAGCAAATGAGCAGGCTGGTTGACAGCCATTAGACGCCTCATGCTCCCCTGCCATGCTCTCGTTAAGCACCGCTGGCTCGACGACTCTAACCGTGCTCTTCGTCCTATTCTGAGCAAGATCAATCCGTCTTGCGCTCTTAAGCGCCGAACCTTGATAGGCCCCAGGTGCCCACGCGCAACTCCTCACATCTCCTCCGCGCTTCTGCTGCTTTTCTCCTTCTCTTTCAATCCTGCTCTGGCCATCTGTCTCTTCAGCTGCATGTCCTTGCTGTACCGCTTGCACAGTTTCCGAAACGGTCGAATGCAGTGCTTGTCTAACCGCCAGCTTCGATCCTTGTAAGCCGTGAGGGGCTAGAGTATACCTCGAGACGCCGTGGAGCAAGTGTGAAAAGTGCACTGCTCTTTAGCGCGCACATTGCAGTGAGTTTGAAGCCCCTGGCAAATCCTGCAGTCTCAGCTCCGTCATTCTCGAAGTTCCGCTCGTCCTTAGATAGTGATTCCCTCCGTGATGCGCCTCGCGTGTGCTTGGATCCAACCTCGACTGACAGCAACCGCCTCACAGGCCACCCACAATGTCCTTAGGCCATGCCCGCCAGCGTTCGAACTCGGCAAAGGGCTCCTCAATCCGATCAGACGTCAAGTTCCAAATACCCACACCGAGCATCACCCCGCAGAATGACGAATTCGCGTTTCAGCCATGCGCCGCGACCGGGTCATTCCTGCTCTACGCGCAGCAGAACATAATCTACTGCCTCCATCATGATACTCTAGCGATAGAGAGGCGGTTTGAGAGACACAGAGAAGATGTATCGTGGATCTCAACAGACAATGTCAGCGAGCGCGGCGCTGGTCGATTAGTCCTGAGCTACGACACAGGCTCGACGGCGATCGTATGGGATCTGTTGACTGGAGACGAGGTCGCGCGATTTGCATCGTATGAGCAGATACGAGTAGCGACATGGATGAGGAATGGGAATGTTGCGTTTGGTAAGTACCAAGACGCCAGTCCGCAACTGCCCAAACTTGGGCTGATGATGCAACAGGCAATGCGCAGGGCAACATCATTCTATTCGAGCCTTCTACCTCTGAGCACCTCTCAGCAAGAACAATCTTCGACCCAATTACTGCGCTCGCCCCAGCTTCAGATTGTCGCACATTTGCAATTGGGTATGTGTAGGCGACAAATCGCACTCAATTTGCTAATGGCGCGCAGCTACCACAACGGCTCAATTCTCATCGCAACACTACAGCCCTCATTCACAATTCTCCACACTCTCACAACTCCCCGGGTTCCCTCCCCTATTGCGGGGCTAGCATGGCATGGATCTTCGTCGAAGCAAAAGTCGGAAATGCTAGCCGCGCAAGCATCAGATGGTGACCTTCGAGTGTGGAGTGTTCCAAAGAGCTCACACGGCGGTGACGCACCCTGCGTGATCCGCGTACTCAACAAATCTGACCAAAGAGAGCCCGGCCCGTGTTGGTTCTCCTGGTCAAAGAATGGGCGCATTGTGCAATACACTGAGGGGTACGTACCATCTGCAACCCGAAGCACAGTACCCAGTGCTAATATGCACACTAGGCAAACCTGTGCATGGGATGTTCGCACGAAGAGAGTGTCTTACGAAACAGTTCCCACAACTCAGGATGTCGCCGCAATTTGCAGCTATGGTGCTACTGCGACTCTGTTCACACTAGGCCACAACTACAGCGTTCAACAGTACGATCTCAATCCCAGCGGCCAGCCAGTTATGGTCGCGAACGTTCAGCATGCACCCGCCAACACCCCTCCATCACCACCAGTCTCATTAGATGAGCAAAGACAGTTGCCGCTGCAGTTAGAGGAAGAACCAGTGACCGCGCATCCCATTACAGCGCAACCGATCAAATCCGCGCCTCAGATGCTGCTTGCCTCAGAAGCCAGCGAGGACGAGGATGCTGTCATGTCTCCACTGCAGAAAATCGCAAATGAACTGGTTGAATTAGAGGAGGAGCGTCGAGATCGTGTTGGCCCATTGAGCCCGGTGTCCAGCCGTGCATCGCAAAGCTCGCGGTCTTCTGGCGGCAGCGGTCGCCAACCTCGATACCGGTATGACAGGCCCTCGTGGGGCACTGCACGCTCGTCAAGAAGTACAGCATCCGGTGCTTCCGGTGCTTCAGGTACATCAGGCACAATTTTCTCATCTGGAGAGTCGTCTTATGCGGCAGCCCCATCGCAAGCCAGCATGTCCATCCGTTCGGGCACATCGGCTGGAGCTTCGCGCTATGGCTCTTCAGCCCTTCGCAAAGAGGTGATGCGCAGTCCAGATGAGTCAAAGAAGACTCAGAAGATGGATTTATTTCCTTTCACCAAGGCCAGACTAGCAGATGTACCGTTCCGACCCACAGAGCTTGGTCCTGAACGCACGCCAAACGACCTGAGAAAGAACTTACTGAAAGTAGTGTTTGGATGGGAGAACGACATCGACGAACTGATTCGGGACGAGCTTGCCCGCCACCCTGCAGGGTCAGCTGCGGCTGTCCTGCTGTCTAAGTGGCTTGGTGATCTTGGAGCTGATTTCATGGCCTCCATGGTAGGATCTGAGTCCATGACGTCTTCTGACTGGATGTTGCTCGCCTTGAGTAACATGGGCCAAGGATCGCAGAAGAAGGTCGGCGAGGCATTCGTTCAGCGACTTCTCGAAAAGGGTGACATTCATCCTGCGGTTGCTATTCTCCTTGGATTGGGTGAACAAAATGACGCCATCGAGGTTTACGTTTCGCAGAAGCACTACATGGAGGCTGTACTACTGACTTGCTTGATCTTTCCGACTGATTGGCAGAGACAGTCCTTCCTGGTCCGTAAGTGGGGAGAGGCTGCAGTCGCAAAAGGCAAGGCCGAGCTCGCAGTCAGATGTTTCTCCTGCATGGGTTTGGAGACCACCGAGCCGTGGTTCTCACCGCGCGCCCAGGATGCTGTTTTCTCGGCGCAAAAGCAGGCTCTACTGGGCTCACAGCTCAGTCCACCGTTGTCGCCTCCCAGCGTGGGAAGCAGCCGAGTCGCCGCTCGCATGGCTTCTCTCAAGCTGGTCACCGACTTCTCCCGTGGACCTCAACCTAGGCAGATCGTTCGTGGGGAGGATGACGACCGCACGCCGATGGTTGCTGGTACCACGCCCATTGCAGAGTCGGCAACAACTCCGGCTGTCGGCACCCACGGCTGGATAGGTCGCAGCAGTACTCGAGACCGATCTCTGGAGCCTTCCTCTGCACGAACTGCAACCCCTGGAGCATACGGATCAAGGAAGCGAATGCCATCACGGTCAGATGCTGGCCGCTCTACGACAACCAATGGCAGCCTTGCATCTCTTGCCATTCCTGATCGAGGACAGCGGGAGCACTCTAAGCCAAGGACTGCTGTTGACAACATCGGCCGTGAGGCAGAGACCCTTCCATTTTCAACTCGACGAGCTACTTCTGGAGGCAACGCAAGTGATCTTATGCTCTCAGCCGCTACATTCGCTCCTGTCAAGGTGGATGATCATCTTCCTTCTCCCGCAGTCGGAGTGTTCGACGCCTACAAGGAAAGGAAAACAGTCTCCCGTACCAGCTCGCGCAGCCGAAACCAGAGAGATCTCCATTTGGCAATGGACACGACTGTTGTAGAGGCTGGCCCAGACACGCACTACACAAACAACCTCAGCCCACCACTGACGGGTGCGAGTCTGAAGAGTGCCAAGGCTCGTAGCATTGACCAGTTCATCAGCAGTCTCGATGAAGCCAATCACTTCGCTCGTAGTGCTGATCCCACACCTGAGGAGCGGCCTGCCTCACGCACAGCTAGGACACGCAGTCGTACCCGTGAAGAATCCCAAGGTCGAGGAAGGTCTGATGTTCGTTACATTCGACCCGCCAAGCGCTCACCCTCGTCGCCCGTCCCCATGTCACACGAAGATGCCGGCGCAACAAACAAAAAGGAGGCTTCTACAAACACAGAAGCTTTCGACGATGAACGCTATTACAGAGAACTTACATCTCCAATCGCAACAGAATTAGTCGCAAGCACTCGAAGGGCACGCAGCCGTGCGCGATACGGGACAAGTAAGACCAGGGCTTCGTCCCGAACGGCCCAGCGCCCTGAGTCACCTGATGGTGCTGTGCGCACGCGTAGCAGAGGTGCCAGCCGAACTTCCAGCCGTCGTCCTGCCGCCGATCGTGGTCGCAGCGGCATGCGTGGTGACCGCTCTCCAGAGTCCCCCCAATCAATGAGGGCTGAAGAACTCGGTGGTAGCAGCACAGACACTAGCTCGGCTCGTCTACGCCAGCGCAGTACCAGTCGTGCACCTCGAGACCGCTCGATCAGCAGGAGACCTACACCTGCTGTCCGCGGTCCCAGCCTGACCCGCAACCAAGTACGCTCTGGCTCACCTGATTCGATCTCCTCAAGTCTTCAGGGCGCACCTCGATCACGCCCCCTCACTCGAACCAGAAAGGAGCTGGCGGCCAAAGAGCTGGAAGCCCGTCGACTATCATTGGCTCGTCGACCTTCTGCACCATCGATTCCTCATCCCGAGGAATTGAGATTCAGACCATTGTCTGGTGGACGCTCCAACACGGACGATATGCTGAGCTCTATCGCAATGTACCATGACCCAATTCAGCGAAGTCAGACAGCGGATCCTATCAACAAGCCAGTCAACAGATTCCTGGCTAAGGGTACATCGACGCCGTCTGTGCCTATTGGCCTTCCCGCTAATCCTCGTGCTATGAGGCACCCAAGGTACATGACTGCCGAGCCGGAAGCAGAGGATATTCCTGATGTGCCAGCCATCCCACAAGGCATCTATGCACAGCCTCCACAAGAGGATAAAGAGGACGAAATTGGCCCTCTGCTACCGGCGACGACGTTCTTGCCGTCGACCACGTTTGGCCAGCCTACGAACCTTCCACGTTCGGCATCCGCGCCCCCACAGGAAATCCTCTTACCCAATGCATTTTCGGGTGTGGGGAGGCGTCCATCTCTAAGCGGCTCTCGTGGTCACACGCGGGTCAACTCACCGCCCGAGATCTTGCCGCCTTCGAACTACAAGCGCGTTAGCCCACCTCCGTTCAGAAACAGCATTGACAGTGCCAACGAGACTCAAGTCATTATCATCGAAGAAGAAGATGTTGCCCCACCCGTGCTGTCTCAGCTTCAACACCTGGGTGCTCCACCACCCCCTCCACCGCCGCCACCGCCACCGTTCGCCATTGGTACCAGCAGTACTCCTAGCAACATCAGCATCGTAAATGTTGGCGTAGATGAACAGCCACAGCGCGTCTCTCCGACCAACGCCCCTGGTGCTGCGTCACCTCACGCTCATCGCCGAGGTCGCGGCAGCGTGAGCGAGAACCTTGGCTCAACGTTTAGGCGTGTCACCGATCGTATGCGCAGCACCAGCAGATCGGGTCACAGGTCCCCGCCGGCTCTGCGCACCGACGGGGCTGCTCCGTACGAAAGTGTTCCAGATTACTCATACCCTCGCAATGCGAACGCTCGCTCACCTGGAGAGGGTAACAACATCGATGCGTACTTCAACAACATGCCACCGCCCCCACCACCGCCTCCAGTCCAGCCATGGGAGCAAGTCATCCCACCTAGCGAGGATCAGTCCTTTTACAAGCATCCCAAGGATATCCGCGCCAATATGCCGCCAGAGACACTTCAGGCGGGTGTCTACAAGCCCGAGGCTACACCCATGATCTAAATCTCTCTTCCCCGCCGACTCGGCAACAGTCAACCCTTGCAACAAACATTGAAACGACCTCACGACCACTGTACCTTCGGCACAATCTCTCATACCCATTCAATCAGCATTATCATCAAGCGCAGCATCATTATCATTCCAGATTCCAGTAGCATAAGCGACCTTTTTGTCTTCGGATTAAGACTTGAATTGGAGGTTTACATCTCCAATCGCTTCGCGGCGGAAATTGTCGATACCCTTTCTTTTTTCTCTTCCTCTTGCCTGATCAGACCTCGGTCTGAGCTAGGCTTTTCGTGCCTTTTACTTCTTGCTTACGCGTTATGAAAGGAGAGTGCATGTTGTATGGGACATGATACAGGATACAGGGGGCATGGGTTATAAGAGAATCATTAGCCGGACACTTTCACGCTATTCTAATGTACATTTTCTTGCCGACTATCCTTGTTGTTCCCTGGATGTTGTGAAGGGTTCCGTGTTGCTTTCTACTCATGCTTATGTCTATGCTTCTTTTTCGTGCTTGCTCGTTCTTTGCCCCAAGCGACCTTACGATTTTGATCAATCAGGAAGAAGACAGAGAGCCCCACGGCCAAAAGAGATCTGCGTTTCGCTTCTTGACTGTTCTTGACCATCTTTACTTCAAGGCCTGCACCATGGATTGTAATAGTCCATCAATGAAACATCTACACTCCTTACTCCATGCTTTCGTTCATGACGTACTTGCATGCTCACGCCAACAGAATCTCACGCTCCCTAATCCAGCCCCGCTTCACTGCTTTTTCGACCTCGCCGTCCATGACCCCGTGAATGTATGCTACACTCACAAAGTGGTATAAATTCTCAAAGTCAGTGTTGCTGGAAGATTCGACGTGTCGCAGAATGATGGGGATTTTAGCGCCATTAAGTACAGCTACAAGATCGCCTTCTTCTGCTTGACGTCGAAAAATCCATCCAACGTAGTGACGAACTTGTAGCCTGTGTCGCGATACGGAAACTTTCTGAGCCACAACTTCGTCTCTCCTACCTCTCATTCGGGCTCCGGCTTCCAATTGATCTGATGGCTATAGTACGGTCGCTCATCGTAGAAATGAGCCAGAACGGCGTCTGAGACCTCCGTTGCGTAACATGTTGTAAGCGGGCCTCCCGCCCTGATTCTTCGTGTGTTGATCAGGTTGAGCTCTGCTATCTTGTTCTTTGACAAGCGGCGCATGTTAGGAGGGGCTGTGCAATCTCTTACCATCGTGCGCCAAAATGCTTGAACAGAGCTCTCGACGCACTCTACGGGCTCCTGATCACTCAGGCCTCCCGATGCAGGGTTCTCTGGTTCTGTGCGCGAGAAATGTCGTTCTTTGCCGATGTTTCGTAGGATCCGCCTGGCTGAGTAGTCACCTGTTCTGTCTCGGAGGTTTGTCTCGCGCTTGTCATCATACTGCGGGAACACATTGTGCCTGTTTAATTGACCCAGTCGTCCTCCATGGGGCCAATCCGCCTAATAAAACTGCCTCGCAGGACTAACACGTCTTTGTCTTGGCCAACGACCTTGACAGGTTCATTGATCTTCTCCGATCCAGCATTGAAGATATTGCGCTGTCACTGAGGTACCAGACCGGTTTACACTAGGAAGAGGGTATATATTCTACACTAGAAAGAGAGTGTATTTTAAACAGCTATAAAATTTGTATTGTTCTATCTATTCTATCCATTCTATATAAGAAAAACAGGGGGGAGGGGGTTTATGGTGGACGATAAGATGGACGATGAGATAGGAGATGAATGATGAGATAGAAGTATATATAGATAGTAGATGACAAATTACTATAGCTAATTAGCTGTAGTGCAAAATTTTTGTGTAAATTTACCTGTGTGTAGTGTAAATAGGCCTATTTACATGGAAGTGCGGTGTGATCTCACTTTGGCGGTGTTTTTAACACTGCGGCTGAACCCAGTGTGTGCAAACATGATTGACGGACTTTTCCGGCGTGGTAGACCGAAGTCGGCCACCCGAGAAGGGGTCGTTTCTGAGGGAGCGTGTTCTGAGCCAATCTACGAATTGCCACACATTTCCAAAACGTGAGGTCCATTTCTTCGTTCGAACGGATTTTGGCAAAGAATATTAAGATTGCCGGATGCGTTGATCAAGCTCATGGTGACCTCCTGGTATATCGCTTCTGGTGTCTTCTCATAGTCGACCTCGATACCGTAGCCTTGGCTTGCTAGTCCAAGCGACACATATACCTTGTCTCGTTGATCCGCAGCTTCCTTCTCCCGGAACCTTGCCAGAACATCCAAGAGGTGTTGGAACGAGTCAGCGATAGTGTCGAGCGTAGCTCTCCTTTGATCTTCGATCATTTTGACTTGCGTGAACATCCCCAAAAATCGCTCTCTGGGATCGTATGCACGTCGGTCAGTTCCATCGTCCAGAGAATGAAATGCATCGAAGTACGGCTCCTTGGTCAGGAGCTTAGCAATGCTTGCCCAATCCAACTCAGCACTCTCGCATATTAAGATGACTTGAAGGTGACTTGTGGCGCGAATGATAGCTCTTGAACACACAGATTCGGCTCCAGTAAGGTATGTCCTGCAAGAAGAACATCAGAGCTTTCCTTTCTGGCGATGCAATCGTCTGCGTGTAGCCGTGTGGAGATGTGTGCTCAACGTCGCCGTGTTTTCTCATGAACTCTTCCTTGATTGAATGGAGTGTGTGTGCATCCCAGGCTAATATGTCTTTCATGACTTCCATGGCTCTGGTGACTTGTGCTTCATCAAATGCAAGCCAATCTTCGGGCAAGTCAGTCTCGTGCTCACGACGCTTGCGAATAGTCCCAGGTGTCGGTCCAATCCAAGCGACCGCCCGCTTGCACGAAGAGTATATCTTCTTCATGATTGTGACTTGGTGAGCGCGCTCAGTAAGATTGGCCTGGTTGATGCAAATGGGTGTCGACCCATAGGGCGCGATCTTCAGCGCGCCTGAGACTTGACAATATTGTTGCGAGGGTAGGCGTGATGTACAGCTCCTGGCCGTTGACATAAATCGGACTTGATAAGTAAGGCTTTCGCCAGACATAGGACAACGCCTCGTATGGTGGTATTGCGAGAGCACGACCGCACTCTGACGAAAGGTCGATAGGCTGGAGTGTACATCGCAGATGAACATCATCTTTCGACGGTGGATGCAAAGTAAGGAGGCGTATCTCCTGTCTGCTTGCATTCAATTGTTGGTATATCGGCTGCTGCTGCGGAGGCGATGTGTTACTGGCATCGCGGGGTTCGTGACCTGACTGCATGACGAAAGTATGGATTGAGCAGGAATAACCTTGAGATTAAGCAGAAGTCATTGCTTGTGATGTGGGTACCCCTGCCTGCACAGCCCGGTCGTGCGTGCGTCTGTGGCTGGCGATTATCCTATTGGGTAACCCCACATCGGCGCTTACCTCGACACTTCCGGGGTCGTATCTTGCGTCTGCTCGGTCTGTGTCTATGTCAGCTTGAGAGATACCAAAAGCTTTTGCATAGCGTGAAATTTCAAACATCTTCACGCAGCTCTCCTATGATATTGATCCGCGAAGGTTTTGCTCCAGCTAGTGTATCAAGACGCCACCCTCGCAGGTATGCTTCCTCCAGTCCCATACGCGCCAACACAACACCGCTATGCTGAAAGGCACCAACGCCCTGCAAATGCCAGCAAAGCTCATGCGCTTAGAATTGCTCTACTTCTTGAACACAGAGGCCTCGCTCCACTTGCTCGAGGCCTTAGTCCGATACTCTTCCTGGACCTTCTCATCGCTCTTCCACTCGGCCAGTAATGCAAGGCCTTGCTGGGCCTGCTCAAATGTGATGCTTGACAGATGCAGTGTCTTGACAAGGTCTGCCTCGTTCTGGCTCTTTGAGTTGTTTTCGAGCGCGTAACGAGCGCTGTATGCGGCTTGGAGGTGGGGCGCACTTTCGGAGTGCTTCCTGATGAAGTCGTCGTTGTACGTCTTCAGGTCGGCATCGGCGGCGGGCGTGGTGAAAGTCTCCTTGATGACTTGCGACACCTCGGCTGGAAGATCTGAGACTTTGCTAACTACACCTCGTTAGTCTGTGACACGATATTCCGTGCGCAGATAGAAGACTTACGAGCTTGACGGAGGCGTACGCTCTGCTCATGCGCCTTGGGATTCTCAGGATCCAGCTCTCGTGCAGCCTGCAGACACTTCAGAGCAAGTAGGTACTTCTGGCTTCTGAGGTACACCTCAAATCCAACGTTCTGCGCCTCGACGATCTTCGTGCTGAGCTCGAGCATGGGTTTCAAGAACCTCTGTGCAGCCTCCAGCGGTTCCTTGGTCTGCAAGAGCTTCTCGCCTGTTGGATCTGTGTCCTCCTTCTTCTTGTCCTCATCATCTGCCTTAGCCGTCGCCTTGGCGGCAGCAGCGGCTTTCCTGTCAGCCTCTTCCTTCTCTTTCCTCTCGCGCTCCTTCTTCGCCTTCTTCTCGGCCTTCTTTCGTTCTGTGGGGTCGAGCTTGCTGAAGTCCATTTCGTTTGGATTTGCCAACTTAGGATCGTCCGCGAGCTTCAAGTAGATCTTGACTGCGTTGATGGCTGCTCGTGTGAAGAAAGGATGATCGCGGAGGTGGTCTTCCCATCTGATCATGTCAATGTACGCACGGATCTGGCCCTTCCGTAACGAGAAGCTGTGGAAATCGAATTGATCCTCGTGCCAAACATCGAAGATGTCTGCGATCGCAGTGAAGCGCTTCAGAGCCAAGCCGTAGTTCTGCTGGCGCGCATACGCTTCTCCATCCTCGAGCAGATACCACATGCACTGCATGTCGTGCAGGTCACCAAGAGGACCGCCAACTGCCTCATTCCTTGTGAACTTGCTCATTGTTGCCAACGCTTTCTCGTTGTCGTTGGCGCGAAGCTGGTACTTGGCGCATTTTGTGTTGATATAGCGGTCGCGCTCGTCGAGCTCGCGTGCGTGATTGATGGTTTCGGCAGCCGTTTTGACGTCACCTGCGTGCTTCTGGATGCGCGCCTTCGTCTGGTGGTAGTCGACGGACTTGGAGTCGAGTTCGATGAGTCGGTCGATGTACTCGTTGGCCTTCTTCAGGTCACGGCTCAGGACATAGTTGTAGTGCTGCGCCAGAAAATAGAGTACAGACTGTTCGAAGCGGTCAGAATTATCGCCATTTGTCTCCTCTTTGGCAGAGCCATTCGTCTTCTTCTCTGTCTCGTACCCAAGAACCAGCTCCTCGATGATAGCCTTCTTTTCAGCATCGGCGTACAGCGACTTGATGTTGGGAAAGGTGGATGGAACGCCCTTGTTAAGCTTCCAGCGAAGGTATGAGTC
Source organism: Phoma herbarum (assembly GCA_001599375.1). Lineage (NCBI taxonomy): Eukaryota > Fungi > Ascomycota > Dothideomycetes > Pleosporales > Didymellaceae > Phoma > Phoma herbarum. Next base: position 791,873 of record BCGR01000008.1, on the reverse strand, counting down.
TGCCGCAGTCTTGAAGGCATCACCGGACAAGAAATCAAGAGGCACGCGCCTGCTCGCATCGTTGCGGTTGTTCTTCTCAGCGTACGATTGGTACAGCTCGGCCAGCTTCTCGATGTCTGTCTTGTTGTCGCGGCTGAGGCCAAGTGCCTTCTCGAGCCCATCGAAGTAAGCGCGGTACTCGCTGTTCCTTTCCAATAGCTTGCGGTAAGCCTGCTCGGCCTCGTCGTTGCGTCCGAGGTCCAGGAGGTACTTTGCGCGCAGCTCGTACGCAGATGTGCGGTCCAGGTTGCTCTTGATGATCTCATCTAGATGCTTCAGCGCGCGCTCGGTGTCGCCCTGCTCGGCAATGATCGTATTCTTGTAGAGAACAGCTTCGGAGTGTTCGATGTCGCCCTTGGGCGGTGTTTGCTTTAGCGTCTCCTCGTAGGTCTTCAGAATGTTCTCTGCCTCAGTCAGATTGCCTGCCAAGTGGAAAGCTACAGCTAAAGCAGTCCAGTTCTGGCGCATTTGAGGGCGCTCTTGCATCATCTTCCGCCTGCTCTCGATGTAGCCTTCGTAGTCGCGGATCTGGCATTGGAGGAGGGCGAGATCGCGTAGGATGTTCAGCGACCCTGGTTCTATCCGCAGCGCGAACTTGTATGCCTTGATCGCCTCCTCGTAGTTCTTGACTGATCGCCATAGCAGACCATAGACATGCCAGCAGATGTGCGACTTCATGTCATTCTTGAGCGCGGCCTTGCAGAGTGTGAAAGCTTCTTCGCCGTGTCCTTGCGAGTTGAGAATGAGCGCCTTCATGGCTTGTGTGTCGCCGTGGTTCGGGTGCTTCTTTAGAATCTGGTCGGCGGCCTTGAGGCCTGGCGGGGTCAGCAGTGCATGCTGGCGCTGTTGCATGTCGACGCACCCTTCTTGTATTGCTTGCCCTCATAATATTTGACGACAGAGCGAAAGAGCGTCTGCTCTTTGCTGGGCAGCGGCTGCGGCATATTGGTGGTATGTGTGTTGAGGGTAGATGTGGATAGTTTGCGAGCTTCCACGCACGAACGTCTGATTCGAATTCAGATCGATCGGTCGGCCGCGTTGATTTTGGAGGTGATGGCAAATGCGAGGCGAATGCAGAATTAACAGCAAATCATTGCGCCTCGAAAAGAATACAATGCAGAAGTGACTGTCTGGAGTCGTAGAGTATTACGTCGGCCAATGTGGGGAGCTCATATTTCGAAGTCGGCGCGCCAGACAGAGCACGTGCCTCCGACTTTCACCCCGCCGCCAGCGCCGACATCCTTCGCAAACGCAAGTCAAATAAAGAGGCGTTGAGAACCTCAGAGTCGCGATCGGATGCTTACACTACTAGCAAGACTGAAATATCCATTTCACTAGCATGCCAGCAGTGAGGGCATATGCTGATGGCAGTTGTTTTTCGGAAGCCACTGTCAAATGAGTATAGAGGATCTCGCGACATGAGACATGTACACAGTACCCAAGAGCTTTCGACCAGGCACTTGGCGGAGTGCAATGAAAACAACATTCCATTCAAAACCTTGTGGATTGAACACAGGTTGATTCTCAAAAATCTCGGAAGTAGTTCATAGCTATCGAAAGGTATCTTGCGACCTAATCAATCTTATTTTGGCGACAAAGATTCTCTTGTTACGTTATAGTTGCTGCGACAGGTTGGACTTCAAGTCGTTGTTCGGAAGCTCCTGGATACGGAACAAACAATCAAACGCTCATTCTGCTTTGCGACCTGACCGCCGCCGCCCGCTCGTATCTTCCGTCTTGTCTTCCTTTTTGATTCCTGTCTTACCGCCCTTCCTGGAAGCTGCACTGGCAGATTTCTTGGGCTTTGAAGCAGCTGGGGCATGCCCAGTCTCTTCTCCAGGTTCCTCCTCGGATTCCTTTGACGGCTCCATTCGTCTTCTTCAGTGCAGGCTTCTTCGATGTTGCCTTCCTGGGGGTAGAGCTAGTCTTCTGCTTCTTTGGGGCAGGTGCTTCTTCGCCATCACTAGACTCATCCTTGACCTCGTAGTCGACTTGTTTGCGGCCTCGTCTCGGCCTGTTGGCTGCGGTCGTTGTTTCCACGGGCTCAACATGCTCATCCGTGGCCTTGCTTTTCCTCTTTGCGCTCTTCTTCTTCGGCTTGGCTTCTGCCTCGCCAACCTCGCTCGCTTCCGCAGCGCTCTCTGATACGTCTCCTGCAACGGCTGCTGTCTTTTTTTGCACGCTAGGCACGACAGCAGATGTGCGCCCACCGACCGTCAGAAAGGTGATCTTTGCGCCGTTTGGGAGCTTACCGCCATTCTTCTTGCCCTTATCCCACCGATACTTCATCAGCCAGTCTTTGGGAAATTTGTCTGCTTCGGCGAGCGCATCGACTGCTGTACCACAGACGTACACGATTGCATCGTGCAATCTCTTGATCTGTTCATCGCTGAACGTGTTGCTGTACTGCTCTGGATGCAGCTTCGCCTGATACATCGTCTCGTCTGCGACCCAGTTACCTATCCCCGAGATATTTGCCTGATCCAAGAGCAGCGCCTTGACTGGGACCCGTTTTCGTCTCAGTAATTCCGTGAGCCACTCCACGGTGAAGATCTCCTTATCAATGACTGGGTCAGGCCCGTTCTCTTTCAGCGGCGAGGTCCTCCTCATCTCATCGGCCTCGACATCAATGAGTCTGCACCTCCCTAATCTTCGAGGATCAACGAATGCAACCTCGCATTTGGGGTCGCCCTTTAAGTCCAGGACGAACTTCGAGAACCTCGGCGGCCAATCCGTCTCTTCTTTCTTCGGTCTGTAGTATGCACTCGTGTTATCGTTACTGAACTTTATCCATCCAGTCATACCCAGATGCATGAGTGGATGCGGTTTCGAGTCCATTATGAGCCAAAAGTATTTGCCCTGCTGTCGAGCGTCGAGCACTTTCTTGCCGGTCATAGCAGTCTTAAAGGCGCTTGCTGATGTGCCGACTTTGCCGAAGAGAAGGTCATCTTCTTCTGCGCGTACTGAAGCTATTGTGCGGCCGACCAGGTGCTGCTTTAGGTAGTGCACTATTCGTGCAACCTCTGCGATCTTTCCACATTAGCATTATAAGCGAATAGCAGCTCTTCGAGCCGTACCTCAGGCATCGCGACGACCTCTTAGGTGATTTGAGGGCCTGCTAGATGAGTGATAGCAATGTGTGACACTCCGAAAGCCAGAAAATGACAAGGAGAGACTCAAGCCTGCGAGATGGATGGTTGTTGTTCAAGTCAGGAGCAATGACGACTTGACTCAAAGTCCAAGCTCCCGCGACGCGTCCGTCCCGTCGCAGCGCGTCTTCACGAGATCTAGCCGTACGACGTCATTGGTCAATTTCGTGACCACCTCCATCATCTTCATCACCAACCATGGCAGTTCGAACACGGCATGTTCTCATCACGGGCGGAAGCCGAGGCATCGGTCTTGCGATTGCGCAGGCCTTCGCTAAGCATTCCTACCGATGTACCTTAGTCTCCCGTTCAAAACAGAATCTAGAAACCGCAGTCTCAAGCCTTACACCAGCCGACTCCGCAGCTCCACATCTATACATCTCGGGCTCTATCACACGTCCCGATTTCTGGAGCACCACGAACTTCAAGAGCAATGGTCTAGCCAAAGGCGAAGATCTTTCAAAAATCGACGTTCTCGTAAACTGCGCCGGGATAACGCAATCGCGGTTGTTCACCACCACGCCTACAGAAGATATACAGGACATCGTGGACACGAACCTCACCAGTCTTATGCTAGGTACGCGATTTCTGCTTCGGAACAAGTACCTGAGCTCAACGACAAAGTCACGAGCGCAAGCCGGGTCTCAGCACGTGCCATCCATTATCAACGTGTCGAGTCTGCTGGGGGTGAGCGGTGGTCACGGAGCAGTGGCGTACGCAGCGAGTAAAGCCGGGGTGTTGGGCTTTACGAGAGCGCTTGCGGCGGAGTATATGCAGCATGGCGTGAGAGTGAATGCGATTGTGCCGGGGTATGTGGAGAGCGACATGACGAAAGGTATGAAGAGTCTTTTGAATCGGCTCTTGAGATGGAGCTGACGAGAGCAGATTTCAACACATCACAACTGCAAGACCGAATTCCTCTGAAGCGGTTCGGTCAACCAGAGGAGATCGCGCACGCGGCTCTGTTTCTTGCAGAGAATCAGTATGCGCACAATTGCGTATTGAATTTAGATGGAGGACTATCGGCGGTGTAGAACTACGCGGTGGTGAATGCCCAAGCCGAAATTATAGGACACTAATTGCGTCCTGGCTTCTATGCGTGAAATTTAAAGCAGAAGGTATACCCATTTCCAAACGCCGCCAAATTCGCGCCTATGCTAATATAGTACAGTGGGTATCCATGTGGATGCGTGCATCGATGAGTAGTAGGTCAAAGAGGGCTAAGAAGGTCGCAGGAGGGGAGCGGTCCACCCCAGGAATTTTGGTGAAGTGCGGAGGCACGCAAACGAATGTTCACGCCTCGTCTCAGTCGAGCTCAATGATGCCGTCGTTCTTCTCGTCCTCAATCACCAGGATGTCTTCAGCTTCCTTGACCTGCTTTCCTTCCATGACCTTGCCCTTCTTCCTGACGATGTCATCCTCGAGACTGGCCTCGTCGGCGCTTCGCTTGACACCGCCCATTGTGCCGTTAGAAGTGCCATTCATGTTCGCGTGACCATAACCATTAGTGGCAGGCGCTGCAACAGGGAGAGCTGCCTTGGACCTAGTTGCGATCTTGAGGTCTTCGAGTGAATTGATCGGCTTGTCCGTGGATGGCAGTTCCTTCGCATCAATGCTGAATTCGACATTAACCTTGGTATCCTCATCAGCATCGTCGATCACGATGACTGAGCTCCCCATGGTGATTCCGAGCTCACTGAAGGTCTTCTCCAAGTGAGCGTCCTCATCAGCGTCGTAGAGCAGGTCGCCATCCTTAGTGACGCTGAGCTCTTCGCCATACCCAAGTTGATTCTTGAGTACTTCTTCTACCAGATCTTTGAGCTTCGCACGTGCGGTATCGACTGTCAGCGTGATCTGAGCCACACTGCAGGTTGGACATTCAGGGTTCGGTGGCTGAACCAGGTCTGCAGCAAGATTTCGCTCGGTTGTCCTTGTAAGAAAGACGACTTGTGCATGTCGCTTCAGCTGCTCTGGGTCGGTGTAGCGTAAGATCTTGAAGGCTTGTAGCACGCACAGGCCCGCGGTCATGGCGTTGGTCGTTGCGATGGCAGGAATAATGTTGCCGGCCATCTCTGTGTTAAATATGTCAGCGTCAAGATTCTGAATACTTCTGGTGTGACTGACGCTTAATATCGAACTTTGACCGAGGCTCAATACCGAAGATGGCTGCTCGCAAGTTGGCGCTCGCAACAACAAAGTCAAGGGTGTCCACATCATCCTTGTCAAAGCTCAGAATGGGGGCTGAGTTGCCGACTTCTTTTTCCGCACGCTCATTTTCCAGACGCTGGCTCAGCCTGAAGATACTGTCCACAAAGATCGCAAAGTTCTCTTCTATGCTCCATACCATCTGGTCATCCTGCAAGACTGTGGCGGCTGGTATCTTGCTCTGCTCTAAAAGATGGTCGAAGTCGAGCGCAACCGGTGCTCTCTTGCCCTTCCACATATCCTCCATACTGAGTAGTCGCTCGATGTCGTCCTTGAAGACCATCTCGAAGACAGCACGTGGAAAGTCCTGCGAGCCCATCTGCTCTCGTACGCGCTTCAGCTTTGTCGCTTCCTCGCGCAGCTTAGCGATCTCCTCTGCATTGTTGCCCTCTTTGTCCAGGCTCTGGTCCAGCTCCGGTGTGTCATCCTCTGAGATGCCAAACAGCTCGGCGAACAGATACGACTTGCCCCATACTATGCAGTGAATGAGTTGTGATGGCGTGCTTCGAATCGTACAGGTAGCGAACGTCTTTGGTGTAGGTTTCGGTACGCAGTCGTAGCATTCGGTGTCGCCCTTCTTGATGACTTGCACGTTGCCGTTGAAGCCCGTAGTACCACTCTCGATGAGCGGTACATTGCCAGCCAGGCACATCTTGTTGACATGTCGGCGTGCATCGAGGTTATCGAGAGCGTTGAAGACGATGTTAAATTGTTGGAACCACGCGACGTTGAACTGCGGGTCCTTGATGTTGTCGTGGTAGGCTTCGATCTTGACGTTGGGGTTGAACTTTTGCGCCGCTTCTTTGGCAACCTGCCGTGGTGTCAGCGCATACCCTCACACTTGCCCGAGGGGTCATATTGCTCTGTACCAATGCCTTGGACTTCTTGATGTGCTCGTTGCGGAACAGGAACTGGCGATTGAGGTTGCTCAGGTCGATGGTGTCGAGGTCGACGATGTGGATTTCGCCGAAGCCGGTGAGCACGAGGTTCTTGAGAAGCTCGCAGCCTATGCCGCCAGCTCCTACCATGAGCACGCGCGACTACCTTTGTCAGTGACTCAGATGTCTTGTTGTTAGTGTCGAGTTCGCACCTTCTTGACCATGCCATGCAGGGTGCCGCCGAGGCTCTGCTGGGCAAATTTGTCGCGTGCCATTGTAGGTGAGGAAGGTGGTCCGGCGAGTGTGGTGTAGGTGGCTTGGTTGTCACGACCTGCGCGGAAAGGTACAGGCCGCCGGCGCGCGGATAATTGAAGATCTCAAGGTGAGAGAGGCTGCGACGTCAGTGCTGCGAATCTTAGCGCTGATCCGCCGGCAGGGAGTGGAGCCTCGAGCCTCTCGCGTAGCGCGGCGCCCTGGCGCGTGGGATGAAACTCACGCTCACCAAGTCACATGTTTGACATCAGGAACTCAGAATTTAGGGTGACCGTCGATCTGTCAAGGTCGAAATTACTCGCTAAAGAGCACAAGACTGAATCTTCGGCCTGGTTTCGGATCGTATTCTCCTCCACCTCGAAGATTTCATCTGGCTAACGAGAAAGCTCCTTCCCTCCAACCAGTCAGCAGCTCTCTCCTCTACAATGTCAGACGACGAAGTCGACCACGAACTCCTGGACTTACTGCGAAAAAGATTCGGTATTGGCGTTAAAGATGAAGGTCCTCCAGAAACCAAAGTCCTCCAGGCTGCCGAGTTCATCTACGACAATAGCATCGACGTAGCATTAGACATGCGCTCGACCAAATTGGCCGCACAATTAATTTTGGACGAAATGGAGAAGAGAGAATACAGTACCAAGACATGGTCTTCTCACGAGTTGCACCCTAAAGCCAAGGACGAGAACACAGTCAATTTCATCTTTACCATGGATCTATTGAACTTCAGCTTCTGGAGTGAGAAGCCAGATGAGGAGCGTTTTGCTGTGGAATATAAGGAGAAGAGGTGGACAGGGTATTGGGGGCTGGTGGCTGTGCTGCAAAGAGCGTTAGACGAGGACATCCCCATCACGTCACCTGAGTTTTGGATCGATAAGGAGATCTGTACAGACGAGGTGCTCAAAAATGTGTTTCGGTCAGTAAACGACGAGGAGCCGCCAATGCTCGAAGCGCGGATCAAATGTCTCAGGGAAGCTGGACGAGTATTAGACGAAGAGTTCGACGGCAGCGTTGTGACCCTCATCGAAGACGCCAAGAACTCAGCAGCCGGCCTTGTGAACCTCCTTGCTGAAAAGTTTGCTTGTTTTGCAGACGAAGGTACCTTCGAGCGCAAGAAGGTGCGCTTCTTGAAGCGCGCACAGATCTTTGTCGCAGATCTGTGGGCTGCCTTTGACGGCGAGAATTACGGAAGTTTCAATGATATCGACAAGATCACCATGTTCGCAGACTATCGTGTGCCGCAAATGTTGCATTCGCTCGGTGTAATGTGGTTTTGTCCTTCGTTAGAGGCTAAGATCCGGCGTTTGGAGATTATCGAAAGTGGGCATACTTGGGAAATGCAAATACGAGGTCAGTCGGGCAACGTCTATCTAAACCACTATCATGACTTATCCGTCTTCTAGGCTGCAGTATTTGGGCCGTCGAGCTTCTTCGCCGCGAGATCCTTCAGCTCAAGCCGGACGCCAGAGTCAACGCCATCCTTATCGACTTCTTCCTCTACGACCTAGCGAAGGAGAGGGAAAAAGATGGGATCGAGGCAATACCCCACCATAGGACACGAAGCATCTGGTATTAAATGAGAATATTCTGCTTATGCCACTGTCATAGCAGCCGAGGAGGAGAATTTTCACAGCGTGAACAAAAAGAGCACGGACAAAGAAAGCGACCTTGAAACGTCAAAAGACAGATTCGACTGCAAGAGTGAACTCGAGACATACCCATCCGACCACTAGTGCTCTAATACTCAAATTCGTGTACAATGGAACAGTGGAGTGCATACCCAACCACAATCAATAAGTTGGATCATTGGGTTGACAGATAATTGCAGAACATCATTGCGACAGGCTGTCTTGGCTTAACCCAAGCTTTTTGCTTTAGCTGTTTTGAGCAGCGACTACCCAGTGATTGGTGCCGAGCAGATGTGTAATTGTTCTGGCTTCACAAGAGATATTGCACACGATTGAACTTTGCTTTCGCTGCATAGCTAGAGCTGACTACTGAGACGTTCATGGTGTCTGGATGAACGGGTGAAATGACAGTAGCTGTCACTTTAATTGATCACGATAGGTACGTATCTTTGCTGGTCTGCTTCTTGAAACCGGTCAACGGTCTGTACCATGGGCACTCAAGTTGAGAAGACTGTAACGCGTGATTGACCGTTGACTCAACGGTCTGTCAGCGAAGTATATCTACGTGGTTTCTGGACCACTGTATCATTATGCCGGAAAGAAAAAACTTCGAGTATATGCGCCTTTATAGGAGCAATGATGTGTGGAAGCTGCTGGAAGTACACGCAGCCTATGGATAATCTTCACTGCAAATGGTAGGTAATTTGTTGCAAGCAAACTTGATTCACAAATCCAGCGCCGTGGCTGTATTATTTGGAGATTCCTATGATTGCAGATGACCCCACATAGCTTTGAGGCTCATCCGAATGTATTGTGAAGACTTCAAAAAATGCGCGATGATAGATTCCGAAAGTTGAGATCTGGGGGGTCGCTGACTGAATGTCACTGCTGCTGCACATGTGACTCAAACTGAAGACATGCATGAGTCAAGTTGCGAACAACGCTCAAATAGTGAAGACCTCAGTGCAGCCCAACAGTTGGACAAATTCGGTCGGTGCGTTTCGTGAAAAGCCAATTCTTTGAAGACCCTGGACCAAACTTAACACTGCAAGAGCCTTCCACGAACAGGACGCAGCGTTGACCACATATGCTCATTGCGCCGAACCATCGTTCAATTTCGTTAGTCTCTCACCGCGCATCTACAAGAAGAACCCCGCGCATCCTCAGTCTACATCCTTCGAACCACAATTTTGAATTTCGTTCGAAGGTACCTGCGAGCATGAGTATCTGTTGTTTCTTGCACTGTGGTGCCCATCCCCAGGTCCTTGTCCCATGGCTCTTGACTCCTTGCTTCGGATATCTATCCCCTCGATGGCGGAAAAAATATCGTTCCTGAACCGGCAGCTCACAGTGCATATTGAAACTCCATGTTCTTGATTTCCAAGTCTCACCTACAACTCATGTTCACAACTTCTTCACTGGTATAATGCCTGCCCCAATGAAAGCCAACCTGTCCACCACGATCCGTTCTAAGATGAGCCGTGAACTTCTTCGAGCACTCAACAAGGACAGCCGGTTTCACAGCCTACCTTCAGAGCTGCGCAACATGGTATACAAGCATGCGTTGACGTCGACGCCACGCATACACACACGATGGATGGACATACCCGTTGCACTATCCCTCCCCGGTACATCCGAAGATGACTCGATGTCCTCTAATGGCACACCGTCTTGGCTTCTGACGTGTGATCTATGGTTCTCGGAGGGCCGAACTGTGTTGCGAGACACCTTCAAGTTCGCGATTGGTCCTTACTTTCCGACTGGAATCGTCAGCGCCAAAGACCCAAGCCTCCAAGTGGTGATGCCTTCCTCGAAAAAGTCTCTAATCGTATGCACCAACAAGTTGGATGCTGAAGTCAACACAAATGGAGTGCGTTTTCATCCTGGTACCAGCGGTCTCGCTACTCTCGAACACGTCTCGGCATACTTCAGTCTGGAGAATGCTGTGATGGGTCGACAACTGCGGCATCTATGCTTACAGATGGTATTTGTGAATATCTGTCCAGTCTGTCTGAGGCACGCTCGACGCATACATCTGAACGCACATACACGTATAACCTGGCGCATGGATTTGAACTGTTTGGAGAAGTACGGGCTCAATCTCGACAGCTTTGAGCTTCAGGTTCAGGACGTTGATACGGAAGTCGCTCATGATGGCTACTTCCACATCACAAATCAGTGGGCCAAAGTGGAATCGTGCTTCGAAAAAGAGATGAGACGTGTAGGAGAAGTCCTCACAGGAGACTGCTACGGTGCTTTCTTGACGTACAGACCACAGCAAAGCACTGTACTGTTCCGTTACGAGCGGCACAGACAGAGCGGCGCAGTTTCCTCAACGACTTCACAACTCCAGCGATCAGCCAGACCAGTGCAAAGCATTTACGACAATCTCGAGGTGAGATAGTTGCCACAGCTGAGGAATGAAGTGATGAGGCCAGTACCACATACAGGTTTTCGGCCAGTAAATTCGTGGGCAGCCGTTGGTTGCAGCAAGATAGAAAGTAAGGGCGAGTGCGGACTAAGGA